>CM033796.1:10786284-11386284 GCA_019656835.1 Rhododendron ovatum | reverse complement strand
AACAGACCTCATTACACAAACTTGCGATAGGATTTCAATAAACGGATAAGAGCATAAGCGTCATTTAAACACAGTGCTTCAGCTGGCTCCATATTGCGAAGAACGTACAGTGCTGAGCACTTCAGATTATAGGAAATGACTTTCCTGGCCTGGAACTGTTACAAGTTATAACTTCTATGACTAGCTTAAAAGAGAATGTGAACATCAAAGACCAAAGCGATAGGGAATACATCAGTAGAAGTTAGATAACACGTGAAATTACCATGTGACAAAATTGGTCATATGAGAATCCATCATACCTAGTGATGACAAAAGATAGTACAGCAACATAGCCAACATTCCTGATCATTACAATAACCTAATATGATCAGAGACAAACAAATTAAAACATTCACCATTTGATCCATGTATGACTATGACTAGATTATGGCATTTCTTTAACATGTAATGCATCGCTCAAACAGGAGAAAGCTAGACTTTCAATGAATTGATAAGTCGATTTGTGGAGCTCTCTTTCTCGCGTGAGAAGTGAAATCTCACGAGGAGACAACTCGCTTACTTTCATTGCCCTCCACTCAAGATTACAAGAAATGACTTTGCCCCGGTTGTACGTAGTAGACCACCGCGAGATCATTTTCCTTTGCTACTTTCACAACACTAATAACAGAAATTACACGTCTACTTCTATACGGCAATATTAAGGATGTTAGATCTACCGGGTACCTAAGTATCCAGCGGAAGTCATCTCTGTCCATCTCAAACACTTTCAATTCCACAGCATCATTTTTAGCAAGTTGAATAAGAAGCAAACGGCCACCACACACTCTCCAAAATGAATCACACATGTCGAGAGATTAGGGTCTGGGGGCACTCGAGTCAGTGTCAGCTTCCTTGTATCCACGTCTGGTCGAGAGTAGACGTGCTCGTGCCTCGAGCAACTCCTCCAGATAATTCCTCCATTCCAAATGACACCACGTTTGAAGCTATCAATTCGAGGTTTGAGACTCACGTTCTTTCAAGACGCACATTCGAGAATCGGAAGTGTATACAACCAATTGTGAAGCATTTGACATGATCGAAACCATTAACTAACAAAACCTTGTAATAAGGTGATCGATCGATTTTGTAGGATCAAAAATCAAGTAAGGTTCTTCCATGGAAGAATTATATGCAGATGAAGTGACGCCAGATTTGGGAAGTGGTGTGAATTTTTATGTGGTCAGGTTACAAACAATATAACTCCTATCTCCGCAAAATCAAGCCATTGGTTGATAGCAAACCCGGAGTCCGGGATGAGAGAGAGCCAATGTTTGGATACACACATGAATTTGATGAGCGGCTTGGCGGGCATTGGTAAAAGTATCTCGGTTAGTAGATCTACGTTGCTCCCGACGAGTACTGCCGCCGGCGAGCTTTTCTCCGGCGAATTTGGAGTTGATGTTACGAAAGTCATTTATTTCATTCATCTAACTTCTTGATAAGGACAAATATCATCTATTTACTTTATCTTGAATATTTTTAAAAATATTTGAGTAAAAAAAATTGGATTTTTACAAATTAATAATTCACAAAAGTGTAATGCATCACTAACAAACAGAAAAAAAAAAAATTTGAGTAAGGACAAAACATGAAAAACCCCCTCCAAAAAAAAAAAAAAAACTTTAGTGGAACTTATATATATTGTTACACAATGAGCATGTATCCATATTGTTGGCATTTATCCCTCTCCTTACCGAGACTGATTTGGAAGCAATACAATTTCCATCCAAGTAAACATTTCAACTTTTGATGGGTAGATAGAGGTTCTTCCAAGCTTTGAATAACTCCATCTCTTCCAAGGAATTCTTGTTTTCCCATGTAGAATAGGCAGACTTCACTGAGAAAGTGAGAATGATTTTCGATCCTCAAGGAAGGAGTAGAATAAAATCAGAATACAATTGAAAACGCTGATGTCGTATTCTTTCTGTCGAAAATGTTTTGTCTGAACATTCAAGGGGCTTAGTGATATGTTTGCTGCCAGGTGACTTTGATTTTCCTCAGTAGTTTATGCTGTGATTGCTGTCTCAAATTCTTAGCAATTCGTCCAATGCCTATCCCCTTTTTCAGAAAGCTCCTGCATGAGGGAGCAGAGATTCTTTTTACTCATATATATAAAAAGTCATGAAACTTTAACTAGTCCACCTTCTTAAGGTTAGAATACAATATTCCGGTGTTTCAAATGGCTGTAGCCTGTAGCAGTTTCTTTTTTTTTATCACTAACTACAGTACATTTCAATATTCTCTTTGCATCTGAGAGTAAATCAACATCAAAATTTTGCGCGATTCTCAAACCTTACTGTTGTTTCTATAACTTGCAAGCACATACCTGATAACGCTCATTTTACTTCCAGAACACGCTTAGACAGCTCATTGGTTGCGTTGTGAACTGATGATTATACTCCATATTACTTCAGTGAGCTGCACCTTTTACTAAGAACTGATGTTCAACGAGCTGTTCTTTGTCAATTTTGGGTTGCTATACTATGTTCGATTTCTCAGTAACGTTTCCATTTTGTACTACTTGTTAAGAAAAGCTCCCAGGAAATAAAGAAATTGTCGTTAGTTTTTCCTTGGTCTCTGCTACATACGAAGTGGGTACAAATACAAAATAGGTTATGATTGAAGGAGTAAGAGAACACAAGACGCAAGCTATGTGAAGCACACAAGATATAGTAGGAAAGTACTGATTCTTACTCGCTTTTCTCACAACGGGGAGAGTCTCCCTATTATAGGCATAAAAGGGTCTCTCGCTTACATCATCGCTTATGTCATTTATACAACTAAGTCACACACCTCTACACCTACAACATTACTCCTGACGACCTACTTTTTTACCTTTCGTACTATTGTACAAATACAACCACTTATGGACAGTACAACAATAATATTCAACAGTGTACAAACACAAAGTAGGTTAGGATGGAAAGAGTAAGAGAACACAAGACGCAAGCTATGTGAAGCACACAGGATATAATAGGAAAGTACTGATTCTTACTCGCTTTTCTTTACAACAGGGAGAGTCCCCCTTTTATAGGCATAAAAGGGTATCTCGCTTACATCATCGCTTATGTCATTTATACAAATAAGTCACACACCTACACACCTATAACATTACTCCTGACAATCTACTTTTTCACCTTTCGAACTATTATACAAATACAACCACTTATGAACGGTACAACAATATTATTCAACAGTACCAAACAGTACATGCAAAATTAGCCAGTTTGTAGGTCAATGAGTTCTAAATGTCAGATGGAGATACTGGTTTTCGTGCTATGTTTGCTTATTAGGGTATTGTGTTGCGTTATACTTTGCCTGCTTGGTCAGAGATGGGTACGCTTCATTTAGTCGCGAACAATCTTGGAATTGGGCTGTAACCAGTTTATTTGCTTTGACATTCGTGAAGTCTTTATGTTAAAGTGATGCTTTTATGTGTGGGTTGTCTGCTAAAGCAATGTTAAGTAGTGAATCATCTATTAGTTTCTCTCAGCGGACATGTGTTCAAGTGTTGATATTTTCAGAGAAAATCATATTTGTCATCTGGGTTCATTGTCGAGAAAAACTTCTTTACGGCTCCTCCATAATGAAGTTTTACGGAGGCCAATCTCGGCCGTCCACAAGTGTTTTGAACGATCCAGATTAAAGACAAACTATTAACGTTAAGAAATATTTATTAACGGTCAAAGATTAAAAACACATCTCAATCATTAATTGCCGAAACAGACAGCTGAGATCGCGTGTTTTTCTTGAAGGAGCCGTGAACGGCTCTTCCGTGCATAAGACAATCTCTTCATTGTCATGTTGTAACTCAAACTGGGTCCAAAAACGAGAGGAAAGGTTTGGAAGGCTTTAATTGCAGCCAATAAAATTTCAAAGTAGCACCCACACGAAGGAAGGACTTCGATGTCAAAGCTGATTTTTCTTGGCAGTAGTTTTGTAAATTGTACTTCCTAATTAACCATTTTCCTCTCTTTTTAAAAAAAAATAATAATAATCATTTTCCTCCAACAATGCTAGCTACAATTCTTTTATTTCATTTTTACAAGTGTGGTACCTGTAGTGTTATGCAAAAATTGCCCTATCTTCATTTTTCATCATTATTTGCTTTAAACCACATGCAAATAGATGATTGTAAAAGGTAAACGTTATGATCAATTGTAGACAAAGGTTATATTTGAGTGACTAATTTTGGAGCCTATTGATAAAAAAATAATAATAATAATAATAAAAAACCAACTTGTCAAATAATTAATGGAGTGACTTACAAAATGTGAGTAAAAAAAGAAAGTGAAGTCGTGAAGAAATATATTGTTCACTCTCTTTTAAAAATGGTGAACATTATCCTTTTTAAAAATTTTGATTTGATGTTTGGTTTTTTTTAAGAGAAAAGAGCCAAGTGTAATAATACATACAGTATCCATCACTGTTGCAGTATGCATTGGCATTGCGATCCCTCTTATTCACAGTGGCTGGGAAAGCGTTTTTAAAACTTAGAATAACAGGTTAGGATGAACATGATCGAACTCTCAGTTTCAGCCTCGAGTCCATCCTTACCAATGGACATGACCTTTTTTTTTCTCATGAGCAAAACTAATGATCCGGATCCGACTGGCTGGATCGACTTTGTCCCTTTAGGATTTTGAGAGAGATTTTTTAAAATAATAAATGAAAAACGATAAATAAATAAAACTTATTAAAAACCGCGCTCGAGATTTTGAGTCCCCATGTTGGTGATGGGCGAAGTTATGTGCTGGACAAAATTGGTGTTTCGGAATGAAAAAGTCCAAGACTTATTTTAATAATTAATATTTATCAAAAATATTTTTAACATTAATAAATATTCTCAACAAGTTAGAAATATCAATTATCAAAAACACGTTTTAGCCGTCATTTTCCCTCTCGGAATAGACGCGAAAAGTTGGGGGCGAAACGAGGGAAATCTCAATCTCTCTCTCTCTCACTCTCACCTCAGTTTTTGCGAGTTATGCTTTATTGGATTTGACCATTGAAATGATGGGTTGTTTTCTTGATCGGAAATGCTGGGTTAATTCATAGAAATCGGAGACAAATCGAAAGATCGGACCCCTCGAAAACTCGGGCTTCAACCGACCAACACAATTGTAAGTTCTAATGTCCAAAACCAAGGCTCTCTGTTTTTTTTTTTTTTCCCAGCTGTCTCGATACCATAATTATCGTCTTATAGCAGGAACAATGTTGGACTACATACCACTACCAACTGAACTTTTAGATGAGATTCTTGTAAGACTACCCGTCGAATCTCTAATTCAATTCACTTCCGTATGCAAATCTTGGTACTCTCTTATAACAAGCCCTAGTTTCGTCACCAAACACCTCAACCACAGCAAAACAAACGCCAGAAACCTTCTCCTTAAGACTTACAACTATGAGAAAAACAAAGAGCGCTATCTATTGTACCGCGGTGATGAAAAATTTAGTGATGAGTTCTCTGAACTGGAGTATCCTTTGAGTACCCCATTTCGGCCTAAAAGAATAGTGGGTAGTTGCAATGGTTTGATATGTATGGTCGATCGCAATTTGCCATCGTGTAGGAGTATTATTCTGTGGAATCCATTAATTAGAAAATCAATGACTCTTCGCATGCCCTCTCAGCCGGAAACTCCTCCTTGGTGGTTTGTTTTGGGATTTGGTGCCCACCCCACGACGCAAGAGTACATGTTGGTGTCTATTGTTTTCGAGAAGGAGGATATAGAGCAGCCTTCCAATGTTGAGCTTTACACCCAAGGCACAGGATCATGGAGATCCATCACCTGTGTTGGTTATCCACATGGCATTGCGGAGTTGAATTGGTCCCAGGCTTTTGTTAATGGAGCAATACATTGGATTGCATTTGAAAGGAGAGTGGTGGATGGTCTCCTCCCCTGTTCGATAATGACATTCAATATGGTTTCTCAAGCATTCTCGGTGACGAAGATGCCTGCCGCTCTGGTGCGTCTGGTCAATCAAAACCTAGTGGGCCACTCGATTATGTCATATGGGAGAAATTATTCGGTGCCCCAAAGGCAATGTCAGGTGTTGCCTCCCACCTGTTTTTTTTTTTTATTTTATCCGCAGGTGCCTCCCCTTAAATATCTACTGACACGCGTTTTCTTCTCCACTGTCCCACTAGACACAGTCTTTTCTCTAAAATTAAGTGTTTTAAATTTCAATACGTTTAAATGGGTGAGAAAATTTTATTTTTTTATCATTTAATTCTAAAGGGTCATAATTAAATTTTGACTTTAAGGCTCTCGTTGATTAATCTTAAGAAAGTCGTAGAATCAAATATCTCTTAAGACTAACCAACGAAAGCCCTAGAGTCAAAATTTAACTATAACCCTTTAGAATTAAATGATCAGATAAATAAAATCTTCTCACCCATTCAAACGGATTGAAATTTGGAACACTTAATTTTTCAACTTTCAGTTTATATATTAAAAAATATGGTTAAAAAATTAAGTGCTTCAAATTTCAATCCGTTTGAATAAGTGAGAAGATTTTATTTATCTGATCATTTAATTATAAAGGGTCATAATTAAATTTTGACTCTAGGGCTCTCGTTGGTTAGTCTTAAAAGATATTTCATTCCACGACTTTCTTAGGGTTAATCAACGAGAGCCCTATAATCAAAATTTAATTATGACCCTTTAGAATTAAATGATCAGATAAATAAAATTTTCTCACCCATTCAAACGGATTGAAATTTGAAGCACTTAATTTTTTAACTATATTTTTTAATATATAAATTGAAGGTTGAAAAATTAAGTGTTCCAAATTTCAATCTGTTTGAATGGGTGAGAAGATTTTATTTATCTGATCATTTAATTCTAAAGGGTCATAATTAAATTTTGACTCTAAGGCTCTCGTTGGTTAGTCCTAAGAGATATTTAATTCTACGACTTTCTTAGGGTTAATCAACGATAGCCCTATAGTCAAAATTTAATTATGACCCTTTAGAATTAAATGATAAAAAAATAAAATCTTCTCACCCATTCAAACGTATTGAAATTTGAAACACTTAATTTTAGAGAAAAGGTTGTGTCTAGTGGGACAGGGGAGAAGAAAACGCGTGTCAATAGATATTTAAGGTGGAGGCACCTGCGGATAAAAAATAAAATAAAAAAAAAACAGGTGGGAGGCAATACCTGGCGTTGCCTTTGGGGCCGGGGCACCAAATAATTTCTCGTCATATGGAGAATCACTGGCAGTGTCATGTCACGAAGGGGTTTTTTGTTGCATATGGGTGATGAAAGAATATGGAGTTGCAGAATCTTGGGCTAAACTATATGATATTAATCTTCCAATAGGGTTGAAACAGATAATAGGATTTAGGAAAAATGGTCAAGTTTTGCTATCGACGAATGACCACCGGCTACTTTGTTACGACTGTGAGACCAAAACCTTGGCAAATCCCGTAGATACAGAGAGTTCGGTTACATTTGACGGTGATACTTTCATGGAATCCCTAGTTTTAGTGAAACAAGGAAATGGTAGTTGATTCCTTTGTGATGCTATGCTTCTAAACTCCAAGAGAGCAAAGGATAAAGATGAAAGAGCACCAATTATGAGGAATGCTGGTCCAAGCAAAGATGGAAACAAAATCAAGATATCTTGTTTCCTTGTCAGGAGGAGACTGAGAGTAAATCACAACTCAAAGTAATGTTTGCTCCTGAAATTTCAACGTTTTGACAATGCGCAGGCAAACACAAACAATCCTTTTATTGCTTTAGAATGTAGTGGTAACCATGTGATGTGTTGCTGATTATACTAGTTGGGTTATCTGCAACGCATTTGTTAGGAATATAATTGTGCATGTTGTTCTAACTTCTATGCTTGATTCTCTTACGTTTGTTTTATATGTTAACTTTTACCAGTCAAAACCTGAAGTTCATTTTTTTGTTTCTTGGACTCCTATCTTCTGGTCAGGGTGTGGCTGTCAAATGCTCTATACATGTCACGTCAAGCTAATCTCAAGCTGAGCTCCAGTTGGTTGGATACCTTTTCAAACCAAGCTTGCGCGCAGATTTTAACTTTATTATTAATGAAAGTGCTCAAGCATCTCAATACTTGGCTTCACATCCGTAAGTGTGTCATTGTGTCGTCAACCTTGCTGTTGGAAAAATAAATAATGTCTTCGACCCATGTCTGAGAAGTGTCGCTGACTGTCTTGTCAAAGCGGTACCAAGCTCAAGTACAATGTTAAATTCAATTTCCTGTGTTTCATTGGAGGTTACCTTGTTCTTTATGTGTCATATCTCCCATTTTTATCTACTTCATTAGCAGTTTCACTATGTTCATTATCATTACGTTTGAGATAGTGAGCCACAAGAGCCGATTATTTGTTTCCTAAATTAAATATGGGAGTTGAGGACGATGCACTCTCATCTAATGGTGATACTTCCATGAAATCCCTAGTTTTGGTGAAAGGACAAGTTGGTGTCTTAGAGTGGTACCCATCTAGCTCATTGCTGGCTTATTCAGCACTTGGTCAGCTCAATCAGTTTCATTGGTTGGAGATAGACTTGGAGAATTAACGGCAATCTTAGGATTGTGTATTTTATTTTTGCTAGCGATACGTTGTCATCTCTCTACGAAGGAGTTGTTGTGTACTCGCCAAATATGGCCAAATGATCTCTGTCCCCTTGCTTGTGGTGTTTCTGAGAGCACCATTCATGCGTTGAGAGAGTGTACCCTTGCTAGCACAGTTTGGACCAACACGACTTTGAATCAATTCTTGCAGGAAAACCCTAGTGTTTGGCTACATAACAATTGTCAGTCAAAGTGTATTCACGAGTCGGGTTAGGTAGAGTATCCTGTTTCTTTTTTGTCTCTGGACTATTCAGACCAACAGAAATAAACACATATTTGAAAACCAAGTTTTCCAATCCAAGGAAAACCTTTCGACGCATATGCAGTGATGTTTTGGCACAGGCAAACGAGTGGGCAGCACTTTGTTTTCAAGAAGGAAAAAGGCGAACCAAAACACCTGAAAAATGTTAAGTGGAAACAACCATAGGACAAGCGTATGCTTGACACAGATGGCGTGGTAAAATTGACCACTGGGCGAGCCACCGGCCTCATTCGTCCAAAAATGGGACTTGGGTAACAGGATGTCATAGAAAGATTGGACAGGTTTCCCCAATTGAAGAGGAGCTTTGGGCATTGCGCGATGGCCTAAGCTTGCTAGAAGTTTGAACCTTAAAGGAATTGAAGTGGCAATAGATGCATTGGCTGCTATCGATTTTGCTATGGGAAAATTCTCAGTGCTGCACCATTTTAGTAACGTAATCTCTCATTGCAAGTTTGCAACTTCCTCATGGCGGAGCTGGACATTCCAAAAATTAGCCATACTTACCGTGAAGGAAACCAGTGCGCAGATTTGTTGGCCAACCTTTCTGTAAAAGCGAGATGAGGATGATTTTGTGATCCTTTGTAACTCTCCACCTAGTTTTCAGTCGAATTAGCTAAGGCCATGATGGGGGTTTGCTAGTAATGCTTGGTGTTTGGCACACTAGTGTTTTATTTGGGGACAAATATTTTCCAGGTACTCTATGAAAGGTCCCTTATGAAATATAGGAGTATTATCATAATGAAAAGGGAATGACTTCGGTGTCTCCGGTCATTTCGGGGACACCATAACTTTTGGCATAACAAAATCATTATGAGTATAATCAAAACCCATTACGAGCATAATCAAAACCATTATGAGCGTAACAGAACCACAGCAAGACATAACTTATTTGTTATGCCTTGGTTGGGTTTGGTTATACTTTGGTTGGTTTTTTTGATATTCTTTGGTTATGTCTTGTTTGGGTTCTGTTATGCTTATAATTGGTTTTAGTTATGTTCATAATGGTAAAATTATGTCAAAAATTATGGTGTCCCCAAAATGACCGGAGACACCATAGCATCATCCGAAAAAAGCTATCGGGGGAAATTGAGCAAATGAGCTTGTCCAATATGATTTCTCATACTCTAACTCATTTATCTAAAAAAAAAAATTTTACTTTTAACTCATGATGTTTGACTTGGGTAGCTGTTGTGATCACCTTTTGTAAAAGGGAAAAGTGCTGAGCTCAAGAATACGATCGCAACGGTTTACATTTTAGAGCTTTCAAGGATTATATTGCCATTCATCCCAAAATACCATTTTAATTGTTCATTGAATTACCCTTGTTCATTCAACTTTGGTTTTTCACATAAATGAGCTACTCAAAGAGCTATAGAGCTGTGAGCCGGTGCGGTCCGCTTTATATTTTTGGGCCTAGAATGGAGCCCATTTGAGAAGGCACAGCAGCTATCGCAAATCTCATGGCAGAGACTTCCTACTCTTTCCCTTCTCATCAGATCATAAAATGAAAATCCTCTTCTCCTCACCCCCGAAATACTTCATCATTTACTAAACTGTCACGGGCACAGTTGTTAAAAATCTATGCCGTAAAATACGTATCTTATGATTTGTTACGCTTTCTTCTAAAAACTATACCTACCTCACTTCGTATCGTTTTTGTATGAAAATTCTATCATATGATGACGTATCCTACAATACATTTGCATATTTCAATTCAGTACGTATCCACGATTATTTATTAAAAAAATGTCATACCGTATTCAGAGAAATAGAACTCCAATCGTGTTCTAAATTGTTATGGCAACATTCAAACCAATTAAAGAAAACGAAAACTCAACCAATTAGAGCTCAAAGGAAAGGAAGGATGTATTTTGATCATGTTTTGCATGAATTAAATAAAGGCTCTTCTTTTATTCCCTTAAGCAATAACCAAAAAAGTGTTGATGTGATAGATCCCACCTGAGAGACTTTTGGAAGAAAACTTATTTTTCATGCATCAAACACTTATTTTTCATATATATATACAATAGATTTTTAGATTTTAATTAGATATGACTAACATTTAACTAGTCTGATTCCTTTAAGGGATCCCGCACGGGCTTACCGTGCGGGACTCCTATTTTCCGATCGAATTGAGACGATCCGAGCCGCTCAAAGTGATCAGAACGTGATTTTAAGGGTACCCGTGAGAAATCAGCAAAAAAAATGATCGGGAATGGCTTGATCCGAGCAATTTTTTATTGAACGGTTTAGTAAAAAACTGATCGGATCAAGCCCTTCCCGATCATTTTTTTGGTTGATTTTTCGCGGGTACCCTTAAAATCACGTTCTGAACACATTGAGCGGCTCAGATCGTCGCAATTCGATCGGAAAATGGGAGATCCGCACAATAGACTGTTAAGGGATCCCTTACTGGATCCGTGGTGAACATTTAACTATATAGAGTAAATTTTATCAACGTGTTTTATGATACACAATAGTGATACAGTACTATTCATAAATTAAAAATAAAAAAAGAAAAGAAGAAATAGTATGTACTCTACGTCTCTACCTATCTCAATTTTAGAACCTCTCAACTCACCTGGCCTTGGGTCGTTCACCCTCTCTCTCTCGCTCTCTCGCTCTCTCTACTGGGTAAGTTTGTGCTTTGTGGGCGAACTTTTGAAGAGATCTGCAGATGCATACACGAGGTCGAAATTCTAAAAAATCTGGGACTTCGATCGATCATCGCAACTGTAAGTCAACATCTTACATTGTTTTCTTTCTCAAAATCTAGGGCTTTTGCAGTCCCTTCATCCAGACAGCTGTGAATCCTGTATCAGTCTTCTTCTAAAGGACAATGTCGGACTACATACCCTATGAACTATTACCCTTTGAACTATTAATTGAAATCCTGGCAAGACTACCCGTAGTTTCTCTGCTTCGATTCAAAAGCGTATGCAAATCGTGGTATTCTCTTATCAAAAGCCCTAGTTTCGTCACCAAGCACCTCAACCACCGCAAAAACAAGCACATTGGGAGTTACAGCAGAGATGATCAGAAAGAGCGCTATTTTATTTGTCGAGATGACGACCAATGTGGTCATGAGTATTCAAAACTAGAGTTCCCGTATAAAGCCCCATCTGCGGATTTATTGATAGCGGGTAGCTGCAATGGTTTATTATGTATGTGGGAGGATTCTTCCTGGGATAAATCCGCTATTATTATTTGGAACCCATCAATGAGGAAATTAGTAACTCTTCCTAAGCCTCCATTGGCGAGAATGTGTGTTCTTGGATTTGGTGCCCACCCCACAACTCATGAGTACAAGGTGGTAAGAATTGTGTATCAAACGTATCCATATCAGCATGAACTTCAACCTTATGTTGAGCTTTACACTCAAGACACGGGATCCTGGAGAGGGTTAGGTTCGACTTTTCCTCTCTACTGTTTCATTGACATCACACATAAGGCGTCACAAGCTTTTGTTAGTGGAGCTGTAAATTGGATTGCTGAGGATCCACGTGTGTCTGTTGGTTATCGAAGTATCATAGTGTCATTTGATATGAGTACAGAAACATTCTCTGAGATGATACTACCACCTGCTCTGGCCGATCGGGAACGACGATCCTTATCAGTTACATTGTTTCGAGAATCATTGGCTATGTTATGTGGCCAGCAAAGGGACAAGGATGACTGCTGCATTTGGGTGATGAAAGAATACGGAGTCCCAGAATCTTGGACCAAACTATTCAGCTTTAGATTGGATTGGCCGGTATATCCCAAAAGAACATTGGGGTTTATGAAACATAATGAGGTTCTTGTATCGACGATAGACAACCGATTGCTTTCTTATGACATTGGAACCAAAGCATCAGTAGATACCGGAATTAGGGGGCATCCAAGCTCATTTCATTTTGAGCCTTTCGTTGAATCCCTTGTTTTAGTGGAAAACAAAAATGGTGTCGTGGACGGGCAGTTGAACACGTTGTGATCTGGGCTTGGAACTTCCAAGAGAGGAGGGGATAGTGTCAAAGAGTGGCATCTATAAGGAATGAGAGTGAACTCAAACCAGGGTTTGAGAACATAATCTCTTTTTCTGAATCAATGTATATCTCTCCTTTTTTAAATATCTGTGTTATATATTTGGGTGTAAATTGCATCTATGTATGAAACTTGAATCTCAACATTGCCATCCCGTTTCAGCATTGTTCTGAACGGCACTAAGGGGGAGGTGACTTTTGTGCATTTTTACCCATCAATGCATTATATTCAACTGTCAAATTTTTCGCATCTTAAGTCATTCTCGTAGCCAGCTAATTATCTGGAAATGGGAATAAGTGACCTTCTTCCCAACATCCTTAATGGTTCACCACCATCTTTATGTACATTGTCATCAACTATTGAACACCGACCCATATCTCTGAGTTGGAGCCTTGGAGGATAATAAGAATCTATCAGCTATGTCCATTACTGCTGCTTCTCTATTGCATAATGTTGGAGTGTTTTGGTTTGATGAGATTCATAGATGAAAACCTGCTTGCTAAATCTGCTTTCATTTTTTGCACTCAACGTAATTTCCAGTCTTCCTGTTGGAATTATGATTCTTTAACATTTTTGCCGAGAAATTTGATTTTAATAGTTTACCTCTATGACGTTCGTCTCAACTCCAGAAACTAATCCACTTCATGCCTTGCTATAAACCTAGTGAACATTTAGCTGCTAATCTAGCCATCAACCGGGCTATACAATCCCACTTTATATATGATGATATTATAATTGTATATACTGGTAATTCTTGTTGTGTAGCTTCAAGGTCTGCGAACCCCATCCCTGTGCTGATTTTGAGCTTGTTATTTACATTGAAGAGGCTGCCCAGGTATGTATTTCTTTATAGAGAAAGTCTGAAGGCAAGCTATCTGTCTAGCTCATTGCTGCTTATTCAGGGTTTGGCCAAGTTCGGTTTCATATCCGTTTGGTTTCAGGCTGTAAATATATTGAGGAAGTGATTTTCATACTTCTTTTTTTTTGTGTTCATCCACATGAATTTATTATATTGCCCTTTTTCAACACACTTTTCCACACATCCGAAGACAGTATTGTAAATTCACGAGGATATACACAAAGAAGAGAGTGTGGATTTTTAAAAAGGGTGTGTGAAAAGCACTTTCCTTGTATTGGGTCAAAGTTATGCGCAGCGGGTTTTTTTTGGAAAGTAAATTTTATTTCACCAAAACTGCGCAAGAACACTTGTGTCTTATTTGGTCGAAGTTATGCGTAGCGTTTGATACACTTGTGTCTTATTTGGGGACATATTTTGTTTGATACACTTGTGCTTCCCTATACCAAGGACATTGTCACAATGAAAATATTCTTTGCACGAAGTGAAAAATCTTGCATACTAAATTAAAGTTTTTTTCACAAGCCCAGAAATGTAGTTACGGTTTAGGCTTTTTAATTGTTAGTCCATTGGTCTGGACATCCCGAGTCATATGGCTTTGCCCAATTTGATTCTCCTACTCCAACTCATGAGGTTGGACCCGGGGCTTCTACTGTGCCCCGCGGTTGAGCAAAAATAGAGCACCACCAAGAGCTCAAAAGTATAATCCAACCATTCACTTTGTAGAGCATTTGAGAATCATACATGCCCTTCATTTTCTCATTACAATTTTAGTTCATTCATTTGGTTTTTCGTGTCCGTTTGACTGGAATTTTATAGATACGAGCCACTGGGCAGCTACTTCATACTTTTTCTCATCTCTTGACTCTGGCTTATTTTTTGGGGTCTAAAATGGAGTCCATTTGGGAGAGCACGACAGCCGGCCCTACTACTGTTACTGGGTTTTTTTTTTTTTTTGCAGCTTTCGTATTATGAATTTTTTTTCAGGTTCTTTTTCTTATATTTTCGGACTGACAGTGTCCTTTGGACTTTTATTATTATTATTATAAATGCAATATATTTGTACTCCTAAAAAAAAAAACAGCCCGTCCAAATCTCATACAACAATGACTATACGGGGCGGTTCCGGAGACACCTACAAAAACATCTAAAAAAACACTCCAAGTATCAATCTATATGTGTGTGTGTGTGTGTTCCTCTCCTCCTTACGCCCCAAATCTTATTATTTGGAAGTAATGTGCTAACATAACATCATATGCTCACACTCTCAATTCTCGTCCTTGCAAATTTTAGTATGCTACAAATGTTTTTGAAAAACTTGTTCATCCAAGCATACTTTGAGACTTACGTCATTAGATATAAGGCGCTAAATGAGTAGATCAGTTAGTTCTCTTTTTCGAGTAGCTTGAATTTTTAAAAGTATTTAAGCTTGAGTTATTTATCCAACAAGTTGATCTTAAACAAGCTTTGAATGAACAAGCACAAACTCAAAATTGAGTAGCTTTGGTTTTTTTATCGGCCCTAATTAAATGGAGTAAGATCTAAGGTCACGGATGGGCTGGGGACAGAGTTTAAGCGGTTATAGAGAAGAAAGGCCCACGTCAGCCAACTATACTTAAAACCGGAAAAAATAAAAAAAAATAAAACCCTATTCACGGTTCCAAATTCTCAAAATCTAGGGTTTCGGTCAATCATCACAACTGTAAGTTCATCTCAGATTTTGTTTTCTTTATCAAAATCTAGGGCTTTTTCTTACGATCCTTTAAACCCAACAGGTTGTGAATTTACCTGTATCGGTCTTCTTCTTTTCTAACAATGTCAGATTGTATGCCCTATGAACTAGTAATTGAAATCCTTTCTAGACTACCAGTAGTTTCACTGCTTCAATTCAAATCAGTATGCAAACCATGGTATTCTCTCGTCACAAGCCCTAGTTTCGTCACCAAACACCTCAACAACTGCAAAAACCAGGTTTACATGAGGCTTTACAACACCAAGGATAAGAAAGAACGCTATGCAATTTGTCAATACGATGAACAATGTGGTGATGAGGGTTCAAAACTGGATCTCCCATTTAAAGCGGACGGTGTTGGAAGAGGAGGGTATCTAGTATAGATTTGGACAAGATTTTTGAAGGAGAAGAGTACTTGTATTACACTTGGTACCCAATGGAAGGTTCTAGATATATGCAATTATCTTATAAGAAGATACCCAATGGAAGGTTCTAGATATCTTCCAATGACTAGAACCTCTCCATATTTATAGTACCCAATAGAAGGTTCTAGATATCTTCTTCTTATAAGATAATATCTAGGATCTTTCTAGATCTAAACATGTGTCATTTTCCTTACAACAAATATCTAGATATTTTCTAGGGATATTCTAGAACTCTTCTACAAACTAGATCCAACAAATATCTTAGATATTTTCTAGGGATATTCTAGAACTCTTCTAGAAACTAGGTCTTCTAGAAACAAGATATTTATACTCCTCCAAAAATATCTTTTATTTGGACTTCTTTATTGGGCTTGTCTTGAACTTATTTTTCTTGGGCCAAAATATCAAATCAAGTTTATGCTCCAACAGACGGTTTAATGATAGTTGGTAGCTACAATGGTTTATTATGTATATGGGCGTATTCTTGCACTCGAAAATGCCCTATTATTGTTTGGAACCCATCAATTAGGAAGTCAGTAATTCTTGCTGCGCCTCGAATCATGGAGATGTTTGTTGTTCTTGGATTTGGTGCCCACCCAACTACTCACCAGTACAAGTTGGTGAGGATAGTGTATCAGAAGTATCCATATCAGCACGAATTTCCGCTGCTGGTTGAGCTTTACACACAGGGAACGGGATCCTGGAGAGGGTTAGGCTCTGCTTTTCCTCGCTACTGTGTCATCTATTTTACGGCGTCGCAAGCTTTTGTTAATGGTGCTGTAAATTGGATCGCTAAGGATCAATGCGTGTCGGCTGGTTATCCACCTTCGATATTGTCCTTCGATATGAGTGCAGAAACATTCTCCGTGATGATGCTACCACCTGCTCTAGCCGATTGGAAACAAGCAATCTTATCCGTTACATCATTTGGGGAATCACTAGCTGTGTTTGGTAACTGTCCAAGGCACGAAGATGACTGCTGCGTTTGGGTAATGAAAGAATACGGCGTCTCAGATTCCTGGTCCAAACTATTCAGCTTTAACTTGGATGGGCCAGTATTTCCCGAAACAACATTGGGGTTCAGGAAACGTGGTGAGGTTCTTCTATTGACAATGGACAACCTTCTGCTTTCTTATGACATTGGAACCAAAGCATTGGTAGATACTGGATTTAGGGGTCGTCCAAACGCATTCTATTACGAGTCTTTCGTGGAATCCCTTGTTTCAGTGGAAAGCAAAAATGTCGTCTTGGACGGGCAGTTGAACCCCTGGTGATGCCGTCATTGCCGTGCTTGGAACTTCCGAGAGAGAAGGAGATAAAGAATGTGCCTGAACTCGAACGAGGGTTTGAGAACATAATTTCTTTTTCTGAAGCACTATATATCTCTCTCCTTTTTTCTTTTTCTTTTTTTAAATATCTTTGTTTTTATGTTTTGGGTAGCCAAAATTAAATCCTCCTTTCTTTAATTTCACACTTATTTATGGGAATTGACTTCTACACTCCCATTTTTACCATATACACTTTCTTTTTTGTCCTTATTCATGTGAATTTACCTTTTTACCCTTTCATAAGTTCATTTTTTTACACATTAAGAGCCAATATAGTAAATTCACACCAAATAAAGACAAAAAAAAAAAAAGGAGAAGGAGTGTAAGTTGTAAAAATGGGAGTATAAAAGTCAATTTCCTTATTTATTTGTTTGTTACTAATGTGAATGAGATTATTTCTTTTTTAATCACTTGGGTCATCAGTTTCTTAGGAAAAGACGTTTACTAGTTGCTCTTCATTAATTTCGTTAGTTAATTGAATATTTGTCTCACTTTTCACACCAATTTGTTTTGGGTTAAATTATGCATACAGATACTCTTACCAAAGCGTTTCTTTCAACGACTGAAAATAATGGTTTATTAGTAAATTTTACCCCTTTTTTTCTATCAAAACCGATCTCCCACTGAATAAATAAAAGTCTTTTTTATTATTTAAAATAAGTAAGAATTGATAGTTTGTTAGTACTCCTAATATTTTTAATTACCATAAGAGTGGATTTTTAGAGATAAGTGGCTCATCTATCTTATAAAACAAAGTGGCTTTTATCTACACATACAAACATGAACATCTTCACAGAAGTTGATCATCTTCAAGCTCGATCTTATCTTGTTGACAAGACAATCCGATATCGAGTAGCTTGAATATTTTATACATCAAAAACTTGAGCAGCTTAATGGAGCTCCAAAAAAACTATTTAAACTTGGGTTATTTATGTAACAGGTTGATCTTAAAACGAGCTTTGAATGAACAAACTAGGCATGTCCAAGGTTCGGATTGGATCGGATTCCTATAAATTTAATCCTAATCTGTATCTCACTGTTTTAGAAAATGCAATCTAATTCTAATCCAAAAGTCTCTCGGTTCAGTTCCAATCCGAACCGTGAGTCACGGTTCGGTCCCAATTTTATCCACAGATTTCCTTCTATAAAAATAAAATAACATTATTGCCAACTAAAATGCAAAGTGCAAACACTTATTAGTTACATACCATAACATTACACTATTATAGCAAGTTAGTTTAAGTCCAGATATCAGCGTAGTAAGGTAGCAACCAAAAAAATTATGGGTTTTGGCTTTCGGATTTTGGAGTACTATGTGTGCATATATCTATGCCGTTTAAAATTTATGTTTCTTTTTTACAAAATACTAACAGTTTACCCATTAAGTTTTAGATATTATCACATTAATGTAAAATTGTTAAAAAAAAATCATAACAATTAGTAAAGTTATAATTATTTATAAATATTACACACACATATATATTTTTATTTTTTTAAATACCTCACGGTTCGGTTCGGTTAATCCACGGTTTTGAAATAAAAATCCAATCCTAATCCGTATCTCATGATTTTTTAATTTTCGAATCCGTGTCCGAACCATTAATACACAGACAAAATCCAAAAGGCACGGATCTGTTTAATCTGGACCGGTTTCACGGTCTCGATTTTTCTTCGACAACCCTAGAACAAACACAAACTCAAAATTGAGTTAGCTTTTTCTCAACCCTAAAATGGAGTAAGATCTAAGGTCACGGGGACCCATTGATTTTGCCTACGGATGGGCAGGGTTTAAGCGGTTATAGAAGCTTCTCAGAAGACTGAAAGTAAGGCACAAGTTAGCCGACCAATACTTAAAACTAGAGAGAGAGAGAGAGAGAGAGAGAGAGAGTGATTCACGGTTCCAAATTCTCAAAATCTAGGGTTTCGGTCGATCATCACAACTGTAAGTTCATCTCTGATTTTGTTTTCTTTATCAAAATCTAGGGCTTTTTTCTTACAGTCCCTTAAACCCAACCTGTATCAGTCTTGTTCTTAGAACAATGTCACACCATATACCCTACCACCTTTTAATTGAAATCCTTGCAAGACTACCAGTAGTTTCTCTGCTTCGATTCAAATCCGTTTGCAAAACATGGTATTCTCTCATCACAAGCCAAAGTTTCATCGCCAAACACCTCAACAACAGCAAAACCAAGCTTTTCATTAGGCTCTACAACAACAATGACAAGAAAGAACGCTATGTAATTTGTCGATACAATGAACAATGTGGTTATGAGGGTTCAAAATTCGATTTCCCATTTGAAACGGATGGTTTAATGATAGTGGGTAGCTGCAATGGTTTATTATGTATGTGGAAGACGGATGGTTTAATGGTAGTGGGTAGCTGCAATGGTTTATTATGTATATGGAAGTTTTCTTTTTTTCGCGCTCTAAAATGCCCTATATATCATTGTTTGGAACCCATCAATTAGGAAATCAGTAATTCTTGATGTGCCTCAACACGTGGATATGCTGCTTGTTGGATTTGGTGCCCACCCGACTACTAACGAGTACAAGGTGGTAACAATTGTGGATCAGAAGTATCCATAAGAGCCCAAATTTCCACCGCAGGTTGAGCTTTACACACAAGGCATCTTTAGTCTTCTTGTCATATATCACTTTAAGTCATTTAAATTTTTAGAACTCCATTAAAAAGCTCTCAAGCTTTTGTGTTAATTTCTTCAAGAACACCTTAAGATATTTATCGTTTGTTAATTTCTCGTTTATTAAAATTGCTTGTACGGACTAGATCCTTGGTAATATCAAGTTTGTTTTCAATTTTTTTGGTTAAAAGTAATGTCTCGTTTTTATATTTTCTTCTATGCTTTAAGTATGTGTGAGTAGTCGTTAGGCTAAGTCTCGGGATACTCTTTCCCGAGGACTTAGGTTGTTATTTGGTTCTCGAACCATCGGGCTTAAAAGCATGATTTTCAGAATAGGGCTTAACTTGCATTTTTGGTCTAAACAAGGGGTGTGAACTCCTTGGTAAGGTGCTTAGTCAAGCGATCTTGGCAAATGGCTCACCAAGGGCTCGTGGCCTCCTTTGACAAATAAGTTGGTTCGTCTCCGTTTAAATCACATCTTTTGATAAATGTAATCATTAAAACTTAAATCTTCCGGGTGTGAGCACGTGGTCGTGTTTCTCACCTGATTTATAATCGAGAACCGGTAACAGCCTTCGTCAAGGGTTAGATGATCCCTAGACTTGCCTCTTTAAGTTTATAAAGCTCATTTCTAGTATTTCGCTTTAACCTTTCCACCAATTAAAGAAAAATCAAGTTGGCCGTCTTAAACGCCAAAATCCTACCTCATAAAACCTTCAATCCGAATTAAGCTATATTTGTTTCCCTGTGGTACGATCCCGAACTTTCGAATATTATGCTAACGACGACCTCGCCCTACGCTTGGGGTTTCCAACCTTATTGGAAGGCGAGGTTCGGAGCCAAGCATTGAGCTAATTTATCAAGGTAATCCCAAGACTCTTCAACATTTCTATCAAGGAATTCATCATTGGACAAAAAATCAACCTGGAATGTCTTAGGGTTTAAACCATGGCAAAAAATAGCTAGAAGACTACCAAGCTCACAATTAAAACTCGACCAAGAGAATATGGAACATTTAAATCACTCCCAATATTGTGAAAAAGACTCATTATTTTGTTGATAGAAATGGGATAGTTCTTGTAAAAGCATATGAGTATCATATGAGGGAGTGAAAGTTTTGAAAAATTGTTCTGTAATCTCTTGCCACATCGATCCTGGACTCAAAAATAAAACCAATCTTGAGCACTATCACCCAAAGACGCTGGGAATACTTGAAAAAAACCCTTTCATCACTAGCAAAAACTTTCTCAAGGTCATCAACATGCGAAAATGGATTTTCTAAGGCCAAGCCATAAAATATAGGAAGTGACACTGAATAATCAAATTGTTTTGCATACCCTCTGAAGCACCTTGCAAAATAGGCCATAGTACCCCGTGTTACTCGGAGTAAACATGCATACACAAAACTATTAACTAATTAACTACCAGATTGGAGGGGTTATGCCGCCACCTCATTTCAACAACAAGATGTGCAAGGGGTTATGCCACCACCTCGGCTAAACAATGCAATCAAATAAAGCTAACTATACTAACTAAGCAAAAACTCAATATTTAGCTTGGTTTCGTTACACCTCAGGTTTGGTATAAAGTCAGGTTAGAGGTATCCACCAAATTAAATACGAGTTACTAACACATAAATTACTAAACTACTACTACTAGATGAAAGCGGGATACTTACAGCAGTTTGTCGAACCTCTAAGAAAGCCATAATAAGAAAAATCCTCGGCAACGGCATCAAAAATGCTTCGTTCGTCAATACATCAAACAATGATCACCCCAAGCGTAGGGTAAAAATGTCCAATTGAAGCATAATAATCTGAAAAATCGGGATCGTACCCACGGGAATAATTAATGCGGCTTTACTAGATTTGTAGAAGTAAGCAAGATTTTCGGCTTTTAGACAGCCAACTTTGTTTTATTTTGCGGTGGAAATAAAAAAGCTAAATTGAAAGCGAATTAACTAAGATAAAAAACATGTTAGATTTAGGAATTACTAACACCCACGACTCGAGTAAAATTGCGTTTCTCATCCGATTAAATGGTTTAAGATACTCAACTAAGGTTCTTAACCCGAAAGATAAAATGGTTCGATTATCAAGCTAGCTCTAGAATTTATTTAGCAAACATCTTGAGCAACTGAGTTCCAAGCATCATGTGTGGCAAGTAGGCGATGCTCTTGCCTACGCATGATCAAGGAAGTTAACACCTTAGCAATTTGACAAATAAATCCGAACTACACATCGATTTTTGAACCAACGATTTAGACTTTATGATGAAAAATGCAATTTTAACTCAAGTCATCAGGTGCTAATCACCCTATGACCTAACCTTGGAAAATTACTCACACATATCTAGAGAAATAAGAGCAAGTAAAAATCTACTTAGCATATGGCAATAACAACACTTGAAATAAACTACATTATAAGATAGATCGGAAGATTGTCTACAACTTTAATGAAGGCTAAAGTAGCAAAAACTAATTACTTAAAGTAGAAAATTGAAATTTAAGAGTTGGAAATGAAGAACAATGAAGAACACCAAAAAGCCATTCAAAATCTAGATCTAGATCTAAAAATACGCAATACAATCTATTCTGGATCTGGTGACATCACGCTCTTTTATATCAGCTCTCATCGCGTACAAAATATTCCCCAAAGATGTCTTCAAAATGCTCTCCGAAGGCCTTCGGTACCAATACCTTGCAATAAATGGTACCGGTACCGAACTGGATAAGAGCTGTCACGGAAACCCTGCTACTGCACTCGGTATCGATAGAACATATCACTAGGTACCGATACCGAGCCTCTAATCTTCAGCTCCACAGCTCCAAGCAGCTTCCAAGCACCCAACAGCTTTCACAGCATCTTATTTTCATTCCCTAAATTTAAGTAAAGATTGCAATTTAAACCTTTTTTTTAACCTTTTCTTACTTGAATTTATTTAATGAAAACAAGGAAGTGCCCCCCTCCCCAATTTAGAAACAATGGCATTACTAGAATTTTGAACTTTTAATCCAATCAAAATGTCGACCCTCAGCTTTTATTGTAAAATAGAAAACAGCACGATTTTCTATAGAGAAAATGGCTCAAAACATAATCTTGCTCTTCGAATAAAACCTTGTAAATTTGAAGTTGCTCTTAGAAAAATCAAGGATCAATTATCGCCATTTTTTATCTCGAAAATTGATACTTTTTCGAAAAGTCATTTTTCCATACTTAGATAGATTTTCAGGGGCTGACAGGGTCTTCCTTGGTTCCTCAGGTACTTGAACGCACTCGGGCCATTCATGAAGTCAAATATATGCCTTATTCACATGATTTATCTGAAAACACTAAAAACATACATTACTATGGGCTCCCCCGCCCATCGCGCCCTCGAAGAGTCGCCACCCGAATTTTTGAGATGAATGATCCGAGAAACCGAGAACTCATTTGAAAAAGGCTTTTGGTCTAGTAAAAACATCGAGATTTAATTTGGGTTCGCGAGCCACGTTACGAACGGGAAAGATTTTATTGAAAAATCACCCCATTCGCCTAGTGAAACCGGTCTTTACTAAGTATTTTCAAAACGGGAAAATTTTGAATATCTTTTGAAAAAAATAAGACTCTTTAATAAACAAGTAAGGGGGGAAGGGACATGGAAAGGTATATCACGTTGACGTCATTGTGGTGCTGTTTGTACAGTGATGATAAATGAATGATGTGATGGAAAATGAAAAAGATATTCAACAAGTTGTCTGGACCACGACCATCTCCCACACGGCCTACCATAATGCCGCGCACGGCCTTATGATACACCGTGCGGGGTACCTTCTTTGCTATCAGTCCATCATTAGAACCCAGAACAATGCCTAGTATATTGTATATCCCGTGTGACGTTCCCTAAAGACATCAGAAGATATACAACCACTGAACCATCTCGGAACAGTACCATTTCTTCAAGCCAAGAATGTAAAACAACTTTTGGTGCATTTGATAACTTGAGATGATCAAGAAAACCTCATTTGGAAATAGAACATGGCTTGTAGATATGGTCTCAGTCTGAAAAGTACTGATGATGGTATCTCAGCAATACAAATAGGTTTGATGAAGAATGGCCATGATCTAGACAGTTTAAACAAATAAACAACAACCAATAAATAACCGCGCGCCTGAAAATGGTTTTTAAATCAGTTTTTAACCAAAAGGGTTAATCTTGACTACAGAAAAGTTCCCTCAGGGCCAGGACAGAGTCTAACCCAAGAAAACTTGATTTTTACCTTTAATCTTGAGCTTGAATGAGGATGGATGATGATGGATGAGTGTGGACAAGATCGGGCGAGAAAGGATGAGTGTGGGTGTGAGTGGTTGTTGGGTGTTTTGGTAGGTAAGGTCTCAAAGTGAGTAAAAGACTAATTTTGATGGTGAGGAGAAAAATAGAGTATTTTGAGGAAAAAAAGTGCCTAGAGAATGTTTTTTTTAGAACAACACTTCTCAAGGCTTGAAAATGGAAAGTGGATGTAAAGACAAGAAATGAGAGAAAGATTAGGGGCCCTTTTCTCTTAAGTGGATGGGTGTATTTATAGGCAAGAGTTAAGGATTTTGAATTCAAATAGGAGAGGTGCATATTGGGCGGGCTGGAAGTGTTTTTTTCAGCTAAGCCATTTTGTAGCTATGGCTCAAGTGAGCATGGCCGAGAGCTTACTGAACCAGTCAGAACTTTACCTAAAATGCCGTCCAGTTAACCTCATGACCTCGTGCGGTGTAACAAATTCTATTACACCGTGCGATGTAGAAGTGTTCCGTGTGGCGTTATAAGTTTAGTCCAGAGCTTTTGGGCTTATCTGGGCTTTTGGGTTCAATTTGGGTTCCTGGTTAATTTCTGGGCTTTTGAGCTGAGAGAGTCCTTTATCCAAGCTCTCAAAGGTATTGTTTTATTTATTTCATCATCGAGGCGTTTAAAGAACCTCCAAGGTTCGGATTGAGGTGTCTCCAATTACGAGCAATATCTAATAAAATAACTAAATTAAAGACATAATTAAGATGAAATTAAGGACTTAGTGCACCCATAATGGCATTATTGGGTTCTTATCAGAAGGCAAGGGTCAGAGAGATAGGAAATAGAACGGGAAGGAAAACGTTTAAGGAAAGAGAGAGAGGGGGAGAGAGAGAAAATCGAAAATGATGAGAATAAACACCAAAGACGTCTATATTGCTCGATCAAGCTTTCATTATCAAAAATCTGCAATCAAAAGTCATTACCAAAAATCAAACTTTCAATCAATCTGCCATTATATTATTTCTCTCAATCAAATCTTTCCAAAAATTTCCCATGCCATTTAAGATTCCCTAATTAGCTCTGTCGTTTATTCTTCATCCCAATCAAATCTATCCAAAATTTGGTATGCCAACCATTAAGATTGCCGTCATATTCTTGAATATATTGACTGAACATTTCCAAAACTTGAACATTCAAACTGAAAAAATCACTCCTAACCATTGAATGAAATCAATCTGAGCCATTCAATGCCAAGGTTTGAATGAAGGGTGGAGATTTATGTAGAAAAATGTGTACTAAATCACACGGTCAAGATTTATGCAGAAAAATAATGTAAGCCACTACACTGTCGCGAATTGTATTATAGATTAAGATTATTGGAAAAATCTCATACCCATATTTTGGGAAATGGATTTCCAATTTTGTTCTAAGTCATTATGGCAACATTCAAACCGATTAAAGAAAACAAAAAACTCAATCAATTAGAGCTTGAAGGAAAGGAAGAATGTATTTTGATCATGTTTCACATGAATCAAATAAAGGTTCTTTTTCTATTCCCTTCATCAAAAACCAAAAAGTGTCAATGTGATAGACCCCACTTGAAAGACTTGGAATTTATCATCCTAGAAAGTTAGTACTACAGTATTTTTCATGAATTAAACAATTATTTTTCATACATACAGCAGATTTTTAGATTGTAATTAGGTATAACTTTTAATTGTGTATTAAGGGGTCATTCGGCTTTATAAGACAAATGATTTTTTTTTCTTTATTCAAATTTTTTTGCATTTGTTAGTTTTTTATGGATTATTGCTTCATTATAATTAGAGAAATTTAGAAAGTAAAAAATTACGATCATAATCCGATTTTTTTTAAAATAAAGACGAAAATATTGACTTATTGGCCTTTTTCATCTTTATTCAAAAAATTTAGGTTTCAATCATAATTTTTTACTTTCTAGATTTCTCTCATCATGACGAAGTAATAATTCAAACACAAAAGAAAATGACGAAAAACTAACAAATGCGATTATTTTTTGGATAAGAACAAAAAAATAAGCCTTATAACTTGTTACGCCGTCATTTTCCCATCCCGATTTAGAACATGTACACCAACAAAATGTATTTTACCTACTCAACAATCCACTTTTTCCATTTTACCTACTCAAATTTCTCTCAATTGCACACCAATCCTCTCTATTATATCTCTTTATTCTTATTATAAAATAAAATATACAACAGAGAGAGAGATAGAAAGGGGTAGAGTGAGAAACCGAGACAACCCGATCGTAGGCCTACACATCCAATATCCAATCCTCGCCCACCTCCTCCAGTTCTCCAATCCTCTTCTCCACCCTCCTCAAATCTAGAAAAACCAAACCTAGAAAAACAGAACCCTCGGTCGCCAAAGAAAAATCAAAATCCTCTGCTAGAAAAATCAAAACCCTCCACTAGTCCTCTGCCCTCCTCCAAGCCCGCCGGAATCCTTTGTTGCAGTCCCGTAGAGAGGAAGAACGAGAGAGAATGAGGAAGTGGTAGGGAGGAGAGAGAGGAAGAACAATAGTATTTTAATGTCTTGCGTGTGAATAGTTGCTCGACAGAAGTAGAGAGCATTTTTCAGAAAGGAAAAATGCCTTCCTGTTTTGCGAGGCTGCTGCAAGCAGTTTCGGTGCCATTGATTAGGTAAAATGGCTAAAAATGTGATTTTTGCTCTTCTGGTGTACATGCTCTTAGAACCCCTTAACTCACTCCCCTGGCCTTGGGCTATGGCGACCCATTTACTTTCCCTGTAGATGGGCTGGGTCCTATGGTTATTATAGAAGTTGAGACACTAAAAGGCCCAAGTGCTCCAATTCTTTAAGACGAGCAGAAGGAGTCTCTCTCTCTCTCTCTCTCTCTCTCACTCTCTCTCATCTGGGTAAAAGTTCTTCGGTGAACTTTTGAAGTGATCTGGTGATGCATACACGAGGTTGAAATTCTCAAAATTCTAGAGCTTCGATCGATCAATCGCAACTGTAAGTCAATATCGTACTACATTCATTGTTCTTTCTCAAAATCTAGGGCTTTTACATTCCCTTCATCCCGACAGCTGTGAATCCTGTATCAGTCTTCTTCTAGAGGACAATGTCAGACTACATACCCTATGAACTAACAATTGAAATTCTGGCAAGACTACCCGTAGTTTCTCTACTTCGATTCAAAAGCGCATGCAAATCGTGGTATTCTCTTATCGTAAGCCCTAGTTTCGTCACCAAACACCTCAACCACCGAAAATACATGCACTTCATTGGGCTTTACAACAGAGATGATCAGAAAGAGCGCTATTTTATTTTTCGGGACGACGAACAATGTGGTCACAAGTGTTCAGAACTAGAGTTCCCGTATAAAGCCCCATCTTTGTACTATTCCATGATAGTGGGTAGCTGCAATGGTTTATTATGTATGTGGGAGGATTCTTCCGGGGAAGAATCCGCTATTATCGTTTGGAACCCATCAATGAGGAAATTAGTAACTCTTCCTGAGCCTCCATCCTCGGGAATTTGTGCTCTTGGATTTGGTGCCCACCCCGCAACTCATGAGTACAAGGTGGTAAGAATTGTGTGTCAATCGTATCCATATCAGCACAAATTTCAACCTCATGTTGAGCTTTACACTCAGGGCACGGGATCCTGGAGAGGGTTAGGTTCGACTTTTCCTCTCTACTGTTTCATCCCATATAAGGCGTCGCAAGCTTTTGTTAGTGGAGCTGTAAATTGGATTGCTGAGGATCCACAAGTGTCTGTTGGTTATCAACATTTGATAGTGTCATTCGATATGAGTACAGAAACATTCTCCACGATGATGCTACCACCTGCTCTGGCCGATCGGGAAACAAGATTCTTATCAGTTACATTGTTTCGGGAATCATTGGCTATGTTATGTGGCCAGCAAAGGGACAAGGGTGACTGCAGCATTTGGGTGATGAAAGAGTACGGAGTCCCAATATCTTGGACCAAACTATTCAGCTTTAAATTGAATCAGCCCGTATATCCCAAAAGAACATTGTGGTTTATGAAACAAAATGAGGTTCTTGTATCGACGATAGACAAGCGATTGCTTTCTTGTGACATTGGAACCAAAGCGTAGGTAGATACAGGAATCAGGGGGCTTCCAAGCTCATTTCATGTTATGAAACATAATGAGGTTCTTTTATCGACGATAGACAAGCGATTGCTTTCTTATGACATTGGAACCAAAGCATCGGTAGATACCAGAATGTGGGGGCTTCCAATCTCATTTCATGTTCAACCTTTCGTCGAATCCCTTGTTTTAGTGGAAAACAAAAATGGTGTTGTGGACTGGCAGTTGAACCCGTTGTGATGCTCGGCTTGGAACTTCCAAGAGAGGAGGGGATGGTGTCAAAGAGTAGCACCTATAAAGAATGAGAGTGAACTCAAACCAGGGTTTAAGAACATTATCTCTTTTTTTGAAGCAGTATAGGAGTATATCTCCCCTTTTTAAAAAGTATCTATGCTATATATTTGGGTTTTAATTGCATCTATGTATGAAACTTGAATCTCAACATTGCCATCCCGTTTTAGCGTTGTTCTGAAACGGCACTGAGGGGGAGGTCAGGTGACTTTTGTGCATTTTTACCCATCAATGCATTATATTTGACTGTCAAATTTTTCACATCTTAAGTCATTGTTTTAGCTAGCTAATCTGGAAATGGGAATAAGTGACCTTCTTCCAGCACCATAAATGGTTGACCACCATCTTTATGTACATCAACTCTTGAACACTGACCCATATCTCTGAGTCGGAGAGCCTTGGAAGATAATAAGAAGCTATCAGCTATGTCCATTACTGCTGCTTCTCTATTGCATAATGTAGGAGTGTTTTGGTTTGACGAGATTCATAGATGAAAAGCTGATTGCTGAATCCACTTTTATTTTTTGCACTCAACTTAATTTCCATTCTTCCTGTTGGAATTATGATTCTTTAACGTTGTTGCCGAGAAACGTGATTTCAATAGTTTACCTCTATCACATTCGTCTCGACTCCAGAAACTAATCCACTTCATGCCTTGCTAATAGTTGCTATAAACCTAGTGAACATTTAGCTGCTAATCTAGCCATCGACTGGGCTATACAATCTCAGTTTATATATGATGATATTATAATTGTATATACTGGTAATTCTTGTTGTATATACTGGTAATTCTTGTTGTGTAGCTTCAAGGATTGGGATCCTAGTGTTTTGGGGGTTCAGTTGGTCTTTACTTCTGACCAATTATTGTGTGTTCAAGTGACATGCCTGGAAACTAAGCAGATTTTTTATGTCTTTACTGTGTATGGGGCTAATGCCGTGACTGATAGGAGAGTGCTATGGGCCTCTATGAGATCTTTGTTCTCTTTTATTGGAGACTTTCCCTGGATCCAGATGGGTGATTTCAATGTGGTGTGTCGTAGATCTGAACGAATGGGGACTTTTGATGTTGTTGCTGCTTCTGAATTTAGACAGTGTTTGTTTGATATCAATATGGATGAGCTTATCACTAGGGGTGCTTGGTTTACATGGTCTAATAGACGAGGGGGAGGAGGAGAGAACATGAGCAGATTGGATCGAGTGGTGGTCAATGCCAGCTGGTTGGACTCTTTTCCTGAATCTGAAGCTATGGTTCATGCTCCAGGTATCTCGGATCATAGCTCTTTATTAGTGTCTGTTCTTCGTGTTGTGCAATGCAAAAAGCCTTTTCGATTCTTTAATTTCTGGATGAAGCATCACTTGTTTAAGGAGTTGGTGTTAAACTCTTGGACTCAGCCCGTTTCTGGGTTTGCTATGTTTTGTTTGTCTTCAAAACTCCGACGTCTGAAACCTGTTTTGAGGGGACTAAATGCTCAGTGCTTCTCTAATATTTCTGGGAAAGTTATAGAGGCTAGACATCAGTTGGAAAATCTGCAGGATATGTGTTACGGGCCCAAGAAGAAGCTGCTTTTAAGATTTTTATGGATCTAAGTGCAGCTGAAGAATCTTTTAAAAAGCAAAAGTCCAGGGTAGCTTGGCTGGCCCTTGGTGATCAGAACACCAAGTTTTTTCATCATAAGGTTTCCTGTAAAAGAATGAGGAATAAGATCTTAAGCTTGGTTAATGCCGATGGGGTTAGGTTGGATAAGCCAGAAGAGGTTCAACAGGAAATCATTCAGTTTTATAAAGGTTTGATAGGTACTAAATTTCAAAATAGAACAGATGCTACAACTTGTTTACATCAGATTATTAGGAGGAAAATCCCTGACTCTATGCAAAGGGACCTTGTTAAACCTGTTACAGTGGAGGAAATCAGGGGTGCTCTCAAGTCCATAAAAGGGGATAAGGTCCCTGGCCTGGATGGCTTATACTCTAGTTTTTCCCATCATAATTGGGATATTGTGGGGCAGGATTTGATTGATGTTGTTCTTCTTTTCTTTGAGAAAGGCTATATTCTAAAGGAATGGAACTCTACTGCCCTTACTCTAGTTCCAAAAACTTCAAATCCCACTTCTATTAAGGAGTATCGACCCATTGGTTGCTGCAATGTGGTTTATAAGGTTGTTACTAAGGTGTTAGCTAATCGAATGCAACAGGCTCTGCCAATTGTAGTGAGTCAATCCCAATCAACTTTTATTAAAGGCAGAAGTATTGTTGATAATGTGTCGCTTATGCATGAGCTTATCAGGAACTATCATAGAAATGATGGATCTCCTAGATGTGCTATCAAAGTTGATATCATGAAGGCCTATGATTCGGTGGATTGGAATTTCTTGCGGACACAATGAAAGCTATGGAGTTTCCTGCCATTTTTGTGGGTTGGGTAAAGGAATGTATTACAACTCCTAAATTCTCTATTATGATTAATGGAGGGCTCGAAGGGTCCTTTCCAGGAGCTAGATGTCTTAGGCAAGGGGATCCTATCTCTCCTTACCTTTTCCTCTTAGTTATGGAAGCTTTCTTTTCCTTGCTACAATGGAATATAGAAGCTGGGGAGTTCACGTACCATCCAAAATGCCAGGCTCAAGCAATATCACATGTTGTGTTTGCAGATGATCTTTTCATTTTGAGTAGTGCTCATGAGAAATCCTTGCATATTATTTTTCAGACTTTGAAGGATTTTCAAGGGTTTTCTGGCATGCAGACCAACTTGCTCAAGAGTGCAATCTATTTTGCTGGTGTCCCTAGTACAACACAGCAAGAGCTGTCTCAGTTATTGGGCATTCCTGTGGGACAACTTCCAGTGCAGTATTTGGGGGTTCCCTTAATAAGTTCTAGATTAACTTCTTCTGACTGCGCTGTCTTGAAAGAGCGGATTTTGGCGAAAATTCATAGTTGGACCCAGAAATTCCTTTCGTATGGAGGAAGGGCCCAACTAGTTCAATCAGTTCTCTTTAATATCCAGAGTTACTCTTTAATATCCAGAGTTACTGGAGCGCTACCTTTATTTTGCCTCAGAAAATTATCAAGGAGATTGAGAGTTTGCTTTGTGCTTTCTTATGGTCTGGAGCAGATCTAAAGCACACTGGTGCTAAGGTTAGCTGGGCCAACCTTTGTGTCCCAAAGAATGAAGGAGGCTTGGGTTTTAGATCCATTAAAGAGTGGAACAAAGCTGTCAATATGAGCTTCTCTGGGCCATCAGTCAAAAAGCTGATACGTTATGGGTTAAATTGGTTCATATTTATATCTTGAGAGGTCAAAGTTTGTGGGGGGTTCAGATTCCTTGTGAGGCTTCTTGGGTGATTAGGAAATTGCTGAAGCTGAGGGATACTTGCCAAGAGTGGATTAGGTATGTCATTGGTAATGGTACAGATACTTTTTTATGGACAGATTATTGGCATCCTATTGGGGCGTGATACAAGAGATTTGGAGAAACTGTGGTGGCTCATAGGGGAAGAGCATTACAGGCCAAGGTCTCTTCTATCATTGATGAGGGTGTTTGGAAGTGGCCTAGGCAACGTAACAGGGCTATTATGGAAATTATGAGGGAAACTCCTGATGGGTTTCTGCCATCTCCATCTGTTAGGGACACGGTTAAATGGACTTTGACCGCAGATGGTAAATATTCTGCCAAATCTGCTTGGGAGGCGTGTAGGCACCGAAATCCCATTCAACGTTGACATGCTATTGTGTGGTTTGGTTATGGAGTTCCTAGGTGGAGCTTTATTGAGTGGCTGACTGTTTTGGGGAGATTGCCTTCTCAAGATAGGTTGGTAAGTTGGGGTATGGGGGTGTCCCCTAAGTGTGTCTGGCATGGAGTCTCACGCTTATTTTTTTTTTGACTGCCATTTTTCTTCCTCAATTTGGCAACAAATACTATCTAGGAATGGTATTACTCGATCTATTTTGCCCCTATCTCAGGAATTGGAGTGGGCAATCCATAATAGAAAGGGAGAAGGGCTCTGGAATTCTCTCTATAAGCTTTCTTTGGCAGCCTCCATTTATTATATTTGGGGGGAGCGCAACATGAGAATTTTTCAAGGCAGATCCAAAGATGTGGCTGCGGTTTCTTTGACCATCTTTAATTCAATTCGAGCTAAGGCTAACTCTTGGGCAACGGTGAAGTCCTCGGCTCAGAATCGAGGTCTTTGTGATGCTTGGCTCCTGGACTCTCGAATTTTCGCTATTAACAATTGTTGATAAGATGTTGTTTTCCTATTTTTGAGTTTTTTCTGCCTTCTGTTGGGGCTTTTGATGTATAGGTTTCCAGGGGCATCCCCCTGTTGCTTTGTGTAGCTTTTTGGCTCCGTTTGTTGGTATAAAATTTTTCACTTACCAAAAAAAAAAAAGGATTGTGAACCCCTTCCCTGTGCTGATTTGGAGTTTGTTATTTACATTAGAGAGGCTGCCCAGGTATGTATTTCTTTATAGAGAAAGTCTGAAGGCAAGCTATCCGTCTAGCTCATTGCTGGCTCATTCAGGATTTGGCCGGTTCGGTTTCATATCCGGTAGTTGTACATTACCCTTTTCGTGTACCTATGATATGCTTTCAGGCAGTAAATATATTGCGAAAGTGATTTTCACACGCTCCTTTTAACAATTCAAACTCCTTTCCTTTCTTTCTTTTTTTGTCTTCGTCCACATGAATTTACTATGTTACCTTTTCTCAACACACTTTTCAACTCATCCAAAGACGATATTGTAAATTCACGAGGATAAACACAAAAAAAGAGCGTGGATTTAAAAAAGGGAGTGTGAAAAGCATTTCCCATATAGGTCAAAGTTATGCTTAGCGTTTGATACACGTTTGTCTTATTAGGGTAGATATTTTGCTTGATACACTAGTGTTTGATACACTTGTGCTTCCCTGTATCAAGAACATTGTCATAACGAAAATATTCTTTTCACGAAGTGAAAAGTCTTGCATTCTAATTAGGGGTGGCAAATTGAACACACACCCATCAACTAAAAAATCGACCCAACTCAACCCATTTATTAGTTGGATAAAATGGGTCCAAACCCAAATAACTCATTATTAGTTGGGTCTTAATTGGGCATCAATTGGATCAATTTAAATTATCCAATGGGTCATGAAAGTAACCCACAAATTTTTTTAAAGCAAAAATGCCGCCACGCTGAGTTTTTGTAGTATGAACAAGGCTCAGTCTCTTTACTAGATTCCCAATTCCTTCCGCATCAGTCTCCTGATCAAAATGTCCAAGCCAAGGAGGTGATCTCTCTCTCTCTAAAAACCAATTGTGATCGGTAATAATTATTTTAACCAGTCAAAATTGAAAACACATCTCATCCATCGATTGTGCGAATGGACTGATGAAATTGCGCTCCGCTGTAAATAAGTTTCTCTCATAGTAGTCCCGCCTAGGGTTTGGTTTAAAAAGTTAAAGTAACTTATTTTTTTGTCCTTATTCAAATTTTTTTGCATTTTTTTGTTTTGCATCAAATTTTTGTGACTTATTGATTTGTTTCGACAAGAGGAATCGGAAAAGTAAAAAAAATTGATCGAAACTTATAAGTCACAAAAGTTTGACTCAAAACTATCAAATACGAAAAAATTTGAATAAAAACAAAAAAAATTTATATACATCTCGCAACGGGCTTGTTTTGATTTTGATCAAATGGACAATTCAACTTATGAAAGGAAAGTTGGCTTGTTCGTGGCTTATTTTTTTGTCCTTATTCAAATTTTTTTCGCATTTGTTTGTTTTTCATTAATTTTTTGTGGATTATTACTTCGACATGACAGGAGGAATCTAAAAGGTAAAAAAATTATTATCGAAACCTAAATTTTTTGAATGAAAACAAAAATAAGCCAATTTTTTCGTCTTTGTTAAAAAAAATATGAATTTCGATAGTAATTTTTTACTTTTTAGATTCTTCTCGTCATGACAAAACGATAATCCTCAAAAATTTGACAAAAAACTAACATATGCGAAAAATATTTGAATAAAGACAAAAAAATAAGCCACTTGTATACGTTGTGATTCGATAATTAAGAGCGACCAATATGGTAATTAAGTGCACAGGGGTAATTTGGTCATTTTTGTAGTAGAGGGATAGTATGATAATTTTAGTGGACATGGTATTTTAGTCTTTTAAATTTACAGGGGTAATATGGTCATTTTAGTATACATATGTATTTTAGTCATTTTAGGTATATAGTATGTATGTAATTGGGTTAATGGACGAGTCGGGTTTGCTTTTAAATAAATGGGTTGGGTTGGGTATGGGTAATTAGACTCATAATTAATGAGTCTAAATGGGTCAATGACCCAACCCACTTATAATTTACCTATTTTGACCCAAACTCGCCCATTTGACACCCCTAATTCTAATTGAGGTTTTTTCCACAAACCCAGATGTCTAATACACTTTGTTCATGTACAAGTTTGTTCACTATTTAAAGTGCAAAGTCTTGAACAAAGTCTTCACTTTGTTCACTTACAAGTTTTGAAAAAAAAATTTCTCTCTGTACGCAAAGATGGGATCAGAGGGGTCTAGTCACTAGTGGCGGTGGCCACCATAACAAGAATTTTAGAAATTATAATTATTATATGTGAAATAAAAAATTTATCCCCAACTTATATAGTCTCGCCACTGCTAGGTTTTTTATTTTTATTTTTTATTATACACTTGTCATAAATCTTCTATTATTTTTTTTAAGAAAAGAGATCCAAAAAAGTATTATAAATCTAAATTCATTGGGCCAAAGTGAAATAATATAAGGGGTGCTTGCGGTCCGGTTCGGTTTAGATTTTTAGGAATTGGAGAACCAAACCACTAGTCACGGTTTTTACAAAATGAAATTCGTGTCCGGACCAAAAATCCTACAGTTCGGTTCCAATCCAATCCGTGACTCACGGGTCGGTTACAGTTTTGTCCATGGCGTAGACATGTAAAATTTATTGTCAATCATAAGTTGCCACGTGTTGTGAGACCTAGTAAATAAGGCACGGTAAATGGCCAATTAAATGTTGGCATGTGTCTCGAGGTCAAAAGTCAAGATGATGCGTATAAGCCAATCAAATGGTGTCACGTGTCAAAGTGACGCAGTTATTATTTTTATTAAGCTCGGCCAATCAAATTAAGCCACCTCGTAAAATAATAATTATGTTTCTCTTCACAAATATTTGTCTTTCTTAAAATAAAAGAAAGAAGGATAATTATTGAATTTTAATTATTTATTTTACACTTAATAAAGAAAAAATTAAAGGGAGATAAATATGAAGGAAATAGAGAATGGTTATGAGTCTTCATCCTACATCTCTAATTCTCTATAAATAGAGGTGCTCTCTTCTCATATTTTTTTAATCTGCACATTGAAGCACACAAGCTCCAGAATTCTGAAAATCAAAGCCCTCAAGCCCTTCAGAAGTCTTGATGCAACGAGAAGGTTCTTCAGATCAAAGCTCTGAAGAATATTCAAGTCAAGTCCACATCACATAAGGCGGTTCTTCAGATCAAAGTTTCAAAGCCCTGAAGAACGCTCAAGTCAAATCTCCATCATTAAATCCAAGCATCCAAGCTTCAGAACTCACACGCAAGCTTCCGAAGTTCTGAAGATCAAAGCTACGAAGGCCCTTCAGAATCTTTCGAGTCCACATCAAGCCAAACGCTCTTCAGTTCAAAGCATCAAAGTCCTGAAAAACATTCAAACCAAGTCCACGAATCATCAATCTTCTTCAACCAAATTGAAGAATATCTCAAATACCGATTTGAAAAGAAGCTCCAAAGCTCTCAAGTTAATATCCACAAATCTGTCATCTTTTTCAACCAAATTGGAGAAGATCAAGCAATTCAACTTGAGAAGAAGCTTCAAAGCCCTCAAGTCAAAGCCTGACAAAATCACCGTCATCTTCGCACAGACCGTAGATGATATCGCTGTTCAAATCGAGATCCAGCTATCAAGCTCTCGTTTCAACAACCGAAGAGAAAAATCAGAGGATTAATTTTCTTTAAAAATTGCAATTCAACTTGAGAAGAAGCTTCAAAGCCCTCAAGTCAAAGCTCGACAAAATCACCGTCATCTTCGCAAAGACCGTAGAAGATATCGCCGTTCAAATCGAGATCCAGCTATCAAGCTCTCGTTTCAACAACTGAAGAGAAAAATCAGAAGATTAATTTTCTTTAAAAATCGCATCAGAGATTGTAACCCTAAATTTCTCAAATTAATAAAATTGACTTATTCAGCATTTTCTGTCTTTTCCATAGACTTGAATTTTGCGTTTTACACACGGATTTTAACAAAAATAAAGTTCAAGCTTATATCCCACACTAAAAGGGAAGAAAGTTACGTTCAAAATTAAGTTTTAACACCGGTTACCAAAAAGTACTCGTTACTTTGAAGAAACGGAGAGAGTGAGGAGGAGGAGGCGAAGAAGTAAGAACGGTGCGGCGGCAACTTGAACAAGAAATGGAAATTAGGAAAACCGGAAAAGAAACAAACTAGTGAAAAACTAGGGTTACCCGTAACTTATATAAAAAAAACTACGATTTACCCCATATATTTTATGTACATCTACACTATCTCATTATTAAGATAAAATACTAAAATTGGTAGAATTTTTTTTTCTACTTTACTAACAATTAATTATATAAACACGCATATATATTTATATATTTATTTATTACTTATATAGAATAAATATCTCACGGTCCAGTTCGGTTAGTTCACGGATTGCGAGTCACGGTTTTCTAATTTTTTAATCCGTGTCCGGATCATTAATCCATGGAGTAAATCCAAAAGGTACGGATCGATTCGATCCGGACCGATTTCACAGTTCACCGGATTTTTTGAGCAGCCCTAAATTATAAATGCTGATGGATAATTAAAAAAAAAAAACTACACATTCGAACCCTAAATAACTTAACCTAAAAAATTAAGAGAATTTAATTATAATGTCACTCCCAAAAGAGAGTACGGTTATCAATTTGAAAAATCTATATAGGGATCTGGAGAGTGACATTCACTGTGTTTGGTTTGCGTTTTTGAACTTTTATTTTATAAAGTTAATTGTGAATGCAAACTTTTTGTGCCAAAAAGTAGGTAAATCCGTAAATGAATGAATAGGTGAGGGTAAAAAAAATGAATAGGTGGTGGGTCCTTTCAAAAGCAAGGGACCCAGGTTCTCTCTCTCTCCAAAATTGGAGAATCAAAAAAAAATTGGGTCCCAGTTAATACCAACTGCTTGTAAAAGCAAGGAGACCAAGGTAATCCTTAATACCAACTGGTATTACCTGAACCAAAAAAAAAATTGTGTGTATATCAACTGCCTGTGATACATTTTGCTTAAGTTTTTTAATGCTTTCTTTAAATTGAAAATCCACATGAATTAAAAAAAAAATTGGACTAATTAACTACATTTTGAAAAAAATCCCCCTAGAAGACAGTCCTCTTCATTTATACAAGCAAACTCTTCAAACTAGGTCAAGATTTCCAACTGGTTTGAGATGTTTGAGAAGATGGGTCGAAAATTTTACAGAAGAGATTCGCGAAGCAGAGAGAGACCTGGGGAAGAGACGTTCAGAGACGTGAGATTCATTCTCTGTAATACTTTTGAAACAAGAATAGCTGTGAAGGTTGGAATGAAGTAAATGAAGAGAGAGAGAGAGATGAGGTTGGGATGAAGTAAGGAAATTGCTAATCGCCCCCCTCCGTGTCAGGCCCCCCTCCTGACACGGCTCCCCTTTTCCCCTTTTACCCCTATCCCTTCTCTCTCTCTCTCTCTCTGCACCCCCTCTCTCTCTCTTTCTCTCTTTCTTTGTAAAATTTTAAAATACTAATAATTTTTTTTTCACGTATTTTTTAAATAAATTACTCTATATATTTTTGAAATATACTCAACGAAACCTATCAAACGAGCCTAATATTGATGGTGTAATAATGTAAAACGGAAAAATTATATTTTTGTGGTAGTTTAATATTAAGGGGGCATTCGGCTAAATAAGCCACTTGGCTTATTTTTTTGTATTTATTCAAATTTTTTTCGCATTTGTTAGTTTTTAGTCAATTTTTTGAAAATTATTGCTTCGTCATGATGAGAGGAATCTAAAAAGTAAAAAATTACGATCCAAACCTAATTTTTTTGAATAAAGACAAAAATAAGCCAATAAGCCAATTTTTTCGTCTTTATTTTAAAAAAATGGATTTCGATCGTAGTTTTTTACTTTTTAGATTCCTCTTGTTATGAAGAAGCAATAATTCCTAAAAAATTGACCAAAAACTAACTAATGCGAAAAAAATTTGAATAAGAACATTAAAATAAAAATAAAATAAAAAATTTGCTTCCAAACATCGACACCAGAGGATCATTGGATGGATTTTATAACATTGGGACTTGTCCGCATCAAGGTACAACGTTGTACTATATACATTTAATATGATTGCTTCGAATTGTCTCACTCACTTGCCGTTGAGCTCCCATCCAGTTTCATCCGCAGTGCACAAACATATAGCTATTGGACATGTTAATGGAAATCACTTCGTGCAAGTTTTCCTATACCCTCATTATTCTATACCATCCATTATCATATGGTGGAGGCGAAATGCATCAAATGAAACACACTGATGGGCTCATCCTTATGAAGCACGCCTCCAATTGTGGTATGAAGTAATGCAGATAGAACCGCCGGGACGGAAAAAAAGGACAAAAAATAAAAATAAAGAGATATTATACTGGGCCTAAAAAAATCATTTAATTTAAACACATTATTTCATATTTAATATTTGACTTGTTTGATAGGTTTCGTTGAATAGATTTCAAAAATATAAAATTTATTCAAAAAAAATACGTGATTTCAACCTCTTTAGACAATTTATATTTTCAAAAATATAGTTAAAAAATTAAGTATTTCAAATTTCAATCCGTTTGAACCGGTGGAAAGATTTTAATTTTCTGATCATTTTATCCTAAATGGTCATAATTAAATTTTGACTCTAGGACTCTTGTTGATTAACCCTAAGAGATATTTGATTCAAATGGATTGAAATTTATGACATTCAATTTTTCAACCTCTTTAGACAGTTTAAACTACTAAAAAATATAATTTTTCCGTTTTACATTATTTCACTATCAATATCAGGCTCGTTTGATAGATTTCGTTGAGTAGATTTTAAAAATATAAAATTTATTTTAAAAAAATACTTAAAAAAAAGTTATTAGCATTTAAAATTTTATAACAAAAAATAAAATAAGAGAGAGAGACAGCGGGGAGAGAGAGAAAGAGAGCATGGACAGCCGGGGTAAAAGGGGAAATTGGAGAGGGCCCGTGTCAGGGGGGGCCTGACACAGGGGGTGTGATTAACAGCACTCTGCAGTAATTGAAGAGAGAGAGAGAGAGAGAGAGAGATGAGGTTGGGAACATACTTTTGGTCCAACTTGGGGCAACCTGCGAGTCTTATACATGAGTTTTTTTTTTCCCCCTTCTGGTGAGAGAGTACAGGGACCCTCACATCTTTGAAATAAGTTATCCAATCACATGTTTTTACATTTTAACTCAAAAAATTTCGTCCAAAATTGTGAACCAAACACATTGATTATCTTTGTGCATATCGATACTTTAGACTATCAATGTAGGAAGCATAGTAATATTTACATAAATTGAATTGGGTCTCTAGATCTGTCATTTCTGTTGCCATTTGACTTTGATTTGGAAACATGGTTCTGCAGCAAAATAGGTATAGAAGGGCTAATGTTTAAATAATATTCTGAGAGCAGTCATTTTGTGTATATTGCCAAAAGTTAGGTTTATCTCCAATCATTCCCGCTCATACCCCAATGATTGAAGGCTATATGGGTTCTGCTGTTGTTGTTGTTGGAGTGGCATTATCGATGCTAAAAATTAAAGTTAGTCTTTTTTCATACTCCATGTGCAAATGAAAAACATTATTTACTATAATTTTTGTTATGTTATTTTAATTTTTTTTGGAACCGATGAATATTAATATTATAATACATCTTTTTTATTTTTTTAATATATATTTCGCCACTGTTATGATAACATTCTGATTCCGTCCTTGTCTGTACGGTTCTCAATAACGTTTAAACTTTTTAATTGTGGTAGTCCATTGGTCTGGACGTCCCGAGTTGTATGACTTAACCCAATTTGATTCTCCTACTCCAACTCACGAGGTTAGACCCGGGGCAGCAACCGTGCCGCGCTGTTGTACCAAAAAAGTGCGCCTACTTTATAGAGCATTTGAGAATCAATAATGCTACGGAGTATGCTCTCCATCCACGCCCAAAAAAGGGTGCTGATGTGGACTGGATCCGACGTCAGTTTAAGCTTAAAAAAAAAAAAAAAACAAATGCTCTAGCATTATTATTTCTCGTTACAGTTTTAAACTCATTCATCTGGTATTTCTTGTCCGTTGGACTGGACTTTTATAGATACGAGACTTCATACTTGGCAAGTTGTTGAATATGTATTCCTCCCCTTCTTCAGTTCTCCTTATACCCCAAATCGCATTATCTAGTAGTAATGTGAACATAACATCATATGCTCATACTCTTAATTCTTGCAAATTTTAATGTTACAAACGTTTTTGAAAAATGTGTTCATCCAAGCATATTTTGTGACTTATGTCACTAGATATAAGGTGATGAACAAGCCAAACGAGTAGAGCAGTTGGTTATTCTCTTTTTCCTGTACGAAATCATAACAATCTTCAAAAACATGTTCAAACTCTTATCTTGCTATGAGACAATCCGATCTCATGTAGTTTGAACTTTTTATACTTGATAAACTTGAACAGCTTAACGAGCTTCATAAAAGAATTAAGCTTGGGTTATTTATATAACAAGTTGATCTTAAACGAGCTTTGAATGAACAAACACAAGCTTAAAATTGAGTAGCTTAGTTTGTTTATCGGGCCTAGTTAAATGGAGTAAGATCTCAGGTCAGAGCATCTCTAACCCATCTTTAAAACTCCAAAATGGAGAATAAGTATGACATATTATGGGGAGATTTTATAATTTATTCTATTTTTTATAGTCTCGTATCAGTCTTGTTCTCTTAGAGTAAGTTGACCAGTTGTTAGATAAAAATGCTAGTAAACAGTGCATTTTTTTCATTTTACTTACTTATATCTCTCTCAACACTATACCAATACTATTTATTTTACCTATTCTTTATTAAAATATCAATTTTTTCCTCAGCCAAGTCTTTCTTCGTTGGAGAGAGAGAGAGAGGACGAGGAGGAGATAAACTAATTGTTTAATGGGTTGCTTATGAACAATTGTTAGGCAAAAGAAGTTAACAACTGTTGCTGAAGGGATTCTACCGTGGGTTTTATTCTACCGTGGGTTTTAGCAAAGGTGCTGCAGGTGAAAATTTCACTCTTTGGTTAGCTAGAGTAGCTTTTTCGGCTGTTTTCCTCAGCTGGTAAACTTGCTCTTAGAACAATGTCGTACCGAATACCCTACGAACTTTTACCCTGCGATCTAGTAATTGAAATCCTTGCGAGACTACCAGTAGTTTCTCTATTTCGATTGAAGTCAGTATGCAAATCATGGTATTCACACATCACAAACTCTAGTTTCGTCGCTAAACACCTCGACCAATCCACTACAAACACCAAAACAAATGGCGACAAGCTTCTCGTTAGGCTTTACGATCATAAGACTAAGAGTGACAAGAAAGAGCGATATCTATTGCTCAATGATGACGACAGATTCGGTGACGAGTATTCGGAATTCGAGTTTCCAATTCCAGACCCATTTGTTTATTCTGCAGTAGTGGGTAGCTGCAATGGGTTGCTATGTGTAGTTGGTGATCATTACTCCGACTGGCCTCGGATCATTGTATGGAACGGTTGGAACCCTTCGACTAGAAGGTCGGTAGCTCTTCCCAAGGCCCCTACGCCACAACGCCCGCAAAAGTGTGTTTATGGATTCGGTGCCCATCCCGGAACTCGTGAGTATACGGTGATTAGAATCCAGTATGACATGGAATATGAGTTAAAACTTCCCCCAAAAGTTGAAATTTACGCACAAGGAACAAGATCGTGGAGAGGCATTACTTCTGCTGCTCCTACATATTGCATGGCGCGGTGCTGGTGGTCTGATCCCTTGTTGGTGGAGCTATGCATTGGGTTGCACATGATCCTTGTGTAGTGGATGGTTATCGGTATCTGATTGTGTTGTTTGATATGGCCACTAAATCATTCTCTGAGATTATACTACCACCTACTCTAGCTCAAGCTGATCCTTCTTCGACATCATCCTTATCTATTCATGTATTTGGGGAATCACTGGCTGTTTCGTGTAGTGGACAAAGGGATGGTGGTGGCTACTGTATTTGGGCGATGAAAGAGTACGGAGTTGCAGAATCTTGGACTAAGCTATTCAGTTCTAATTTGCTAGGAAAGCCCAACAAGATGTTGGGGTTTCGGAAAAATGGTGAAGTTTTGCTAGCATTGGACGACTCTCTAACTTCATATGCCCCTGGAATTGAAACATTGGCAATTACTGGAATTAAGGGGTTTTCACCCGGATTTCATGTTATTCCTTTTATGGAAACCCTTGTTTCAGTGGAGAATAGAAATGGTGTGCCAGACAGCCAGAGGAGGGGCAGTTGGATTCTTACGGTGCTCGGTCTCTAGCTTCCAAAGAGAGAACGGGATAGAGGGAAAGCACAGCAGTTATGGAGATTGTTCATGAACGAAAAGACGATATTGAGAAACATTACTTTGAGATATTTATTAGATGTCTAATGTAGTTAGAATAATGTTTTAGACTTTTTATTTGTTAGTCCCCCGGTCTGGACATCCTAAGTTGTAAAAAGTTCCTATTTTGAATAGAAAGAAAGAAAAAAAAAAAAAAAAGGTGCAAACAGCAAAGTACGAAATCTGTACATTTTTCTGGATGGAGAGAAACACTGGCAATGAAAATTATTCATAGCAGTTTCATTTCCGGTGTACCAAAACAAAAACAAAAAAAATCTATTCATAGCACTAGTTTGCCAAATAGAAACTTTGCCGTTAGAGATGCTCTTGGGGGCAAATTGGGCAAATTAGATATACCCAATTTGATTCTCATACTCCAACTCATGAGGTTGAACCCGGCATAGCTACTGTGCCGCAATGTTTTGCAAAAAAAGAAGGGAAATGATAATGCCAAAACTACTTTTGTTCCTGTCAAAACTCATTCATTGTATGACTTAATTGTCCTCCACTACATCACTTACTTTACGAAAATACCCCTTTAAAATTCCATAATAATCCTTTGGATTTGAAAGGGCATTTTCGTAAAGTAAGTTATATAGCATAGGGCAATTAAGTTATGCAATGAATGAGTTTCGGCAGGAACAAAAAAAGGTTTTGATAGGAACAAAAGTGATTTTAGCAGTATCAGCTCCCAAAATCAACCTTTCACTTGGTACGACATTTGAGAATCATACGTCCCAGTCGTTTTCATGTTACAATTTTAATTCGTTCATTTGGTTTTCCTTCCCTGTTCAACTTGACTTTTATAAATATGGGCTACTCGGAAAGCCGTAGAATATGTACACTCCGCTTCAGTTCAAACTTTTCGATCTAAAATGGAGCCCATTTGGGAGAGCACAAATGTTTATCCCCTCCTCCTTGCACCCCTGTTATCAAAATTCTTGTTTTCTTCCCAATCGACGGAGAATCGACGGAAAAATTGTATCGTAAGCTTGCTGGAATGTGGGTGTGAAAAGTGGAGTTTGGTTCCTTGCCGTATTTCAGGACTTCTTTGGAAACAAACAATGAAGTGGATGGAATATGGAAGAAGATTAACAAAATGGACTTTATTAACCCTCAAAGTAGAAGAACAATCAATCGAGATGATTGAGTGAATGATTACAAGTTAATTCTACTCCTAGAAAAGAAAAGATAAAGGCCTGATTGGCGTTGTTTGTGTGTCCCTGAAACTGCTAATAACTTGTACTTAAATAGGCCTCTTCACATTACATTTAAATTCAAAACTTCCCTCCAAAGTGGCAATTGATAATTCCTTGAATTCTAATCATGGATCTCCTTCAACTGCCGATCATGCCCACGTTGAGGAAATTATCTCGTTAATTGCGGTTTCCATCCTCTTCAATCGTGGAGTCATGGGATCTGCCTCCATTTGACATTTGTCACCTGATCGATGGTCAAAAGTGTCAAAAGAACATGCCACGTGTAGGCCAATCGACGGACAAGACTTTTTATAGTTTTACCATCGATTTACCTCCATTCAGAATTATTAAGTCAAGTCCATGCTATCTTCACATTTGCCTATTTTTACCCCTGCCACGTGTCACCTAATCGACGGGTAAAAATATAAATATTATTTGTGGTACAAACAATACCCCCCTTATTTGTTTGAGTTAAAAGAAATCGTTTAACTCGAATAAATAATTCCTCCACCTTTCCCAAAAGGCGTGATTAGTATACGGGGCTCTTCCAACGTATATATATGTTCTTGTTTGTAAAAATTAGGGCACCGTTTGAAACCATCAACGCCTGAATTGATGGCGCGTAAGAAAGCTCCCCAAGGCAAAGCAATGGCTTCCAAAGCTTCTTCAAAATCGTCGACTCCTCGGTCAACTCAGAAGAAAACGTCAAGCTTTCAGAAAACAGAGACCCCGACTGAGTCCTATCCTCCAAGGTATCCCCAATGCCTACGGGAGGCACCACAATTTCCTCTCTATTTTATTCCTGTAGCTGGTTATCCCTCTAGGTTCATAATGGGCCCTATTTATGCTCCAACCCCTCCTGATTCACTACCAACATTCTATCCAGTGAATTTTGATGAACCCCTGCTCCTTTCACTCCCAGGTCTCCATCGCACTGGTTGGAATACCAGAGGGACAATCCGATCATGGCCCTCTGTATTCCCATCCTGGACAAAGTGGGTAGACCGCATGAGGGGATACTTACACCTCTCATGGCGTGCCATGGGAATTTATGAATCCATAGATCTGTCCACACAGGCTTTTGAGTTTAACCCTAATTTGATCGCTGCTGCTGCCTGTTTTTGGTCCGTTTCATCCAATACTTTTGTTTTTCTGTACGGTCCTATGAGTCCCACAGTTTTGGACATTGCTCATTTGACTGGTCTACCATGCATAGGTGCAGAAGTTAACGCTGCCTTGGATCACCGTCCTTGTGACCCACCATTTGAGACCTCTACTGATAGTTCATGGAGTTATTCGCACTTTATATCCCTTTTTTGCACTTCTGATCTCAGAGAGCCATCCTTTACTGAGAAAGTAGCATTCTATTTGTACTGGCTCAATAAATACATGCTATGTGTGTCTGGTTTAAAGATCACAAAAGAATATGTCCGTTTGGCCATTTGTTTAGCTCAGGATGCCCAACTTGCTTTGGCTCCCCTTATACTAGGGACACTATATAAAGGGCTGTGGACATTTACAAATAACAAGATCACCAGTAACTGTGGTGGCCCTTTTTGGATTATCCAGGCATGGCTGTATGCCTATTTTCCATTTCTCAAACCCTTGAGTTATTTCCCAAGAAGGAAAGATGGGGGTAAGTGTTTGAGCTACGCAGAATATTTTTTAGCTCATGAGCCTAGACATGAGGATTCATCCTTCAAGAGGTACTTTACAGCTCTCCATAGCCCTCTTCTCGAGGAATATCCTACTTGGCTGCCTTTCAAGGATTGTAAGGACCCGTATTTTTCGGATATTATTTAAACGTTTTATAAATAAAAATAAATAAAATAAAATAAAATGTGAAATTGATTGAGTTTATTTTAATTGTGGGTCAATGTGCAAGAGTTTGAAATATGTGGGTGTTAGTGTGATAAAGTGCATGTGTGTATAAGTGTGTGTGTGCCAGGGGAAAATAATTCCCAAAACCCCATCCCATTCTCTCTCCCGTTCTCTCTCTCGGCTCTCTCTACCTCTCTCACTCCCTCACCCAAAAACTCACCTCTAAATTCAAAACCCACAACAAATAACCTTCATTCCATCTTCTACTCGTGTATTGTGGTCCGTATCGCTCCGGTTCGAGCTCGGAGAAGTTGTATTCCGGTTGGAACAAGGTTTTCGGAAAGCTAGGGCTTGTAACTTCTTGGGTTTCGTGCTCCGACTTCGAGGTAGGGAATTCTACCTCACTTTATATGCTATTTGAGTGTTTTTATGCCTTATTCGAGCTGGTATTGGTTGTCGTTGAGATTGGATCGAAACTTAAAATTTTCTGTCAAAATCTGTTGAAATCGTCTGTAATTAACTCCTCCTACCGGTAGGAGCTTTTTCTCTACCGGTAGAACGATTGAGAAATTTTGTCAACCAGCTCAAACGTACAGCAGCAGCTCAAAAGCTGCTCAACGTATCGATCTTCTACCGGTAGGAATTCCTTACCTACCGGTAGGTCAAGCATGTATCGAACTTCTACCGGTAGGAATTTCTTGCCTACCGGTAGGTCACGCTCGAATCTGAAATTCCTACCGGTAGGTCAAGCATGTATCGAACTTCTACCGGTAGGAATTTCTTGCCTACCGGTAGGTCACGCTCGAATTTGAATGTTGGCCTTTCTGTTATCAGTTTCTACCGGTAGGGACTTTTTACCTACCGGTAGGTCAAGTTCTACCGGTAGGACTTGCCTGCCTACCGGTAGGAGAGTAAGAGTTTGAGCTGCTTTCACCTGCTTCTTTGAGCTGCTGCAGTATCTTTCAGCTGCTTTTCTATATCTTTCAATTCACATGTCGAAGCTTTTCATTGACTCTAATGAGTTTGTTTACGCATCCTTCCAAGTGTTTTGGTGAATGTTACTTGTTCCTCACTTAGAGTGGCATCCAAGGGACTAGAGTGAACATGTCTAGGGATTCGACGAGTACTATTGCAATCCGTTTTCTCTCTCGACTCGTAAGATTCTCAGATTCCTTTAGTACATGCTTTTACAGACTCCGAGTATAGAAACTAGATAATCGGGCATCGTAGAGTCTAGTCGTGGGTTGATTTGTGGTATGCGAAGGTACGGGGGTGTACTCAGGGGTACAGTGAGGACGTGTGAGATTATGGTGCACTTAAAGGAAAAAGGGGTGTATTAATTAATTAGTCAGAGTGTTGATATGGATGACAGTTAGGAACGGTTTGAGATGTAATCAACGTGGTGGATTTGTTGATTGTTTAAAATGCTTGAAGTGAAAATTGATGTGTGAAAGAATTGTTTGAGATGATAAAATAACTTATGTCCTCTCGACTCTCTCTCTAGGAGGTTCAAGTGTAGAAACTAACGGATGAAGTATGGTAGGATTATACGTACGGGCTTGATATGCTATGTCTGATGCAAATGGGTAAACTAGTGAAAAGGCATGAACATGTATATTTGTGGAGTCACGTAATGGTTAATTAAAATTCAGCTGTATAACCGTTAAAGGGATGATGAAATTGATTATGAAATGCTGTTGATTGTGAAAAGTGTGAAAGGTGACCCAAGTGGTCGTTATTGAGGGAAAAGACTCGGGGTGACCCTGCGCTCGAGGGAACTAGACCCGAGGTGACCCAACTGATTCATATTATTGGAGGAAAAGACTTGGGGTGACCCTGCGCTCGAGGGAACTAGACCCAAGGTGACCCCACCTGATTATTGTTATTGAGGGAAAAGACTCGGGGTGACCCTGCGCTCGAGGGAACTAGACCCGAGGTGACCCTAGTGATTATTTGATGGGAAATACCGGATTAAAGGAAAAAGAAAGGTTTTGCAATTAAGGGATTTAATGAAAATCAATGTGGACACGAGAAAGATTGTACTACCGTACGAAGAATAATAAGATGTTTTGATTTGATTATAGACAAATGTGGAATGACGAGAGTTTAATAACATAACTAGTTAAAGAAGTAAACGGCTAGTGACATTGATGTGAAGTCTAGGACTCTTGGGCGATAATTCGCAGCTTGTTGGTAGTCATTTGTGGTATAGGCGTATCTGTCAGTACTCATTCATTCTCGGTGCATGGTTCATTCAAATTGCATATAGCTTGAGTTTAGAATTTTCTACTGGGCTAGTGTAGCTCAACCAAATCTTTCTTTTCAGGTTCTGACGCCGGGCAATAGATTGCATGCATTGTGTGCTTGACAGTAAAAGACTCTTGGAAGCTGACATCACTGGTTATTTCGTCATCGTTGTGAAGATCTCATTTTTGTTAAAGATGATTTTGTAATTAATTACTACTGAATTTTCTTTTGACCAAAGTTGTAATTATCTAAACTTAAGGACTTGTTTGTAAATTAAACAGGTGGGAAACTCTTTTGGGTAACGTATATGACATGCGAGGTTTCTCTTTTATTGAAATGTATTATTTAATTATGTTGAAAATCGAGGGCGTGACAAGGATTGTAAGTACTCGTCATCACGAATGATTGAACCCATCCTCAAATTTCTGGTGCCAGCCCAAACAGTTAATGAATTTTGGGCTAGTGTTTTGATATCGAGGTTCCTGTCAATAGGATTTTCCCCGTCGACCACACGTTTCTCCAATTGCAGCTTTGAAATTTATATGCCAAATCAGTGTGCAAGGCAGTTTGGTTTAACACAAGGGATCCCTGTCCCTCATTCTCATCCGAGGATTAAGGACTTAGCCAAGACGAGGCCAGTGGTGACCCAAACTTCTCTAATCACAGAACTAATTGGACAATTCCAAGGCATCAAGGCCAGTTTCCAGCTTGCAAGCTTTGTGGCCGAACCTTCTCATACTCCTGAATTTAAATTGTTTTGGGATTGCATCAAACCTACCATCTTTAACAAAGATTTGAGCAACTGTCTCTTGAGACTTGATCCTGAAGAATCCTCGTCAGGTATCTTTTCACAAAATTATCCCTCTTTATTCTGTAGATATGGGATCCTAAACTCATTAATTATTTCTCATTGTTTTAGTCTTTGAGGAGACTAACGTTTCAAGAGGCCATAAAGGCCAAGACAAAGGAAAGCAACCTGAGGTCTCACTTCCCTCAAGGAAAAGAAGCAAGACCTACCAAGCCCGAAGTACTTTGCAAGATCTTCCACTTATGGCAGATGCAATGAAAGGTCTTGACTCGCCCTATCGACGGGCCAGTTCCCCAGAAATTGCTGAAGATTCTGAGACACTGGTGACATTCAAAAGGGTAATCTTTCTGTCAATTTAGACTATAAACATCATATGTCACTCCTTCTTTATTAATTTATTTCTTTCATCTTTAGAAAACAAGAAGGAGACTGCATCTGGCGCCCCAATCAGACGATGAATGCAATAAAGATGAGGGTATGACCTCCAACCAAATAATTCTTGTGAATTCCTCCTCTATTGATCAGTTTGACCTTTCATTTAATGCTCCTTCATTTCTAATATGTACAGCATCAATTTTGGATGAAAATGTCAAAATGTCTAACATGGACCACGGGTCAACCTTTCCAGAGGTTCAAACATTTGATCCAATCACTGAGCTTCTCTTAAGTTCAGCACCACATTCCCCTGTGACTCTGGGAATGGATTCCCCTGTGGAAATAGAGACCACATTTGTTGAGCAACCTGAGGCTCATTCACCTACTGAAGGAGACAGAACACTGGAATCTCCTTCTGATCAATCAAGACTTTCTTCTCCCATCCAAGAAGAACTTGTGTCAGAGCCTGTAGAACCATCGGTTGAGGCTACTGAGTTCTTAGAGCAACAAGAAGTTGAAAGGGAAGTTACTCCAGAGTTGATTCTCATCCCCACTACTCCAGTAACTTCTTCTTCACCTGCCCATGGGGCTGACGCTGAGTTGCCCACTGATTCACCTAATTCTGACTTGGACCTTATGCTGACTAGAACCAAGCAATACTCTGAGTTCTATTCCAAGTCCATTTCTGAGTTTTCTGAATCTCTGACTTCTCCACCATCCTCTGAGCCTAGTGAGGAAACAAAAGATAAGATAAAAACCTTTTTTGAGTTACTAGAACTTCCACTGTTGGAGCTTGCCACTACACACTCTGCAGTTTTTTCTAGTTGTGTTGCTTATCTGATATCCAAGAAAGCTTTCCCATTGTCTGAGCAAATCAAGCTCGAGGAATTTGGCTCAATTGTAAAGGAAAGTCTGACAATAGCAGCCTACTGTCAGAAAGAGATAAAAAGCAAACAGGACACCCTAGATCAATTTGCAGCCATCTCCACCAATTTGGACACAATGGGGGACAACATACATCAACTGAAAGACGAGTTACAAAAGATTGAGGATGAGAAGGCAGCTCTTCTTGCTCGCCTGAGTCAGCTTGATGATCAACAAAAGGTTTTATTGGCACGCAAGGCATTGATCAGTCAAGAATTATCCAAAGTCTCCTGCGACGAACAAAGCACTAAGGCCATCATTGCTATGGCCAACACTGATCTTTTAAAATATCAGGAAAAATACAATGCCACGAATAGTAAGTGGAGCTATTTCTCCAAATTGTTTTTAGAAACTAGACTCAGGAGTCAATGATTACTCTGCTTATTCTTTTTGGCCTCTATGTTTTAGGCCTCTTGTTAGTTGGATTTTGTATTTTCTTGCAATGTTTAGCCTTATTTGCAGGCTGTTACACTTCTTGTTCTGAAATGTTGATATTAATTTTGAAGTATGTTTGTCTTATTTCTGTACTTATCTAAATTATTATAATCTCTTAGCGATTCACATCCCTAATCGATAGGGAAAAACAACCCTTTCTATTTATTTTTCTTTAATTTCGAAACAAAACCCACTGGTAGGGTCTGTTCATAGGAAATCACAAAGCCACTAACCAAATCCATTTCAATCCTTGGTAATTGATATAAATTATGGCTAACTGCTTCCTTCTTTACCGATAGGATAAACCAATGACAAATCATGGAGAATACCAACCGTCATTTCCTCCACTTCTTGTTAGTGGGCACTGATCATGGGTAATAACTGCTTTTAATTAACTGCTAGGAAGCTGAACCGTTGCTCATATTTTTCCCATAAATTGGATCTTTGTGGGATAATTATACATCGACTCTTCTCTTTTCAAATTGACATCCCATCTTGATAGTCAAATTAGCACCATGAACATCGATCTAAACACCCCTTCACCTTCTCTTGGTACCGTCGATCGGCCACTCTCTCCTACTACAGCCATTTCAGGCTGGGATGATCCTCTGCCTTCTAATCCCCCATCCAGTTGGGGAAACAATCCACCCACTGAAAAGGTGATCGTCAAAATGGAGGATCCTCCTCTATATCCAAATTCGAGCGTTCGACGTTCACACGTCAAAGTCAGTTACCAATTTCCCTGGGTCAGAGAGGAACCCCAAGCAATGCTACTAGATTCACTACTTTCTATGCCATATAGGCCAATGCCATTTCAACTGGCAGAAGCAGGTGGCAAGCCAAGCTTGGAGAATCACGAATCCCTTTTCGAGAGGGCCAAACATCAACAAGCTTATTGGAAGGAAATGGTGAGAAAGCCACTCTACCCCGTTGGCTTTTCTGATGACCAATCTGACATCTCTCCTCTACCTGAGAACCCCGACTGGTTTCAAGAACTAGAGAGTTTGAGGTATAACCCTCCACTATCTCAAGCTCATGTTGGGTATTCAGTTTATCGAGATTCTGACGAAACCACAGCTAAAGAGCTATTGGCGGCCTTTGCCTTTTTGGATGTTCACATTCTGGAGGAACATGTCCCTTATTTGAATTTCTTATGGGCATGTGAAACCCTTCAATTTTATGAGAGTAGCCTCATTACCACCCATCTTCATGGGTTCAAATCAGCTCTGCCTCTTATAAGGCTTTGGATGAAGACCAGCACTGCTGCCTTCTATGATCCCTTTTGGATTGATTATGAAGTTCAACAAGACAAAGTGGTTAAACTTCATGACAAGGTGCTAGACTTAAACCAGTCCAATTGGGAATTGCCACCAAATTCTTCAAAGGCCCTGTTCAAAAAGCATCAAAACTGGCTTCGGAAGAAAAACCACAAGAGAGCCCAACTCTTGGCTCAAGCTGAAAAGATGGTAATGGCCATGAGGCCATTAGTAGATAAGAAAATAAAAATGGATGCAGAGGCAATGGCTAGGGACAAAGAGCATGCATTCCTGACTTATGCTTGGGAAAAGTTCCATGTTTTTGTTACTTGGAGTTTCCCACACTATTTTGAGATCATTCAGATTGATGCCAATGGCAACCCTACTAATGCCTGAATTTCCTTTCTAGATAGGAAATTTTATGTTTATTTCCTTTTATGAGCAGGAAATGTAATTTGTTTTATTATAATGAAAAGTTTAGCCTAGGTTTATAGGCTTTTAATGACGGTTTGTTTTAGGTCTGAATTATTTTTCCATCCGTCGATTTATGTTTTCACCCGTCGATTAGTTTCCAAGGGGATGGAAAATATGCTTTTAAATATTTTCCATTGATTGTTCTTTCATGGGCATTTCCCAGAATAGATTCTAACTGATAAGCACCACCTCTTAGAACTTTCAACACACGAAATGGTCCCTCCCAATTTGGAGACCACTTACCAAAATACCCTTTCTTTTTCTTATCTAAAGGCAAAATTGCCTTCCAAACCAAATCACCCTCTGCAAATGATTTCTCACGGACTCTTTTATTATAGACTCTTTCTAAACTCTTCTTCTGTGCTTATATACTGTTTAAAGCATCTATTCTGGACTCTTCCAGTCCATCCAATTCTTGATACATTGCTTCCTCGAAAACCATATTGTTTGGGTCGTAATGCATAGCCACTCTGTGAGATATAATATTAACTTCGACGGGTAAAACTGCAGCTTGGCCGTATACTAGCTCATATGGTGTAGCCCTGGTACTCTCCCTCTTTGAAGTTCTATAGGCCCACAACACTCTTGGCAATAGGTTATGCCATTCTCTTGGATTATCAATTATCATTTTAGATAAAGTATTCTTAATAATTTTATTTGTAGATTCTACTTGCCCATTCGCTTGGGCATAATAAGGAGAAGAATTCAAAATTTTAATTCCATATGAGTTAACATAAGTCATTACTTCATGACCATTGAACACAGATGCTTGGTCAACTGTGATTGTTTCAGGAACACCAAATCGACAGAAAATATGCTCCTCAATGAAATCAATCACTTGTTTCTGTGCTACATTCTTCAATGGGATGGCTTCTGTCCATTTTGTAAAATAATCCGTAGCCACCATTACATACTCATGCTGCTGAGAAGAATGAGGAACTATTTCTCCAATCATATCAATTGCCCACCCCCTGAAAGGCCATGGTTTAACAATTGATTGTAAAGGAAAAGCTGGAACCCTTTGAATAGGGCCATATTGTTGACATTTCTGACACCCCTTAGCGTATGAAATGCAATCTTTCCTTATTGTTGGCCAATAATAGCCATATCTTTTGAGTAACCATTTCATCCTCTCTCCAGACTGATGAGAACCACAAGTTCCCTCGTGAATTTCACCCATAACCGTCATTGCTTGGGTTTTATCAATACACAACAGTAATACTTCATCTGAAGATTTTCTGAACAAATCATTACCTATGATAACATAATTTATGGCCCTTTGCTTTATATTTCTGTCTGTTTTCTCCTTTGGGTTCTCTAAAAATTTCCTTATTGGAAACCTCCAATCATCAACCAGATTTATTTCCATAACATCAAAATCATTACCATCTCTTTCAATAGAGAAAGGCAAGAACCTCTTTTGGACCTTTATTAATTTTTCACTTTGCCCTTCTGGAATCCTAATCCCAGAGGCAATTTGTGCCATTTGATTAGCATCACTATTCTCCAATCTAAAAACATGTTGTAAATGTATCTCATCAAAATATGTTATCAGAGTTTTAACTTTCTGCAGTTGTAACTCTAATAAAGGATGATTGCACTTATATTCTCCTGTTATCTGTCGAATTACCAATTGTGAATCTCCTGCTACATTTAAATATCTGATATTCAATTCTTTTGCAATCTCTAAACCGATAATCAAAGCTTCATACTCAGCTTGATTATTGGTCAGAATCCTGTTTTCATCTAACTGAAAAGAAAATTGTAAGAACTCTCCTTTTGGGGATGTAAAAACTACACCTGCTCCAACTCCTCTGTCAGTTTTGGAACCATCGAATGACAACTTCCATGGTTTTATTTCAACCATGTGTATCTCAAATTCATCCTTTTCTATTAATATGTTAGGATGATTAACTACGAAGTCAGCTAAAGCTTGCCCTTTTACTGCCTTTTGAGGCACATACTGTAAATCATACTCTATTAATGACAACAACCATTTTCCTTGTTTGCCTCTTAATATAGGCCTTGTCAACATATACTTAATGACATCTGTTTGTGCAATTACCTGCACCGTCGATGGTAACATATAACATCTTAGTTTAATAGCAGAAAAATATAACGTTAAGCATAGCTTTTCAATAGGCTTGTATTTTATCTCACACTCATTTAATCTTCTATTAAGATAATAAATGGCTTGTTCATGACCATTTTCATTGTCTTGAACCAAAAGACAACCAATCGATTGGTGTCCTGCTGATATATACAACTTCAAAGGTTTTCCAAATATTGGTGGCATCAGAACAGGAGGCCTTACCAAGGATTGCTTCAAAAACTCAAAAGCTTTCTGATGTTCTTTTTCCCATTTAAAATCTTTCTGAGATTTTAATTTTAACAAAGGGGAAAAAGCAAGAGTTTTTCCAGACAAATTGGAAATAAATCTCTTGAGAAAATTTACCTGTCCTAGAAACTGTTGGAGTTCCTGTTTATTTGTTGGAGGCAGTGCTTCTATTATAGCTTTTGCTTTATCCTTATCAACCTCAATTCCTTTCTTATGAACCAGAAATCCCAAGAAATTTCCAGCAGTAACTCCAAAAGCACATTTCATTGCATTCATCTTCAACTTATATTGTCTCATTCTTACCAGGACTTGTCTTAAAAAGTCTACATGCTCATCAAATGTGTGCGATTTTACCACTATATCATCAATATAAACTTCCATGAACCTTCCAATTAGGTCGTGAAAAATCACATTCATTGTTCTTTGATAAGTTGCTCCTGCATTTTTTAATCCAAATGCCATAACCACCCATTCAAATAGTCCAATATATCCTGGACATCTAAATGCAGTTTTGTGTGTGTCTTCTTCTGCAATGAATATTTGGTTATATCCAGAATAACCATCCATAAAGGAAAGAAATCGATGGCCTGCGGTTGCATCCACTAAATGGTCTACAACAGGCATGTGATACTCATCCTTAGGTGATGCTGTATTCAAATTCCTAAAATCAATGCATATTCTAACCTTACCATTTTTCTTGATTACAGGAACAATATTTGAAATCCATTCAACATACTTAACAGGCCTAATAAATTTGGCCTTAAACAATCGTTCCATTTCTTTCTTTACTTCTTTTTGAACCTCAGATGTCATCTGTCTTGGAATCTGTTGATATGGAACAAAGTCCTCTTTAATAGGAATTTTATATTCAACCAGTGATCTATTCAAACCAGGCATATCAGGATAATCCCAAGCAAAACAATCTTTGAATTCAGACAACAAATACTTCAAACGATCCTTCATTTCATCAGGTAAAGCAGCACATACATGAAGAATTCTAGGATCTTCCTCTGTTCCTACATTAAAATCCTCTAAAGGATCTTTTACTTCTGCTTTATAATCATCAAGTTTAGCAGGAGCAGCCTTAAGATCTTCCATAGCTAATTCCTTAACAGACAAAGGACTATCATCAACTACACAGTCTGCCCAATTACAAGAAATAGGCTCATCAGCCTCTAATTTCCTAGATACAATGAAAGAAAATAATCTCTTAAAAGTAGCTTTTAAAGTAGCTAACTCTTCATTCACATGGCTACAATTGTCACTGATCATGGGAAACCTTTGATGTAGAACCACTAGACCTCAGTATCATGTTAGGTCTAACAAAATCTCTACTTATTTCTTTAAAGCCATCTGCAATGTATTTAAGGAATTGGCTTTCAGTAATGCTTATCCCCATCGATTTTACTTCTGAACCTTCCACCTTGATTGGCCATAAGTCTTCATCATACAGACCTGCTTCCACATTGTTGGTATCTGCTTTAAATGGATGTTTGTCTGCCCAGAAAATTTCCATACCGTCGATACCTTTATCTTCTCCTTGTTTCAAAAATATTAATGCCTGATGTAAAGAAGAAGGAACACACCCATTTATATGAATCCAATCTCTGCCTAACAAGGCATTATAATTGGAAGAAGAATTAATAACAAAGAAGGTAGTATTCATTTTTCTGTTTCCAACTTGTAATTGCAAAGAAATCACACCTTTAGCAGGTGAACATCCTCCTGCAAAGTTTCCCACTGTCACCTCTGTTGGAATCAAGTCTGACTCATTTTTATTCAAGACCTTCATCATTTTCGAAGGCAAAATGTTTACTATAGCTCCATTGTCAATTAAAACCTTACTAATAGGTTGCCCATTAATGTGAACCATAATATATAATGGCTTTAAATGCCTAACCAAGGCATTTTCAGGAGTTCTCAGAACAACCACATCTTTCCCTTTTATATCTTTCTCAATTTGAATAGACTTCTTTTCTGAATCTTCTTTTTGCTCACTTATTTTTACTATGGCATCTGCTCTATCTTCAACATCTCCTTCTAGGCTTGTAGGTTGATTAGGTTTTGCCTGAAAAGTTTTTGGCAAAACTAAAATCATGTTGCAATGAACTCTAGTAGGGGAGACTGACCCGAATTGAATTGTATCCAATGCTCGACCAAAAGTGGTAGACTTTTGAGAGTCTGCTTCATTCTTGTCATCTTTGAAATCTTCTTTCATCATGTCTGAACTGTTAACTGATAGAAGATCATCATCCTCATCATCTTCTAACAATACTTGTTGAAACTCTGCCATTTTTTTCTTTAAACTCTTCTTGAATTCTGCCTTTTGCTCCTTAATTGACAGAACAGGAGAAACACTTGAACTCTGCCCCCCAAGCCTCTGGGTAATGGCTGGTTTGATTGTTTGCCCCCCAGATTTTTCTGCCTCCTTTACCTGTTGTTTAGGCACTGTCACAGGTGGTACAGTGGACTCCCTGATCCAAACTCGATTTGGAACTGCTCTAGCCTTCATTTCAGGCCATTGTGTTGAATCCATCATCACCTGTTGATCTCTCCTTTCTCTTTCTGAAATCTTCCTTTGTAACCTTCTTTTCTGAGTATTGGTAATGGGCTCAAATTCCCGTACATTTGGGAATTTGGGATGTCTTACTGTATCCCATCCATGATGCTCCATGTTTGGTGGAATTACCATTCTCCCTTGGTATCCACCTCTGGTAAAAGGCATTCTTCCTCTTGATCTCATACCTCTCGGATAAAAGCCTCTTCCCCTTCCATTCATAAATGAAGGTGGATATATTAGGCCTGTTTCTGGTTTCCCTGGTAATGCTGGAACCACAGGATATCCTTTAAATAGGAATGGTCCATCATCTTCCCCATACCATTTGAGTGATTCAGAAGGTATAAAAATTCCAGGGTCTTCACCTTCAAAAATCAACTTCGGTCCTACATAAATCTGCAAATCACTACTTCCCATGGTATTGAATCTTATGGAACCCTTAGCATAGGTACCATTATACTCTTTTTCTGCGATGACCTCTTCCCCTCTTTTGATCTCCTCATCACATCTTAGACAAAAATAATTCTCAAACTTCTGCCTCATCTGAACTTCCTCTTCTTCTTCCATAATTTCCTCTTCTTCTTGAATCCTTCTTTCAATATGAGATGCCATTTTTCCTTTCTTCAATCTGGCAGTCACCATGTTGACCTCTACCAAAGGAAAAGGATCAATATCAATCCCCATGACTTCTTTATTTCCCTTAGCATATTGTAACAGACCTTTCTGAATCAAATCCTGCACACAGTTTCGAAATGTAACACAGTTGTTAGTATTGTGTCTGAAAGAATTATGCCACTTGCAATAATCTTTTCCCTTTCTATCCTTTTCAGGCGGGATCATATGCCCTGGGGATAAAGTTAAGAACTTTTGATTAATTAGTTCATCAAACAACTGATCAGCTTTGGATAAATCAAATGAGTATTGCCTAAAATTCGCTTGATTTCTCCTGTTTGGATGAGATGAAGGCATATTCACAGGCTTCTCAGCCTTTGTCAGAGTATCACAAATAATCGGTGCTTTCCCAATTACTTGGGCAACATCAATCTCGACATCACCCTCTATATCTTGGTAATATGTACCAAGTGATTTATTTTTTCTGTATTCTCCTTCCATCAGAATAGCCTCATATCCAATAGCTTTGGAAGTAAAATCAAACAAGTCTCTGAATTCAGTTCCAGTAAAATGTTTCTTGAAATCATAATCTAACCCTTCCTGGGCTATCTTTACTATTTCTGATTCAGGGATATAAAATTGACACTGATTCCTAATCTTTTTGAATCTGTTCATATACTGTTCAACAGACTCTGAAGGCTTCTGCTTGATTTTAGCCAAGTCTGCTACTGAAATTTCTGGTGCATGCCTAAAGAATTGAGTATGAAACTGTTCTTCCATTTCTCTCCAAGAATGAACAGAATTTGGAGGCAAGTTAATAAACCAAGAGAAAGCAGTTCTAGTCAGAGAATGAGGAAACAATTTTAATTTCAGAGCCTCATCCAAATCTGCTTCACCTATTTGCAGGCAAAATCTCCCAACATGCTCTATAGTTGATTGATTCTCCTCTCCATTGAAAAGGACTAAATCTGGGATTCTATAATGCCTAGGGAAAGGCACATTATCCACCCAACTTGGATATGGTTTTCTAAACATAGGTTTTTCAATTCTTCGTAATCCAGGACCATACATGTCCTGCATAATATTTGTAAGCTGAGCCCTTAAATAAGGCTCTTGAATTCTTCCAGTTTGATTTGGAAGAACAAAAGCTTCAGGTCTAATATCATAACCATATGAATAATCTTGTCTTTTTACGTTTGGTGGATCATACCCATAGAGATTTGGATCACCATTAGCCATACCTGGCACATTTCTATTTTCATTCCTAAAAAGATTTGTATAGACGTTTTGCCCTCCAAGGGCATTGTTTCCAATATTTCCAGTCTCTATTCCCATAGGGACAGTAGTTGGTATATTTTGATAAAAGCTCTGATTTTGACCATTACTAACATTATTTGGGACTCTATTCATGCCAGTAAAAACAGTTTCAAAAGTTGGATTTTCAAATACCTGTGTAGAAGGTATTGCAGTACTACGGTTCACATATCCACTGGTCTGTCCAGGGTTAACATTTACGTTAACTGGGATTTCCACTGCTGGTTGATTTTGAATCCCTGCTGCCTTAAACATAGCCATCAAAGTTTTGGCTATTTCACTTTCTGGATCATTCAAAACTCTTGCACATTTTTGGACCAAATCACGTGACTCACTCTCTAGACCATTTGGTTGGCCTACTTCTGGACTTCTCTGGTCTGGATTCACAATATTGACTCCATTCAAATCACTTCCACCACTGGTGTTGGCAGGGTTATTGTCATTGTTACCATCTGTTGGCAATTGATTCCTAGTCTTCGGTGCCATTACTTACTTCCAAATTAGTAATGGGCCCTCCTTCTAGCGCCAAAAAATTGTTATCAAAATTCTTGTTTTCTTCCCAATCGACGGAGAATCGACGGGAAAATTGTATCGTAAGCTTGCTGGAATGTGGGTGTGAAAAGTGGAGTTTGGTTCCTTGCCGTATTTCAGGACTTCTTTGGAAACAAACAATGAAGTGGATGGAATATGGAAGAAGATTAACAAAATGGACTTTATTAACCCTCAAAGTAGAAGAACAATCAATCGAGATGATTGAGTGAACGATTACAAGTTAATTCTACTCCTAGAAAAGAAAAGATAAAGGCCTGATTGGCGTTGTTTGTGTGTCCCTGAAACTGCTAATAACTTGTACTTAAATAGGCCTCTTCACATTACATTTAAATTCAAAACTTCCCTCCAAAGTGGCAGTTGATAATTCCTTGAATTCTAATCATGGATCTCCTTCAACTGCCGATCATGCCCACGTTGAGGAAATTATCTCGTTAATTGCGGTTTCCATCCTCTTCAATCGTGGAGTCATGGGATCTGCCTCCATTTGACATTTGTCACCTGATCGATGGTCAAAAGTGTCAAAAGAACATGCCACGTGTAGGCCAATCGACGGACAAGACTTTTTATAGTTTTACCATCGATTTACCTCCATTCAGAATTATTAAGTCAAGTCCATGCTATCTTCACATTTGCCTATTTTTACCCCTGCCACGTGTCACCTAATCGACGGGTAAAAATATAAATATTATTTGTGGTACAAACAACCCCAAATCGAATTATATTTAGAAGTTGTGTTGTCGTGCTTTCTCTGGTTGAATCCTTTTGAATGGTGACTAGGTTGGTGTATCCTGTGCGTGGTTGAGACCTGCACACTTAGCACCCGCATTAGTGCCCAAATCGGAATTGCGGAGAGTCCGGAATATGCACTTCGATGGTCGAGTAAGTAAGAGGGAAGAGGAGCCTTTTAGGTAGTGTTTAAGGTTTCGGAAAGGAAGAATTCATTACCTTATTCTGGAGGTGGATTACCCCTTTTATAGGCAAAGGAAAACGTGGAGACCAGCCCACGTGCACGCACCACGCACTCGGTGATTGGTTTGTCAATCGTGGCGCCAAATCAGGCCCGCAGTCTAAGGCCTGTCACGATCTCCACGATCCGTTCATGTAATTAGGGAAACGGTGCCACGCCTCCTGTCACACCCACTCGATTCTACTTGACTTCCTCTACAAGTCAGGGAGCAGGGGTGGCTCGATGGTTGTTGGTTCTGCCGATTGAAATAGCCCGGCTGCATTCAAACTTTTGTAGAATTGCTAATTGGTCCAGTGGGACGTCGCCGAACCGAAAGTTATGATCGACTAACCCATATCCGAGTCCATGGTTAACTTGGCCTAGCAGGACGGGTCCGACAGAGGCACATTGAACACTACACCGCCGGTCCATATGACCCATGAGTCCACGGGTCTGACTAGCCAATGTGAGGTAGTCATTGTACCGATCCCTCCGCCGAGCCATGCTCACCACAGAAGTATTGTGCTAAGTTACATAACTCTCCTGTTCGACTATGCTATTTCTCTCAATCCGCGCTCTTTTTTAATATGTTAAAAATGCTTTGGAAAAATATGTTCATCTAATCGTATTATGCGACTTACGTTAGATATAGGGGTTATAGGCGAGCCAAAAGAGCCGAGCAATTAGTTGCTCAAGATTGGTTCGAAATCGCAACGTGCTTCAAAATATGATAAATCTTATAGCTTTCTTACGAGACAATTCCATCTTGATCGAGCTTTGATCAATTCGAACTCAAGCGGATATCGAGTAGTCTGAATTTTTTATACATCATACGCCGAGCAAAATAAGTAGTAACTTGTTCGAACTTGGCGTGAAAGCTTAACAAGTAGCGTGATAAATTTTTTGAAGAACAAACACGAGCACAAACTCCAATAGTTTGATTCTTTTGTCAGGGAGGCGGGGATTGCTGTGCATCCGCCGGCATCGGTCCAACGATCGGAGACGTCCACCACGTAGAGCTCGTCAAGTACCACAAGTATACCAAAAATTAACTCGATCAAATATTATTAAGTGCCTCATCGGAATACATATAACATGAAAAAAAAAATGAATCCTAATGGATACGAAACACTGGATCAAAATCACTGAATCCATTTTTTTTCAAGTTATATGTGTTCCGATGAGACACTTAACGATATTTGATTGAGCTGATTTTTGATGCCCATGTAGAACTCGACGAGCTCTACGCAGTGAACGCCTCCGACAGTCGGACCGATGCCGGCAAGGCCTCGCGGTGGCTGCACAGCACAGAACCCCGCCTCCTTTTTCGGGCCCCAAATGAGCCAAGTATACTTTATTAACAGAAAACAGAGAAAAAAGGGGAACAGAAACCTGATTCACGGATCCAAAATCGCAAAATCTAGGGCTTCGATCCATCATCACAACAGTAAGTAAATCTCTGACTTACTAGTTCTCTTTCTCAAAATCAAGGGCTTTTTACAGCCCCATTTGTCCCAACTGCTGTGAATAATCCTGTATTATTCTTCTTCCAAGAACAATGTCGGACCTTCCGTATTCCCCCAAAAAAATGTCGGGCCGCATGCCATTTGAACGTTTACCGTACGAACTGGTAATTGAAATCCTTGCAAGACTACCGGTAGTTTCTCTGCTTCGATTCGAATCCGTATGCAAATCATGGTATTCTCTCATCACAAGCCCTAGCTTCGTCACCAAACACCTCAACCTCTGTAAAAACAAGCTTCTCGTGAGGCTTTACAACAACGATGATGAGAAGGAGCGCCATTTAACTTTTCGAGACGACAAACAATGTGGTGATGAGGGTTCAGAACTAGGTTTCCCGCATAGAGCCCCATTTGCGAATTTCAGGATAGTGGGTAGCTGCAATGGTTTATTATGTATATGGGAGGATTCTTCCAGGGGAAACCCGGCTATTATTGTTTGGAACCCATCAATTAGGAAATCAGTAACTCTTCCCGATAGGCCTCGAGTCGTGCCCCATATGTTGGTTCTTGGATTTGGTGCCCATCCCACTACTCATGAGTACAAGGTGGTAAGAATTATGCAGCAGAAGTATCCATATGAGCACGAATTTAAGCCGCTGGTTGAGCTTTACACACAAGGCATGGAATCCTGGAGATGGTTAGGTTCTACTTTTCCTCCCTATTGCTTCATCGAATATGAGGCGTCACAAGCTTTTGTTAGTGGAGCTGTAAATTGGATTGCCACAGATCCACGTGTGTCTGCTGGTTATCGACCTTTGATAGTGTCATTCGATATGCGTGCAGAAACATTCTCTGTGCTGATGCTACCACCTGCTCTAGCTGATGAGAAACCGGCTTCCTTATCCGTTAAATTATTTCGGGAATCACTGCTTGTGTTATGTGATCAGCAAACTGGCAACAATGCCTACTGCATTTGGGTGATGAAAGAATACGGAGTTCCAGAATCTTGGACTAAGCTATTTAGCTTCAAAGTTAATCTGCCAATAGTACTCGACAGGGCATTAGGAGTTGGGGAAAATGGTAAGGTTCTTCTTTCAACAAGAGACGAGCTTCTTTTGTCATCAGGAGATAATCGGTTGCTTTCTTACGACACTGTAACCAAAGCAGTGACAGATACTAAAATTAGGGGATGTTCAAGTGGATTTCGTGTTGAGCCTTTCATGGAAACCCTTGTTTCAGTGGAAAGCCGAGGTAATGTGTTGGACAGGCAGCTGAACCCTTTGTAACACTATGCTTCTAACTTCCAAGAGACGATGGAATAGAGTCAAAAGAGTAACGTCAATAAAGAACATTAAGAAGGTTTGTGAACATAATTTATACTTATTTTCTATTCGGTGCACTATTTCTCTCTCTTTCTTTTTATCTCTCTGGCTAGGTGCATGGGAGTAAATCACACCTATTCATGAAACTTGACTATTAACGTCTGATTATGCACACACAATGACAAGCACGCTCTCTTTTGAATGCAACGACATATACTAATAGCTAGGTTCTATTGTTAAGTTATATTAATTGGGACAATCTATAGTTCATTTCTTAGAAGAGATGATCATGACTTGTTCTTCAACTGTTTGATTTCTCACACGTCATTTATTTATTTACTTCCTCAATAAACCAGGTTGGACGATTTATCTTAAGAGGATCGTTTAACCGAATCAAGAGCATGAAAAGTTTCTTTGTCAAGTGACAAGTCATTTCGCGATTTGTTTGTGTGTGAAAGATAATAAAACTTTTATACATAAAGATTTGGTTATCGTATCATCACCCATATACTGTGAAGACTTTTTTGATGTATATGCTTGGATAGCTGTGCTTTAGTCCACACCAATTATCTCAATCAGGTCAGCAATGGCATAATACATGAATTTTCATGTTTAATTAGATCCGTAGATGAAAAACTGGTTCCTAAATCCACTTTTTGTATCTTCTTGGTGAAACACTGATTTTGGAACTTCGTTGCATAAGAATGTAACGTCAGTCATTCGCCTCAATGATGTTTGTTGCTTGGCTCAAAACCCTATCGATGCTGAATACTGTTTTAGCTGCTAATCTTTTAATCTAGCCCTCAACTGGATTACACAAGCTCATTTTAATGTTGTGTATACTTTTCGTGCAGCTTCAAGGGCTTTGAAGTTCAAACCCCTTCCTGCTATTGATCTGGAGCATGTTAACTGGCATTAAACATGCTCCCACTAGTTTTGTGTTATCTGCGTAGTTTCAGAAGTGTCAAGGCAAGCTTTCTTCCCGTTCGTTGGCCCTTCACCAGTTCAATCGAAACCTAGTAGTAGTACATTGTCATTTTGAGACCAGAATCACGTATGGGTAGCATACTACTGATGTTTTGAGCCAGTGAATGTTTTAGGTTTATTTTTTTATGATTGTTCTTTAATATGCTTGTTTGGTCAATAATCGAAGGTTCATTGTGGATAGTATTATCTTAACGAAAATATATTGTTTTACAAAGTTGTTGCTCTTAACATAGAAATCGCAGTTTTTATAGCGAGCAATGTGTGATAATGTATGCAGTGGCGGTATAGACTTTTTATTTGTTGGTGAAGTTCTTAGTTTGACTCTAAATTCGAAAGAAAAGGGAAATCTCAAGAATCGCAACACAAAATCCTAGTACATTTTACTGGATGGGGAGAATAAGCATCCCGAACTATATTGATGGGTGATAAACCAAACACAAACGCACAAGAGCAAGAACAAGAATTGAGCAAACATACCCAAGAAGCACGATGCGAAAATTTAAACAATTTGATTGGAATTGTCTACATTCACATCTTGTTTCACCATGTTTCTAAAGAAGAGGAGTTAAAGCAGTTACAGTTAGTTAGTACTACTTGTGGGGGCTCTGCTCCATATGGCTCACGCTCAATGGATATGGGTCTTGGGATTTGGCTCCTGACTTCCCAGCTTTGTCCTGCAAAACGAAGCACGACTAAGGACCACACCGGAGGTTCCCCGGAATGGCCCTCCGGTGCAAGAATCAATTTCTTTGCTAGGAAGAATTTAGAAAGTAGGAGCTAGGGTTTTTCTTGTGCATATCTTCTTCAAGAGGCATAATGGGATATTTATAGGGAACCCTTAGCTTGATCCCCAAGGTCACACCTCCGCTCGACACGCGTCGGCTGACGTCACTCTTACATCACGGTTAGGGTTTTGCAACCGTTTTTCTAGATGAGCTGGCACCCTCACGTGCCCCCATCGTTATCCTTATAACCGTTCGGATGACATCACAATTATCGTCATTGTCACTGCCACTGTTTGAACACGGTCCAGCTGATTTGTCAGGAACAACATGCTCGGCACCGAGCGTGCCGTTCTACCTCGGCAGCCGTATGAATGACCATGTTCCCCATCCATGATATACTCAGAAGGGAGCGTTCACAAAAGTTCACGTCCGCGGGACCCTCGGCTTCAGGATCCTCGGCAACGGTTATTATTTCGAACGTTGGGAGAAAGACAGCATAGAGCCGAGCGGAATAATTGATTATGTTCGGAAATAACCCGAGCCATTTTGCTCGGCCTGCTACACTACTCCATGTACTGCTGGGTTTTACTACAACGTTGTTGACGTATTTTACCATTAAGTCTTGGAAAATTTAGACGCCTTCCAATCGATTCATCAACACCGCCCCCGCCCACCCCCCCCCAAACACACACACACACACACCCCAACAGGATCTAGTCTAATTATCCGAGCTGTTTATTCTGTAGGTCTGATGTCTTAAGCGCTAGTAAATAAATAAGGTTAATATCTTATAACCATTTATTTAGGAGAAATAGATGGTCAAATTTTAAGATTATGTTTGTCTTTCATTTTTTTACCAAACTAATGTCATAAATGAAAGCATTGGACCAACGGTTGTGCGTGTAGCATTTTTGTTCGTACAAAGGGATCCTGTTGTGCCTAGGGGACATCCTGGTGTGAGTGTGGTGCGGCCCATCCCGAGCACTTGTTGACTTGATTGAGACACTTATTTTAGTTTGGTTATTTTGGATATTGTTCATAAAAAAATAAAATTGACTGAAATGTGTGATTGAAACACGTGTTAATTTAATTTTGCAACCTATTTAAATATGCTAATACAACTCTAGAAAGCGGGCCCATAAGGTTGGTCTAGTGGTTGTGTCACTTTTTTACCAGGTAAAATGTCTGAATTTGAGTCTTATCGTTGCAAATTGCAGCACCCCTTCCCTTATCCCCTCTTATCGATTGAACAAAAAAAAAAAAACTCTAGAAATGAATAGTGAGTTTTTTAAATGATTAAACTATTGGATAATCAACATACAACCAGTTTACTTTTTAGGTGGTTAAATATTTTAACGAGTCAAACAGAATGAACTGTTTCTAGTTAAATTACTTGGACACCTTAGGTTTTTCTTAAGAACAGGTATCTCATTTATGCAGAGTGATTTTTTATTTTTTTTTATGCCATTTATATTAAAACAAAAAAAATTATACAATAAAGAATGCATGTATAGATGTGAGTGGTTCATTCCATCACATATTGATCTTTGAAATATCTAAAAGTCTATGAGGACATATATTCATGTACATACACCATGTAAATATACATTTTGGATCCGTTTCAGGTTCTACAAAAAAAAATCATGAATTTTAAAGCAAGGTTGTATATTTCACAAACATAGTTACCGATATCGGATTAAGTGAATTTTTTACAGGAACTTTAAACAAATTATGCTGAATTAAATGAGCGGCTTGGATATTGTTGGTATGAGATTAAACTCTGCACGAAGGGTCTGTGTAGAACGAAATCTCCGCCAAATCAATGAAAACATGACAACTCAGCCTTCTCTCTACACTCCACACATGCACAATGTGCTGTTAAGTCCAAAATGATTATTTGGGATACTATAAGCAGAAACTTGATTAGGAGAGCCTTAGAGATAAAGTTTAATTATGACCATTTAGAATAAAATGATCAAAACAATAATATTTTCGCATAGGTTCAAATGAATTGAAAATTGGATCAATTAATTTTTTTAGATGATTTATATATTAAAAAATATGATGAAGAAAATAAGTGCTCCAATTTTCAATCTGTATGAACCGATGCGAAGATCTTATTTTTCTGATCATTTTGTTCATAATTAAATTTTGTCTCTGGAGCTCTCATAATTATCTTCTCTTCATTTGAGATCTTATAGAGCAGAAATTTGATTATAAGAGCTCAAAAGACAAAATTTAATTATGACCTTTTAGAATAAAATGATCAAAAAAATAAGATCTTTACACCGGTTTAAACAGATTGAAAATTGAAGCACTTAATTTTTTTAATCATATTTTTTAATATTTAAGCAGTCTAAAAAATTAAATACCCCAAATTTTAATCATTTTAAACCGATGCGAAAATTTTATTTTTTTATCATTTTATTCAAAATGATCATAATTAAATTTTATCTACGAAACTCTTGTGTGTATCTTTTTTTTTTTTTTTTTGGATAATCATTGAGTATGTATGTTTCTGTAGCTTGGAATATTTGACGGACACTTGTCATTCCAAGAAATCGGTGAAATTTGCCCTCGTTCCTTTCCTCTCATGAAAATGGAGTTGGATGGGTCACCTGCTGTGCCCTAATCAGGATTTCCCAAAGAAGACAACGAAAAGGATGTTCTATCGGACACACAAGCAATGGAGGATCAGTGGATCTGTCTCCGTTGTTAAAGCTTTGAAATTTTTCTATCGAAGCCTATCGCGAACGATCTGATTCTCTACATACAAACTGTAAGTTCCCTGCCCGATTCTGCTTTCTTTCTCCAAATCTAGGGCTTTTTACAGTCTCTATCTCCTAATTTTATAGTGACCTAGTCTTGTATCCATAGCAATATTAGTCCTGTATATCAGGATTTTTTCATCCTCTCAGAACGATGTCAGATTACGTACCCGATGAACTTTTAATTGACATTCTTGCAAGACTACCCGTCGCATCTCTGCTTCGATTCAAAGCCGTATGCAAATCATGGTATTCTCTCATCACAAGCCCTGGCTTCGTCACCAAACACCTCAGCCAATCCGTTACAAACACCAAAAGAAACGGCAGCAAGCTTCTCGTTAGGCTTTACGACATTAATGGTAATACAGAGCGATATCTATTGCTCAATGATGATGAGAAATTCGGTGACGAGTATTCGGAAATGAACTTTCCATTTAAACTCGCAGTTGGGTATTTTAGGGTGGTGGGTAGCTTCAATGGGTTGCTGTGTGTAGCTGATGATTTTTTGACTGACAAGCCTCAGATTATTATTTGGAACCCATCGACTAGAAAGTCGGTAACTCTTCCCATGGCCTCTAAGACAAAACGCCCGCATATGTGTGTTTATGGATTTGGTTCCCACCCCGCAACTCATGAGTATGAGGTGATTAGGATCCAGTATGAGATGGAGGAATTTGAGCTAAAACTTCCTCCAAAAGTTGAAATTTACACACAAGGAACAAGATCGTGGAGAGGCATCAGTTCTGCTGCACCTTCATATCGCATTTTCAACTATATGTGGTCTCAGGCCTTTGTTGATGGAGCTGTGCATTGGGTTGCATATGAACCTTGTGCTTGGCTTGGGGGTGGTGTTCGAAATTTGATTTTGTTGTTCAATATGGCTTCTGAATCATTCTCTGAGTTCAAGCTACCACCAACTCTAGCAGATCAACCTCCACCATCGTTATCCATTAAGACATTTGGGCAATCACTGGCTGTGTTATGTAGTGGACAAAGGGATGCTGGTGGCTGCTGTATTTGGGTGATGAAAGAATATGGAGTTGCAGAATCTTGGACTAAGCTATTCAGTTCTAATCTACTAGGAATGCCGAACAAGACATTGGGGTTCAGGAAAAATGGTGAAGTTTTGCTAGCATCAGATAACTCTCTGGCTTCTTATGCTCCTGGAACCAACACATTGGCAACAACTGGAATTAAGGGGAGTTTACGTGCATTTTATGTTGATCCATTTATGCAAACCCTTGTTTCAGTTTAAGAAAAGAGATGATGTGTCTTATGAGTTATGACTGCAGTTGAACCTTTTGTGATGCTTTGCTAATTGCTACCAACTTCCACCGAGGAGATGGGGATAGAGTGGAAAACGCAGCAGTTATGAAGGTTGTTAGTGAAAGCTAAGGCGGTTGTGATAAACAATATGTGAGGCATTTTTGTTTTTCCATTGAGGCAACCTATTTTCCTTGGTTATACTTGTTATTCAGTGACTAGGTGCAAACTTCCAACTTTAAAATTGTGTCAGTGCACTCACAAACGCAAACATTCGTTTGATTCCATAATATGTTGAGAATTCTATTCTTGGAGTTGCAAGGATTATATCACTTTGTTAATTTGTAGTAATTCATTTCTTAGAAATATGTTCAACTACTTCTTATTCTTCTGTTTTGGGTTGCTTATTAATTTCAAGTTTTCTTGCCTTTTTTTTTGTTGTTGTTGATAAGTTGCTTTCTCCCCATAGTGAAGTAAATGCAGTTTATATTTTCTCCTTGACTATATGCCCTTGATCAAACTATTGTTCTGTTGTGTGCAACTTGCAACTTCTCTACAAAGTAACTTCTTTTGAGAATTGAACATATGAATATCTGCATGCTTCTAAATTGCTTCAACTTGGTGGAATGATACTATGTAAATACATTCCCCGAAGAAAGAAGATTGTGTTTCATGTTAGGATGCAAGAATTGCACCTCAGATGTAGGCTCCAATAGAATGATACGTTGTTGGGTAACTTGGGTTGAGGGAAGAGTTGTAGTGGATGTTGAAGAAGAGGAGTATTAACATGGATGATTTTGATTAGGACATGTTTATTTTTTGTTGAATCGATTATCCTTGGTGTATTGATGCAATTTTGTTTCGTAAGGGGGAAGGAAGCTTGATTATGAGAATTGTTCATTCAAGATGTGGCACCCAAGAAGATATGCCGATGGTAAGTGGGTGTTTATGCCTTAATTCTTGCGGACAATGCGGAGGTGGTTGTCGATACCAACTGACTAAAGGTTGTCTGAAAAATACATAAATAAAAGAAAGATAATCACGGTTATATATTATCTGACTCCAATAAGCAAATAAACCTATGATCTAGTAATCCAATGAGATAAAGGATTGGTATATCAGAAGCACTATTCTTGTCCGGGCAGCACATTTTCAGGCCTTGATCAGTTGGGTTTTGCCTATAAATGCAAAGTTGCAAGATATAGAAGGGGTTGAAGGCTTCCAACTATCCAATACCAGAAAGCGTAGCACTTCTTTTTAGTATCTCTTTCAATTGGTCTAACACCGTTTCAGTGTTGGGCCTTTCATGGAAACCCTTGTCTCAGTGGCAAACCAAGGTGATGTCTTGAACATCAAGAAGGGTTTGTGAACATAATTTGTTCTTTTTTTTTAATTTTATTTGGTGCACTATTTCTCTTTCTTTCTTTTTTATCTCTCCTCCTAGGTGTATGGGAGTAAATCAGACCGATGCATGAAACTCGAATATTAACATCTGATTATGCACACACAATGACAAGCACACTCTCTTTTGAATGCAACGACATATTCTTATAGCTAGGTTCTATTGTTAAGTTATATTAATTGGGTCTATCTGTAGTTCATTTCTTGGAATAGACGATCATGCCATATTCTTTGACCTTTTGATTGCTCACTTCATTTATTTATTTGCTTACTTCCTAAAAAACCAGGTTGGACGATTTATCTTAAGAGGATTGTTTAACGGAATCAAGAGCATGACAATTTTCTCTTTGTGAAGTGCTTTTTTACATGTATCTAACAAGTCGTTTCGCAATTTGTTTGTGTGTGAAAGATAATAAGACTTTTAAACATAAAGATTTGGTTATCGTATCATCACCCTTGTACTGTGAAGACCTTTTGGATGTATAATGCTCAGATAGCTGTGCTTTGGTTCGCACCAATTATCTCAATCAGCTCACAAATGGCATTATGCACTAGTTTTTGTGTTTAATTGGATCCATAGAAGGAAAACTGGTTCCTAAATCCACTTTTTGTATCTTCTTGGTGAAACATGGATTTTGGAACTTCGTTGCATAAGAATGTGATTTTAGCCATTCGCCTCAATGATGTTTGTCGGGGAATGTTATTCCCAGTTCCACACGCAATCCACTTCCTGCTTGGCTTAAAACCCTATCAATGCTGAATACTGTTTTAGCTGCTCATCTATAGCCCCCAACTGGATTGTACAAGCTCATTTTAAAGTTCCGTATCCTTTTCGTGCAGCTTCAAGTACTTCAAAGCTCATGAAGTCCTTACCCCTTCCCGTTGCCGATCATCTGGAGCATGTCAACTCCGTTAAACATGCTCCCCTAGTTTTGTGTTTTCTGCATAGTTTCAAAAGTGTCAAGGCAAAGCTTTCTTCCCACACGCTACTGGCTCGTTGGCCATTCAGCAGTTCAATCCAAACCTAGTAGTAGTACATTGTCATTTTGAGAGCAGATTCAGGGACGGAGCCAGGAATTTCACCACGCAGGGGCGACCGTGCATGCGAGGAAAAATATATAAATACACATACATAATCACGTAAATACATTAAAACTCAAAATAACATAAATCAATTTAACTAATAGGATCAATCTTGATGTATGTGTCTTGTTTTTATTTATTGTTCATCTTCTTCTTTTTTCATTCATCACAGCTAGACAAATTTAGTACATGGGCTTTCATGTTACTTGATTTTACCAATCAAAAGACAAAGAATTAGGAGAAGTCTAGAACAACAATTGGGGAAAGATATACCTACAACTTAAATTTCATCAAAATCACTTAAGGTTTTCAAAATCTCTTCTCCTCTGTCTCTATTTTCTCGAAATTGCCTTTGAAATCTTAACAATTGGGAATATTTGTGTTGGGGGGGATAGGATTTGTGGTGTCATTGAGATAAACTCATCTAATGAAATGTGGAAGTTTATTATTTGAATATTCACAATATTAACCCTATAGTTTTATTTTTTGTTATATTTTAGCCCTTAGTAATTAATGTTGGTATCATCGTAGTTCAATTGTTATATATATATTAAATTCTATACAGGGGCGAGCCTATATATTTTCATAGGAATTTTTTTTTTTACATATAATAGTACTGTTTTTTATTTCTTCTTACAGGGACGACCGCCCCTACTGGCCCCTCCCTGACTCCATCCCTGAGCAGATTCATGTTTGGGTTGCATACTACTCTTAACGTTTTGAGCCAGTAAATATTTTAGATTATTATTATTTTTTTAATGATTGTTGTTTGATATGCTTGTATTTTATTAGGGAAAACATATTCAAGGTAGGCAGGTACATTCAAAGGTTCATTGTCGAATATCATAACGGAAAAATCTCGTTGTGCAAAGTTATTAATCTTTTTTTTTTTTTTTATCCGCAAAGTTATTAATCTAGTAATTGCATTTCTATAGCGAGCGATGCATTATGATGTATACAGTGGTAGTTTTTGCTATATCTGTTTGTGAAGTTCTTAGTTTGACACTCGAAGTTCGAAAGAGAAGGGAAATCTCAATAATCGAAATACAAAATGTTACGTTCATTTTACTGGGTGGAGAGAATAAGACTCCAAACCCCAAACTCAGTTGTTGGGCCAAAAAAAAATTCAACACACACAGGAGCAAGAACAAGAATTAAGCAAACATACCCAAAGAGCACGATGCAAAAATTTAAGTAATTTGACAAGAATTGTAGTATATGGGGGTTAAATAGAAGAAGTTACAGTTAGTTAGTTAGTACTCCACTATTAAGTACTGTTGGGTTTTACTACAATGGTGATAGTCCTAGAAAATTTGGATGCCTTTCAATTGATTCATTATGAAATTAGCCAAAAGTGGGTTCTATGGACGATATATTGACATATTCACCCTTTTTATAAAATAAATAAATAATTTCGGAATCCTCAAATTTTTTTTTTAACCCATAAGTAAAAATTTTGTCCTTTTTCACTAAAATGGTTCTTTCAATGACTAAAAAGCAAAGGATTATTTGTACATTTTACCTTCTTTTTGTTTTTTTTTTTTTATCAAAACCAAGCTCCGAATTGGTCAGTAAAAGTCATTTTGATTCAAAATAATTGAAAGTTGATAGTTTGTTTATTGTTTAGTATGAAAAAGTGAAATCTTAAATATAAATAACTCATTTCATTATGTGTTTGGACAGACAGCCGTCAATTTGAGAATTGAGATATATGAAACATTCAAAGAACCCGTAGTAAAGTTGGATGGGTCACATATAGGAGGCAAGATTTTTTGTGCCGAAAATTCCTGTGCCGAGAGATTTTTCAGCCGTTAATTTAAAACATAAAAAAAATCACATAATCCAACAGTCAAAAAATCCTTCGGTGCAGAGGATTTTCGAAACAAAGGAGATCGAACTCCTACATATAGGCCCTACTGGGCTCTAATCAGGATCCCCCAACTAAGAGTACGAAAAGAATAAACCGGGTTCCTGTTGTGCCAAGCGGACAATATGGGTGTTGTCCCCATCCGGACCGTCTATTCTCGTTAATGAACTGTTCAAATTTTATCTCGGTAATACAAGAATGAATGACGGAAATCGTTTTACAGAAATGAAATTTGAGCCATTGATAGCCAAAATAGATAGCTAGGAGGGGGGAGAACACCAATGTTTTCCCAGGAACCCCCAATCCGAATTTCAGAATATTTATTGGATACCAAAGCAAGAGGAGGATCAGTCTCCGTTGTAAAGCTTTGAAATTTCTGTCGAAGCCTATGGCGGAACCCATATGATTCTCTATTCTGGGGCATTACGTACAACTGTAAGTTCACTGCCCGATTCTGCCTTCTTTCTCCAAATCTAAGGCTTTTGTTTACAGTCTCTGTCACCTAATTTTATTGTAAAACGTAGTCTTGTATACTTAGCACTATTAGTCCTGTAGATCAGAATTTTTCCACCCTCTCAAAACGATGTCAGATTACATACCCGATGAACTATTAATTGAAATTCTTGCAAGACTACCCGTAGCGTCTCTGCTTCGATTCCAATCCGTTTGCAAATCGTGGTATTCTCTCATCACGAACCCTGGTTTCGTAACCAAACACCTCATCCAATCCATTACAAACGGCAAAAGAAACGGCGACAAGCTTCTCATTAGGCTTTACGATATTATTAATAAAGAGCGATATCTATTGCTCAATGATGATGACAAATTTGGTGGCGAGTATTTGGAATTCGAGTTTCCATTTAAAATCCCATTTGGGTATTTTCGGGTAGTTGGTAGCTGCAATGGGTTGCTATGTGTAGCTGGTGATTATTTCACCGACAAGGCTCAGATTATGATTTGGAACCCTTCGACTAGAAAGTCGGTAACTCTTCCTATGGCCCCTAAGCCACAAGGCCCGCATATGTGTGTTTATGGATTTGGTTCCCACCCCACAAATCATGAGTATGAGGTGATTAGGATTAAGTATGAGATCATTGAGATGGGGGAATATGAGTTAAAACTTCCTCCAAAAGTTGAAATTTACACACAAGGAACAAGATCGTGGAGAGGAATCAGTTCTGCTGTACCTTCATATCGCATTGTCGACTATATGTGGTGTCAGGCCTTTGTTGATGGAGCTGTGCATTGGGTTGCATATGAACCTTGTGCTTGGCTTGGGGGTGGTGTTCGAAATTTGATTTTGTTGTTCAATATGGCTTCTGAATCATTCTCTGAGTTCAAGCTACCACCAACTCTAGCAGATCAACCTCCACCATCGTTATCCATTAAGACATTTGGGCAATCACTGGCTGTGTTATGTAGTGGCCCAAGGGATGCTGGTGGCTGCTGTATTTGGGTGATGAAAGAATACGGAGTTGCAGAATCTTGGACTAAGCTATTCAGTTCTAATCTACTAGGAATGCCGAACAAGACATTGGGGTTCAGGAGAAATGGTGAAGTTTTGCTAGCATCAGATAACTCTCTGGCTTCTTATGCTCCTGGAACCAACACAATGGCAACAACTGGAATTAAGGGGAGTTTACGTGCATTTTATGTTGATCCATTTATGCAAACCCTTGTTTCAGTTTAAGAAAAGAGAGATGATGTGTCTTCTGACTCCTATGGGCAGTTTAACCTTTTGTGATGCTTTGCTACCAACTTCCAAAGAGGAGATGGGGATAGAGTGGAAAACGCAGCGGTTATGAAGGTTGTTAGTGAAAGCCAACGCGGTTGTGAGAAACAATATGTGAGGCATTTTTTTTTTCCCATTGAAGCAATCTATTTCCCTCGGTTATACTTGTCGACTAGGTGCAAACTTCCAACTTTAAAACTGTGTCAAGGCACTCACAAACGCAAACATTCGTTTTGATGCCGTAACATGTTGAGATTGCTGTTCTTGGAATTCCAAGGATTATATCACTTTGTTAATTTTTAATTCATTTCTTAGAAAGATGTTCAACTACTTCTTGCCCTTCAGTTTTGGGTTGCTTTTTAATTCCAAGTTTTCTCACCTTTTTTTTTTCTTTTTTTGCTTTGATAATTTGCTTTCTCCCCATGGTGAAGAAAATGCAGTTTATAGTTTCTCCTTAACTATATGCCCTTGATCAACTATGGTTCTGTTGTGTGCCTACTTATCACAAATATCTGTATAAGTTTGAGTTTTGAAAGACAGTGTCTGTACGTATAATGAGGATTTTGAATGGAAGGTGTAAAAGTTGTTGCAACTTCTCTATGAAGAAACATCTTTTGAGAATTGAACATATGGTTTTCAGTTGAATATCTGCATATATGCTTCTAAATTGCTTCAACTTGGTAGAATGAAGAAGATTGTGTTTGATATAAGGATGCAAGAATTACATCTCAGATCAGATGTAGGCTCCAAAAGAAACTGGATAACTTTGGTTGAGGGAAGAGTGGCAGTGGATGTGGAAGAAGACTAGTATTAACGTCGATAATGTTGATTCAGGACATGCTTATTTCGGGTTGAATCGAATTATCCTTGGTGTATTGATGCAGTTTTGTTTTGTTAGGAGGAAGCTTGATTGTGAGAATTGTTCATTCAAAAGATGGCACCCAAGAAGATATGCCGATGATAAGTAATCCCGTGAGGTGATTATAGAGAGTGAGTGGGTTAGCGGTAACCAAGAGTTGAACCATTAACCATACATGAACTTAGCTAATCACCCACCTAACTAGGCGAGCTTGCAAGTTCCAAGACTTGTTCGGAGAATATATATGAATCAAAAAATATGACCCATAAGAACTTTAATTCGATATGTGCGTGTCTAATTAGTTAAATATATACAACTCTAATTAAGTTAATCGCAGAACATCTTTCAAAAATAAGCTTGTACATAAAATAATTTTTACTAGATTTTTGTTTACTTTTGATGTCTTGTAACGGAAATCGTTCAAAAATTATCATTATACAAATTTCGAGAGTTATATCTCAATTGCAAGAAAATCAAGGTTTAAAACCAAAACTGAACCGTAGTTCAATGACTTGGATTAGTAGTTTTTATTTTTTTTGCAATTGATAGAAGAGATAACTACATTATGTATATGAATTATAAAGTACGAAACATGAGACATTACATCAATCGTGTGAGAGTCCATGAGAAAACAAGCCCAACAACTCAATTAACACAATAAATAAGCTTATCAAAGGGTCACAATCACTATAAATTCAAACCAACAACAAGCCCTATTATAGGGAGAGAAACAATTTCAACAAATACAAGGGAAGAATACTCACACGCAGGAGGAGTCCTGACCAACAATTACTTGGGTTAAAGGACTCCTTCTGAGAATTTTCTCGACAGATGGATCTGATTTTGAAATCTCCAATCCATTTAATTTAATTTTGTTCTTGATACAAAACCAAATCAATTCGGTCCATGATCACCCGTCGCCCCTAACAACACGAGAGGAAAATTTATTTGGTGGTCCTGAGGCAACAATGTGGTGTCCAACAGCCTTATCTACCACATATTTTTTTCGGAGTTGTTTATGAAACCCGCGGACCACAAAAGTGTGTGATGGATTAGGGTGTTGGGGCACCAAATAGTTGTGCTCCAAGATCACCAAATAATTACTCCAAGTCTCCGACCCCGCTTGGGGTTGGGGACCTTTGGATGCTAAACGAGCCCTAGACTGGTTGCACAAAAAGGTCGTAGCATCTCTGCTTCGATTCAATTCAAGAAAAATTCTTCCTCGAACGATCTGAGAGAACAATGGCAGACCACATACCCAATGACCTGTTAATTGAAATCCTGGCAAGACTACCTGTAGCATCTCTGCTTCGATTCAAATCTGTTTGCAAACCATGGTATTCTCTCATCACAAGCCCTAGTTTCGTCACCAAACACCTAAACCAATCTATTACAAACAGCGAAAGAAACGGCAACAAGCTTCTCCTTAGGCTTTACGATGCTAAGAGTGACAAGGCAGAGCAATATCTATCGCTCAATGATGATCACAAATTCGGTGACGAGTATTCGGAAGTGGAGTTCCCATTTAAACTCCCATTTGCGTACTATTTTAGGGTCGTCGGTAGCTACAATGGGTTGTTATGTCTATCAGATAAATGGTTATGCAGATCTTATGATTGCAATGACCAGCCTCAGACTATTATATGGAACCCATCAACTAGAAAGTCGGTAACTCTTCCCACGGCCCCTAAGCCACACTGCCCGAATATTTCTGTTTATGGTTTCGGTGCCCACCCGACAACTCAGGAGTACAAGGTGATTAGGCTCGAGTATAAACTTAAATCTCTCTTCAAAATTCCTCCGAAAGTTGACATTTACACACAAGGAACAAGATCGTGGAGAGGCATCAGTTCGGCTCCTCCATATTGTTTTGTCACTTTAATTATGTGGTCTCAGGCGTTTTTGAATGGAATTGTGCATTGGGTTGTAAGCGATCCTCGTGAGGGTGGTGATTTCCGTAACTTGATAATGTCGTTCGATATGGCTTCTGAATCATTCTCTGAGATAATGCTACCACCAACTCTTGCCTATCAAAAGCCAAAATCCTTATCCATTCATGTATTTGGGAAATCACTGGCTGTTTCATGTACTGGAGAAAGGGATGGCTGTAAAGGCACCATTTGGTTGATGAAAGAATACGGAGTTGCAGAATCTTGGACTAAGCTGTTCAGTTTTAAACTACTAGGAATGCAAAACAAGACATTGGGGTTCAGAAAAAATGGTGGCGTTTTGCTAGCATCGGCCAATTCTCTGGCTTCTTACGCCCCTGGGACCATAACATTGGCAAAAACATTTTATGTTGATCCTTTTATGGAAACCCTTCTTGCAGTTGAGTAAAAAAGAGATGGTGAATTATAGGGGGGCAGTTGAACATTTTTGTGATGCTCTGCTGTGCTTCTAGCTTCCAAAGAGAGAAGGGGATGGAGTGGAACGCGCAGCGGTTGTGAAGATTGTTGGTTGAAAGCAAAGAGGGTTTTGAAAAACAATATGCGAGACGTATTTCTTTTTCAAGTTAAGCACTCTATCCCTCAGTATAAATTAACAACTTGTTCTCCCGCGACTTAACTGCCAACTTCCACCTTTAAAACAGTGTCAATGCAGTCACAAACACGAAACTCCTTTCGTTTTAATGTCGTAATATTTTGAGACTGTTATTCTTGGAGTTCCTAGCTAGGCTAGGATTATAGTACGTAGCACTTTACTAGTCTGTGATTAATCTCTTAGAAAGATGTTCAACTACTTGTCGTTTTTCAGTTTTAGGTTTGCTTATTACATTTTATTAGAGTTTTCTCGCCTCCATCCTTTTTTGCTTAGAAAGATGTTCAACTGATGTGTGCCTACTTATTACTATCCTTTTCCGCCACAAAAATCTGTTGTGGGTTTTCGTTTTCGAAGACATTTGTTATTATGATGAGGATTTTGAATGGGTAATAAAGTTTCTACAACTTAGCTGCTAGCTTGGAAGAAGTATCTTTATCGCTTCAACTTTGGTAGTATATTTCCCTATGAACATATTCTCCAATGAATGTGATTTTGGCACTCCATTTTTAGCTAGTGGCATCCAACTTTGAATTTTGTAATCTCACATGATCAAGACACAAAGAAAGAAGAATATGTTTGATAATATAAGGATGCAAGAATCATGAGATGCAGGTCTCCAAATTTGGACGATACACCTTTAGCCCGCACCGCTCGCCACTAAGAATAGCCCTTCACTCCAATCCAATCCATCGGGGGGGGGGGGGGGGGGGGGGGGGGGGGGGGGGTGGTGGTGGTGGTGGGTGGTCTAAACACCACTTTTCCAAATTACTCTCCAACTCTGCTCTGTTTCTAAATATCTCGGGCTTTTATAGTCTCTTGACCTAATTCTTATAATCTAGCTAGTATCGTCACTATGTCATATTACTGTGAGTCATTGGCTCACAAATCAATGACCAAACCTTATCATCTTGATACAAAACCGAATGGATTCCGTCCATGATCACCCGTCGCCCCAACAACATGAGGGGAAAATTTTATTTAGTGGTCTTGAGGCAACAACGTGGTGCCCAATTGTCTTATCTATCACACATTTTTTTGGGACTCAGTACTAAAGCTTATGAAACCCATGAGCCACGAAATGTGCAGTTAATTAGGGTGTTGGGACACCAAATAGCTGTGCTCGTAGGCTGCTCTACAGCCAAGCGAAGGTGTTCAATTGAACACCCTAAAAGTATTTTTTGTATGGTACGGTAATTTTATTTAACACTTTGTTTAAACACTTAATCCTATATTACAAACACCCATTAATCTAGGTAATTAACAATGGAACACCGAATAAATTTTCCCAGAACAAGATACAAACTAGAGATGAGCATGGTCCGGATTGGTTCGGTTTTATAATAAACCAAAAACCAAACCAATATCTACGGATTATGAAATTAGAGAACCAAACCAATCCACAAAAGGCATAGAACCAAACCAATCCAAACCATTAAAATGCTGATTGGTTTCGATTTTAAACTACGGTTTGCTTTGAACTAAGCTATTATCTTCAAAAAGTATTAGGGTAATTAATCTTGTAGTGAAGGAATTATAGGAATAGATATTGGAATTGATTTTCATGTATAAAAACTTAGGAATTGGGGCGTGGAAGTTGACTGATATGGTGATCCAATATGCTTTTTGTGTATAATAAATTAATAATCATAGGAAATTAGGAAAGGGTTGTGAATCATTTTATATAGAAATTTAGTCTAAATTATCTTGATAGGAAAGAAAAAAACTAAATATTGATGTGAATTTAATAGGATCAATAAATCAGAAAAATAGTTGACTAAGTCTCTCATACTTATTTGGTGAATCATTGTAATTTAACTCTCTCTCTCTCTCTCTCTCCCTCTCTCTCTCTCTCTCTCTCTCTCTCTCTCTCTCTCTCTATATATATATATATATATATATATATATATATTATACGGTTCGGATTGGTTTGAAACCATAACTGTGAACGTGAATTCACAAACCAAACCTTATAACGCGGATTCTAATTTTTTTAAACCATGACCAAACCATATTACTAAAAAACCGAAGAAAACCTTTCGGTTTGAATTGGTTTGGACTGAATTCGCGGTTTGACGGATTTTTTGCCACCCCTAATACAAACTCTTAATGACAAAAATTGGAAAAGCACAGAGAACAGAAAAAAAGATCTATTTTTGTGAAGTATCTTGATTCTCTTTGAACGACAATCAACCCTATATTTTTGAAACCTATAGCATATGTCCAATAAGATCCATACGAACCTATTTGCCTCAATTTTCTACAAAAGAATATTAGTGTCTTTATGCGCCGAGAACAATTGTAACATATTAAGTATTTTTATCGCATTATTCACACTACTATATGAAAATTACCGTATATATGACTTGTTAATAAAGCTAGTAATTAAGTAATTCTTAAACATCTTATTAAAAATTCCTAATGCCGCCACTGGCTATATGCCCAAGACCACCAAAATAATTGCTCCAAGACCACTTGGGGACCTTTGTGGATGCTAAACGAGCCCAAGACTGGTTGTACAAAGAGGTCGTTCAATTCCATCAAATTCTTTCGCGAACGATCTGAGTGAGCATCGCAATTGTAAGTTTTCACACTGCAAGCCTGCTCCGTTTCCTTACTGTGAGTACAATGGCAGACCACATGCATACCCAATGAACTTTTAATTGATATTCTGACAAGACTACCCGTAGCATCTCTGCTTCGATTCAAATCCGTTTGCAAACCATGGTATTCGATCTCTCATCACAAGCCCTAGTTTCGTCACCAAACACCTCAACCAATCCTTACGAATAGCGAAAGAAATGACGACAAGCTTCTCCTTAGGCTTAGGCTTTCCGATGATAAGACTGATAAGAGAGAGCGATATCTATTGCTCAATGATGATGACAAATTCGGTGACGAGTATTCTGAACTGGAGGTACCATTTGAACTCCTATTTGGGTGTTTTAGGGTAGTGGGTAGTTGCAGTGGGTTGCTATGTGTAGTTGATTACTATTTCAATGAAAAATGTCAGATCATTATATGGAACCCATCGACTAGAAAGTTGGTAACTCTTCCCATGGCCCCTAAGCCACAATGCCCGTATATAACTGTTTATGGATTTGGTGCCCACCGGACTACTCAGGAGTATAAGGTGATTAGGCTCGAGTATGAGTGGGTGGAATGGGACCTAAAACTTCCTCCTAATTAAATTTGAAATTTACACACAAGGAACAAGATTGTGGAGAGGCATCAGTTCTGTTGCACCTTCATATGGCCTCCATATGTGGTCTCAGGCCTTTGTTGATGGAGCTGTGCATTGGGTTGCATATGAACCTTGTGTTGGGGATGGTGTTCGAAATTTGATTATGTTGTTCAATATGGCTTCTAAATCATTCTCTGAGTTTAAGCTACCTCCAACTCTAGCATATCAACCTCCATCATCGTTATCCATAAAGACATTTGGGCAATCACTGGCTGTGGAATGTAGCAGACGAAGGGATAGTGGTGGCTGCTGTATTTGGGTGATGAAAGAATATGCATGGAGTTGCAGAATCTTGGACTGAGCTATTCAGTTCTAATCTACTAGGAACTCCGAACAAGACATTGGGGTTTAGAAAAAATGAAGAAGTTTTGCTAGCATCGGATAACTCTCTGGCTTCTTATGCCCCTGAAGCCAACACATTGGCAACAACTGAAATCAGGGGCAACTCACCCGCATTTTATGTTGATCCATTTATGCAAACCCTTGTTTTAGTTTGAGAAAAAAGATGGTGTGTCTTATGACTCTTATGGGCAGTTGAACCTTTTGTGATGCTCTGATACCAACTTCCAAAGGGGAGATGGGGATAGAGTGGAAAACGCAGCAGTTATCAAGGTTTGCTAGTGAAAAGCTAAGGCAGTTGTGAGAAACAATATGTGAGGCATTTTTGTTTTTCCATTTAAGCACTCGATTTCCCTCGGTTATACTTGTCGTTCAGCGACTAGGAGCAAACTAATTACAACTTTAAAATTGTGTCAATGCACTCACAAACGCTTACATTCGTTTTGATGCCATAACATGTCGAGATTGCTATTCTTGGAGTTCCTAGGATCATATCACTTTGTTAATTTGTAGTAATTCATTTCTTAGAAAGATGTTCAACTACGTCTTGTTCTTTAGTTTTGGGTTGCTTATTATACTTTCAAGGTTTTTTTTTTTTTTTTTGTGTGGCTTTGATAAGTTGCTTTCTCCCCATAGTGAAGAAAATGCAGTTTATATTTTCTCCCTGACTATATGCCCTTGATCAACTATGGTTCTGTCATGTGTGCCTACTTATCACAAATATCTGTATAAGTTTGAGTTTTGGAAGACATTGTCTACATAATGAGAATTTTGAACGAAGGTGTCAAAGTTGTTGCAACTTTGCAACTTCTATATTTTCCTATTTTCCCCCCGAAGAAAGAAGATTGTGTTTGATATGAGGATGCAAGAATTGCATCTCAGATGTAGGCTCCAATAGAATCTTACGTTATTGGGTAACCTGGGTTGAGGGAAGAGTGGCAGTGGATGTTGAAGAGGAGGAGTATTAACGTAGTGAATTATGTTGATTCGGGACATATTTATTTTTTGTTGAATCGATATATATTCCTTGGTATATTGATGTAGTTTTGTTCTGTAAGGTGTTGGAAGTTCCCTTCGTTAAGGAAAAGAAAGAACCACTTTTACCCTTAAACCACACACTTTTGCTCTGGTTAGAAGTCACATTAAGGCCCATGCCTATTTAAACTAGTATTGCAATGGAATTATCCCTTTTTCTTTTTCTTTTTGCAAGCTGAAATCTTTTACTATTGAATTACATTTTCGGTTTGGCGATAATAACCCAATGAATGACTACATTCTTTTTTTTCCGCGTAAACTAGTTTGAACATTCTATGTTATAACGAGTTCTAAAGTCCTATTGCATGGTCACCACCTTTTACAAAATCATGTGGCTACAATTGCCTTAATCAAACTGTTATTTTCATGATGAATAACCTATGTATTGGAGCTTGCCAAATGCATTTCACTAATTTCAGAAAGGTTAATTGTCAAGCCCATAGCCCCAACATGCAAAACGACCTTTGAATCACGAATTCAGTATGGACCACTCTAAATTGGATGATTTGGGCTCAGTTTGTTTGGACGTAAAATATTTTACATATTTTCTAGTGTTTTGTTGTTGAAATTGCCGGAAAATGATTTTTTGGGGAAAATCTTTTGCATCCTTAGGCTGGAAAATGATTTACCGTAGAAAACTCGATAAGTTATTTTACAATGGGTGTCTAGGCATTCGTTCTCCCGTTCTCCCGTTCCAGTGATTCCACGACCACTTCTCATTTCTTCATTCCACGTGATTACTCTCTCTCTCTCTCTCTCTCTCTCTCCACAAGGCTTCCTAGAAACATCAAGTACTCACTTTGAGGGAAAACAATTGTTTTCGAACATATTTTTCACTCAACATGGCCACAAATAATTACTTCTGACCGGCGACCGCAAATAATTACTCCTGGTCACGTAAAATTACACTTGGCTGTGTAAAATTACTCCTGGCTGCGTAGAATTACACTTGGCCACTATTCACTCTTGGACGTGTAGAATTACTCTTGGCCGTGAAGAATTACAGTTGGCTGCGGAGAATTACACTTGGCCGTATAGAATTATTCTTGGCCGCGAAGAATTACTCATATGCCAACCAAACTCCGAAAAATAAAAGTTTAAAGTTTGTTTCCTGAAAAAATATTTTATATCGAAACAAACAGAGACTTGGTTCACCTTTTTAGTAGCGTGGTTTGGGGATTGGTCCCAGTGTATAAAGTGAACGGCTGAACAAGAACAAAAAAGTGTGGTTTCTGATTTGTGCTAAGAATACTTATTGGAACCGTAAAAATAAGGTATACATAGCGGGGCTAGAAGTTCAAAGGCTATTCATAACTTTGAACCACAAATGCTCCTGACAAACACCATTGGACTACAACCCCTATGGCAGATTAGAAGGGAAAATGACGGCCCAAACCAAACTTATTACAATCACAAAAATTTCAAATGTAAGCCGAACTTGAGCAATTATTCTTCAAAAAAATTTAAGTTGAATCAAATTTGAACACGTGTAGTAATGAGTTGGGTCAAACTTGAGCAATAATGTATTTGACTTGTCCTTGGCGGGTATTAATTATCAAAATACGTCATCAGCCGTCATTTTCCCTTAGCATACGGGAAAATGACGACCCAGGACGTATTTTGATAATTAATACCCGCCAAGGACAAGCTAAGAACATTTGTTAATACTGAAAATGTCCTTGGCGGGTATTAATTATCAAAATACGTCATCAGCCATCATTTTCTCCTACCTACTTCGAATGCAAAACGAGCCCTAAATTGGTTAGGGTCTAGAGTCTGGGCCTAACGAAAAAAGTGCGAATAGGTCTTCTATTCGACTCGCAAGTTTTGGGGGGAAAAAATTTAATTAAGTAAAAAAAAAGGGTAAGACCCTTCGATTTGATTCAGTATCGCAATGGTACATTCACGCTCCGTCCTAACAAGAAAATTTTAGGTGCCGAGCAGGTACCACATGCGCAGTATCTTGCTCATATTTCAGCTGTCTAAAAATGTATTGAACGGTCCAGATCTGACCACCCTCTCTCTCCTCACCCAACTAGTCTCTCTCCTCTTTCTCTTTCTAAAATTCAGACCATCCAAAATATTTTTACACGGTTGAGATTGCAAGCAGGATATCACGTGTGTGATATCAGCCCGGCTCCACAAAATTTCTCCCAACTCTTGCTCGGTTTCTCAAAATCTAGGGCTTTTTATAGTCCCTACCCAATTGCCCTATAGATAGCAACTTCCTTAAGGTAAGAACAATGGCAGACCACATACCCAATGACCCGTTAGTTGAAATCCTGGTAAGATTACCCGTAGCATCTGTGCTTCGATTCAAATCTGTTTGCAAAACATGGTATTCTCTCATCACAAGCCCTAGTTTCGTAACCAAACACCTCAACCAATCCATCACAAACACCAAAAGAAACGGCAGCAAGATTATCGGTAGGGTTTACGGCACTTATTGTACAACAGAGCGATATCTATTGCTCGATGATGATGATGACCAATTCGGTGACGAGTATTCGGAACTGGAGGTACCATTTGAACTCCTATTTGGGTGTTTTAGGGTAGTGGGTAGTTGCAATGGGTTGCTATGTGTACTTGATTACTATTTCATTGAAAAATGTCAGATCATTATATGGAAGCCGCTATGTGTACTTGATTACTATTTCATTGAAAAATGTCAGATCATTATATGGAACCCTTCGACTAGAAAGTCGGTAACTCTTCCCATGGCCCCTAAGCCACAATGCCCGCGTATGTGTGTTTATGGATTTGGTGCCAACCCCGCAACTCAGGAGTATAAGGTGATTAGGCTCAAGTATGAGTGGGTGGAATGGGACCTAAAACTTCCTCCGAAAGTTGAAATTTACACACAAGGGACAAGATTGTGGAGAGGCATCAGTTCTGCTGCACCTTCATATGGCATCTCTATGCGGTGTCAGGCCTTTGTTGATGGAGCTGTGCATTGGGTTGCATATGAACCTTGTGTTGGGCGTGGTGTTCGAAATTTGACTATGTTGTTCAATATGGCTTCTGAATCATTCTCTGAGTTTAAGCTACCACCAACTCTAGCATATCAACCTCCACCTTCGTTATCCATTAAGACATTTGGGCAATCAATGGCTGTGGTATGTAGTGGACCAAGGGATAGTGGTGGCTGCTGTATTTGGGTGATGAAAGAATATGGAGTTGCAGAATCTTGGACTAAGCTATTCAGTTCTAATCTACTGGGAAGGCCGAACAAGACATTGGGGTTCAGAAAAAACGGCGAAGTTTTGCTAGCAACAGATAAATGTTTGGCTTCTTATGCCCCCGGAACCAACACATTGGCAACAACTGGAATTAGGGGGAACCTACCCATATTTTATGTTGATCAATTTATGGAAACCCTTGTTTTAGTTTGAGAAAAGAGATGGTGTGGTCTTATGACTGTTATGGGGAGTTGAACCTTATGTGATGCTCTGCTTCCAACTTCCAAAGAGGAGATGGGGATAGAGTGGAAAACGCAGCAGTACTTATGAAGGTTGCTAGTGAAAGCTAAGGCGGTTGCGAGAAAAAATAATATCACTTTGTTTTTCCATTTAAGCAATCTATTTCCGCGACTAGGTGCAACTTCACAAACTACAAAACATTCTTTTTGATGCCACAACATGTTGAGAATTCTATTCTTGGGGTTGCGAGGACTATTTCACTTTGTTAATTTGTAGTAATTCATTTCTTAGAAAGATATTCAACTGCTTCTTGTTCTCCTGTTTTGGGTCGCTTATTAATTCCAAGTTTTCTCCTTTTTCTTTTTTTCTTTTTTGCTTTGATAAGTTGCCTTCTCCCCATAGTGAAGAAATTGACATTCAAGCAAACCATATATAAGCACCGTAGCAATGACGAATCTTTTTTAAGTACTGTGTGTCACCCTCTCCTTGATCACCCTTTTATGTTCATTGAGTTCCAGGTTTGATTTCTGATTTTATTGCATTTTGTATTATTGGATTCATCACATAAGCAATTTTTTCCAAGAAATACAAAGTAGTAGATATCTCTATTCGAAGCCAACCCATGGTTCAAAATTAAGGATGAACAACTAAAGATGATGGATTAATCTGATTTTTAAGAGCTTTACAGATCGATTTGGTTTCGGAAATCTTCAATCGGTTCGAGTTAACTTCGAATCATGATTTTAGAACAAAATTGAACCAATCACCCCTATTTTTGAAATATCAAGGGGTTGGCTTAGTGGGCAAGACTTGAGACTTAATTGTTTGTTCTCTCCTAAAATCTTAAGTTCGATACCTCTTATGTGCTATCAACTCATTTGGGATCAGTCCAAACAAAACTCTTTGGGGCTTTAAATGGGCTCCCGTTAATGGACAGTAAAATTGGTCCCCATAATTAGTTGACGTATGTGCAAGCTAGCACGGACACCTGTTTATCAAATAAAATCACCCCATCTCCAACAGCACTTTGGGTCCCTTTGGATTAGGGCTGTTCAAATAAAGTATAAGCAAGCTAAAACTAAACATATCGGTGCTTGTGAACAGGGAGTCAGATGTAAATATTGCAAAGTAGGGGTATGTCAATAAATATCTCAAATATGTAATAAATCAATAAATATCCGCAATATAAATTAAGTGTGCGGAAGACGAAAATTGCTTTTCTAGTGTTGAGAAGTTCTAGTGAAAAGCTACACACCTGCACATTCAATATTTTTGTGAATGTGTATAGCTTTTTTCCTAACTGTTGCCATTTTGGAATGTGACAAGCTTAAATTCAGGTTGATAGCAAGAAATTTCACAAATTTAAGCTCAGACCCGAAAGCTCGGAATTCATTTGTATATTTCGTAAATCAAACCAAGCTCATTGCAATCACAAAATTTCAAATGTGAGCCGAGCTAGAACAATTATTCTTTAGAAATTTTCAAGCTCGAGCCAAGTTTAAAAATGTGCAATAAAGAGTTGAGTCAAGCTTGAGAAATAATGTACTCCGTATTTGGCTTAATTAGCATCCCTACTTTGGATGCAAAACGAGCCGTAAACTGGTTAGGGTGCAGACCCTAACGAAAGAAGTATGAATAGATCTTCTATTTGACTCGCACCACAAGGAAAATTATTTGTAATTAAGTGCAATTGGTCAGTTCACTCTCCATCCCAATGAGAAATATTTGGGTGCCAAGCGGGTACTATATGGCGGTATTCAGTGCGCATCAAAGTTGTCTTAATGTATTTTGAATGGTCCAAATCCGACCACTCTCTGTCCCCTCACCTGGCCAATCTCTCTTCTCATTACCTCTCTAAAATTCAGACCGTTCAAAATACTTTTGAACGGCTACGATAGCCAATGGAGTACCACGTGTGTGGTACCCAGCACCCATAAAATTCTGCTCTGCTTCTCAAAATCTAGGGCTTTTTATAGTCTCTTGACCTAATTCCTAAAACCTAGTATCGTCCCCACACCATTGCCCTATAGATTGCAATTTCCTTACTGTGATAACAATGGCAGACCACATGCCCAATGATTTGTTAACTGAAATTCTGGCAAGACTACCAGTGGTTTCTCTGCTTCGATTCAAATCCGTGTGCAAACCATGGTATTCTCTCATCACAAGCCCTAGTTTCGTCACCAAACACCTCAACCAATCCATTACTAACACCGAAAGAAATGGTGACAAGCTTCTCCTTAGGCTTTACGATGATAAGAAAGAGCGATATCTATTGCTCAATGATGATGACAAATTCGGTGACGAGTATTCAGAACTGGAGTTACCATTTGAACTCCCGTTTGGGTGTTATAGGGTAGTGGGTAGCTACAATGGGCTGTTATGTCTATCTGATGATTACTACTGCAGTGGCCAGCCACAGATTATTATATGGAACCCGTCGACTAGAAAGTCAGTAATAATTCTTCCTCCAGCCCCTAAGCCACAATGCCCGTATGTATCTGTTTATGGATTTGGTGCCCACCCGACAACTCAGGAGTATAAGGTGATTAGGCTCGAGTATAAGCTTCAATCTCTCTTTAAACTTCCTCCGAAAGTTGAAATTTACACGCAAGGAACAAGATCGTGGAGAGGCATCAGTTCTGCTCCTCCTCATTGTTTTCTCACTTCTAGGTGGTCTCAGGCGTTTTTGAATGGCGTCGTGTATTGGGTTTATGAATCATTCTTTGAGTGTGTTCTTCCTAACTTGATTATGTCGTTCGATATGGCTTCTGAATCATTCTCAGTGCTTATGCTACCAACTACACTAGCCGAGGAACCTTGGACACCCATCTTATATTCTGTTAAGTTATTCGGGGAATCGCTGGCTCTGTTTTGCGATGGACAAAGATATGACAATACCTGCTGCATTTGGGTGATGAAAGAATATGGAGTTGCAGAATCTTGGACTAAGTTATTCACTTTTAAAATATTAGGAATGCCGCACAAGATATTCGGGTTCAGGAAAAATAGTGAAGTTTTGCAAGCATCGAAAACATCTCTGGCTTCTTATGCCCCTGCAACCGAAACACTGCGAGATACAGGAATTATGATTAGTTTAAGTGCACTAGTTTCCTTTGATTCTTTCAGGGAAACCCTTGTTTTAGTGGAATAAAGAAACTGTGTGTCAGAGAGGTGATAGATTGGAAAGTGCAGCTGCAGCAGTTATGAAGATTGTTAGCGATGGCAGAACCGGGTGTGAAAATGACGGCCCAGGACGTGTTTTGATAATTAATACCCTCCAAGAACATGCTAAAAATAATTGTTAATGCTGAAAATGTCATTGACGAGTATTAATTATCAAAACATGTCCTTGGCCGTCATTTTCTCGAAAAACAATGCACGAGACTTTTTTTTCCGACTAGGTTTGAGTCCTGTGACCTTCCAACCTTAAATTGTGTCAATGCTATTTTGATCTCGGTCTCACAAACACCGCTCTCTAGTTTTATAACAGGGTCAGACTGCTATGCTCTGAGTTTCTAGGATTTTTTTTATGACTTGGTAATCCGCAATTTGTACGTTTAAAGAGTCATTGTTCACTACTCTTGTTTTTTTCGATCGGCAATTTGTTCACTACTTGGAGGGAGGAGGAATGAGAACTGTTGCCTTGGATTCTATTTAGTGATATTGCATTTCGAAAATGATTGAGGTACAGAAAATAGAGGACGGAATTCGTACCGACGGCTGCCGGTGGGCCGTCTCCGGCCACCGGACGGCCGATCCGAGCCGTTCAAAAATTCTAAAAGAAAAAACCGAGGGGCCCTACGCGGGAATCAATGTCATCCGAGGTGTGTAGGGTGCTTGATCGGAGCACCCCTTTTCGTGTGTATATGTATAGTTACATATACACACGAAAAGGGGTGCTCCGATCAAGCACCCTACACACCTCGGATGACATTGATTCCCGCGTAGGGCCCCTCGGTTTTTTCTTTTAGAATTTTTGAACGGCTCGGATCGGCCGTCCGGTGGCCGGAGACGGCCCACCAGCGGCCGTCGGTACGAATTCCGTCCTCTATTTTCTGTACCTATAGCAGTACTCATTGCATTTGGCAGGGGATGTTTGGGCTAAAATAAGGTCTGAAAACTTAAGCAACTTGCGCAACTTGTCAATGTGACACTATTTTAGTGATTAGATAGATTGATTTTTCTAATTAAATAACCTACAACCACGCGCAACTTACAACTATGTGGGAGCTCCACAAGGATGTGAGTGTGCGCGACTGTGTTTGGTGCTAGCGAAATTTCCTTTTCAATTCCCAATGAAGCAATGTGACATTGACATTATGTATAATACTGCAAGAAAATTATTTAGGTCTAAGAGCGACTCTTTTTAAATTATTTAAGTTTTGTAGGGGTCATGGCGCTTCTACTAAGGACGCCCTTAGAGTGGGAAAATGCAAATTTCTGTTAACAGCCGTTGGATTGTGTTTTGAATGGTCAGGATTCGCGAATAACAGAAGTCTGCATTTTCTCACTCTAAGAGCGTCCTTAGTAGAAGCGCTCTATTGTAGGGGTATGCATATATTACCACTAGTATACAGTATATAGTGGCTAAAATGCCAATTTTAAATCTTTGAAAAATATTTATGGTGAAACCAAGAATTTACCAGGCTAGATTTAGAAAAATATTTATCATGCAAGAAATAACAGAGCATCTGGCCGTGTATGTGCAATTTAATTGTGTATGAGCCACAACTACGATGAATTCAATTCACATAACTTTTTAATACTTTTTTATGACATTTTTCTTAGCATTTTGGACAGTAACATAAGAAATTAGAAAATATAAGATAGACAATGGTGTTGGATAAGCCCCATTATTTACACTATTGAGAGTTTATCAAAGGGCAAAGGCGTAAAGTGATGTATCCTTCCCTTATTTTAGGGATTTGTGATTATTCTATTTTCTGATGTCGGTGATGTACAGTGGTCGAGTACGATTAATTCTCATGTGTCTGATACATTAGTGGATATGGGTGCCTCTTTTGCTTTTGCTGGTTCATTTGGAAGGCAAGAAATCAAGTGCATTTTGATGGCCTCGGGTGGGATTGTACTATGATTCTGGAAAAGGCTCCAGCCCTTTGTTCTGAATTTAAGGCTACTAAGGTTGCTTGTCATTCTCTCCAAAGCCTTGCTATTTTTGGGAGCATTCCTATGTGGCGACCACCTTCTACTGATGTGGTAAAACTTAATGCTGATGGGGCCGTTCAAAGAAAAAATGGTTCAGTTTGGATCAGGATTGTGGCTTGAGATCATGGGGGGCAAAGGGGGGCAAATTGTGGGCATGGTGGCTATCTCTTTTACGAGGTTTTTCTCTCCCATAGCTGTTGAGGTCATGGCATTCCAGGAAGCTTTGTTTTTTGCAGCTAATAGAGGCCTTTCAAAGATTGTTGTGAAAGGTGATTCTCTCCAAGTTTTTCAAGCACTTACTCAAGCAGGAAAATCTTTTGCTGATTGTAGTTCTATTCTCTTGGATTGCTTAGTACTTCTGCAATTATTTTCCTCTTGTAGTTTCGTGCATGTTTAACGTTTTTGTAAGAGGGTAGCCCATTCGTTGGCTTAGCGTTCCCTATTAGGGATTAGACTAGCTAATCTTGCTTTGGATGATGTCCAGTCCTCAGACTGAGTTCTTCATTAATAAAACTTCTCTGTTTCCGTGGAAAAAAAAATAGAAAAGGAATTAGGCTCCTGCTTCACTAAGGGAAATAAGTACTCATTTTTCAAATCTGTAATTAAAGGTATTATGAGAGAATGAACTACCTCGTACTTAACAAATAAGAACCTTAACGGAATGAGACCTTAATTTGCGTTTATTTACTTCTATCCATGTGGGGAGGCAAGAAAGTCTGTACTCCAGAAATTATTTATTTTAGGTCCATACCATTTTATTAAAAAAAAAAATTTGGTCTTGTTCTAAAATCCTATTGTTCATCAAGATCATGTGGCAACAATTAGCTAATCAAACTTTTTTTGTTTTTTCCCAGTGAATAACTTACGTATTGGCCAAATGCATTTTAAGATTAACAAAGAGCTTAGGGTATCCACAATACTATAATTAAAAATTGATAACCAAAAGTTGTCACAACAACTTTTGACTGTTCATTTAAGAGATTGCTAAGATTAGTAATGTAGATGTCTACAATGACATTATCAAAATTGGATAGTCAAAATTTGTCACATCATCTTTTCAAATTACAAAAAACTAAAAACTGTGAATAGTAAAAGATAGTTTTTCTAAAAATAGTTTTGAAACTCATAAAAGCTATTTACTAGAAATAGAAAATAGTTTTTGAAACTTCTTTTGAAAAAAAATTGTTTTCTAAAAAAAATATTTTTTCAAAAACATTGTTCGGAAAAAGAAAGAGAGAGAGGAAAAGGGAAGAGAGATAGAATATTTTTGTATAACGATTGGTGTATTTGATTGAGAATATGTAGGATCTATTAAATTTGGTTATTGTCAAAAGGTTGCTAGTTTTGATTATTCAAAGCCTAAAATTTGATTATTTCTAAGGAGATTGTTAAGTTCGATTATAGCATTGTGAACCATATTTTACACTAACATTATTAATTTTGAAAATCTTTTACTTTTAATTATAGTATTGTGGATACTTACAAAGGGTTGTTTATCAAAATAAGTCCCATAACCAAACGAGCAAAAAGACCGCTGAATCACAAATCCAGATCTGAACTAGTCTAAATTAGATGATTTGGTTCGGATTTCTAGTAGTGCGGATTGGCGATTGGTCCAAGTTTAAAGAAATCGAGTGCAATGGTTTGGTTTGTATATTTATGCCAATAATTTCGGTTCCAAATCAATCCGAACTTTAAGTTGATAGGTGCGTGTTTGATTATTCAAATATATAAAATTCTAATTTAATAGGGGAACGCCTTGTAAAATGAACTTCAGCACGAATAATATTTACTGGATTTATTTATTTTCGTTGACTTGCAATGGAATTCTTTAAAAAATAGATGTTGATTTTGTCATTGTACAAACATTGAGAATTATATCTCAACTGTAAGTGAATCTAGGTTTAAAACCGGAACTGATGATTCTCAAAATCTCCAATCCATAATTTGGATCTGTTACAAAACCGGATTATTCTGGTCTATGATCACGAAAAATTATTCGATACTCCTGAGGCAACGTCGCGTGGTGTGCCAAACTCTATACATATTTGTGTGATTCTTACCACAAAATGTGTGGTATCCGTATCAACCTCACATGGTGCGCCAAATTTTTGAGGCAACAAGTTACTAGTGCCACAGGCTGAGACCATGTTCCGCTAAAATTCTTATTTTTTAAGTACTTATTTTTCATTTTATTAGATGGATTCTTGTATCACAATACATCACCTTAAATTCAAAAAAATACTTTTATTTGAGTTAGCAGAACGGACCTTACTCATATGAATATCACCTGTCGCCCCCAACAACTCTTGGGGACCGTTTGGATGCAAAACGAGCCCTAGACTGGTTCCACAAAAGGTCCTTCAAAAGATTCAATCAAATTCTTTCGCCAACGATTTGTGTCAGCATCACCGTTATATGTTGACACTCCAACTCTGCTGTGTCTCAAAATCTGGGGCTTTTAGTTTTATAAGAGAAAAACTTCTTTAAGGGGTGTGCCGTAAAAAAGTGTTTGAGGGGGTGAATTTCATGCGTCCAAAGTGTTTTGGACGGTCTGAATTTTAAACAAACTTTTCCGGAGAAAATTAGTTTGTTTAAAATCTGGACCATTAATTGTCGGGATGGACGGATGAGATCATGCATCTCCGTATATAACTTATTTACAGTGGCTCCATGAATAAGTATATCTCCTTTTGTAGTCTCTTGATCTATTTCCTGTAACCTAGTATCGTCCCTGCACCATTACACTATAGATCGTAGTGTCCTTACTGTGAGAACAATGGCAGACCACGTACCCAATGATTTGTTAACTGAAATTCTGGTGAAACTCCCAGTGGTTTCTCTGCTTCGATTCACTTCGGTACGCAAATCATGGTACTGTCTCATCACAACCTAGTTTCGTCACCAAACACCTCAACAATTCTATTACTAACAGCGAAAGAAACGGCAACAAGCTTCTCCTTGGGCTTTACGATGACAAGAAAGAGCGATATCTATTGCTCAACGATGATGACAAATTCGGTGATGTGTATTCGGAAGTGGAGTTCCCATATAAACTCCAATCGGGTATTGTAGGATTGTGGGTAGCTGCAATGGGTTGTTGTGTCTAAGTCTATGTGATGAATATTACAGTGACCAGCCTCCGATTGTTATTTGGAACCCATCGACTAGAAAGTCGATTCCCATGGCCCCCTAAGGCACAATGCCCGTATATAGTTCATGGATTTGGTGCCCACCGGACAACTCAGGAGTATAAGGTGATTAGGCTCGAGTATAACCGTGAATCGATCTCTCCTTAAACTTCCTCTCCGAAAGTTGAAATTTACACGCAAGGAACAAGATCGTGGAGAGGCATCAGTTCTTCTACTCCAGGATATTTTATTTTTAGGTGGTCTCAGGCGTTTTTGAATGGCGTTGTGCATTGGGTTTGTGAATCATTCTCTGAGGGTTGTTTTCGTAACTTGATAATGTTGTTTGATATGGCTTCTGAATCATTCTCTAAGTTTGTGCTACCAACTACACTAGCCGATTAACCTTGGACATCCTTATTATCTATTAAGTTATTCAGGGAATCGCTGGCTCTGTTTTGTCATAGACGAAGGGATGGCGATGCGTGCTGCATTTGGGTGATGAAAGAATACGGAGTTGCAGAATCTTGGACTCAGTTATTCAGTTGGATGCCAAACAAGGCATTGGGGTTAAGGAAAAATGGTGAAGTTTTGCTAATATTGGAAAACTCTCTTGACTTCATATGCCCTGGAACCAAAACATTGCGAGATACAGGAATTATGAGTACTTTATGTGCATGTTATGATAGTATTGATTCTTTCACGGAATCCCTTTCTTAGGTGGAAAAAGAAGCGGTGTGGCAGAGGGGCCGATGAACTTCGTGTGATGCAAAACCGGATGTGAGAAAACAACGGGCAGGACATTTCTGAATTACCATTTTTGGTCTAGGGTTTCTTTGTTCTATAAGTATCATTGTAAGCCCTATGGCAGAAGTTGGTTGTTATTGAATAAAAAAAATCGAGATATATTTCATATTGTGTGTTCATAAAGGGAGTACCTCTTATTTATACCTGTTCGTGTTTGTATTTCAAAGAGAAAATCTTTAAAATAAGTAGGTTCGTGATCTATTCTTGCAAATAGTTTCGTAAAAGGAGGCTGAGCTGCATCAATTTCTAACTGAAACAACTTTAAAAAATTTAAACATAGATGTAAGTTGAATATTTGCAGACTTAATAGTTTGGTTTGTGGATGTATTCTCCAAAAGACAATGGTGCTTTAACCAAAGAAGTAGGGTTAAATACATAGACACCCCTCGAACTATTCATGTTTGTATCGCTCACTCCCTCATAAAATTTTGCCTACAGCCAGCTCCCCTCATTAGTTTTCATTTAGAGAATTTAACTCCATTGGATGAAAAAAATAAAAAGACTAATTTGCCCTTATATATATACACACACACACACAAATAGCAGACCCACACTCTCCTCCATCTCTTTTCCTACCCTTCTCCCTTCCTAAACCTAACACTAAAATGCAATCCCAACCGCCGCCCATCTCCACCACCACCACCACATCGTCCATCACCTCGCCATAGCCACCCAGAACCACCACTTCCTCTAAGTGTGAATTAGGATTTGGGTATGGCAAAGATAAAAAATCAATTGACTATGTTAACATCGCTGTTTTCAAGAGGATCCCAGAGGCAAAATTAAAATTAGGATTTGGGTTTTCAAAACCAAGTTAAACATTTTTAAAACTGAAGAGGAGTTCTCACCTCTCTGTGTCCGGCAAGAGGAGTTCTCGCCTCTCTGTGTCTCTCAAAACCCCGGTGCATCTCTCTATGTTTATCTATCTCTGAAATTTTGTGTGTGTATATTTATATATATGAGTTCTTTTTAGGTCCGGACGGCTTACGGTCCGAACCTTCGATTTTCCGATCGATTTTCGATGATCCGATTTGCTCAATGTGATCAAAACTTGATTTTAAGGGTACACGCAAGAAATCAGCAAAAAAAAATGATCGGGAATGGCTAGATTTAGACCTTAGAAAATTCTAAATATTACTATCATATATGCAACAAATAAGTAATAGAGCTTGGGGCCGCATATGTGCAATTTTCATTGTGAATGAGTCGCGATTACAATTAATTCAGTTAATACACTTCACTTTTTAAATACTTTTTGATGATTTTTTTTTAGCATTTTGGATATTTACATGTGAAATTAGACGGATGATCACAAAAAATAAGATTGTTATCTACGAAAGAAAATAGAAGATAAACAATAGTGTTGGATACAGAGTAATTATTTAGTAGTTCAGGACTACTGCCACGTGGTGCTCTCGACCATTTCAGAACCACAACCACATATTTACGTGGAATTCATACATTTAGCCATTGATCCCACGAGAATGCGTGATTGCGGAGTGGTCCGAAGCACCACGTGAAGACGCTTCTGAACTACTGAATAATTCCACTTCGATCATGCCTTGCCTTGCCAATCAAGAATTAACAACCTTCTTCCCTATATGAACTCGAATTCTCGACAAGGAAAAGATCTTCACGTTAATCACTTCCTTGCTAACCAAGAAATTAAAAGATACTACCACTATAAAAACAAACTCCTCCTCAATCCTTCGACTCCTTCCTCTCCTATGTCCAACCAATGCTTACGAAACGAAAAACCCACAACCCAAACAAATCTTCAAGCCAAAAGTGCAGACACAATGAAGCAAAAACCCTAGAAAATAAGGAAGAAACAAACAAACAAGAAGCCGGGGATCAAACCGGCATCGATCGGCTATCGGATTTGCCCGAACCCATCATCCATAAAATCCTCCTTTGCCTCACTCTATCAGATGCCATCAACACGAGGCCGTTATCGAGGTGGTGGCGGTATGGCATTTGGCCTTCATGCCCCATCCTCTTTTTCCACGAGTACTCCTTCGGAGCAAACTATTTCCAGTATGACACTGAACAAAATGGAAACAGAAGAAGATTCGCAAAGTTCCTGCTCAATTCTTTGCAAAAGCAAAAGGAGGGTGCTAGCAACTATGGCAGCATCGAAAAGTTCGGTGTCCGGATGGCCTTGTTGGGCCATAAATGGGATGCCACCGTTGATGGGTGGGTGAAGTTTGCCATCGAAAACGACGTCAAGGAGTTGGATCTAAGGATAAAGAGGGTCTTGGAGCATTGTTTCGAGAGGTACCGGTTAGACGTCTGCGTTTTCGCTTGTCGCTCGCTAACCGCGTTGTACTTGGATTACTGCGGGATCCGGTTGGATTGCGTCACCGTCGATCTCCCGTCCCTGAAGAGGCTCACGCTGAGCGAGGTGGAGATCACCAATAACTCGTTTTGCCGTCTCATCGGAGGATGCCCCTCGGTTGAGTACCTCTGTGTGGAATTCTGCAAAGGGCTGCAGGTGATCAAGGGCTTGGCTCCGAATCTCAAGTCCCTGAAACTGAACTTAACCGATGTTTATTTGGTATCCCTTGGACCTCTGAGACTTGAATCTGTCGAACTTAGTGGCGATTTCACTTATTCTGATCCCCTGATGTTCGACAAACTGGGGACACTGAAAGAAATGAAATTGAAGAATTTGAACATCACGGATGAGCAGTTGCAACGTCTGCTCGATCAGTCTCCGATGCTTGAGACTTTGATTATAAAAGGCTGTACAGGATTGGAAAGAATTCGAGTTCGTCAGAAGATAAAGAGATTTTCCATGTCAAGATGCAGGGGAATAGTTGAGGCAGGGGTTCTTTCTGCAAATCTGGAGTCATTGGAGTACTCGGGAAACGTGACGACTTCTTTTTGTTGCCGGGATAATTTGAGATCGGCCCAAGTTAGGATTAGCTTAGACCCCATGGAGCTCAGTGCTGCTTGGTTCTTTAGACTGAAGAAGTTGCTTAGAGCGTTTGCCAAGTCCAAGGTTTTAACTCTTGCCTGTCCATCAGATCAGGTATGTGACTATGTAACCTCTGTCTCTTTTTTCGTTTTCATTTCTGCTTCGATCACTTGTTTTTTCAAATCCGTTTCCAGAACTTCGTTTATGATGTGTTTTCCTGAACACGACTCATTTTCTTCAACAGAAACTATAGAGGCAGTTCTCCGATTTTTAAAACCTGTTTTTGTTTCATTTCCCGAAAAGTGTTCAGAGAAAATACTGTTTCGGAAAATGGAAATCAAGATTTTCATCTTTCCATCTCTGAGTCTAACTAATGTTGTTGATTGCCTTTGCTCTGTCGATGAAGCTCATAATTTTTCCCGGAGTGCTGTGTGAAAGATTGTTGCCTCCACTGCATGATCTGAAGCATTTGAAGCTAGAGATACGGACATTGTCAACTAGTTGTCCAGCAATTGTGGATGGCTTGATATGGCTATTCCCTGGCTTGGAGACTCTAACCATAAAGTCTGGTTCCATCAACAAGCTTATAAAGGTGAACTAACCTCTAACTAGGTGAGAAACTAACAAAGAAGGAGATGTCCGGCGATGATGATGAAAAAATGAGAAAGGGCTATTGACAAAGGCTGTTGGAGATGCCTGGAAGAAGTGGCTACCTGAATTTTTCATACTCGTTTGAGTTTCAATGATGTCTTTTTTCGTTTGCCTCTTAGGGAATAAATTTTACCAGAGTAATAGAAAATATTTCTGCTGCATCGATCAGCCTCTTTCTTTTTCAAAGACTCTACATAATGGCTATTTTGTTATACCAATTTGCAGAAAACATCTCAATTAGCATCACTTAAGCTTTCATGTCTACAGATTTACTGTGATTGATTACAAATTTGCGAAGGACTAACTATTGCATCGGCACATTGATTTGCTCTCCGAAAGACTTGGACTAACGCACTAAGGTGCTCCAGGATTAACCTGCTCCTAGTAACCTGCAAAATTTGGCAATAACTATCTCCGTTGGATCTCTCGCACTGCGCCGTTGATTTGGTTGGGAAAGATGTCACATTATCCAATGTTTACCACTTCAAAAATGCTATGCATCCGTAACTCTCTCTCATAAAATTATCCAAACCCCAATCTGTCTTTGCAGCACAATAAAGACAGTTCCCAGAAATTCATGAACATGTGATGCAGGGCATATTCAAAATGGATATCTAGTCCAACAACTCACTTTATGAGTATAGCTAATAAACGACCTGGTGGTTCAAGTTTGATTTGAGAAGTGAACAAGTTTCAGAAACACGTTCAAGTTTGGTTGGTTAACGAGGTGAGCTGATCACAAACGAGTTTTAATCGAGCTAATCATAGTAACTTGAGTATTTTACACATTATAAGCCAAACGAGTCGAGTAATAACTTGTTCGAGCTTGATTTAAAAGCTAAATGCAAACTTCAGAAATATGTTCAAACTTTGTTAGTGTAGCAAGATTTTGACTAAGTTATTAACAACGAATGTGAGCTCAATCTCGAATAATTTGATTTATTTATCGGCCCCTTTTAGGAGTAGGGCTGCTAAACGAAACAAGCTACTCGAGTAATAGCTCATGTTTGTTCACTAAAATCTCGTTCAAGATCGATTTGTTACATAAACAAACCTTTTTTAAAGCATGTTAAGATTTCAAATCAAGCTCGAACAAACTATTACTTGGCTAGTTTTGCTTATGACGCATACAAAAGTCAATCTACTCAAAATTGTGTTTGGCTTGATTAAAGCTTATTTGAGATCGGTCCGTCTCATTAACAAGCTAAATTCAAATATATTTTTGAAACTGATTAAGTTTTCAACTCAAGCTTGATTAAAGACATGCCCGGCTTGTTTGGCTTATTTAGTTCAAGAATGATTTTTTTTTTTTGGTCGCTCCATAGATTGTCTAGACTACTCATAAGGGGATGAGAAAAAGGTACTGATAAATGGCATACGAGTGAGACAAGCTCAAAGGGCATCAACCACCACACCAAAGTCCTCGCGCTCTTGACGAGAATCAATACCATCACCTTTCATGTGGTACAGTGAGGAAGTGCCAAGAAGATATTCAATGCCCCTATAGCAAGTTTGAGCAAAAATTTTGACCACACATTGGTGTGAGGTCCATCTCCAAATGTAATAAATCACACACTCGTGTTTGGTCCAAATACGTGTTCAACATAACTCCTGGGGCATTGAATAATTTTATTGGGCTACAAGTCCGGTGGCCAGAATTGACTTGTTTGCCAATAGCAAAGGAGGTAGGATCCTTTTGTGCCAAAAATTGTCGCTCTACCAAGAGATTTTTCGGCCGTTGAATTTAAAACATACAAAAAAAAAAAACCCAATTCAACAGCCGAGACGGCCGATCGGGCGTTAATTTAAAACATAAAAAAATCACATACTTCAATGACCGGAAAAAAATACGGCACAAAGGCACATAAAATTTTGGGACAGAAGAAATCGGACCCCATAGAAAAGGTTGATGTTAATGTGTGCAACCCCCAAATGACACACCAAAAAGAAACTCCGAACAGCCAAAACAACCAACCAAATGGGTTCCTACTCCTCAAACCACCTCCGCTTGCTCTCCTACACCAGGCAACTGGCCTCTCACGTCAACCACGGCCGCCACGACCAAGCCCTCTCTCTCTTCCACCACATCCACTCCTCTCTGTCTCTAGACCCCTTCGTCTTCCCCCTCGCCCTCAAGTCCGCCGCCGCCCTCCGCCGCCCCCACCTCGGCGCTTCCATCCACGCGCTCGCACTCAAAGCCTCTCTGCTCTCGAACCCATTCGTCGCCTGCGCTCTCGTCGATATGCATGGAAAATGCGCCTCTGTTTCTTCAGCGCGCCAACTGTTCGACGAAATTTCCGAGAGGACTGTCGTTGTTTGGAATGCTATGATGTCTGTCTACACCCATTCTAGTAATGTTGCCAAGGCTTTGGAGTTGTTTGAAGTAATAGATGTTATGCCAAATGCGTCGACTTTTAATTCGATTATAGCGGGGTTGTCAGGACTAGAGGGTGGGTCGTTTAAGGCGATTTCGTTTTACAGACGGATGCTAGCCTTGGGTTTGAGACCGAATTTGATCACCCTTCTTGCTTTGTTACCTTCTTGTGTAGGCATAGCGTCTTTGAATTTGATCAAAGAGATTCATGGGTACTCGATTAGGAACAACATTGACCCGCACCCTCAGTTGAGGAGTGGCCTAGTGGAAGCCTATGGGCGATGTGGGTGTCTAGAAAATGGACATAAAGTGTTTCAAAGTATGAAGGAAAGGGATGTCGTTGCTTGGAGCAGCTTGATATCAGCATATGCACTTCATGGGGAAGCGAAAACTGCATTGGATGTTTTCGCGCAGATGGAACTGGCAAAAGTGAAGCCGGATGGAATCACTTTTCTTGGGGTTCTGAAAGCCTGTAGTCATGCTGGACTAGCTGACGAGGCTCGTATGTATTTTTCTAGAATGCGAGATTTTTATGGTGTGGAAGTGACCAGTGACCACTATTCGGCTTTAGTTGATGTTTTGAGTAGAGCAGGGAGATTGTATGAGGCGTATGAGGTGATAAAAGAGATGCCTGTGAAGGTCACTGCTAAAGCTTGGGGGGCCCTTCTTGGTGCATGTCGGACTTATGGAGAGGTGGACCTCGCGGAGATTGCTGGGAGGGCTTTGTTTGAAATTGAGCCAGAAAATGCAGCCAATTATGTCCTGTTGGGTAGGATATATGCTAGTGGGGGGAGACATGAAGAGGCGCAGAGAATGAGGAGAGAAATGGAGGAGAGGGGAGTAAAGGCAGCACCTGGTAGTAGCTGGGTTATATACCAAAACTAAGGTGAAATAGTATTTTTAGATGAGTTACATCATAGCTGATGATTGACGAACAATATCTTCTATACAGAGTCCCATTGTACATTCTGTTGGTGATTTGGCGATTATAAACCCATTTTCTGATTTAACTGCGGGAACGAAGATTGTGAATGCCTGAAAAACAGTCCTAAGTTAGGACCCCTAAGCAAAATGATATTGCGATTCTAAGCTCAGGATATGGCAGCATTTGACTGTGTTGTCAACGATTTTTGGTTGCAAGAAGAGAAGGGATCCAACAGAACAGAATAAAGAGGGAAGCTGTACACATACCATCAGTAGTGGTGCAAGGTGAGACACCGGATTGTGTTTCTTGTTCTTTGCTATTGCAGCTGTGCTAGCTGTCGTTGGAGAGCCTTGGGGTAGGTTTGTTGTTATGACTTCTTATTTGGCTTTGGTTATTGCTCGCCCTTCGAAGAGGTGTTTGGGAGGTAAAGATGGAGGTGAAGCTGTTTTATTGAGTATGAAGCTTTCGGTTCCTTTGTTTTACGCAGCCCTGGCTAATGGTGTACGTTGCTGCTAAATGGGCTGGGTTCCGGCACTTGACTTGGATGATAGTTTGACCAACATGGGCATTATAACTGTCACCATTCTGAGGCAATGAAACTTTTTCATGGCTAGCTGTTAGATTTTAAAGTTTGAAACTAAATGGCTTCTACAAAATAGCTCAACGAAGCAGTGGTTGAAGTTCTGCACTTCTTTTTGCCTCTTGCGATATCACAGGTTTTCCAAGATTTTTGTTTATGATGATTTATTATCCGTTTTTATCAAGGAAGAGATCATGATAGGTTTCGGTTGAAGATTGCAATGGTCCAAGTTCTGTTATGTTTGTTGTACATGCACTGCTTCAAGGGGTTAGTCGAGCGGTGGGGCGGTGCATGAACCTACGGGATTAGTTGATTGATAAGTAGAGCCGTCGTAAGAGGCTTCTGAAATGTTGCGAGTTTGAATTTCATGAGGGGCTTGCTAGCTCTTTCTTTTCTTCCCCACAAAATGGGATTCTGGTCGGGCTATTCTGAAGTGTATGCCAAGTATGTCGTTTGTATATGGTGTGGGACTGCATTTGCGTGACTAGTCAAGGTAGAGCCCAGTGAAGTAAGGTTGAAGGTAGTTCATGCAAAAAATTTTTTTTTCCAAACGGAAATTAAAGGTTAGTTCATGTATTTGCCAAAAAAGAAACAACTTTCCTATTGTGTATGGTCTGGCTTTTTTCCTGTATTCCCTAGTTTTGACATGGATGGTCTGCTTTTGACCGAATTGAGGAAAAGATTAATTGAAATGTGCATAAGCTGGTCTAGATACCTCTGACCATCAAATTTTTTTCCCTAATAAGTATTATTTCCGCTTGGTTCATACTTGGTAGTAGTTTTGCATGATGCTAAATTTGAAACTTTGGTAGCAATGTACAAACTAATCAGTAAAAGATTGGATAATATTATAGGAGTATTTAAGATTATACTCTCTCGGTCCTACATTGCTTTTTCTTTTTTTTGGTACTTCGGAAATATAGTCTTACATTGCTTGTCATGTATGGAGAATGCAAGTTTTTAAGGAGACATGCAATTAGAAAATTTGATTAAGATTTTCAATATTACCCCCTATTCTCTACTTGAAATTTTTTTCTTTTCAATAATTATCAGCCTAATCGGATTATAGAATATCAATTAGTTCGGCAAATGTTAAAAAAGTACTCTCTCCGTTTCAAAATAATTGTCTAGTTTGCAAAACAAGAACTTAAAAATAAATTTTACAAGAAAAAATTTCAACTTTTTTTAATCAATTAAAAAAACTTATGAATATCTAGCAAATTGTTGAAAAAAGTTTGAATTTTTCTTAAAAAATTGGTATTATTTATAAGTTCTCATTTTACGGATCGGACAATTATTCTGAGACAGATGGAGTACTATATTACTTATCAGCACAATCTCACCGTCCGTATTGAATTTTAAAATCTAAACCATCTAAAATACTTTTGATCAATGAAATTGCGAGCGGTGGAGGGAGCGGTGACTCTATGGCTCTCAACGAAGGCCCAACAAGAAAGCTGCGGCTTTTGCAACCTACGGCTCCAGAGAAACCTAGCCAGGCCCAAACAAGAAAAGACAGGCGTTTTAGGGTTTTCAAACGCCCTCCGTCTATATAAACAAACTAGTACTACCGCTCCACAATCACTCTGTAAAATTCTCAGCCTCTAGCAAAATCCCTTCTCTTCGCCATCTGACTCGGTTAGCTAGGGTTTAGTATTTCCTTTTCTACAAACTGAATTTTATGTATGTGCTCGAATCGCACGATCTCTCCCGGGCTTCTCTGATCAATTTCATGACGAAGAAAGCCCCAAAGCTCGTGCTACAACCCACGCCGTCTGTGTTGCAGATTAGCCCTCTGTACCTTTACTTTCCCATGGCTCTTTCTGTGTCGAATTATACGGCTACATTCACCAATCAAAAAACCCAAAAATTTCGTCTTTTCAAAGATTTGGAAGTTTTTATTAGTTTGCCCCGACACACCTTTAGCCTCTTTTCTTGATCCGTTTAGTAAATGAAAAGAGGTCTAGTCATGGGGGCAAAGATCCATCTCGGCGGTGTCTACACGTGGGGGCTAACTCGTTACTCACCGTTTTGCCTCTAAAAACGTCCGCTACAGTTCTTGATACCTTCTCGAGAAAATCTATAATTTTTTTTTTTAATCTCTTGGTATGTTTTCTGTTTAGAGGAGTGTTGGCGATGATTACAAATTATCCGCGCTTCTGAGAGCAATCGATGAAGGATAAAGGATATATATGGTTGAATTTCTTGATATGAGCCTACTTTCATATGTTATTCATGTTCTTTATTTTGACTCAAAAAATTAGTTTGTTTTACTGTTCTCAAAAAAACAAGTCCACAAAACATTTGCTATTTTGTGTTCTTAAAATGAATATATGAGACGAATTACGAAATGCTGTCTATTTTGGTTCTAGTAAACATTCAAATGGCTTAAATTTGTTTTTTATTTTTGGAATCTCTATAATGGCTGTGATGATTGTTTTTCAGCTTTAATGCCAGTTCTGCTTCAGAAAATTCTTGATTGATAGAGCTGTTTCATACTCTGAGCCTCCAATTTTGAACGCGTTTTGTATTTTGTAATTTTTTTATGGGTTTGACTTTTATGTAGGCATATATCTACAGTAATTGAGGTTGGGATTTTTGCTAAAATTATAGTAAACTTTTGTGATGAGTTCTCTATATATTTTGAGTGCAGTTGCAACTGCACTCAAGTCCCTGTTTTCAAGAGACCTACTATAATTACGAAATTAATAGATCTTTCTGAGACTATTTATCACTGTTTGTTTGTAGTTTTTAAGGAATTTTTCATTATTTTGGTGTTGGCCGTGATGATTGTTTTACAGCTTCAATGCCAGTTCTGCTTCAGAGAATTCTTGATTGATAGAGCTGTTTCATACTCTGAGCCTCTGCATTTGTATGAAATTTTCCAATTTGAAATATGCTTTGTATTTTTCTGTCTTTTTCTGTCGGTTTCACTTATATGTTGGTGTATGTGTAGTCATTGAGGTTGGGAGTTTTGCTAGAATTATAATCTTCTATGATGAGTTGTCCATGTATTTTGAGGTGTAGTTGCCTCAAGTCCCTGTTTTCAGGATGAACCTACTTGGGGTTGCTACATTCAATTTTGAAATTACTGGATCTTTCTGAGAGTATTTATGACTTGAGGTTTGTAATTTTAGTGAGTTGAAATGAAATTATATGATTTTTTGGTCTGTTAGATTCGTTGTTGTAATGTAACTCAATTGCCCATGAGGATATAATCCATGTATTTGAGTTGTAGTGGAGCCAAGTCCCTGTTTTTACAGGATGAACCTACTTGGCTAAGCTATATGCATAAGATATTTTCGGATTTTCTGAGGCATAAGATCACTTTTGATGCAATCTATTCCAGAATTGTGTCTTGCCATTAGACTTTGTCCGATAGTGAGTAGTCTTTTGAGTTTGTAGCTTGATTTTTTAACGCAAGAAAAGAACCTTGCGTTTGGACCATTAAATTTGGCTTTAAGGTTTGAAGTTTCTAATGGATTGAGTTTTAACTATACCCTTGCCCTTGTAAAGAAACTGTCGGTGTAGGGTCTGAAAAACTCAAAGATTTTGTGCTGTCATCAACTTCTTCTCTTGCTATCCACGGGATTGGAGTCAAACTAACAGCCTACATTCATTCTGTACTGATCAGCTTACTAATTGACAGTTTTGGTCGTGCTAAGCATTGCAACTTTTGATTCTGCAGTTGAAAAAGAACTATTCCTTTCGTCTCTTTTTAAGTATTCTGCTTCGTAACTCCAACTTATTAAAAAGATATTATCATTATACCTTTCATATTAATTTTTTCCTCCATTTTTTATACTTACCTATCATCATTACACTTTTATTCATTTATTTTTCAAAATGGAATCTACTTTTAGAGACAAAATAGACAATACATCAATTTTTATCCACTAACTTTACAAAATGGACACTTATTAAGGGACAACCTAAAATGAAATACTGGACACAAAATAAAAGATGGAGGGAGTAGTATTTTTGCTAGAGAACAGAGCTACCGGAAGATTTTTATCTTTATTTTCTGTGAGATCGCTGGATTAGAGTACCCAAAAAGAAATGTGCGTGCTGAAGGGAGCATAGTTGTACTGATTCTTGTATTTTGGAAAAATTCTACCCAACATATCAGGGAAACTCAAAATGTCAGACTTCTAAAAGTTGCTTTGTTCAAGACAAATGAGGTTTGTTTGGCTTATGAAACTCAAAAATTTCATACCGTCTTTTCTCTTCTCTATGGTTGCTGGTTAGTGATGAAGGTGGAATCGAATTTGAAGTGTGAGGATTCTGATTCCTCTGTTGTTCAATACTTTCCCGGTTTTCCCTTTGGCTGGCTGGCTTCTTTGTTTCTTTTGCTGCCGTGGGACTGTTTCATTGATGAGGAAATTGTGCATTGATGAAAGTACATGGTTTTTGATTTCATTGTTTTGAAATCTGTTACCAATGTTGGATGGTCGACTTTGAAATGACAACTGTTGTCCTAGCTATGGGCACGTATTCTTCTAAATGTCTTGTGCTTTGGTGCTCAATCTAAGCCTTGCTCTTGGTTAAGATCCTCGTTCTTGTGTAAAGTTTGAGATGTGATTCAAAGACACTTTTATACTTGTGTGTGGCAACAGAGGGAAGATACTAGTATATGAATTGGGAATACTTGCTAAAACTCAAATGGTTGTTGGCTTTGCAAAATATCATATGGTTTGGGATCATTATGGATTGCAAACTCTGAAAATATGTAGTTCTAGTTTTGGGATCTCAAAATTTTTGAGGAAGTTCTAATATGTTTTCTCTATCTTTCTCCACTCGTTCTAATGACATTGGATTTTGCTAATGTAAGTTATGGTTTGAAATGAAGATGAATCTTGTTAATTGGATCCACAAACTTTGATGGTTCACAAGCTTTGACATCGCATAACAGGATTTTGGGATTAACTATTTGAAAGATCACATGCTTCGAAATTATTTGTGAAGTCATTGGTGATCTTGTCGATTATATGATTGTCACAAGTTCAGATTATTGACAACAGAAATGAAGATGAAAATGTATAGGTCATCTTTGGCAGCCATATTATTTTATTTTCAGTTTTCCTTTTTCATTTTCAGAATTTTCAAAAATAAACTTTGAAAGTTTGTTTAGTGCATTACTTCCACTATCAAATACCGGTAATTACTTGTACTATTTTTATAATTTAAAGAAGTAACAAAACCTAACTTTCAACATTTTTAGAAACAAAAAACTCTGGAGGTCCTTTTTTTATTTCCTTTTCCTCTCTCTCTAACCCAGGCGTCACTGCGTCAAAGCTACTCTCTCTCTCTCTCTCTCTCTCTCTCTCCAAATATAGCTCTTAAGAAACCCACTCCTTAGAGAAATTGTAAAAATTTGTGGGAAATTGATGGTCAATGACGTGTTTTGATAATTAATACCCATCAAGAATATTTTTTAGCATTAACAAATGTTTTTAACTTGTTCTTGACGGATATTAATTATCAAAATACGTCTTGAGCGGTCATTTTTTCAAACCTGTTTTGGATAGGAGCCTATGGAGCTTCAAAACTCTTAGAGAAGCTAGTGGATCACTCGTGTCAAGCCCAGAACTGGCCATGGAGCAGTGTCCACTGGTGCTAGATCTCTTCTCAACCACAAATCTTTGTGGGGTCCGAGATTAAATGAGAGAACCTCACAATAATGTATGATGGGACTTGGGGTACCGCTACATAGTGTTTCAAGGGCATTGAAAATCTCTCATAACTATAAGAGAATGTGTGTGCATGAGCATGAGCATGAGCATGAGGAGGTGAACCTATTCAAGCTTGATGGGGTGAACATGATGTTAAAGATTTTAATGTGCTTTGAATCTGAAAACATAGTAATATATCTACAAACTGCAGCATATCAATTGGTATACTTGTGCTGACATTCAGATTCTTCTATCCAATTGCTCCTTTTATTGTAGTAAAAAAAAAGTGTCATACATCAGATGACAAACAGTCACATACGAAACCTCGTCATGAACATGGTGAAAATATGTTTTATTATGTAGCATTGAACCACCAAAACATCGTTCCTGCCTTCCTGGATAACCAACTTCACCTTGCCCTTGAGCACCTTCAACTTTCAAATAGTCTCCCAGCCGTCTGCAACTTTAATAATGAATGGTCGAAAGCGGCTTCCAGTAAATCCTTTTGGTTTTGTCTGACGATTTATAAATATCTCTTGTGATCCCTTTTAACATTCATCATGTCCCATACTCTTTCCATCAACCGCAATTGAATCAATTGCTTTGTCAGAAATCTTCCCTTGCTTAATTCGCTTATAGACTGTCAACACGGCATTCTTTCTTTATTAAGAAGGCTTGTTAAAACATTTTGGTCACATGGGCTATATGCCAGACCGTGATGTGTATCCATCCATCTCTTGACCTACCATACACTTTGTTTGATTTCTTATATTTCCTGTAGTTGTCATATCAAGAGGTAAACGAAAGGCCTTCCAGACCATCAAAAACATACGGAGTACCAAAGAAGGAAGCTAACATGTTCATTGTCATATAAGCAACGAGGACACCAAAGTGCTAGAAGGGTTTGGTACTAGTTACCTCTCCAATCTGTCAATCAAAATACACTTGCAGGTCTCTTGACTCTCACCAACACACTCTTGTGTGGCTCATTCCAATAATCATAGCAATTCGATAAGAATATCACAAAGCTATGGCAAGCACTAGAGCAACATCTGAGGAAGAACGCAATCCAGTGGTATCTGCGGTTATCAATTGAATGTTCTTCCCTTGTTAAAATTCGTATCAGCACCAACTGCAGTAGAAGGGCAAACTATAAGAATTCAAAAGGATTACTGCTTATGCATCCTGTGGGGCTTCCAGTCATATAAGAGGACGTAACAACCTCCAGTAAGTCTTCTCAATAGCAGCTGATTTCCAAACAGAAAACAACCAACTCTAATAACTGCAACCTGCCACAACAGAAAACAATTAGACCGACCGGTATTGCATCAGCGTTGATTTGAACAAGACACTTCAGACATCATGTGTTTGGTAGAATGCTGATGAGACCATAGCACTGACAAGATACCAATCAAGATCGATAGGGAACAGCAGGAGGAAAAATATAGAAAATTAAAAATGCTTCAACAGTTCATTTAAATCACATTAAGATCCTAAATGACATCTTCTTGGATAACCATATCCACCAGGTTAAGTTAAACAAGGATAAAAGACCAACAGAGAATTTGATGAGGTGATGCTTAAGCAATACATGGAAAATTGCAATGCCACAGCATTTTTAGGGGGTTGATAATTTGATGTGATATTGTATGAGAAAAGCAAAACAATTTGGCCTGGAAGCAGAATTACGAACCTATGTCGAATGCAGTACATGAATTTTTAAACAGCAATCCTGCTCGGATACCTGATGCATCACTTGGAATTGAGTGCTAAACGCTGTTTTTTGTCTGAAATCATTGGGCATCAGCTAGTCGGTTACAGATGTACTCATCACCAGCAAAATAAAATGATTAGCCATCTTCTTATCTGATGCACCTGAGTTTTTGCAATCAGTGAGAACTTGAATCCTCAAGTATAGAGTGCCAAACTATTTGTTTTTTCGTTTGAAATGTTTTGGACCAACAAGATCACTTAGAGATGCAGTCATCTCTTCCAAAAGAGTCGTTGCTGACTCCAACTTCCCCATCTTTTTTAAATTATTGATCAGTGATCTGTAAATGTAGATTGACGGCCGAATACCCCGGCCCTTCATCTCATCAAAGAGTCGCAATGATACCTCAACATTCCCTGATCGCCCAAAGCTCTCAATCAATGCTTTGTAGGTAAGCAAATCCGGTTCAAATCCTCTCTCTTCCATCTCTTTCAAAACCACCAAGCATGCATCAAATCTTCCCAACTTACGCAAGCTGTTTATCAAGGTATTATACGAAATGACATCTGGGGCAATGTTTGCCTCTTTCATAGAGGCAAATTCATGAAGCATTTCATTTGCACGACCAACCCTACCCAATATCTCTAAAACAGTATTATACGTTACCAAATCTGGTTTGCATTTTAAACTCTTCATGTGGTCAAATATCAGCAGAGCCTTATCGGTCTGCCCGCATTCAGCAAAGGCGAAAATGATTCTGTTGACGATTATTACACTTCTAGGAAATGTTAATTCTGACACTTCTTTGATGAATCCGAGTAACAATGCAGCATCATTTGTGTTCATAAAAGCTTTGGCAGTAGTAAGATAAGAGGTTGAACTTATGGGTTCCCAAGACAACAATAGATCCTTGAAAATTTGACATACGAGACCAATGTCATTTCCTTCACCTGCTGTTGCCAAAAGAAGATTGTACGAATTAGTCGTCAGGAAGATGTGTTTACCACGCAAGGACTGCAAAAGGCTAGCAGCAGCTGGAAGTTTTCCGGCTCTACACAGCTTCTCAATGTAAGCACTACAAATTTCCCTGGTAGAGGTCAGATCATTCTCTATATCAGAGAGGATTCGTTTCAAGAATTCATCAGTCAGTTCCTCTTCCGTAGGAGAAGCTTGCGTTGCCACCAACTGATAATTGCCAATGGAGGTATTCACAAAGTATGGCCCAACCCAGGAGACAACTAGGGTGGATGTGATAAAATTCTGTATTAGAAATCCAGCCATTAGGTCTTACTGAAGCAATAATCAAACAGCTGTTAGCATTAAAATGAGACTTTTTTATAGAAAAAAAAAGAAAAGAAAAGAAAGAAAAGGCATCACATGTAGAAAAATGGAGGGTGATCCCACATAATAACTATGGTAATTCTGAGTTTGGACACTTAAAAGGTAGAAACTAATAGGTCCAAAGCATAAGGCTCTCTCCACAGCGAATTTCAAATGAGGGGATATGACTTCAATGTTCCATCCTTCATAAATCAGTGAGAATAGCTAGAATTTAGATTTGATAGCTTATGTATGGATTCCAACGTTGAGTTTAGGAGCTTTCTTACAATGGATTTGAGACAACTGTTTAGGATAAGTGATTTGAAATCCTTCGTTCTGAAAATTGTAATTATACACTAATTCGAATAAAGTGAATCTCTAACTACCCTTAATCCATCGTCCACTATAGTTTCACAGACACTTGTGCCTAAAACTCTTAGTATAATTTAACTGAACTTGAACTTAAAGTCCCTTCTTTTGAAATCTACAACAATCCAAACAGACTCTAAAAGTTTGCATTTTATGTTTATAGAAAGATTAAGTGCCCTAAAGCACTCTTATAAGGTTCAACTCAAAGGATCAAGTGATTTCCTTGAGGCAGAGTTTGGTCGCTCGAACGATTACGTTAAAGAATGTTATGGTCATTTCTTGATCGCCTCTTGGAATGGCCATCACCTAAATTAGTTAGTGATAATCTCATCTAAAAGGTACATTCTGTGATTTTTAGCAAACCGCACAGTGCAATGAGGAGCCTTAGGAGTCACCATTTGATTCTTTCCTTCACTTCAGTGAACCAGAAACTTCCTAAGCTATTTTCCCCTAGGCGTAAAACCCTTTTCCACAGCACTGTTTTCCTCTCTTTTAGACGCACCAAAAACAGGAAAAACAATATATGTATTTGGAAAAAACAATCAACAGTCAATCAAGCAGCAGCTGCGCAGGGCAACAGAAGAACTTACAGAGTGCTGGTAGTGTCTTCTCCTTTGCAATTCGTGAGAATATTTTAGGAGGTACCCATCAACGTGCTTACCAAACCACAATTTTCTACTGCCATTTGCTCGTTCTCTGAAGATGAGGCGACGAATCTGGCAATTCGAACAAACGGGTGGTTCGGTATAGGAAATGCACGACTTGGGTTTGCATCGGGAAAGTTGTTTGAGCCACTTGGAAGACGCGAGCATTCTAGGGTTTAGGGTTTAAGAACAAAAAACAAAAAAAATTTAATTTTACCCCGATGAAGCTCTGAAGAATTGGGGCTTCGATGGAATTGTCGTTGCCAAGGCTGTGAAGTGAAGCATGTGTTTTTAGGAGGCGTTGAGTTGAGGGGACTCTCTGGATTGACAAGAAATCGGAGAGCATCATCAGCGGTTTTACGAAGGATGCGGGGAGATGGTGAGGTGAGCATAATCAGCTGTTTTAAAAGAATTGATTACGATTTTAACAAGCCGCGGCCGCAAGGTAACACGTCATGGGCGCAATATTTGGCCTTTTTGAACCATGTGGCCGCGAGGTAGGATAGGACATCTGGGTCAGAAGTTGGGTTTTTAAGTTGGGCCTATTGGATTTTCTTGTGTTGGAGTGGGCTCAGCCATCCTCTCCCTTCTCCCTCGACTTCATACCCACAGTGCGCACCCAACCCCAACCCAAAATTTCAAATTCACATTCTCTCCCTCATTTCCTTACCCAATACCCCATCCATACACCATGAGTGTTACACCAACAAATTATTCACAGCACAATGGAGATGAAAGATGCAAATGTGGACGGGAGGCAAAAATATAGTATATTCTATTCCACTTAGTTAAGTAAGAGACAAAAATCAATTTTTAAAGTCCTAACATCGTACTTTTTCACTTAAATAAACATTAAAGAATGAAACAAATAACTTGAATTGATATGTATGTCATAAAATGTATGGATATATAAATGTAAATGTCGATCACAATCAAAGCTTTGGGGGTTTGAACGATGGAAAAGCTGTACGGTTTCGAGGGCAAAGGTTTTGAGCGATGATGAATTTCACGGAACAAGGCTTCCTAATCTGCCATGAATTTCAAGTTCAAATGTCCAAATCTTAGACGAAGGGCAAAAAGGTCAATTTCATGACATCATGAGCAATTGATTTGAACCCCAATTACATGGCGGAGAATGAAAAGATAAATTAAGGACCATCCCACTTAATTTTTAGCACTTTTTCTTCTTATTTAATTTTTTTCGCATTTGTTAATTTTGCACCAAATTTGTATGAATTATTAATTTGTCTCGACGAGACAAATTGAAAATGTATTTTTTTAAACTTTTACTAAAATATTTTAAAAAATAATCATTTTTTTGAAAAAAAGTTAATTTTTTTAAAATTGATTATTTTCTAAAATATTTGCATAAAAGTAAATATTTCTTACTTTTCCGATTTCTTTACTTAAGACAAATCAATAATTCATAAAAAATTTAATGCAAAATTAATAAATACAAAAAAATTTAAATAAGTGCAATACGGAACTGCGCAGCACAGACGCTCGGTCCCTAATTTTAAAGTTAAGAGGAACACAACCGGTAAACCCACAAAAAAAAAAAAGAAACATGGCACAATGAAAGCCACCGCGTACTAGCGAGGAGTGGTTCTGCACCCAACGAAAGCTGCTCGAAGCCTTCACTTTGCCTTCCACGGCGTAGGCTTTGTACGTCGCGACTCGCTTCTTTCTCTTGAATCTCAAGATCGCCTGCACGCCACGTTGATAGTGCAATACGTCGATGATGGCATTGGGGCGGTTGCGATTGCCCTAGATGATTTGCGTGGTGGCTCAGGGATACGGTAAACCGGGCTATGATTCCTTGTCGATTTTCGTCGCAAATTGCCCAAGAAATGTACAGAAACGATTGATCCAAGGTATCCTTACCCATCTTTTACCTGGGTTTTTGGAGGAAATTTTTCGATGTTAAAACACTTTTAACTTCAAAAAATTAGGGCCCAGTGAGTGAGACTGCAACAAACGAGAAGTTAGCATTTGATCTAGCTCGTCTGAGACCTAGCTTTTTACTTCAATTATTCTTGTCTATTGCCTTCAGCTTTCTTCAAATTAGCTTCTGCTATTTCAAGAGTTTGCCGAGCATCTTGTGGATCAATGCCGCAACTCTAGGCGTCATTTACTGAAACAGTGATCTCATTATTGCCTGTTCTAGCAAAACCGCTCATTGGAGCGTTAAGGCGTATTCTCAAGATACCTATATCTTCAGATGTGGCCGTAATAATGGACAGGAGTACTTTGATTTGTGCATGTTCACATTATGAACTACACCTCTTCTTTACCGAATGGTTTCAGTTTTTCTATGCGAATTGAGGAAATGCGACAGATTATCAGGAAACTGACTAAATTTGGCAACTCATTGCATTGTGGATTTTATTTTTGTTTTGTTGACTATCAGATTTTTCTAAGTGTGCTTTGCCAATTGTTTCTAGAATATCATGTTCCCAAGTGAAAAGGTTGTTACCACTTGTTAGGTTGAGATTTTTGGATCTGAAGATGGAAGTGGGAAGGCAGGTTTTCTCCGTTGATCTGCTGGAGAGATATGCAGCAAAGGGTCGTGGAGTTATTACGTGCATGGCTGCCGGAAACGATGTTATCTTATTAGGAACCAGTAAAGGGTGGATCATTAGGCATGATTTTGGAGTTGGAGATTCTTATGGTATGCTTCTGTACATGTTTACTTTGCATAGTTCTTTCCTATTAATATTCCTTCTATTTTCAAGTGTATAATAATATATCATTATTACCATGCGGTGGGTATTAGCTTGAGTTGAGAGAGGGAAGATTCTTTTAATCCTTCATTAAGCTTCCACAGCATTATAATGATACCAGGTTATACAAATGAAAGTAAATGTAAACCCCCGTTACCGAGAACGACTGAATTAACCTTCCCGTAAAGTAAAGTGACTATATAACTACTTTTACAATGAATGCATAGTCCACAGGGGAGGGTGTTAAGGCATTTTTACGAGATTTGGCGTACACACACCATGTAAAAGATGGAGAATATAATTGTATATGGATTGAACATCATGCACATTGCACGCAGTTGTCATATTATATAGTAGACATCCAATTTTCCCACATGACTCTTACATTAACATTCAACCACGACTAATTAAGCCAGAAATTGATCATATATGTCTTCTCTTATGTAGAACTACTGTTATCCTAACTAACCAAAATCTTGGAAGATAGAAATTGAGTGCTGAAGTCATGGACTCACCTTAATTCATTCGCAGGGATACTTGTAAATCTGATGGTGATTTATGTGGTGTGGCAATGCCCTGTATATCATTCACATATCCTGTTCTGTGAGTCTTATTGCAAAACATATTATTTGGTTGGGTTTTCCCAAATTTTACCGTTTTACATGTTGGAATGGCCATAATCACGATTAGGTCCGCTACACTCCAGCAAGTTAGGATCTAGACCTTGGGCTACTTAACTAACATTTCATCTTAGAGAGAGGATATGTTTTTATACATATTCTACTTTATGCAGCTTGAACACAGTTGTTTCTGGACCAGACATCCATTTTGCCCACATAATCTATTCGTAGGTTAACATTCAACCCCAACATATTTAGCTGGAAATTGAGTATCATGTCTTCTCTTAAGTACAACTAGCGCTATTCTGACTAACCAAAATCTTTGTTGATAGAATGGATAAAGCTGAACTTATGGACTCACTGTGATTCAATGATCTGGTATAACTTCCGTAAAGGAACTCTATGTACCATTGTTTCATTCCAGTTGCTAGAGTAAAACAATTGCTGATTTCTGTGACAGCAACTATGCTCTATATTTGTTTTACTCATTCTGCTCTGTCACCACTGTTGTAGCAATAGAAACATACCATTTGGTTGTTTTCCAAAGATTTTATCGTTACTACATGTCGGAATAGCTATAATCACCGCTAGCTCTCCTACAACTGTTGGGATCTTGACCTTGGGCTGCATCCAACACTTAACTAATATGTTTTTGATTGTTTTATGCAGATATTGATCTCTCTGTGGGTCGACCCGGTGAGCAATCCATACACAGAGTTTTTGTTGACCCTGGGGGAAGCCACTGTATTGCTACCGTCGTTGGTACTGGAGGTGCAGATACATTTTATACACATGCTAAGTGGACTAAGCCCCGCGTTTTAAGCAAACTGAAAGGTCTTGTTGTGAATACTGTTGCCTGGAATAGACAGCATATAACAGAAGGCATGTCCTTGGGTTCTCATTCATGCGTCCTTATGCATTAACCAACATTTTAGTTTTATGTTTGGATATCAATTTATTCTTATTTTGTATCTGTTGTCTTTACAGCTTTTACTAGGGAAGTTATTCTTGGCACAGAAAATGGCCAACTCCATGAAATTGTTGTCGAGGAGAAGGATAAGAAAGAGAAGCACATTAATCTTCTGTATGAACTAAAGGAACTTCCAGAAGCATTCACCAGTTTGCAGGTCCATCCCAACCATCTCACCTCTTCTGGTCCTTTGCTTCTCTTTTCTGAGTCAGGGCTGTGTTTCTATCTGTTGCTCCTTGCTTCCTCTTACTAGTGGAAACTAGCTCATCTTTTTGCATTTTTTGTCATCGAATCATGACTTCATACATGTTGGTTGGCCCAAAGCCATTCAATTCTGTCTCGTTATCCTCTGTTTTTAGTGGATAGAATGCATATAGTTCTGAGAGTAGTTTAAACGTTATTTTGTTAAGAACTCGATGTTCTTCATATGTGGACTCTTCTGGTTGATGAAATTGATCATGTGAAACGAAACAGTTAAAGACAGAAAAATCATGTGTGTGAATTATCATTGGATTAGTGGGAATGATTGATGAGAAAATAACCTTCACTTACCATTTTTCCCTTTCTGACTGTAGCTAGAGTCCTTAATAGAGTTTATCAAAAGGATGCTGAATTATTGGGATTTGCCTATTATGTTTTCCCCCCTTCTTATCGTTTGTTTTCTGCAGATGGAGACAGCTAGCACAGGCAATAGAACTAGATACTATGTGATGGCTGTCACTCCTACGCGACTTTATTCTTTCACCGGCATTGGATCGCTGGATGTGAGTTTACCTAAATCCTTAACTTCTTTAGGCGCTTTTCAAATCTATAATACTTGAATTCTCACTGGGGCCTTTCATATCTGTAATCAATATATGCTCTGCGACCTTGTGGTTCAATTGATTGCTGAAGGTCAGGATGTTGGCCTTAAGTGGTCCCTGTCTTGATGGCTCACGGTGATTTGATCTTATATCTCGTGAATGTCTAGGGTAATCATTTTCTGTAAGGTTGATGAGGTGCAGTTTTAATTCCTACTTTTCTGAGCTGGTGTTGAGAGTAGAAATTGGTCCTTATAAATTCCTCCTTTTTGACCTAGACGCAAATTTTTCGTCGTTCTCTTGTAGCTGGTATATTTCCTTCTTAAGGTCTGTCCTTTCTGTATCTCTTGCGGTATATGCTGTTTTATGGCCTTACTTGAATGCCAGATACGTGTTCTTATTGAGCCAAATATATGTTCTTTCATGCAACTTTCTGAAGTTCGTTTTTTCTTTTCTTTTAAAAACTGTAGTTTAGACATCACATTTATGCCTTCTTGGCAACCTTCCGACTTCTATAATTTCTTTTCATTTTTGGCCACGTGTTAGTTCTTGCGGATCTTTAGCATTTCCTTCTCGATTTTCTGGTTTAAGGAGTCTTCAACCTTAAGAGAGTGAAATCAAGTTTATAGGAACTTGCTTGATATGGTAAGAATTAAAAATAATGGAAAGCTATTAAGACTTTAGAAACATTGTAGATGTTTAATTGCGTGACCTCATCTTATTGAAAATCTTAATTATTAATCGTCTTCAAAATGGGGCCCCCTTCACCAATGGAGCACCTCAACCCCATGTGAGGCCAAAGCCTGTAAATCAAAATGAGACCTTTTTCTTGCTGAGGGCTTAAAGGAACTGTTTGTTTTGAAAGCAAAGCAAGCAACAGAAATGGAGCAAATATATAATGGAGATATGGTAAATCAAGGGGTGAGAAGACCCGGTGCATTTGGACCATAAAGAGAGGAAGACTAGAGATCTATTTATTTCGCTCTTTGATTGGTTGAGGAAAAGAATGAGAGTTTTATTTGTAGCTGTGGTAGATTACTAAACAGTGGGGAATCAACTTTTCTTTCTGCCTTTGTCTTTTTTATTATTATTTTTTGATAAGTCTGTGTTTGTCTTTTTTACTTATGTATTGTAATCAACCGTGATGTGGCTTGGTTCAAAATTAAATCTTTTACAAATAGCATGCCTAACCCATGAGCACAACTTTTTCATAAAAGGGTGCTTTCTTTCAAAATTGAACTAGAGCCCGTGCAGGAGGATTGTGTTGTTTTTTCATTTCTTGCAACTGCATCAGTGGATGTTGAACACTGTTTGCAATCAGTCTCTAAATTCTAACCTTATGTCCCCCTTCCTTACACTTGCTGTTACAATAAGAGTCCTAAGTCTGTGGAGCTAATCTGCAATCGACACCTCTAGGCCAGGATGTGCTTGTCTTGGTTCTTCTCTTCCAACCTATTGTCTCAAATGCTAAAGTGAACTCAATTTCTGTAATACATAACGCCAAGGTTGAGCTTTGTTTGTTCATTTGATAGAAGAAATAGAAGGTTTCCTCTGAGATTCTTAATGCTATAGCAAGGCAGACCTATCTATTCTCTTTGAATTTTGTACATTCACATCCAAGCATCCACTTTTCGATCTATCAGGTCTGTAATGGAGTTATCAATGTGCTGCTTTAAAGATCCATACATTTGCAGCAGGTCACCTATTTAATTCCCTGTATTCATGGTTTTCTGAGATAATTATTTACTTATAAAAAAAAAAAGGTTTTCTGAGATGCGTCTTTCCCTGCAATTTTCTTTGTCTCATATTATGGTATGTATTCAAATTATAGCTCTTTCTTGTCAACAAAACTTGGGATTTTTTTTTTGTGTGAAATTGTATGCTTACTGATGTATTGTATTTTCAGACTATTTTTGCTAGTTATGTGGATAGCCCAGTGCGATTTATGGAACTACCGGGCGAAATACCGAACAGGCAAGTGGTTTTATATATTTGAATCTTAAGAGTCGATTACTTAGGGACTCAAAGATCATAAATTGCAGATGCTTGTCATGAGCTCATTCAACATATTTGTGGTTTAAACATCACTGGAACCAACTAAATTATTAGTTAATGGCAGGAGTGCCTAGATAATAAGTAAAACCTTATACATGTTGAGAACTCAAAATTAATTTTTTTGCTAATAACTCAAAATTAATTTTGTTCTCGTCCTTGTTTTGAGCGTCGTGAGAAGAGACCTATTTCATGCTTGTCATGGAAAAAATTATCACACTGTTGGAAACTTAGGGAATGAAGATTTATGACACATTGGATCTTCTTGAAAAGGAGAACATATGTTTTCAAGAAAGACATGTCAATTCAGGATCCACAACTACTACTGATATATTCAAAAGTTTAAAATAAATTATGATTTAGCACATAGGGTGGTAATATTTTCTCATAACCATATTCTTGTGTTTTGACAATGAAGTCCATTTTGCTTGTCGTGCAGTGAATTGCATTTCTTCATCAAGCAAAGACGAGCAGTACATTTTGCATGGCTTTCTGGAGCAGGTATCTATCACGGTGGCCTGTATTTTGGAGCACTACATAGGTAGAAGATGACTCTCATCACTTTTGCTTTCTTATGTGAACTGCAAAAATCAGCTACTACTTCTGTGGCAATTTTTTACTGAAAATCTGTATCTCATGTCCTTGGTATTGTAGGGTATTGGATTTTTATGTCGCCAAAATGTCAAAATAGTTCTTTTATGAAGTGTTTTTCTCATCGAATCTTTTTGGGAACCTTATTTGTAGTTCAACTGAGGGTGATGTTAATTTTGTGGAGAACAAGGGTCTTTTGGACTATTCGAAATTAGCTGAAGGTGCTGAAGCTGTTAAACCCAATTCTCTGGCTGTATCTGAATTTCATTTTCTGCTTCTTCTTGGGAACAAGGTTAAGGTGCGTCTAGCCGCAGATACATCATTATAAGATGTTTACAAATCTACTTGGCAATTTTATGAATCTGAATAGGCATTGTTTGCTGGTAATAAAGTCTTAGGCTGATGGTCAGAATGCCTTATAATATTCACTTGTCAGCAATGTATGTCTGTTGGGAATTGAATTCAAGACATCTTCAGTTTGCCTTTTTAGTAGTAATGAAATAGGACTCTAGAAATATATCATTACCTATGAAGCACGGGTACTTCGGAAATGTCGCCGTACGCGCACCGGGTACTGGTACGGGTATGGCGTCGGTACGGCAAAATCGTACCAGGTACTTTTGGTATCTTTGGGTACGGCAAGGGTACTCCGTGGGTACTTCGTGGGTACGTTTTAGCCCAAAATAAGAGACACACACATTGATTGATAGAGAGAGAGAGAGAGAGAGAGAGAGAGAGAGAGAGAGAGAGAGAGAGAGAGAGAGAGAGAGAGAGAGAGAGTTGATCGATTGACGCCGGCGACGAGGTGATGACTGGGTTCAGATCGATTGACGACGGCGAGGTGATGACTGACGACGATGAGGTGATGACTGGGTTCACATCGATCGGCGACGGCTCTAGGTCTTTTGGCTGGCTTCTCGATCGAGATCGACGACTGATGACTTGTCTTGTCTCTATTTCATCGTAATATAGATTACAAAAATACAGCATAGCCCCTTAAGTTCTTTACCACGACAATAAAGCCTCTTAAGTTCTAAAAATTACAATTTTATATCTTCCAGTTCCAGCATACCTCTAATTGTTTAGTATTTCAGTTTTACCCCTAATAAACATAAATATTATCTCATTTTGACTTTTTATCTATGTTACTTTTTGTTGGTTTATATTCCATTTTATGCAATAAAAATAGTAAAAGATATATATATTCGCCGTACCCCCGCCGTACCCGTACCCTACTTTTTTGGGGTTTTGCCGTTTCTCGTACCCGTACCCGCACCATACCGCGTACCGGTACCCGTGCTTCATAGATCATTACACTTTTCCCCTGCTCATTGACATTGGAACTTTTGCGCTTTACAGGTTGTCAATAGAATCAGTGAGCAGATCATTGAGGAACTTCAGTTTGATCAAACACCGGAATCAATGTCAAGGGGTATTCTTGGATTATGCAGTGATGCCTCTGCTGGATTATTCTATGCGTATGACCAGTACTCCATCTTTCAGGTTCGTATGGTTGGATGGTTTTACTGTTTCGGGTTCTACCCCAGTGCGCTACATGCTGTCAATGTCCTCCGCCCCTCTCATTCAAGTTAAGAAAGAATTTTTTTGGACATGACAATGAATGATGTTTATCTTCTTGCTTAATATATCAGTGATTAATTACAGTTTATCTCCCCCCACCCCCAACCCACCATGGTTTTCGCAACCAATTGATGTTGTATGCAGAAACTTGTGTGGTGCCCTTATGTTCTCCTCTAACTTTCCACACTGTACCACCATCATGACAGCTCATCATTCTCTCTCTCTCTCTCTCTCTCTCTTTTTATACTCACACACACAAACATGTATATATAAACTAGTCCGTGCACTTTCTCTTACTTTCTCTATCTAAATTGGACCTACCTATGCTCTTTCTCGCTCTCTCTAAAACAATATCCACTTATGCTGCTTCACAAATATTTAGGGGGAAAATGTGGAAATAGTCATTTTGAGTATTGATTTGAAGGTAAAACATTTACCCAGTCACCTGCCGTTGGAACTATGTTTTTGGGTTTGTTATGGACTAGACAAAACAGGGATGGGTACTATAACTCTAGATAGCCCTTAATCTCTTGAAGCTGTCATTGTTTTCTCCAACTAGAGAGACAATATCAATCTAGATATCTCTTAATCTCTTGAGGCTGTCATTGTTTTCTACAATTAGAGAGACAATGTCATTTTTTAATCTCATTTACGATCTGTAACAAATCTAAACCACAAGGGGTTGTGTGCTCACTTTTCAACTCTTTGGGGTCATTTGATTTTGGCAATACAACAAAGGGGTGAAGGGTAGCAACGTACGACAAACAGTGTCTTTCCAGCATAGATCTTTCCAGCATAGATCGATAGTAGCATCCATTCCTTATGCAAATACATCCCAATATACTGAATTTGGGATTGTAAACCAGGTGTCTGTAAACGACGAAGGCCGGGATATGTGGAAGGTATATTTGGACTTGAAAGATTATGCTGCAGCTTTGGCAAATTGTCGAGATCCATTACAGAGAGATCAAGTATATCTAGCACAGGTCATGGCTTATTGACTTTGTTGGTTAGATAATATTAACCGTTGCAGTTCATAAAAGATATTTCTGATGCAGGCTGAAGCTGCATTTTCCGCCAAGGATTTCCTCAGAGCAGCATCTTTCTACGCAAAGGTGAATTACCATTTTGCTTGGATTTATGGGCATAGTTGACGTTGAGTCTTAGTTATTCAGTCTAGTGTTGTTAAAGTGGAAGATGCACCGAGCTGTGGGCTTCATGAAGTGAGGCATGTGCTCTATAGATTACATAGTTTATGAGTATGGGAAATTTATTGTGCTTTTCATGTGCTATGTACAAGCCAATTGTAACGACCCGCGCCAGCTGACCTGGTTACCTTTAGTCTAACCACGTGGCTCAAAAGGTTAACCTCGGGTTGTACAGTAGATCATCGCTACTCATTATATACCAATTCCATTTCCAATTCATACCTGATGTGGGATGTTACAATCTCCCCATCTTGGCTGCAGCGTCCCCGTTGCACCACATGGTCCAACAACTCCCACTCACCAAGCGATGTGAGACTGTGAGACAAGTACCCGCTTAAGTATGTCAAGCTCCTCAAGCTCGTCTCATGTGGGACCCGCCCAAGCACGACAAACACCTCAAGCTCCTCACTTGTAAATGAAAAATAAAGCAATCAACTATCGAAATGAATCTGGTGGATGTGGAAGTAATTAAGCAAATTAAGCCCTTGCACAACATCAATGTAGGCTTCAAATTGCTATTTAACCATTGTTACCATCCGAAAAGGTTTGGGAAAAAATTTATATGTAAGCTGAAATATAAAAGCTAAGCCTTCTATTAGTAATTTGTTGATTAGGGATGATGCTCTTTGTTAATTTGGGGGCTTTGATAATATTTGCCGACACCTAATTCTTAATAGGCTTACCCAGATTGAAGGGTTGATTTCATATGTTTAACGAAACGGGCACAACTACGAAGGAGTATGCCTCCTCTCTAGGCTACACTTCACTAAAGTCGCCTGGCCTTAGGAGTGGGAGGTGCCTCAAGGGCCCATTCGTGCAGTGAGAGCACCTTTGGTAAAACTGAGTCCTTAAAAGTGTTTAAATGTCCTATAGTCAAAGGATAATTGAAATAATCATAACAATATTCATCTGAGCTGGGGTCATGTCATGCTTTTGCGTTTATTTTAGAGATAGCTTTATTGAAATAAAATATTCGATTTGTGTGTAAGACTGCTTCAGTGGTGTATATATCAAGCTGTACTTTACTTTGCTTCTATGTAACAATGTTTATAATTACTCCGGTCACCTGGTTTGGTTGCCATCTTAAGGATGTGTGTGTGTGTGTGTGGGGGGGGGGGGGGGGGGGGGGGGGGGGGGTGTGTGGGTGGGGGCGCTTGAGATGGGAAGAGTGAATTTTTTTGAAGTTTAGAATCCGTTAAAGGCTTTTCTAATTGCATGCAATTCTTTGAGAAGTTTAATTCCCCGTGGAACACAATTAGCAACTGGTCACACCTATCTGAAAGTAAATATCTGATTGGAATTAGATTGTTTATGTAATGGAGGAGACTAGTTTTTAACTCAAGTCAATGCATTCTGCAGATTAATCACATATTATCATTCGAGGAGGTCACTTTGAAGTTTATTAGCGTAAACGAACCGGTGAGTATAATATCCTTTTTCAGTCTTCTAAATAGGTATTGAAGGTTCATACAAACAATCATCATCTATTGTTTCTGTGATACTATATTCCTATCTGCGATGTTATTGGTGCATTTTGCTTTTGTGATTGGAACACTAGTCTTTGTTTGGATAGAGCTCTGTTTAATAATGTGCTTTTAGCTTTCTTTGCATACATCTTGTATACGTGGGGGGTTCACCCTTCTAGGTGCCTTCTTTACTATATATATATATTTTTGTGAAGATGTACTATAGATATACTTCTTTACTACTATAAAACATATGGTTGTTGTTTTATATCTTCGAGAGTAATTGCTTCTCAAATGCATACTTGGTGAATTATCTTCTAGACTTAGATTATGCTCACTGTAAGTATCTTTTGATAATGGTGGACGAGTTATAGTTTTTTTTAACTAGAAGTAAACATACAAAAGACTTGGATTTTACTATTTTAGTAATTATACAGTTGACATAATGCTAATCTGTATCAATACAAAAGACTTGGTTTTTCTGTTCTCCTTCTAAGTTGGATCTACGTTTTTTCTGCCCCTTCCATTCTTGTTTGAGGCATCGTATGAGTAGCTGTAGTATCATGTTTATGGCAATGTTGTGTACGTTTAGCTTTTTGGTAGGTGTCTGCCTTATTGTTGACCATTTTTGGTTTTTTTTTTTTTTTAATGGTATTTTGGTTTACATCGGCTGTAACGTGAGTCTCTGCCTTCAGGCATGCCGTGGATTGAAAATCACTCCAAAAATAAACATTCTGAATTTAGATGTTTGTTGTTCGTCATTTCATCAATCCATAATCATGGGTGTTAGTGAATTGCCTGTTTCAAAAAACCTGGCGTGTGTCAAAGTCTATACTTTTTAGCTTTTACCTGGTAGATCCATTTTTGGCAAACATGCCTTAATAAGGCAAAGGAGGCTACATGTGGATGGTCAATTATTTCAAGCTTACCTGAAGTTCAGGTCAATAGCGTTGTGGTTTAAGAAAGTTTTTCGTGGTATTATATAAAGGCATCAACAACAACAACAACAGGATTGTAATGATTTTGTAGTATGTATTTTGCAAACTTGAGCTCATTTGGTTTGTGGTTCATGAATTATACAGGATGCTTTGAGGACTTTCTTATTGCGGAAGCTCGATAACCTGGCAAAAGATGATAAATGCCAAATTACTATGATTTCCACTTGGGCAACTGAATTATATCTTGACAAGGTTCTGCTTCTGTATTTCTTTTAACTCGTGGATGGGAAAACTAGGGTGTTGACCTTCTTGTTTGGTTTAAATTTAGATGTCTTTTACTGCATGTTTGACATGATTTGCGTGTGCCACCTCTTGCACTTTGTTAGTCTGAAAGATGAGTCAGTTCGAACCCCATTCTCCTATCCTTTTCTCCTTTAATTTTTCTTTGCAAATCATTTAGCATTTTGTTGGTACCATCTGGCAAGGCAACTTGCTTGTTTTGCATTTCCTTTTTCTATATATTGACAAACTTACAAATACTAGTTAAGTACTTGGCGCTGCAATATTGAACGAAAAGTGTGAAGAGAACTTCACATCGGTTTGGATTGGAGTGGGTTATATGACTTATGTTTACATGTGTTTTTTTTTCGTAATGACTTATGTTTACATGTTGGACCTCTCTAGCTAACAACTTTAGCTTTTGGGGACATGTTTTCTTAATGGTATTAGGAAAAAGGTTGATATAAAACAAAGGAGTCTTCATGCGACTAACCTGTAAAAAGAGCCAGAACTTGGGGTGGTGGGTTGGATGTTAGAATATCCCGCATCAATTGAGATTGGGTATGAGACTTGATATTGTTTCTGACTTTGTCCTTTCTTCAGTTGATGTACTGACCATTGACCTTTGGGCTGAGAATTTTGACCACTCTGGTTGGGTTTATGATGCTACTTAGTACTTTCTAACAGTAGCTACTTAATATCTGGTGTTTTGAGGAAAACAAAAACATATGTTTTTTTATGCCAGTGCCTTTAATCTGATGTACCTACTCACTTTAATGATCTTTTTTCCCCCTTATTTTTTTGTCTTGGACCCACCACCCAGTAGATATTGTTGGATCAACATGTAGCTGTATGGCACACCAAGGGCACCTTTTCGTAGATTTTGCATCATCTGTTTAATGATGACAGGGATGTAAAACTTGTTCTATAGATGTTGCATTTGTAGTGTCTTCTAGCTATGCTTTTGGGGGGTTTCCTTTGGACTATCTTTGAAAGAGCTAGTTTGGGGGGTCTGCATTCACTTTTTGTCCACTATTACCGAACTGGTTACAGCTCCTGTTTACTTGGTTGCTTTTCCTACTACTTCCGGTGATTAATAATGCTACATCTTTGATAGTTTGGTACCTCGTAGCCGAAACTTTTCACTCAAGCCAAGATTGATTATCGTCACTTAGATGATCCTTGTACTGTATTGCAGCCGATTTGTTTTGCTTCTGTGCAAGTCTTTTGAATTTTACTCCTCTTTTTTCAACAACTAATGTATTGATTACCAAAACCTTTGATAAAATATATGGACACTTTGGTATGAAAGGGTTATATGTTTGACTCGGTGCACCAAGAGAGTAATGCTATGGTAGTAACTTTACCTTTTTTGGCTATGTAACAACTAACAAGGAGGTCAACATGGATTTTGCTGCCAAAGGTACTTATAGTAATCGTGAACAAAGGCTTATGCAGCGTGTGATTCCTACCCTTGGTTGATATATCTTGAATTGTTCTACGGGTAGTGGAAAATACTGGGCCTTATTCATATTGAAGCTTTAACTAGTTTCATATGCTTTAGACTTCTTCTCATGGGTGTAAACCATGTAATAAGTTGTAATGATTATGTTAATAGTTCTTGGACCTTTTTCGTTATCAAATGGGTTGTCTTGTGTGCACTAGTTTCACTTCTATTGGAGTGTTTCTAACATGTGAACTGTATGCTGCATGATAATTGGCCATCTCAAGATAATTTTGGTCTTTGATTTGTAGATCAATCGACTTCTCCTCGAAGATGACACTGCTTTAGAGAATCGTAGTTCGGAGTACCACTCAATCATTATGGAGTTCCGTGCTTTCCTCGGTGACTGCAAGGACGTGTTGGATGAGGCGACCACAATGAAACTCTTAGAAAGGTAAATTTTATGTTGTAATACTAAGCTATTTTGTGCATATAATGTCCAAGGTTACGAGAATACCTAATCTACTCCGTCCAGACACCCATTATACTGTCATGCTTTTGTAACGCTTAGTGCAAGATCATTCAATTTTGTCGTCGAACCTATGGATATTGGTATAACCACTTTCTTTATGGTTTTTTTTCCTGGTTGACTATTTTGTTTAATTCTATCCGTCTTTTGTTACTGTTATATGAAGAGCTTTATCTAGATGGATGAGTTGTCAGTTCTAGTGGAAATTTTTAAAATTCGTAGAAGACTCTCGTTACTCCTTGTCAATGTACAGATCCCCCCTTGACGGTAAAATTAAGCACTAAACTCGCATGATTTGTAGAACATAATCGACCATCACAATTTTTTCCAAATTAACAGAAGGTGTAACTCACCTTTTTTGAGATTAAGTTTTTTTTGTGAGGAACTAAACCCTTCTGCTTCTAAAAATCCCAAAATGCCATTGTCTGCTTCAGCCCCACTCCCCCACATGTAACCCCTCCCTTCCCCACCTCCCTCACTTCCCACCCTTTGTTGCTCCCCTCTTCATGGCCAACCCCACTATATCTAACGCTCTAATGCTTATAGCAGGATCCTTATAAAATGGGTGCGATCCCAAGACGGGAGCTCGAATCGGCGCTCCCAAGATGGGAGCTTGATGGGAGCTTGCTCCCAACTAACATGGGTGCTTATTGGGCAGTTAAGGCAACTATTCTCTTACTCTTAAGGGAGTTATGCCATTGTGGAAATAAAAATATGAAAATCTTATCACTCAAGAAGTTTTGCAAATTGAAAATATCTAACTTCCTATAAGTACCCTTTAAAATCGTGAAAATTCTCGTAAAGTAATCACTTTTCCTTCAATGGTTAAGTATTTAAAGATACTTTATATACGTATTTATATGAAATCTATATACGCTTCTTAGGCGCTCCCAACCTTAGGAGCTTCTAAGTGCCTCCGCTCCCCCGCACCTGCTCCCACTTCGTGCTACTAAGGTCAACACCCTAGTTTTCTATATATGCTTAATTATATATCTAACGCATGGATATATAATCAAGCATTATGTCACACTTCTTGTCTCCACCATCTTAGCCGCTGTTTCTGAGACTTGTTGTGTGCCTATATTATTGCAAATTTTAATTGCAGGACACCAGTGCTTTCTGCTAAATTGGGCCGATTGTTTCTTGAATATTCTTTTGTCGCTGTAATGCCAAGTGATTTCATCTTATTTCAGAATAGTTTTTGTCCAAATTATTTGCAGTTATGGACGAGTAGATGAGTTGGTATATTTTGCCAGTCTGAAGCAGCAGTATGAGATTGTGGTTCATCATTATATCCAGGTGCTTTGCTTTTCCACTCTCTTTTTTTTGTGGAGTACTTCGGTTATGTGTTAATAGTTTTTAAGTTTTCTGCGAATTTTGTTGAAGTCTTGGTATTTGTTTGTTTCATTGTAAATAGAATAAACATATTGGAATTCAGTTCAGTTTTATGTGAAGTTCCCAGGATCACCATTGGCACATGGGCTGCATTGCAAATCATTGGCTGAGAAATTGATAGTTTGTACTGAGGATTTGCTCTTTTATATTCTGTATGCTCCATAACCCTATACCTTAGTTGATATGTTGTCGAAACACCTTTTCCAATATTTGTAGGTCCTTGAGTCCTTCTGATTCCTGATTTGCATTTGTCTATTCCTGTCACCTGTAGTTTTTAAGTTTGCTCTACTATATTTCTATGACGCTCATTCTATGACCGGTTTGTTGATATGTCAAATTTACTCCATAATAATTTTATTGTTGAAAATGCATTTTGACTTGTGTCTGATATTTTGGTAAATGAAATACATGGTCTGCCTGGTATCTCTGCATCAGTACTTTCTGTTGGTGTTGCTACTAGAATTGAGAAACTATATGATCTGTCTTCGGCATCTCAACTGAATGAAACATTGTCCAAACTATTAGTGTGGTTATGTGGATGCTGTTTTTCCATTCCAGGATGGCTTTATCATGCTCATTTTTATGAGTGAGTTTTATTAAGGGGATTGGAAATAAGGTTTATACTGACACAGAGAACCTTTGTTAATTTAATTTTTTTGCCAAAACAAAAATATTAGAGATTGGATATAACCCAATAGTGTTTTACAATTTATGTTTACTAACATCACCAAATTGCCCTTATCTTCTCTTATTAATTTGAGCTTAGCTTTTATTACTTGTCCAACAAAAATTGACTTGTGCTTTTTCGGTACTGAGCTTAGCAAGGAGAAGCGAAGAAAGCATTGGAAGTTCTTCAAAAGCCTGATGTGCCCTTAGATCTTCAGGTAAGGGCTAATTGTCAGGTCTGGAGTCAAGGTTGGACAAATTCCTTTTGGTTCTTATTCCAAGCATAAGCACGACAGTTGCCAGAGCCTCGCTATTCTATTGTAGTTAATGCCAATAAACTATGATCACCTTGCAGTACAAGTTTGCCCCAGACCTCATCATGCTTGATGCATATGAAACTGTTGAGTCATGGATGACAACTAAAAACCTGAACCCAAGGAAGTTAATTCCTGCAATGATGCGTTATTCAAGCGAGCCTCATGCGAGGTAAGTACACTTTACTTTGGTTTTCCTGCAGACAGTATGTTACTCAGATTACTCTTTATCTCTTATGGGTTGGCGTAGTAGTAGTCATCTTTATCTCTTATACCTAGAAAACCCCTAGGGGTTGGCGTAGTAGTAGTCACCTGGCAACCAGGGGTCTCAGGAAGTCTTTGGTCTGGGGTACAACTCTCACTCGCGTGCTATCAATTCTTGTAATAAAACAAAAAACTTATACATCAAACTAAAGCTTTGTGTTTTGGCATTACTGTACTGTAGAAATCTAAGGAAATTTGTTTAAGGTGGATATGATCCTGATTCCTGAATAATACCGTACTTGTTTGTTTCATAGTTGAAGTCTACAAGCAGTTACACATACTCTCTGTTGTCTGGCTGTCACTGGCGCTGAAAGTCTGAAGCCATTGGGACTGTTAATCTGCTGTTGTGATGTAGGTTTAACTGTTGGCCATTTGAAAAAACCAAAATTGTATTGATTTTATTCCCTACAGTACAGTTCCAGTATAGGATTTTATTTGTCTAGGGGTGATAAACAAGGCGAACAGTTGATTGTTCAAGCTTGGTTAGCTTAGCTTGTTTATGATAGGAGCCAATCTCAATTGAGTTTTAATCAAAGTATACAAGCCGATTTTGAGTAGCTTGAAATTTATGTGAACATTACCCGAACGAGCCCAGTAGTTGCTTGTTCGAGAAGATTAGCAAGCTTCAAAAAGTGTTCTAGCTTGGTTTGTGTATCGAACCGATCTTGAACAAGCTTTTAACAAACAAACTCGAATTCAATCTTGAGTAGTGTAGTTTATTTATTAGCCCTATGTTGTCCCCCAGCATGAAGAGGACCTAAACTAGTATCAGCAATTTATTATCCAATGGAGTAAAGACCATTTGGTGATTGAGAGATAAAAAATTGGCAATCTGTGGTCTGATACAAAATTATGTAGGCACCGCCTACTCCGTTAATTTACCTTTTTCCGTGTTCCTTTCATTCTTTATATATGTGTATGACTGTTGAATGGTCAGAAGAGAGTGAAGTGGTGACATAAGTGATAGTAAGACCCCACTATGAATGTTCATGGAAAGCTACATCTCTATCGGGCAGGACTTATGATTGCCAGAGACCTACTGCTAATGAGTAGTAGGATCTTTATATCTTGAGTTTCATTTTTATATACTAGATTATATTTGTTTAGAGTCATGTTGACCCGGTGTCTTGTTGCGATTTTCCATAATGCAGGAATGAAACCCATGAAGTAATAAAATATCTAGAGTTTTGCGTTCATCGTTTGCAAAATGAGGATCCCGGAGTTCACAACTTGTTGCTCTCTCTCTATGCGAAGCAGGTTAAGTTTCTTCCTAAAAATTCTTCACAATGTTTCTGCAACTTGTCATATTTGCCTAGTATCAATGTATCATATACCGGACTTTAATACTGCTTTTTAAGATTATTACTTCCATGGAGATGTGATTGCTTGGTTGAATAACTATATCTACCTAAACTCATTAGAAAACACTTTACTTTGCGATGGTAGATGTTAGCATACTTTTGTGTTCCTAATATCAATGGAATCTGATTCAGGAAAGCAGCTGGCTTTTAAACCTATTTGAATCAACTAAAGATTGTGTATGAAGACCTAATAGCTTGATCAAGAACATATGGATGAGTGATCATTACAGCCCAAGTGAGCACAACTTGCAGACAAAATTCCTTGCTTCAACAGTCATAAATAGGACTCTTGTCTACCAATTTCCTACCATGAAAAATCATGGCATTGCATGGTTTTAATGCTAATTTTAAAAGTGTTACTTTGCCATCATTGCTTCTTGAGCTCAAATGGACTGCATCTATGGATGCTTGATAAGTAACATAATCTGGACAACTGCTTGCAGCTATTGTATATGCAGATTTGCAGTTTCAATATGGCATACTTCTAATTTTGAGGGAATGGGGTGTGATCCTGCTATTTCACCTTTCTAGCCACTTCTTGTTGGCAAAAATCATTTCCAACTACTTGTTGTATCGACATGTTCTTTTGATAGCTGCAGGCTGTAGGAGATTTGAAAACTTGTGATCTCTAGTTATTATTTTACAACCGCTGGACTTTGATCTATCAAACCACTTTAGATGTATTTTTCTCTTTCCAAGATCTCTACCTGCTATGAAAATGAGAGACCCTAGAGAGAATTGCATTTTTTTTCTTCGTAATACCAAATGATGAATGCTTAATATGCATCTGACCATCTGACATAGTTTTCTTTCATATATGATTAGGAGGATGATAGTGCTCTTCTTCGTTTCCTACAATGCAAGTTTGGCAAAGGACGACCTAATGGCCCTGAATTCTTCTATGATCCCAAATACACACTCCGTCTTTGCCTCAAGGAAAAGAGGATGCGGGCTTGCGTTCATATATACAGCATGATGTCTATGCATGAAGAAGCAGTTGCTCTTGCCCTGCAGGTGACAATAGTGTGCGACTGAGATGGTTGTGTGATTGTGTTCATTGGTTGTTTGATTTCCCATTTGTCTCTTTTTCATTTTCCCCTTTCAGCATTAATGTCGTTAGTCGTGCTTTACTTTCTTTAGGGCAGTAACTGTTTTCTAATGGCTTAGGAAAAAAGGATCCACTCTGAAACTCGCTATGCGTAAATTTTTTTTTTTTTTTGATAGGCAGCTCTGGTATGTAATTCATCAGCATACTCTGAGATGGTGTGCCAAATGACAATTTTATTATATTTTTGTTGCATTTGGGGTTATTTGATTGTACCGTTAATCATATAAAATGTGTATCAGTGACAGTAATTAAGCTCGTTTGTTAATTGTTCGTCATATCGCTTAAAATTTCAGGTGCCTGTTAAAAAGTAGGCTTAAAGTTGAGAAAGTTTAAAATGCAGAGCTCTTAATTCTTGAAGCTTTTGGTATTATGGATGGCCCTCTGGAATGATCAACTGAATTCGTAGTTTTGCTTCGAGTCTCTTTGTATTCCAACAAGCAACCAACTAGATCAAGCCTTAAAAGTTAAAAGTGCTTTTGTATCCTGATTAATTGGTGAAATCTTTTTGTTTCCTGGTGGGTCTTAAAGGTGCCTTATCAGGTACATCTAGCAACTGATTATGTTCTTTTTCTGGTGCAAAGCGACTGATTATGTTCACAATGCTCTCAAGGTTTCATAAATTTAAATTGGAAAAGGCTGAATGAGCTCCGGGTTTTACAACAAACTTGTACCTTGTCTTTCAGCTTGATTGAAATTTGTTGGTTGAAAAAGGTTTATCAGATGAGTTGTCATCTGTGCAATGGGGGTCTAACAAACTTGTGCTTCTTTAAACTTCATAAATTCCATTGTCTGAGGGTCGAGACATGCCTGTTAAAATAAGAAAAGGAAACTGAACTTATTCATGCAGACCTCAAATGATTATACAATTATCAACTAGTGGTTATTGTTTTCTTGCTGGAAACATATAGACATGCTGCATCCTAGAGTTCACATTCGCAAAATCATTATCTGTGCAAACATTGATGGTTACATGCCGGATACTCGACACTTGGGTAATGTGTAAGAGATGCAGGACATTCACCCAACATCACATATAGCTATTCAATTTGCCATGTAACTATCCCATTGTCCACAGATGCTCTTTGACATGTTATAGCACCATTTTGCCACATAAAATAAATAATTATATCAGAAAATTTGAATATTCGGTTGCACCCATTTCCTTTGCCGTGAGAATTAGATGAATCCAACACTGGACACATACCCTCACTCAAGGCCCGCTACTGACTCCGTTTTAAAGAGACTAACCATTTCAGATGTAATGTGTTATTTTTACATTAACTCCTTTTGGTTTGCTAGGTTGATCCAGAACTTGCGAAGGCTGAAGCTGACAAGGTTGAAGATGATGAAGACTTAAGGAAGAAGCTCTGGCTTATGGTTGCCAAGCATGTTGTTGAGCAAGAAAAGGGAACTAAAAGGGAAAACATTCGGAAGGCCATAGCATTTCTCAAGGAGACTGACGGGCTGCTAAAGATTGAGGATATTTTGCCGTTCTTTCCAGACTTTGCCCTGATTGATGACTTCAAGGTTACACCTTTTGACCTTATTTTTTTCACTTTTGTATGGACTAAAGTTTTGTTTAATTGAAGGGGAATGATACTTGGGAATGTATGTTAGATTTCCTTTTGTAAAGGTTTATTGTTAAATTACTTTGACTTATTTGTTTATAATTGGTTTTTGATATTGCTTGAATTTTTGTCACTGTTTGAGAATGCAACTACATAAGCAGACTAACTTCAAAACAAGCGGTTCTGAAGTGACAGCAGAAGTTGAAGGAACATTTCCTGATGTTGTTGAGATACAGGATTTGTTTAGTAGTTGAAGTATTAGTTTGTTGTGCTTCTAGTGTTGTAGTAGATATCTAGTTATTCCATAGGCTTCTGTTTCCTTAATAATGATGCTTAGTGCCTTTTTACTTTCAATTACAAGTTTTTTTCTCATAAATATACCAGGGTGGTGGTTTGATATGTCTGCGTAATTACGTATTTGTGGTGCAAACTGTTTTCACGTGCTTCCTGAGGAGGATTGTTTCATATGTTTGCAGGAAGCAATTTGCTCATCTTTGGAGGATTACAACAAGCAAATTGAACAATTGAAAGAGGAGATGAATGATGCAACACATGGTGCAGATAACATTAGAAATGATATTAGTGCACTTGCTCAAAGATATGCGGTCATTGATCCTGATGAGGACTGTGGGGTATGTGTGCCTCATGTTATTTCCCATAGATGTTTTTGGTAATATATTACTGTTTATTGTAGATTAGCAAATTTAATCTCAAGCTACACGTGCCCTTGCTTCATGGACATGTTTGTTGCTCCTTCCTTATTTCAAATAGTTCAAATTATGGCTAGAGTGCTTTAGTAGTTTTATGTTGGGGCAAATGGGAAATTTCCTATTGCAATTTTTGGCTTTTTAACTAATCCACTCTGTTCTTCTTCTTTTTTTCCCAGACTCCTATCATCATGATCTAGTCGAGTTTAATCTTTTGCTGACTGTTTTTTTGAACAGCATCTTTTGCTGACTTATTGCCCTTGTCTTGAATCTGTTTCACTTGTGAGTTTCAGGTTTGCCAAAAGAAGATCCTAACTGCGGGTTGGGACCATCGGATGGCTAGGGGCTATACATCAGTAGGTGTAATGGCACCTTTCTATGTCTTTCCCTGTGGACATGCCTTTCATGCACAATGCTTGATTGCACATGTCACAAGGTGTACCCACCGAGCTCAGGTAAGTTCTAGAATTGTTCAATGTATAACTCATTATATTTGTGCAGTAGATTAGGAAATGATCCTTTCTCATTACGTAATTTCATGTAAACTTATATATTAATAATGGTGGTTCTGGCAATTTCCATTAATAATTCTCAAAATAAAGTGTTTACACAGTAACCATCTGTGTATCCTCAATAATATTTTTCCTAAGTGCTTATTAAATTTTTGTTTCTATTTCTCATATATGGACTTGAAAGATTATTTCACACGTAGTTGCTGTTGCCAGCATGGACACACACGGAAACTTGGTGCTGGTTCGTGATCATAATTTATTGGATTATACCAGATCATCATTGACCACCTACAATTATTTGGTTTGGATATGGCATCAAACGGAAAGGATCTCATTTTGTTATTCCCTCTTGCCAGCAAACAGTTCTATCAAAAATTGACAGTTAGGATTATTCCTGATTATAACTTTTCTTTGCTATAAGATGGGACTTTCTACTCCTGCTAATAGATTGGCACATTCTTTGTTGTTACTGCACGGTCTTGAAGCACAATGATATTTTACTCATGCCAATTAGAGTTTGTTGCACATAGGACCTGTAACTTGTAAGTTCTGTCCCGAATGCGGAAATAAACTTCCATGTGGGAATGCATGAAGGATTTAGCAGATAATCATATCCCAAACTATCAATGCACATCAGAAAAAGTGCTCCAGCTTCATTTCCAAGCTGAATTGACCTATAAAGTTCTAACATGCATGGCTTGTACTAAAAATTAGATTCATTGAGCCGGCTGTTGGTTAATTCCTGTGCAAATATTGAAGCTGTGCTTCAATCCAAGTTCAGCTTCAGAAACAAAATCCCTTTTACGTAATTTTTATATTCTTTGCTGTTGAAATGGATGTTGCAGGCGGAATATATACTGGATCTGCAGAAACAACTTACTTTAACGGGAGGTGAATCCAGTAAGGAGTCAAATGGTGCCTTGACCGAGGAGGATTCTATAACTAGCATGACCCCAACGGATAAGGTTTGTCTTGTGCTGTTTTTCATATGCCCTTAAGCAACCTCATGACGAAAGATTGAAAATGACCGCCTAACGGCAAATATTACTTTCAACATGAATTTTTTGCTAAATCTTTTGAGACAGGTAAATTTAAGTGCAGATAGCAAAAAAAGTGAATGGAACATTCCTTTATGTCATGTCCCATTTTTCTTGATTATCATTTCCGGTGCTTCCTTTTCAAACCATTGCTTTTCTTTGTTTGGTCATTTGTTTACCACGGCTGTGGTTCTTCTGTTGCCTTTTCTGTTGCTGTTGTTATCTACTGCTGCAGTCTTTAATGCTTTCAAGCCTATTCCTTCAAATAATTTGGTTATTATGTTGGAGTGATGATGTTCTCATTGTCTTAGTAAATTAAAATGATGGATTTGTGCTTAAAATGCCTTTGGAAATGAGAAAGCGTGATTTCATTTAGTTTTTTCTGGTGCCAATTACCCTATGATGTGTTCATTTCCTGTTTTAGCTTCTCACTACATTATTTGGACATACTAGTAACTACTAATCTGAATGTACAGATACGATCGCAGTTGGACGATGCCATAGCTAGCGAATGTCCATTTTGCGGTGACTTGATGATTCGAGAGATCTCCTTGCCTTTTATCCTCCCGGAGGAAGAACACGAGGCTGCCTCTTGGGAGATAAAGCCGCACACGTTCGGAACCCAGAAGAGCCTTTCTTTAGTTCTATGATGATTGAAGTTTCATGTGTAAGCAGATACCCGTTCACACTTCACCCCCACAGGCGATGTTTCTTTCGAACGACCCTTTTCATTGTTGTTTAGAATTTTTCCCTTTGTCCTTAATTATTCGTGATGATATAGTTCCCAAAGTGATGAGTGACTGAACTCGTGTTCTATTATAGGTTTTGTGTAATTTGAGAGGCAATTTCTTAATAGAGAGCTTGCAAATTGTGATTCGGAGAGAACAGAATCTGTGAGTCGGCATCCATACGTTTCTGCAACACTTCACTTACTGTACTCTCTCTCTCTCTCTCTCTGAGACATGCGGGCGCACTTTGGCGGGCTTACAACTTAGACTTCGAGCGACTTACCGGGTAATGTTTCTTTGTGCCAAAGTGTACAAAACAGCTTGTGGGTTACCAACTAAAGGGCCAAAAAGGGTGGTTTCCCAACAGTTGTTCAGTCCCTTTCATTTGACTACCAATTCATCTCAAAAAAAGAACTCTACCCATAGTCACACGATCAGCATACATGAGCGAGAGAACGAGAGTGTAAACCGCTTTTCAGCATACCAAATCATTAAAATTGGCTAGCGTAGAAAGGTTATGCGACCTAGCTCTATAACTCTATCCAAATCGAAGCAAAATACTGTTAATTCTCCCGGAATTAGGCGACCTGCCCGGAGAATTATGGGATCCTTGAGAGTTCCATAACTAACGCTTCACCTGTGTCCTCGGGGATATATTGCCGAGTTGCCCAACATTCTGCCATTGCCCAAATAGGGTATGCCTTTTGGTTCCTCATAATCATGAAAAACCAGACACCGTTAAATTACGTCGTTCATGATATTTTGATGACTGTCTTGAAGATTGTCTTATCCAAAAATGATGGCATTCCAATTCCATTTAGTGAAAGATTGTCTTATCCAAAAATGATGGCATTCCAATTCCATTTAGTGAAATCAATGAGTTCCCAGAGTCACCAAAACCAACCCTGCAAAACTTGTTTCCTCTCCCTTCTCTAGCAAATCTCCATCTCTTTACTACCATCCATCTACAATTAGCACTTCGATCTTCTTCTCAACCAATCGGATGAGATATGTTTTTCCGGGCGTTCAGAGCTAAGTAACATAATGTACGTGTATGATTGAGTGGAGTTGGACGGGAAGGCCATGGTAATAGTTATCAGGTCAGAGAGCTCTGCCTGCGAACGTGAAAGTGTCAGTTGAAAGTATATATTTCACACTAGTTATCCATAGATTGAGATTTTACATAAACTTTCCAAGCTTCATTAAGTTCACATCCCAATACACAACACAATTTACACTCGAGGACTGGGAAAAAAATAAAAAAAACCTAGTTATTACACGACTGACCATCCCATCCCCAAGATTCACCATCACACCGAGTTGACCTCCAAAACTCCTCCTCGATCACCACCCCTCCCCGAGTCAACTCACTCCTCCCAACCTTGACCTCCCGCCGCGGTCAACGACCTCGAATCTTTTCTCCTGCGACCAACCGGCTCATCATCATCAGCTGGGGGCCCAGCAGTTCAAGTACATCACTTGCCGTATCGTCTCGTCCGCCTGCTTCCTTCTGTCCTCTCCGTGGCCACCACTCCCCGCCGCCAGGTCCGACCCGGAGGATAACGGGCGGAGGTCAGCCGGGTCGGAGGAGAAGCGTTTCTTGCCGTGGTGGTGGATGGATTTGAGGCCGGTCTTGAGCTTGTGGCCTTGGTCGGAGTGGCCGTTCACGACGGCCACAGTCGCCGCCATCCAAACCCTGTTCAGATAACTCATAGTAATATATAGTAGTATTGTGTGTTCTTCACAAGTAGTAAAATTGTTATAGCAGTACGATGATGAGAGAGAGACTTTAGTATTAGTGTTTTTTTTGGTTTATTGCTTTTGGGTTTCCTGAGTTTCTTGTGATTTGAATGATAGGAGTAAGGGGTATATATATAGAGTCTAGAGAGAGAGAGAGAGAGAGAGAGAGAGGAAATTGGGGAAGAAGAAGAGGTGGTGGGTTTTGAGGAAACGAGAGAGCATTTGTTTGTTTTCCTGAATTATTGTTTGGACTTATTGATGGTTTACAAAAGTAGGAGTATGAAATTAATCATTACTATCTCGTGACAACATGATCATCTGTATCTCTTATGATTATTACACGTTTATGCTTCTTGGTGATGAATTAATCAAGTATCCACCTCACCCCACGCTTACGAAACCGACCGTGGGAGAGATTGTAAATATTAGTTTAAGATGTGCACAAGCTGATCCGAGACATTTTACATTAAAAAAAAACTAATCGCGTATTGATTAAGAAAATAATGATCCCAAAATTATAATCGTTGATGTTAAGATTTTGTATACTACTTACAGTTTGGTACTATAAACAGTTTGGTACTATAAAAACGATATTGACACATTAGTATATTACTCTATTGTTTTCTATTTTTTGGTATTTTAACTTAGATGATGTACAGTGTACTACTCTCGATCTGAAATCGGCAAGATAGTATCCTACAAGATATATATGGCACGTTTAAAGTAAAGGGTAAAATGATAATTTTTATATGATATTATCCTTAGAGATAAATAAAAATTGAATTCATCCTTAGTGAAAATTAAGTTTTGGTTTTCTAGACATACAGGTAATTTTCTGGAGATATTTTACGTGTACTTGAATTGATCCGTAAAAAGTTGTGTCTCACCCATCAAACCCAACCCTCTCATCATTTTAAATGAATGATTTCCGGCACGCCATTGGTGTTGGATGCGGATTAAGTCACGTTTAGCTAAGGTTTTTATTTTTTAATTACTTATTTTTTCGTTTTACCAGATAGGTCATTCTATTACATTACGTCACCTTTAATTCAAAAGGTAAATACTTTTTTGAAAAATTTATAATACTTATTTCCCTTAACAGAACAAAGCCTAACTCAATGCTTCATGTTCCATTAAACAAATGGCCTTGTTCAAATGGGTTAGGTAATATTTGAGCACGATATAAGGTCATGCTACAGTACACACTCCTGTATTATATGCACTCAAATAACCAAATTATTGAGAGACATAACCAAATATTTCTTTCAATTATTATGCAGATCTCAATGATTTGGTTACGTCTCTTTATAGTTTGGTTATACAGGTATATAGAGTACAGAGGTATGTACTGTAGTATTTCCCAACGATATAGTACTGTATATGTTATGAACTGCCTCGAAAATATCGCGAGTGGAAGGTCAATTTATCGTTAGCATAGATTAGTTTAATGTAGCTGTCGAAATAGGGGGGCAGGTGGCGTGCATATCCAGTGACTCATCCCCATGCAACCAATGGTTATCCTCCGACACCTTAATTTGTTCTTTCTCCCCCACCCCACCCCATCCCCCAGCAATCAGCATTGGTTCCACACTGTGGGAACCACCCAGGGCGTTGTTTTCGTATCCTGTTTTTTTCATAAAGTGCAGGGTAATTCTGTCCTTTTGTGGGGGATGGGCCATGAAATGCTAATACTACTATCGTGCGAGGAGAGGCACGTGGGGTGGCCATGGGCCATGGCAGTGGCTCCAATTCTACTCCAAGACAAATGGTGTGGGCCTTTCCCCCTATGGGTATCACGTGCTAGGGTGGGCTGTGGGCCCCATATTTTAACACTTTTTGGTATATATATTTTTTCCATATTAAAAAAGGATGGAAAAAAATGACCAGCATAGTAAGTCTCTTGAGCCATCCACAGTCGCATAATCAAAAACAAATTATTTTTAAAATTAACAATATTGGGGTAAAAGATGGCTCACAATGGTATAATCAAACTTAACAACATTCTTAGAAATAATCAAATTTTGGGCTTTGGATAACCAAAACTAGTAACCTTTTTCAATAATCAAAATTTGTGAATCTCACACCACATAAGTTAACTGGTTCTAAAATTTATGTACACACATGTTGGAGGGAAGTGATCAATGGTGGAAAACATTTGTCGCCGCATTAAGGTATTTCACTTCTTTTTTCCGTTTTTATTTTATTCTTTCTTCGTTCTTTTCCTTGTGGTTGAGTACATAAAGAACCTTACATTTTTTTACAAATTTAAGAACACATCTGTTTTTTTTTTTTTTTTGAGTACATAATTTTTTTTCCAAATTCATAATATTAGGGAAGGAAGTCACCAATTTTTTTCCCTAAAATTAAAGGAGAAAATTGATATATTTTTGCCAAAAAAAGTGTAATGGAGGGAAGTGATCAATGGTGGAAAATACAAGAGGAGAGAGAGAGTGAAATTGTAGTTTATCCCTTATTTTAGTTATGGACTAGAAGTGACCATTGTGGACGTTAACATTGTTAAGCTTAGTAATCTCTTAAATGGATAATCAAAAGCTGATGTGTCAACTTTTGGGTATCTATTTTTGATTATGCCACCGTAGATGGCCTTAGGCATGAACCACATGACTATAGGAGCTTTCCACCAGCTAGTAGAAATATTTGATTCGAGCCATAGCAATTGTTCGTGAAGACAAACTATCACCTCCACAATACAACCTTAAGTACAAAATGGCATAAGGCCCCGTTCCAGAATATCTTCTTAAAAAATAAGTATTTATTTCATATTTTCAAACTCAAAAATAATGTAAATGAAAAATAATTTTTCAATTTTTTTTGCATCGTATTAAAGATCTTAATGAGATCTATCAAACAAGATTCATATTGATAGGAAAATAATTTACGTAAACACATGATTTTTGAGCTTGAAATTACCTTCTTAAAAAATAAGAACTTATTTTCCTTTCCGAAACGGGACCTAAGTACCATTGAAAAAGGCTTGAACCCAAGCCTCCGCTAGGGGTTGTGGCGTACCTTGCCATCCAGACTCAGAACATATTTTGATAGGTCGGGTAGTTTTAAAACAGCAGAGTAGGATTAGAGTTTTGTAGTTTCTGTGAAACTTTCTGGGTCTTTCCACCTATGGTTTGGACCACCGCCCGTTGTGGGCTCTACTATAGATTTTTTGTCATAATATAAACCGTCCATCTTATAAGGCCCACAAAATAGTCTATCCACGGAAAAAATGAGTTTTGATCGGACATCAATACCTATATTAAAAATTGAATTTCGGATTAGAAAATGGATAATCATGGACAGTTTAACTTTAAAATCTATGACCGTTGATTTTGTAAACCAAAATTCAAATTTTGATATACCTATCGATATTTAATCAAGCTGATTTTTTTTTTTTTTTTTTTATAATGTTGGTGAGGGCTTATAACTCTTGAATGGGAAGTTATGAACGTATATGTCCAGGGATAGACAAAGGATAGAGAAATTCCGGAACACAATGTAGCTGTGCTTGCGAACTAGTACTCCCAAAAATAATTACTGACGATCGAATGATTGACTATTTCATTCGGAGCCTTAGCTAGAGACTAAGTGTTCCACTTTATCAAAAAATGAACTTTTAGAAAAGAAATGTAATTTCAAGCTCAAAAATCATGTGGTTACGTAAATAATTTTTCTACTAATATGGATCTTGTTTGATAGATCTCATTGAGATCTTTTAAACAGTACCAAAAAAATTTTAAAAATTATTTCTCATTTTTATTATATTTGAACTTGAAATTACATCCTTTTAAAAAAAGAATGTTTAGAAAGAAAGCGAAACGGGGCTTAAACCGACGCTTAAAATGCTTCTTTGGTTTAGCACCACCACAAATGCCGAGTGAAGGAAGCGAGAGTGCATTTTAGCTTTCCCCACCATTCTTCCAAGAAAATTAGGATTGAAAAGTTTAGTCCATTTTTTAGTGTTCGTGAGTTACAACACTACTATCCCTATCTATGATGGAACTGAAGCTCAAGTTTCACCATGTTTGGATGGAGTTAGGAGTATATTCAGGCCCAATGACCAGGAAAGTGCAGGTTTCCCCGCCCGCCTTCTATTTGACATTGTCCCAAAATTACCACCCATGAAATTGTTATCAACTTGGGTTATACAATTCTTAATTCCAATTTCATGGAATCGGCTACATTATATGTCACTCCCCAAAAAAGGGAAAAACTAAAAGAGAATGAAAATTAGAAAAATTGAGCTATGGAAGAGATTGATTGATCTCAATTTGGACCCCAACAGCTCAAGTACATAACTTTCCTCAGTGACTCTTCCGCCTCTCCGGCCTTCTCCTCCCGCGAAACCATGGCCGATGACAAAGGAGACAGTTTTTTGGCCTGCGGGAAGAACCGGAGATTAGTCTTGGCATGCTGGTGTATCGACCTCATGGTGTAGTTCCACCTGCAGAATCCCTGATCTTTTAACGCCTCCACGGCTCCGACGCTCGCGGCCGCAATCCATGCTCTGCTTGTCGAACTCATCTTGCTGTTTTTGTTGTCGTCGTTCTTGGTCTATTTGAGGAGAGGAGTTTAATACTTTTATGATTTGATGATGAAGCACTTGCAATCCGAGTTTGAGCCTATATATATATATATATATAAAGAGGCCAAACATGGTACATTAGTGAGGAAACAAGTGGCGGTGGCTGTTTTGCCTGTGGTTTGGGGAATGGCAAGCTAATGGGTTTGAGAGGGAAATTCGGGACTGTTTGAATGAAATGACTTTTTTGCCCTTCTAGTGAGTTTATCAACACCAAAATACACGAGGATAGATTGGGAACTTCAGATGGTGCATAATGCATAACTGCATTTGTATGGCACTGGCAGGCACATGGTTTGGGCTCAATACAATGCAATTTGTGGCCCTGAGTTTTGGATAAAACCAGGGTTTCCTTCTTTATTGGGGCGTGGGTCCCCTCCTCCAAACTCATCTTTATCTTTTATTCATTTCATTTGGCATGCCGCGTGACGTGGAGCCACATTTATTACATACAATACTCTAAACTTCGAAAGTAACAGATGACATATGGTGATGGCTTTAGTCTGAGTAGTATTGAGAATCAGACTCAATAGATCAAGTGGTCTCGATCTCTATCATCCAACTCCCATCGGACAAGAAAACCATCCAAAAGATACCGAATATTTTGACGTCATTCTTCTGAACGGCTTGTTTCCTACAACTACTGTTTCCACAAAACTCTTGGGACACTAGTTTCTTGAAACCCTCTCTCAAAAAGGTAGTGCAATCTGTTGGAAAAATGATTTTGAAAAGTTTGTAGGATCCGTATATTTGTGTGTGATTGTGTGTCTCGGGACCAACCACTGCATAATTTTCTACTTTCAATTATCTCCAGGGCCGGCCCAAGAATTTTGAGTGTCCAAGGCCAATAAAAAAAAATGTGTTTTTAAAGAGTTAATACTTAACAATTTTTACAACAACAATCACAATACAAGAAAGCCAAACCAATATAAAGTTCTACTAATCATAAATACGGACACAAAATACAAAAACTCCAAATAGGCAAATAAATATTATCTTAAGAACGCATGAGTGTCATTTGAATATTACTCGTTTTGCATTTCTAGAAACAAAACTATCAATCAAATTTGTATAATCCATCTCTTTCACCGCTCTTATTGATACATTGATAGGCTTCCTCACCCCCCAAATCCCCACATTCTTCTTCTAATGGTTCTTCATCCACCAAGTATTCAGCGTCATCAATCACCAAATTAATTTTCGTATTCTTCGATTGAACCTTGTACAATTTCGTTGCTTGAAAAAAACTTTCTAATGGCCCCTTTTTGAGAATTTATTAATGCTTCTGTCTTTTGCTTCTTTATTCTTTTCTGATGACCAGATAGTTAACGTTTAGGCATGATGCACCTAAGTAATAATTAAAAAAAGAGGTTTATAACATTATTATTAATGATGCACTAACCGATAATCAGATAAATAAGATATTTTTAAATTTAAGCACACCAACCAATGTCAACTAAATCAGCACAAAACTAAGCACCACAAGCCAAGGCTCTGCATTTAACAAATCTAAGCACCTTCATCCAGGGGCTCTGCATTTAACAAAATAAGTACAAATCTAAGCATCACCAGCCAGGGCTCTGCATTTAACAATACAAATCTAAGCACCACCTGCCAGTGCTTTGCATAATAAGAGAATACTTACCGATTTGAAGCCTCACAAGTCGCAAGCGAATGAGAGATATACTCTAAGACTCCACAGTGTGTATTATACTAGTATATAATGGTCTTGCATTTCAAGTTCCAATAAGCTCAAATCAAGTGGAGAATAAAAAAAGCCCTAATATCACTATCACTACTCAATTGAACTTAATTTAATTAAAGAGAGTCTCACTTCTCATAAGCAATATTAAATTACAAACTTCAATATTTAAGCAATATAAAATGACGGTAATCAGTAACAGACCAACTAACTGTTTGAAACTTGAAAGCTCCGATGGAGTTCCCTATCTTTGAAGAAAAGGAGAGGTATGGGGATTTTGTATATAGAGAAGAGAGCTTCCAAGTCGTCCAAAGACCAAGGGCACGAGAGATTCATCGAACAAGTGTCTCTAAAATAGGAACGTCAACTAGAATAAAGTCATCAACAGCCACAGGGATTGACCGATTGAGAATATAATTCTGGAATAATGAGCTCACAAGAAGGTGTGAGTCAATCCTGATCTCTTCTAAAGGTTCTAAATTTCTAAGCTTATTTCAAAATCCTAAAATCCCTTTTCTGATTATTCTTCATCCTCGTGAAAGTCCAACCCTGTTCTGTGAATATCTGGTTTAAGTTCGAAACCAAAAATCTAAGTATTTAAGAGTATCTCCAGCTTTCACCCATATTTTTCCTCAAATTTTGGATAAAAACCCATTTTGGGTAGACACATTTCCAACCATCAGACCCAAATTTTACACATCTCCCTCTTTCTTTCTCTCTCTAACTAGCCGTTGGAGAAATGGGTCAAGGCAAAAGTTGTCTCAGATTTGGGCAAAAAAATGAGTAAAATCCAAAATGGGGAAGGGTTTGGGTCAAAGATTGGAGAGAGATTTTTGTGGTTTTTGTCCCATTTTTAAATTTAAGTCTTAAAATGGGTCAAGGCTGGAGATGCTCTAACCTACCCTGAACTAACCCAAAATTTAATAAAATGTATATACACACTGAGAGAAGTAAGAACGGAAATAAGCAGAAATCCTAAAAAAAAAAATTCCTAACGAGTCGAACACAGTGCCCTTCCCAGTTCCCCTTTCGTTTGGTGAAAGTGATATCACCAACAGACGTGAGAGAATTGATAGTCTTCAATTTCAGGGCAAAACGTGAGAGAATCGATCCTCCGTTCCTTCGTTCATGTTTCTCTTCATTTGTTTTTCGTTTTTTCAAATTTTCTGCGTTTATATTTTTTTTAAACTGTTAGAGAATGGGTTTCAATTAAACACCATTTAGATCTCTTATCTTATTTACAAATAAGGCCATCAAGCATTTTTTGGGCTCTTACTGGATCCGTGTGGGCCAGCAGGTTTTTAATTGAAATGGACATTTTTTTTTCCTTTTATAGGGCCCAAAAAGACTTCTACTCAAGCCCAAATAGAAAAATAACTAGAGCGCCCCTAAAATTTGGCCCTTTTGGGATGTCCAAGGCCCAGGCTTCTTGGGCCTTAAGATTGGGCTGGCCCTGATTATCTCTCTTGCGAATTTTAATAGATTGAGATGTTTTTCAAAGATAATTTTGCGCTCCTGCTATCGCGTGGAACACAGATATAAGTACATGACTTGGGTTCGTACCACTATCGAGCCATGTTATTCAGAGGTATAGGCTGTATGATTAAAACCTCACATGCAGGGCCTTTTAACCACAGGCTCACAAAGTCACGTGCTATAACTTTTTTTTGATATTCACGTGCTATAAATAGGTAACTGGACTAAATGTACAATATTGTCATAAAGTGCAGGGTAGTTCTGTCCTTTTGTGGGGGGTGGCCATGGGCCTTGACAGTGGCTCGGGCTCCATTTCCCCCTACGGTTATCACGTGCAAGGGTGGGCTGTGGGCCCCAAATTTTAACTTTTTTGATAGGAGAATTGATTTTCGATGGAGCTTCACTTTTAATGTAATTTCATGAACAAAGTGAAGCGCTATCAATAAAAAATGGAGCGCAAAAATCAAAACCCTTTTTACAGGCCGGGTAGTTTTTAAAACAGAAGAGTAGGATTAGAGTTTTGTTTTGTTTCTGTAAAACTTTTCTTTTCAACCAATGCGTAAAGAAAGTATTCAAAACCTGTTAGACAAAGGATAGAGAGAATCCGGAACACAACGTGACGGTGCTTATAAGCTACTCCTAGAAAAAATTACTCATGAATGACTAACTATTTCATTCTTCACTAGAAACCGAACCTTAAAAACCTTCTTTTGTTCAGCGCCACCACAATGCCGAGTGAAGGAAGCGAGAGTCCGTGCATTTAAGCACGGGCGGAGGTGTATTGGGGCGGGGCGGGGTCAGCTTCCCCACCATTCTACCAAGAAAATTAGGTCAACTCGTGGAGTACAATAATTAGGATTGAAAAGTTTGGTTCATTTTTGGGAAAATGACGGCCAATGACGTGTTTAAATAATTAATACTCGCTAAGGACAAGCTAAGAATATTTGTTAATGTTGAAAATATCATTGGCAGGTATTAATTATCCAAACACATCCTGAAACTTCTTTACGGAAGTTTCCATAAAGAAAGTTTACGGAAGTGAATCGCTGCTGTCCAAAAGTGTTTTGGACGGTCGAGATTTTAATAAAACTTTTTCGGGAAAAAGTTAATTGTGACCGGCCATAATTGAAAACGAATCTCAGTCATTGATTGCGTGAATGGACGGCTAAGATTACGGCACTCCGTAAACACCCTCTTCACGAAGCGGCCATGAAAAAGTCTCTTTTCAGTGTTCGTGAGTTACAACATGTAACTTCAGCTTTTTCTTGCTCAACACAAAACAAATAGTCACTTTCTGCATCTTTTTTCTCCCTCTAGCTCGGTTGCTTTCTCTTTGTTTGTTTTCCTTTGCTTTTCTTCCAATTGCTAAGTTGCAATTGATACGTTTTTTTTGGTACACTAAATGAAAGTACAAGTATGGTACCTATTACCCTGCCATGGAATATTGCCTCATCACACCGCACCACTATCTTTAAGAGGCCCATCCACTCTTATGTTAGAATCGAAGCTAAAGTTTCCCACGTATGAATAGTGTTATGAGTATGTTCAAGCCTAATGGCCAGGAAAGTGCAATTTTCCCTTCCCGCCTTCTATTTGACACTGTCCCAAAACTTCCACCCATGGAATTTTTAGATTGTTAATTCCAATTTCATGGAATCGGCTACATTATATGTCACATTCAAAAAAAATGGAAAAAATAGTAAAATTGAGCTATGAAAGAGATTGATTGATCTCAATTTGGACCCCAACAGCTCAAGTACATAACTTTCCTCAGTGACTCTTCTGCCTCTTCGGCCTTCTCCTCCCACGAAACCATGGCCGATGACGAAGGAGACAGTTTATTGGCCTGCGGGAAGAACCGGAGATTGGTCTTGGCATGCTGGTGTATCGACCTCATGGTGCAGTTCCACCTACAGAATCCCTGATCTTTTAACGCCTCCACGGCCCCAACGCACGCGGCCGCAATCCATGCTCTGCTTGTTGAACTCATCTTGCTGTTTTTGTTGTTGTTGTCGTCGTCGCCGTCGCTCTTGGTCTATTTGAGGAGAGGAGTTCTATACTTCTATGATTTGATGAACACTTGCAATCCGAGTTTGAGCCTACGTATATAAAGAGGCCAAACATGGTACATTAGTGGGGAAACAAGTGGCTGCGGCTGTTTTGCCTGTGGTTTGGGGAATGGCAAGCTAATCTAATGGGTTTGAGAGGGAAATTTGGGACCGTATGAATGAAATGACTTTTTTGCCCTTCAAGTGAGTTTAACAACACCAAAATACACGAGGATAGATTGGGAGCTTCAGATGGTGCATAATGCATAACTGCATTTATATGGCACTGTCAGGCACATGGTTTTGGCTCAATACAATACAGTACAATACAATTTGTGGCCCAGAGTTTTGGATAAAACCAGGGGTTCCTTCTTTCTGGGGGAGTGGCTCTCTTCCAAACTCAGCTTTATCTTTTACTCATTTCATTTCGGACACCGGATGATAAGGAGCCACATTTATTGCACACAACACTCCAAACTAGAAAAAAAAACAGTTGGCACATGGTGATGACTTTAGTCTGAGTAGTACTGAGAATCATCCGAGTCATACTGCTGGAGATAAGACTCAATATATCAGGTGATCTCAATCTCTATCATCCATCTCCCATTGGACATGAAAATCATCCTTAAAATACCAAATATTTTGGCGCCACTCTTCCGAAGGCATGTTTCCTAAGACTACTGTTTCCACAAAACTCTTGGGAAACCCTCTCTCAAAAAGGTGGAGGAATCCGTTGGAAAAAAGATTTTGAAAAGTTTGTATGATCCATACATTTGTGTGTGTCTCGGGACCAACCACCGCATAGTTTACTGCTCTCAATTATCACTCTCGCGAATTTTAACAAATTGAAACGTTTTTCAAGGATAATTTCACGCTTATGCGATGGAACGCATGTTATCCAAATTTATAGGCTGCAGGATTAGAAAACTCACATGCAGAGCCTTTTAACCACAAAGAATAAATTTTATACATCAGCGGTGTAAGTATTTATTTCCTCCAAATCAATTACATTATGCTACGTCGTCAAAATGGTCCCAATTAATTAAACATGATGATGTGGCGCAATGTAATTGATTTGAAGGAAACAAATGTTTACACCGTCGGTGTAAATAATTTAATCTCCTAACCACAGGCTCACCAAGTCACGTGGTATAACTAGGTACTTAGACTAAATGTAAAATGTCGTGGTTTTTTTTTTCCCAGTGGAAAATATTGTCGTCGTCACATGACTGTAACAAAAGATTATTCAAAAAATAGTACTCGAAAATATAACCATTTTTACACAAAAAGAATTGCACCTGGAAGAATTTCTAGTCAGTATGAACAATTCAAATATTAGACTATCAGATAACATTACACCATTAAATAATAAATGTTTTAACTTCTCTTTTTATTTGATAATATTTTGCCCCGAATTTCATTCAATTGAACATACTCCATCAAATTTCCCTATAACTGTAACACAAGGTCTACTAAAAAAAAAAAAAAAAAACCTGTAACACAAGACAATGTGCTAGAAAAGACAAAGTAAAGAGAAAACCATGCATTCAGGGACCACGCTAATTTTTTTTCAACAAAACAATTAGTAAACAGGTGTAGCCTCATGGACGCGTCCAGTTGGGAGGTGAAAGTCTATGTAGGTAGCCTCATGGGTGCGACCAATGGTCTCCCTCCTAGCTGCTTCTAAATGCTTTCCATGGGTGTTGGTTCAATACAGCTGGTCCTGAGTACATAATCTCCAATCTAAGGATGTAAAATTTGACATGACATGCCAAGTTGAAGAATTGACATGTGAAGCAATTCTAACCCGAATGTCAAATAGTAGACAAATACTTATGAGTCTCATTCGGTTTGGGTGTTTGGGATACCTCTTATGGTTTAGAAAACAAAAAAAAAAACAACTCCAACTGACCCAATCCTCCACATATAAAATGTAACCAACTGATATCCATTTTCCCACATTCCAAGATTGATAACCAAAATTCCGGACCCCAAGACCTTGTCAATTCTGTTTTCCCGTGCCTTTTGATCCATTACCGCAACTGTCGTATAACAGATTGCCACAGGCATAAAAGCATAAAAGGGCTGAGCTTGAGGCATACATATGAGCATGCAAGATTTTCTTGAGAGCAGTTCAAGGGGATAAATAGATAACAGAGCTCTAGCGGGGAATTGATGGCCGGAATCAAGCCTTCTCCGGCAAGACCCAGACCGGAATCCGGAAAGCCCGTTGATATTAGACGGGTTTTGGGTGCCGGAGAGTCGAAGAAGAAGGTGGTCAGCGTGGACGAGAAGCTAAGGAGGGTAAGGGAAGCTGAGAAAGCTGAGAAAGTTTTGCACCTTATCTGCTGGGGACCTTTTAATTAGTGTACTTTTAGTTATTGTGTTTATGAACAAGTTGTCACAAATTTAAGGTTAACCTTGTCGTGTATGTGTGTGAGAGACGGGAATGTTTGTAAACTTAATTGTTCATAGAAGGCATGTATGTTGTAAGATTGTAATATTCTGGCCGGATGGATTGAACGTTTTCGCACTTGGTATGGTGTTCAGATTCGAGTGTTACTATCAGCAGAAAACCAGAAACCGAAACAGAAACATACTGACAGAGTGAGGTAATGTAACAGCCGATCGAGTAGATTTCGTCTTAAGCACGTCTCTTTAACTTGATATGCCATAAAAATCCAGAAACACAAGATCCTGGTTTGGCACGTTGGATAAATCACTCTCTTAACTCCGTGTGATATCCAGAGTCCGTCACTGTGAGCTGCAACTGTCTTTTCCCTTATTCTGCTCCTAAAAATTGAAAGAAGTATGCAACCAATGAGGTTTGATGCATTGACGGCGGAAATTGCGAAATAGCTAATATCTATGCATCAAATAGCAACACTATTATACACGTAGTTACATGGAATAAACCTAAGCCAATCATGGGATTATTCCTCGGAAATGAGGAAAAACTACTAAGCTGATTACAGGTAAGTAATATCTGGGGAAAACATAATCAATGAGGATGGCTTTGCTTAAAAGAGGTGAGAAATGTCAACCTCATAGGGGATCTTGAATGTGTCTGCTGCCCCAAACTTCCTTTGTTCTTCTCCTACAGAGTCGTCGTCTTCACCTCTATCCTCTCCATCAACATCATGATTTGTAGGCATCAGCTGATCGTGTACACTTTTGGCTATGCACTTGGGGGTGGCGAGCATCTTCAACTGGCCATGATGAGAGATCTCTATCACAACAGTGTCATCGTCTACTGGAAGGGGTTGCTTCCAGGGTTCCCCATCGATCCTCATATACGCGTGGTCAGCCGCACCCTTGTGAAATTCAAACCGGATTCTGTGTGCCTGCACGAAGGAAAATCGTAGACACAAAAATACCCATCCTAGGTTTTTTTGAGATTGCTAACTAAATGACTCGTAATGTGATTGCCAAATCTTTCATGTTTTTCCTTCTCTAGAGTATATGTGATACGCAAAATAAAATAAACAAGGTAAGCTACCTTGTTTAACCCATGTCTGCCAAATAAACAGGGTCCACTATTTTAAAAAGTACTGTGACTTTCAAGAATGCAATTCTCGTCAATAAAACCCCGTCTCGATTTCTGATTAATTAAGCTTAACAGAAACATTTCCATTATTAAGGTCACATACTACCTGACATTATGAGCTATCACACCAGCACTCTGATTACGCGAAATCCATCTTATTTCTCCTTCGCAATTAAGTTCTCTCCTAACATTCCTCACAGATTTTAGCCACAGTGAATTGGCTAATGCTTTTGACAAATGCTGTGGAGAACCTAACCAACAAGCGAAAATTGGTCTACAAGTTTTATAATCCGCTCAAGTAAGACTCAAACCTTGAAAATAAATTATTTCCGGAGAATGGATACCCAGTTCCTATAAATAAGAAAGGCATGCATTTCCTGCCACAAAATTTTGAAACCACATCTTAGTTTTAGAACAGCTGTAACAGATAATGAGCATGACCCTATTTTCTAGCAGACTTAGCTTAACAAAGTCAATCATCCAAAGTTATTTTGATTTCTCATTCATGAGATTGAATTACTCATTTTAATATCAGGAGATTCATCCAAAACCATAACTAAAATTCAATATTACTGATAGGTGTTTCATCACTAACCTGCGCAAGACGAGTCCCATGTCCGTTTGGACATAGCAAAACAAGCCCATGCCAAGCGTCTTTAAAACCAACAATCTCCAGAAGGCCATCATCAACAAATGGTGGAGTCAATTCCCTCTGCACAGCATATGCCACCAAGTTACATTGATCAAAGAAGTGAAAGGCAAAAAGAACCTTCCCACAGTAAGTGCAGTTCCTGAAAGATAATTCAAATAACCACCAGAGAAGAAAGAAAAGCACTAACATTGAGTTTTTTCTTTGTACTTGGTGTTCCCCAAGGATTTAGTCCACCAGAGAAGCTAGGCAAGTTGAGGCATACAATGGACCTGATACTGCACGTTAAAGAAACAACTACTCGGTAAGATAAATCATAAGGCTTCATCTTCTACAAATCATACACGAGAACCATAAGATGGCAGATGGTAACATCCAAGATCAAGTTTAATGCCAAGTGACCAAAACTCTATGTCGAGTAATTCCTTTTGTTTCAATAAATCTTCAATTACCCAAAAAAAAAAAAAAAAAACACTCTATGTCGATGGTAAAGTGATTCCCAGGAAAATTTTCCATTAAATTACCTGCGAGAGATGTGTAGATCCTGCCATTCTCCATGTTTTTTCATGAACTTAACCTTTGCAAGCTGAGCTATGTTCCTACATAGAAACAATTTTTCTTCTTGTGGAGCAAGAAAACAAAACAACTTGAGCAAAATAAACTACTGAGAACTAATGAAAACATATTTTGGATTTCCATCCAACAGGATGACCCCAAGACAAGAAGTAACAATCCTCAAAATAAGCCATCACATCTCCACCAAGAGTTACGATGTATTTCAAAGGCAATATGTACAATTACAGAAACCTACGTTATTTTAAATGATATAGGAAATCTGATAGTAACAGAACAAATAGCATAACACCAATAAATCAAACTAGATGCATTAAAAAGTGACAATAAAAATATCAACCCCACATTATTTTCCCATTAGCTTGATGATAACAAAGTTCTTACACGACTATCTAGTAAACTCACCTTGAAGAAGAATAGAACGGATAAGCACAAAACCATCCTTGTCTACATACAATCTTCAGATAAGTAATCTGAGCAAAACAACAAGCAGCCGGTGGCATCTTCTCATTTTAATGTTTTGAAACAAAATATGCAAAACAAGACCAGAACAAAACTATGCATAAATGTGTTTATCTGTTTATCACCTCTCAAGCTTATAACAATATGATTTTGTTATTATGAGAGAACCCCAAGCTCATATCTACATTTATCAAGTTATGCAATCATATGGTGCACTTATCTTGAACAAAGGAAGCCGATTAGGAATTAGGAAATTATATAGCATACACCACCGACCACTCTCATTTAAGAAAGGTGAATCACATTTACTATCTAATTGGAAACAGGGATGATGTTGATGAGCAAGTTATCATGGTTTCACAAGCATGCATTTGCATATGTAAACAAATCCTACACCATTTTCCATGGTGAAATTATAAATTAGAGTTGTCATTATCCTACAGTTCCTACCATTGTTACTTATGCAGCGGGCATTATTCTGGTAAATAAAATAGGATAGTTGAAGAGGTAAAAACAAAATTTGGAACCTGAGGATGAAAAAAATTTGGAATTTAAATATAGAGTGGATTTTGGAAATACTACACAAGTAAAAATGGTGCCCAGTGGGTTACACGCTACATTCTATTTCATGACATGTAACTTAGGATGCATGTGTGACACATTGACACCAACACGACGCACAGTACATGATGTATGACATTTTTCTATATTGTAAATGAACGGTTAAGTTTTCGTAACATTTTTTGGAGTAACTGAATTCTTGACAATGTATATGAATAAATTGTCCTCGTCTAGATTTTACTTTAGCAAACAGAATACAAATATACAAAAGATAGGAGGAGAATCAAAAGAAAGAGGAAAACAACACAGATATTCCTAGCCCCGTTGAACAACAGTGCTTACAACGGCAAGTATTGGCAACAGATGTGCCAGAACCCTCTATTGGGGTGGTTGTCTATTCCATATAACACTCCTCCGAAATTGGATATGCCAATTATTCTCATCTGAGCCCTAAAGCATATGATGACAGCTTAGATTTTTAGACCGCACAAAAGGAATCATGTTTGTCCATTTATCTTTCGTTACCTTCATCATGAACCGTATATTTCAAAACTTCAGTACAGGAAATAGGCAGTTTAGCGGCGGGCCCAATCTTATAGCGACATTCCAAACACTGCACATGATAATGCTACCATACCTGATTAACCAACTGGTTTTTGAACTTATCTGGATGCCGCTTTCGCCTAGAATGGAAAGCAGAGGATACTTGAGCATCCATACCTGTAAAATAGAAAACTTAATAACATATCGCATCAGAATTTTAAGAGGTAAAACATAATGCTAGTTACAGAAGGACATGAAAGGGTATCCTATTGACCGGTGTCTGACATATTCCAATTTCCAACAGCAAGCAAAATAAAAAATGATATGAATACATGGACCAAATTAAGCAAAAGAAAACTCCACATTTTTACTATGATAGGCATGTAAATTAAACTTCAAATACAGAGCTTTCATTCCCTGAGAAGCACTAAGATCCACTTGTGTTGAAAAAGATGTACTGGAATGCCCATAGCCATAGTGGTTTTGGTCGGTTTCAATTCTGAATTTTGGTTCTCGTTTTGGTTTTACCAAAACTCGGGCCGAACCTAATGTTGCCATCCCTAAGACGCAGCAACTACGTGGGAGTATGAGAAAGATATCTTATGACAGAAAAGGCTCACAAGAATAATCAATCTATCTTGTTTAGTTTGAATAGGTAGATTTCTCAGAATAACAGTACAAGTATACAATCAAGTAGAGTACCAGCACAGTTATCAACTTGAAAATAACACTTACCCATGCTGAAGTAATTCCAAAACCCTCCGCGGAAAGTGTGGTAACCTTCCTGAAAAGTGACCAAAAGTTGCCCATAAGAAAGCAGAGGATTTAGCACATAAGAGGATTAAATCAGAAAATAGTTGAATCATAGCCTTTGTAGTACTGAAACGGACATCCCACCACGCAAATCTCCATAAAATGTAAGACACAACACGTTGGGAACAAGTAAAGACTCGCAGAGCTAGAGCGCAAAGCGAATTTTCTAAAACCACCTTCAGAGAGGTAGCGTCTTCAAAGTGTGTTTACAGACATTTAAATTGCTTGTTTCATTAAATTCACAAAAGTAAACTCATAAACCTAGAATCTCCCTTATTAAGGAAATTGAAGGGATAAGCCTGTGTTAGTGTAGAGAAGCTCCCAGCAATCTCACTACTAACTACTCCCACATCGGCAAGCGATTAAAGGAAACCCTTACATATTTCTATGTAAATGCTAGTGTGTATCCTCCAAGCAACGCTGTCATTCATAGCTATCAGCAGGAGAAATTTAATTGTTGCCATCTATAGAATGACAGCACCATAAAGTTAATGGCTATAGTTTGTCCGGGAACGCATGGAGCGTGCTTGTATATCATGAGTTGTGGTTAATCTAGAGGTTTCAGACATTACATTTTATGTTAACAATGAATCCGCTCAGCAGAGGAGTGTTAATTCACATTTTTTGAGAAATGAATTCACAAATTCTAAGCTGGATGGGTGGTCATGTGTTCATGTTGCAAATGTACACTCTCTATCACCAAGTTTTATGATTCTAAGTCAGAAGATTTCGCAAATAATCCAGTAGATTAACCAAAATATATGCATATTGTTTGTTAATTCAAGCATTCTGAAAGAAGAAGGCTATTCTCTTTTCCAAACATGCCCAGATGGTTGTAATTTACTCCGTATATCGTTTGAAAAATTAGGTTACCTTCAGAAAAGACTTACGGACTAACCTTGTTTAATTGTACCTCAAGGTCTTTATATCCTAATAATGCAAATTTCTCAATAATGTTTGCATTACTATATTTTTGTCTTGCAATCCTATTATAGTACCTGAAAAATCTCACTTTAAGCATCTGAGGATTAAATGTTCCTACTCAGCAACTATTGGCTGAATCACAAATCTGCAGGATGTTTGCAAACTTGACATTTTGTCAAATATTGTATTGTAGCAGGTTTAAATTCATTTCAAAAGCTACTAAAGAACCCCATCACCTGTGATAAGACAAGAACTTCAATGAAGAAGGGGCAATAGTAAAAAGTTCATCAGTAACTTGCTGATAAAGATCCCATTTTCCTTTATAACTATAGGGAAGCAGCATCGGAGTTGGGTAAAGCCGTACCACCAACTTAAATACACAGATTATTACACGAATGCAAGAAGTATCCACAAACAATACTACGTTCAATCTCACTATTCATACAAAGACTTGTTTCACACAAATCTAACAATTGAGGTTCTGTTTTCCTCAAAAAGAGCAAAACTCAGTAAACTTGTATTGCAAGCATGCCAGGAGACTGCAGTCCAAATTGGTATTCAAGGCTTGCTGACCTCAAATCTGACTTCTACAAAAAACAATTGTGTACAGCCTAAAGGGTAAGGCCGTGAGATGATTCGTGGTTTGCCTTTAGTGAAAGAGGACTTTAAATTTCCTAACTGTTGTTAGAAAATGGAAAGACAGAAAACAAGGACTGATTGAGAATTAAATGAACTCCATTAACGATTTAATGAAGTTTGAGTTCAAGGAAATGAAATAAGATCTAGGCTGAGCTAGATTGGATACAAACTTTGCTGGAAAGTAAAGGTAATTGAAATGAAATTGAGATTAAGCGCTGGGCTTGATTTGGTCGTGGACCCTTGATAAGGCCTTCAATTCTGGTATTTATAGGGAGCAACATAAGCCTTGCGTGGCTACGAAGTGCTTGCATGGTTTCCACATGTCTCCTTGTCAAAGGTTCCTAGCTTGAGCTGCTTGCATGCCTTCCAATGCGTGAGAACCACGTGTCCACGCCTTGCTCCTTATTCCAAGACTTCGGCTACAAGCTTTGTTTGAGGCCTAAAATCAACTATTTCAGGCCTTTATTCCCTCTTTTTGCATAGGTACTTGCCAAAAGAAGAACTTTGAGCAGCTTGCTCAGGCCTGAATGAGCAGTTTGTTAGGCCCTATGCTGCTTCCACTCGTTTCCCCCCAAGGATAGCCACCGTTATTGGAACTTCGGCAGTGGGTCTCATCTATACCCTACCAAGGTACTCTATGCTTCTTGTTCCACCACAACTTTCTAGAGACCTCTTGCCTTGGGCTTAAGGCATTCTAGGCCTAAAGCACCAAAGTTTTGGGCTTTCAACTACCTTGGGCCCAGAAGATGCCCCCAATGTCAGGCCATCTAGCGAAACGCCCTGGCCCAACTGATCAACCAAAGCCTAGCCCTCAAAGTATAATCAGGCCTTTCATCCATTTCCGTTTATTCAGGCGTTCCGGACTCAGGCCTAATAAGGCAATGCCAAACTTTAACTGATTTGGACCTACTAAAGAGTCCTGAAAAACCTTGGGAGTTTGGCCTTGACCGAAACGTTGGTGCAGGCTTGGCAGAACTCTCTCAGGCCTCAAGGTAAAGTCCTTAGGCCCAATTAATTTAATTCCAGATTAGGGTCATGAATCTGGGTTACACTCTTCCAATTTAAGCAATCAATTCACCTGTCTAGGCCTCAACCCAACGGGGCGGTCCTCACCCTTTTCCACATCCAAATTTTAGCCATTATTTTCCAAGTTAATCTCTTCAAACACTTTGGGCCAAAATTGGGTGTAAATAGGTTCTTGTCTGTCTATTAACTGCTTGCGTATGAAGTAAATCAGCAGAACCTATATTTTCCAGGAAACAATAGCAAAGTTTGACTGTCTTACCATGTTCAGAGTGTCTGTTAAAGACATTTGTCTGTATGCATGCATACAATGTGGTAACTCAAGAGGTGGGATTGGTCCACAGAAGCCTTGCTTTGGAGCTCTCATCCTCATGAGAAGGTGCCAGCTGGATTATATTGAAAATTTACAAGAGTAACAACAAAATTAGAAGACCACAAACCTAATTGCGACGGAAAATGAGCATTAGTCTATCAATGTTTCAGAGCTTCTGGATGCAGAAGTTCATATCCAATGCTCCGACTGGAAAGAAAACTATGATTTGAAACAGCAAACTAATTACAGTAGTGGAGACGATTTGAGATTAAGGGATGTAGAGGCACAGCCATGCCTTGAATAATTTGATATTCACGAACAATAAAAAGCATCAGGAAAAAACAATTCAGAAAACCAGCTTCTATGGAATATTTCAATATTTTAGCTCCAACCTGTCTATCTTCATTTCCTTGGCTTCGATTACTTGACGCAAAAATGACTCCACAGAATGATGATCTGTCCTGGGATTCTTCTTTCCCTGCCAAATATTGAACCCAGGTTATTTGTAGTGCTTGTGCAATAAGTAACTGTATTTTACCCAGCGTGTTTAAAGAAGTTCAAAATATAAGATCTAGTACCTCCTGTGCCCAAAGACTCCCATGTATTTCTTCATATCCCACTTATGACTAACCTTTTTGATCGGTTCTAACTTGTTAAAATGTAGATTACCTAATTCATGGGGTATGTTTAGTTAACGTGTTGATAAAACTTCTCAGAGATCTCAACTTGAAGTGCTAGGAGCTACCTTGCTGACCTAAACACTTACTGCATGCTTACATAATGGAGTTTCTACTAAAAAATGTATTAACTTGTCAGCTACACAAAAGACATAAAAGTAAATGGTGTTAGATGAAGTGTTTTGACATCAGAGACTTGGAATTGCATCAGTTGTGGGTATAGACAAGGATATGAAGAACATGATCTTAAACTATAATGGCTACTGAATTTCAATGCTAGACCCGTTTCTAATTTTAGGCTTTATGTGCTAAAAATGCATTCTACTTGAGTACAGTCTTTCAAGTTAAAGCATCAGGACCAAAATAACACTTTTTTCCTACCCAACCAAAAGCGAATGGAATGTTGTTTCCAGTCCCCAGGGGCGCTGGAGCAATTGGTGGTGGCTGAGATAATTTCAGGTCGGAAACAACTCCAAGAAGCCAGCTAACAGTTCCATCCCCACCAGCAACCTAATGACGAACGTCCATGTCAGTAAGGTTGGAGCGATATTGCCCATAAGCTCATAAAACTAATAAAAGTAAGCTATACACGGCAACAAGAACCTTTGTAAATTCAACTCACAATGATCCTCAGTCTCTCCTGAATCTTAGGAGCCAATTCATCACCATTAAGCTTGAGCTTTTCTAGATTGAGATACAGTCTGCGTAAGACATCATCAGGAGCCTCTTCCAGCAAATCAAAAACCTTATTTTACAATTAGAAGCCAGTCACATGTCAATAATGGTCTAAACATATGTTGAAGTTCAATAGAATACCAGATCTCTGCAATTATTAACATCACCATAGGCCAGTGAAAAAAAGGAAAATCTCTATAGGCCAAAACACCTGATTTTTGTTCAGGAGAGAACGATATGTGATAAGAACAGCCCCACCCAACTGACCACCACTTTTAGAGTTGATGAACACGATAACTGGGCATCTTGGTACATGAGGAAGAACTTCACCCTCTGAATTGGGCAGAAGTATGTAATCAGGTATGTAGAATTCCTTCAGAAAGTTGGCAGGCTCTGGATTAGAGTCGTCCATCAATGGCTCGTACTGCAATAGCATACATCATCAAATTGGAGCTCTAAACACTATTGACAAGCTTTTAATTAGTCCAAGAAACCACAATATTTTTCTTTCATCAGGGGATACATCAACTAGATTGCATTGCTGATACCAAATGTTAATATATAGCTATTGTATCCAAAAGAAGAACAGAACAACAAGCAGCATCTAATGACCGATAATCAAAGAAATTAAACTAACTTCATGCAAAATAGCATAAAAGTAATCTGTGCAAAATTCAGTGCATTGGCAGCCACTGATTCGTAAAGTTTCAAAATGCAAGCTTCTGCCACTAATGATTTCCAGCAAGGCAACTTCGATGCCAAGTTTAGCAATCAGTTGTTCAGCTTTGAAACATTGAGAAACCTGTCAAACATACCAATATAACCATTGTTCTAAAAAATGTATGAAGTGGTACGACGGAATCATATCTGGAAGTACCAGAAAACATGAATAAACATAATACGAACAATTACGCAATTCTTGAGAAGTGGCAGGACGGAAGCAAAATATAGGAATTTCTATTGTTCTAAAAAGAGGCCTATTGGTGTTGTTTTCTATGAGGTCTCAATCGGCACCTGCATGATATTCCGGCGACCCAGAATTGTACCATTTGAATAATGGGAAATTTGTGCAAACATGAACAATGCACTTGTATAGAACCTTCAGTTACAACAAACAGAAAAACTCCTGGGTTCTTGTTGGCCACCCCACGTGCAACCCAAAAATTGGATCCATACACTATTTCTGTGTGGTTCACCACTAAATATATGAACCTCCAGAAAAAAGATTGTGTCCCAGTGTCAGACATGATAAACTGCCTTTATGTATGTCTCACATCAACTTCGAGAAATAAAGGAAACTTTTTTATCAAGGCAAGAATCATGCTTTGCAAGTAATTGAAATAATCCAACCTATGTATACTTGAAAACGTGTAAAACCGACGTATAATGAACGTGATCAATTGGAAATCACTTTACGGACGTATAATGATCGTTTTGTGTGTTTTGTTCAGTAATTTGGAAAGAATTTAGCAGGCAATTCCGGTGCCGTGAACAAGAACACCACATTAGGAGAGAGAAAATTCACCAGGAAAACTTACGCGGAGAGAGAGAGAGAGAGAGACTGGGACTTCTATGAAAGTAGTACATGTCAGTCTCTGGTGATCCCGCTGAAGGATAAAGATAGGAACAGACTCTCTGTTCTGGTTTCTACGGAGAAATCCGCCGCTGTGATTAGACACATGGGCGTGCATGATTTGAATGCTTGACCATTGACCAATGACTGTTGCTTTCCCCCCACCCCACCCACTCCTTTCCCGTTTTACCCCCCTCCCCTAATTCTATTTTCATTTTATAATTCTTTATTTGTTTACTTACTTATTTTATTTACTTAATTTCATATCTTTATTTATTTAAGCACCACTCTTTAATTTTAATTTGATTAACTCAAATTATATTTTCAATTAAAATTAATTTTATATTTAATAAATTTATATTATTTTAATTAGTTAATTAATTAATCTTAACAATGAATAATAAAAATAACTTCTAATCAACAATAATAAATTTAAACAAAATTTCATTTTATTATAATTGAGTACATATTGACAATACATGAAAATACATAAAAACACAAATTCTAATCAATATTTTCTCCAAATTTTGCTGCCAGCGCGCTTGTACCCATTATTTCGTGCCATAATTGCATACGTGTTCTATAAATAGCAGCTCATCTTGTAGCTTCGTTCGATTTATGCTCCTGCCACCATGTTGGGATGGGTGGTACAGGGTAATGAGGTTCTAAGAAAACTTGCACGAAGTGATAGTCAACACGGGCAATAACAATTTTTCGGCAGTCTTCGACTGGAACTGGAGGGGATCTCAATGGCAAGTGAGTAAAAAAACTGAAAGCATTCTCCTCAAATGTATGCCGTACAAGGTTGTACCTTGTTGCGATGACAATTCCCAAAGTCATAGCCTCCATCCAATGTGCTATTGGTGCCGTAGGCTCGAAGCAATTCAGTAAGTGTAGTAGATGGTTTGCCCAACCATGTGCTGGATAAATATTCACACTATATAGATCATAATTTTGTTAAATCTCTTCAATAAGCTTCTCTCGTACTCGATTCTAATCATTTTCACTACCCGATTTGTGTAGCTATCGCCCTAAATCCACAATGACCGTCACCAAGTATGTCAACAGTGTGAGAAATATAACGCTGATAAGTTTGAGGTAATCGCGGAATGTAGCGATTAGGGATGATGGAACTGAAGATTGAGAATGGGTTGGTTGGGTGTTGCGAACCCGCGACCCCCTCCTACATCTCCCTCTCCCTTTCACTCGTGATATTGCAGTCTTTAATCCTGAAGTGGATGCCTCTAATGAAATGCGACACCTCACTTGATCAAAAATGTCGTCACGTAATTGTTTGTGGCGTGCAATATTCATAAATTTCTTGAACGACTTCTTAATTTCTCCGAACTGATTTTTCAACATCTTTTCTATTTTTATCAAAAGATGTTTGTAGCGATAAAATGGTATCCCCCAAATATAGTTTTAGTCTCGCATGTGAAGACTCTGCCTTATAATAGAATAATGCATTGTGCTTAAATAAGAAAGTATCAAAAAAGGTATATGACGTGTACTTTGCTCATCTTTACTTGCAGATTGACCTCTATGTTCTGTGTTGTACGATGGAGGTCGAATTGTGTTATAAGATGGATCTGTCATATCGATAAACCTGTCTATGATATGCTCTCGCATACGTGGATCCATCCCATCTAATATCTCAACAATTTGAAATGTCCTGTCAGGTCTTATTCCCTTATTGTTAAACTTGTTTGTTTGAGACAACATAGTCCAATGAGCGTGAATACTCCATAGCGGAATTGGAATGGAAATGAAACGATAATATGCAAGATCGTGCATGCATGACAATCTGTGCGTGATTTTGATCGTACAGTTGCAATAGCTAGCTATGTAGTGGGATAGTTCTAAAGCACTTTCTAGCTAAACATGTATGAACTCCATTGCCTCTAATGAAATGCGACACCTCACTTGATCAAAAATGTCACGTAATTGTTTGTGGTGTGCAATATTCATAAATTTCTTGAACGACTTCTTAATTTCTCCGAACTGATTTTTCAACATCTTTTCTATTTTTATCAAAAGATATTTGTAGCGATAAAATGGTATCCCCCAAATATAGTTTTAGCCTCACATGTGAAGACTCTGCCCTATAATAGAATAATGCATTGTGCTTAAATAAGAAAGTATCAAAAAGTATTTCTTAGTGTAGTAGAGGAATGCACAAAATTGAAATTAATAATAAAGTTATAAAGTGATTATACATTTTATTTGAATTGCTTCCAATGTACAGATTGTTTGGCCATATCGACCACAAATTGTTTCTCCATTGATTTTAGTCTTAACAAGTATTTGTGACCCTCAATATGTTTTGCTATTTTATGGTTATGGAAATCACAAGAAACCTTTAAAACCCACATAACACCATATGAAGGTTTTGGTATACCTTGCAGTTGAAATGTGCAATTGCATTTTTTAGTTCCAGTGTTTCTTTGCAAGGATTGCCTTTCAACCAGATATCGTGTCGGTTCGTACTTTCTTCCTCTTTCACAACCAAAAATGCACTTTGGCAGCTTGCCGCCTTTTAATTTAGCAGAATTTAAAATAACCACCACAATACCATATTTTAGACCAATGCTCCATGCCCAAGCTAACATATCTTCTATATTTTCAAAAATCTATATTAAAAAAATGAATATGTATAAATACAATATTAACCAGTCTACTTTTAAAATAAATAATGAATATGCAAAACAATAGCAGTAATAACTAACTTGGTCAGTGGTAAATTCGGGTCTATAATCGCGATTATTGTGGGAGATGCTCTCTCAACTACGAACATCATTCTCAAATGACCAACTATATGAAATTGAAAAGTTGTAGTCATCTATTATTTCGCCCCGAATAGAAGCTTGAATTCGGATTGGGGTGGTGTGAGAAAATAAACCTACTTTCACACTCTTTTTAAAACTCCATTGAAATGGAACTCTCTCTTTCTCTCTCTAGATAGAATGAAGGAGGGCTGAATGTTTTAGTGTGTGAGTTTTCGAAGGGGCGAGGGAGGGTGTGTGTATATGTGCAAGTATGTATAGGCGGGAGAGTAAATATGGCGAGAGGAGTATGGAGAGGGGTGTGGGGTGGACTGGTATTAGCAGGGGAAATAATTTCGACGGAGGAGAAGATGGTAGGTGGTATGGAAAGAGGAAACGAAAGATAAAATTGTGTAGAAAAAAAATATAATTATATATTTATACACACACGCATATATTTGTACACATTCATACATGTACACAACTAGGATAATCACACTAATTAGGCTAACGCACTGACTTACAGGCATTGAACGAATATTACGAAATATTTTTATTTATTAAAATTTTTGGAATATTACAACTCAACATTTTTGGACCAGTCGATCGCTGTCTTATCTTGGCACACGAATCTAACATATCTGTTTGGTCTTTTCTTTTTCTTTTTTTGTCTTTTGTTCACACTCCAGGCATGACGTGTAAGTATTGCCTCTAATGAATTCGACTATTTTTGTCCTCTATATATTAAAAAAATATAGTTAAAAATTAAGTGTTTCAATTTTCAATCTGTTTGAACCGGTGCAAAGATATTATTTTTTTGATCATTTTATTTTAAATGGTCATAATGAATTTTTGACTCTTAGACCTTTCAATGGGTACTCTAAGAGAGCTCTGAAACTAAATAAGAAGTTTTAGGGTGCTCGGGTCTTAGAGCCAAAAATTAAAGAGAGAAATAATTTAATCATTGTAGCACGCAATTTTAGCCGTTCGGTTCGGCAATCAATGGTTCTAATTTAAAAAAACTCTTTTATAAAATAGTTTTTTAAAAATTCAGACCATTCAAAACACTTTTAGACTCGCGTGATTGAGCTCTGTAAAGTATATTCACAGCTCCGCCATAAATAAGTTTTTCTCTTCTGTTTTTTCTGCGTAATTAACACCAACTTCCCTTGAGGTTTCTTACAAATACAACTAGGCCCACAATTTCAACTAATTAACCGGCCTCCCTTGAATGACAATAATTTAGATCAGTTAGATCCACCCAGTTAGCTTCCCTTAGATTTGTGAATTCCAAGTTAACAACGTTAAAAAAACTTTGTGTAGTTCACATTTCTGCCCTTAGGTTTTCCTTTGGGAATCCAAAATAAAGGAATTAAGGCTTTTTAGACTAAATTAGTTGGCGAGTAAATTGATTTGGTTGTAACTTCGACTTTTGGGGACCAAATGAATTAATTTGCTTAAGGGCAAAATGGGGGCGTAATAATTTAAGGAGAAACTTAAGCACAAAATGGGAGCTACACAAAGGTATTTTTTTAATGTCGTTAAATTAGAACCACAAATCTAATTGAAGGCTTATTGGATGAATCTTATTGATCTACATTATACCCATCTAAGGGAGGTCAGTATAATTAGTTAAAAAGTTAGGGGCAAAATATATTTGTCAGAAACATCAAGGTTGGCGTAAATTACCATTCATTTTTTGTTTCATTGACACTTTCATGTTTTCTTGTCATGTTTCCTAGCACTTTCCTTTTTTATAAGTTAGTATTCATCGCAATGGAGGATTACTCTGGAATAAACTCCATGTTCACCAATTCATGATACATTTATTTCACCCATCCTTTCAGGTGGGCAACTTTATCCACTTCAAGGCTCCGCTTGTTTTGATGTAAAACAGTTTACGTGAAAATATATTTTACTGAAAAATCTTTTACCTGTAAAACTATATCGGAGAATTTTTTTTTTTGATGTTTTGCTGCAACCTTGTACAACAAGTAGGAAATAAAGTGACTATGTTAGAATTGGTAGTTGACAAAGACATCCTTTCTCTACTTGGAGAATCTAAAATAGATACATATACGTGTTCTACATGCAACATACATTTACAGATGTACGTATACATGTGAACATATAAGTTGAATATTAAGCATGTGCATCGGTGCATATGTTTGTGATTGAGATATAGAGAGAGGTTTAGGCAAGAAAGAGAGGATCCAATTAAGAATTGACTCAGTGGGAAACGAGAGAGAGAGAGAGAGAGAGAGAGAGAGAGAGAGAGAGAGAGAGAGAGCATTTGGGAGTTTGTAGAGATTAGCGAGATCGGGGTGGAATTAGAAAATGAATTACCGAGATTTCTTCCGTAAGTCGTTTTTGGTGATTTGAGGAAAAGGTTTTACGTGAAAAAAATTTTTTACCGACCTTATAAGCAACCAAACACAGGAAATTATTTTACCGGAAAACATTTTCTTTCGAAACAAACGGTGCCTAAGTGCGATCCCTTGCGTATTTTGCTTGAATGATCAAACTCGTTCATAGGGATCGATTTGTTAGACAACATATGCAACAATTAACCTCAATTGAATTTTGCTAAGTGCTTGATCAAAAAATTCAATTATTTATTAAGAATTTTTTGCACTTACCGACTTAGATTTTTCAATTAAGTTCTTACCAATGTTCTATTGAGATGAATCTTTGTATGATTTCAATCTATGTAAAATAAATATCTCTGATCATTGAAGTGAATTCAGAAAGGACCCACCTCCATCCAGAGAAAGTAAAAGAGTGAGTGAACAAATATGCATTCCCACTAACAAATGGCAAAAAAAAAAAAAAATTCATTCCCTCTTTTATCACGTACTAAAGAGCAAGTCCATTGGCCTGCCATTTGTCCTGCCAAAGTTAAATTTTGTACCAAAACTTCAGTGCATAAAAGTCTTGTATACTGCACATGGTACAAGCCTTTTGTGCACTAGAATTTTGGCATTATCATTTCGCTAAATTTTTCCATCAAACATGAAAAATGAGAATTCCATAGCCCAATTTTGGAAGCCATTATTGATGCCAAATTTGGAACAAGAAGCCAAAAATGCCACATCAACCAGAAACAGATACCCGTCCATATATGCCTTCCGAGATGTGACTGAAACAAATTATCCAAAACAAATTGACTAAATTTTCCAAAACAAGAACTCAAAATATAAATATTCTTAACTACTCCCTCCGTCCCAATTTGTTTGTCTCCTTTTTGATTTATACATGTCCCAAATTGACTATCCAATTTTAAAATCAAAAGATCAGATTTGTAAATTTTCAAATCAATGGATAAGATTTGGTTTTCTTAATAAGTTGGAAATCTGAGATTAGACAAACAAATCGGAACAGAAAGAGTACGTCACTACAGAAATCGATAGAAAAGGTGAAAAGAGAGAGAATGATTGCATATCGGTGAAATAAATACGGAGTATTATCAGCTTGCTCATTTTAGTTGTAGAGAGAAGAATATGGTGGTACAAAAAAACACTGGTGCCAACTGCCAAGGTAAGTTGTGGGAGCAGCTTTGTTGCCCTAAGAAGGAGATCACTTATATATGGACACTTGTAAGAAAGCCGACACAATATTATGAGTGACATGTGTCCACGGACCACACTTACATTATCAAAGATGCCTCTGGTCTACGGCCCTTGGCAAGTTGGCTAGGGTTTTGTCCCTCGGGGGACCACATGGGTGTTGTCCCCGTCCGAGCCGTCCATTGTCACAATGGACGAACGGCTCAGATTTTATCTCAGCCGTCCATCCATGCATTATCGAGATAAAATCTTAGCCATCCATTGCCGAAATTGGACGGTCCGAATGGGAACAACAGGGTCCCGAGTTCGGTTTTTTGTGTGTGTGAGAGAGGGAGGGGTAGGTCAAGCCACGTGAGAGGTACTTGAAAAGGGAGGAATTGTGGTGCCACCAAAGTGACATTGTGCTCTGGCGGAGCAACCCTGCAATGGCACCGTAGAGGGGGTAGACCAACCCAAGAAAATGACTGCTGCCAATGCAGTTGGATTTGCTCAAACAGTGGACAAACCTGAGGCCAGGGTAGCAACTTTTGTTCTTATATTAACCACTTGCTTTAATTGTTTAGGAAAGTGCTTTGATTGCTTGTCGTGTGTGTATATATATATAGAGTTCGGATCCAGTCAGGGATTCCGGATTGGGCTCTGGTGCGGACTTATTTCCTTAGCCATTGGATTGTGTTTTGAATGGTCAGAATCCACGGATAGTTTAATTATTCGCATGAGAACAAATATTTGTTCGCGTATCATTCAATTTTCTTGCTAATTTTTCCTCGACTTATCTTATTCGCCAAGTAGCTAGAATTATCGGCGGCCTCTCTGTTCATAGGTGTACTGGGTTGGCCTTGGAAATAATTTTTTTTTTTTGAAGAGATAAACGAAATTATATTTTTTGTTGTTTAATTTCATAAATTTAAAATTTTTGAAGATGGTTCATATTTCATAAAAAATCAGTTACCTAGTAACATATTTTTCTTGAGCAAAAAGAAAATTTATTGACCAAGTGGACCAATCATATTCGTTTTTTTTTAATGGCATTATATTCACCGTATTAAACCAATCACAATCTATCAAGTGTCTCACCCAATTCCATCAACATAAACCAAGCTACTGAGCAGAAGCAAAAATACGATAAGCTGCCGAGTAATGACTAAAGGACATAGTCAGGGGTGAGTTTTGTATCGGCTAAGGAGCCTAACTGCTAAATCAAATACGGTCTGGTGCATAACATGCCATACATCAAGCTTCCCCCATTTTCTCGAATAAAGATGACCATAAGTTATTCTAGACCTCCTCTTTTCGTTCATCAGTCTTTTGGCATAAGGTCTCAGATAACTTTGTAACCCGACAACCAGGAGTTTTCAAATTGTTTATGGAGACATAGTAAACTGGTCCGCGGACATTGTGGTAAGTCCTTTGTCCTACTGTTGGTGCCGCGAGAACCTTTACCAAGTCTGAACGCTTATTAACCATAAATATATCCATTGGTCTCTGCAATTAGTGGCGGAGCCACATGGTGTCCAGTGAGGGCATGCGCCCTCATTGCAATTTTCAATAATTAATTTTTACACCAGATTATAAATGCTATCACAATTTCACTATAAGAAAAATGGTCATTCCGAGCATTTTAATTAATGCCAGAAAAGCCACTATTACCAGCCAGAAAAAAATAATTATTACCGGCGTTTGTTTAAAAAAAAAGCCAGCAAAAGTTGAGTTTTCCGCCAAAATAATACCGCCAAACTATTACCGGCACTTGTTCAAAAAAACGCCGGAAAAAATCTCTCTATAATATGTCACGACCCAAACTCAATGAGATTGAATCTGTGACATATATGGCCAGTGATTTTAGAATCACCCCGGACTAAGGTATCTCACATTTATAAAATAGATTTTCAAAAATTTCCTAGTCATTAAATTAAGGAATAAAATATTACAATCAGAGCTGACTACCATGCATACTGCGTACAAACTTTTGCCTAATGGCGTTATAATTACAATATTTACGAATCCAAAACTCTGACACTATCGAATAAGTTTCTGCGTGAGTTTCTAATCACCAAATCCATCACTATAGAATAATCCGAACCCCAATGTCTGATAGCCACATCGATTGAATCTCCATTATTGAAAGGATCACCTTAACTCGCAACGATCTGAAATGGGTGCGCACAAAACCATTTTAGTGAGAAATACGATATACATAGGTTACATAATTGCATGGGAATAATCAAATAAAATATGGCATGATCATTAACTTTTCAACGATCAGTGTGAGTTTTCAAACTCAATAATTAGATACTTTTGAACAATGCAAGTTTTGAATATGCAAATCATAAAACGACAGTTTTCAGGCTCAAAACTGTTAAACCGAGAGAGATCCATCATGGACGTTATATCCGGTAGCCTGGGGAGCAACCCCAGCACACGCAAAACAAAGGAAATGATCAAATCCAATGAATACCCAGACGTATCTTTTTTCACAATCTATAGGCGCCAAGTTACATATAGTTCATCAGAGCTCTTCGCCGAGATTTTACCCCAAAATCTTTTATCCACTTTTCTTTTTAGATTAATCCCATGCATTTTTGTTGGAACTCAATTCTCACAATTTTATTCTTATATTATTATTATTTTTTTCAACCTAGCATTTTGTTAAAAACAAAACAGTAAGCAAATAGAAAACAATTTGAAAGAATATTATATAACCAAGGTATATCGTACTCACCTGTGACAAGTAAATAACAAATTACTGCGCATACAATTACTGATCAAACCACATAGCCCGTCACAATCCTTACTGACGGCTTGAGTCTCAAGGTCACGTGCACGGTCATTTACACATCAAAATCATGATAGAGAGAGTGAGAGGGTTAAGTTGGGGAGAGAGGAAGAGGAACGCGGTGAACGATGGTGATAATAATATTAAGAAAGAAAAGAGTGGGATTTGTGAGGAGATGGTGGTTATGGTATTTGGAAAATTTGTGTGCTTGGATGAAATGTAATGCCCCAAAAATTTCGAGACATTAATAAAATATTTAAAAGATTATTTTCACAAAAGAAATTTATAAATTTACTACGTCACTAGTTCAAAAGCATATGTCATTATATTACAACCGTTTTGAATAAATCAACATATTACAATTTCCAAATAAACTTAAAAGCTTCTAAAATAAAGTCGACTTAAATTAATCAGAGCGACTATGCGTACAGAAACCAAGGTTTTCGGCTTCTTTCTCAATAGGATTGAACTCAATCGAATCGTACGACACTTCTGCTCCGTCTTCGCTACCTGGCATTCGAGTTATCAGGACAACATAGTACCATGAGCGATGACACTCAGTAGCCAAAATTCACCTGAACCCATAACTTACAAGCGACAAGAAAATATAATTAAAGTGAATTGACATAATATAAAAAGAGAACAATTAATCATTTTATTATTATTCTTCAACCTAAGTGAAATCTCGGATCTTATCCACAAATTCGTTCCTACCCATAACCTCTGGCACAAACACTGGTGTGGTCCGACTCCCTTTTTCCAGATCCGGATGAAAGATACCTAAGTTATATACCCGAGTATCCCATCTGCAACCATAAGTTCGAATAAAACTTCATCGGCAATGCTCAAGCGCCGTCTAGCTCAAGTTGAATTTCACCGGCAACGCTCAAGCGCCGTTTAGTCCGGGTTGTGACGCAAGCACAATGCCACCCTAATATCCCATCCCAACATCCGAGAGCCGACCACCACCATGCCGTACCCAGAGTTCGTAAATCCATATTTTCAACAGATCAATCACCACCAATCATTCATCAACAATACATCACCACGGGTTCCAAACCAGGATTGCCTGGAATCCAAAATCACATCCTCTCACATTAACCATTTTCCATTAAACCTACTTTCACGTCTAATATGTTAAATCCGCACATCACAACCAATCCCGGGAACCTATTTGTCCAATCAGTACGATAACATTTCACAAATTCATCATTATCATGATACAGGCTAACATGCTAATAATGTTCAATCGAGCGATAAAATTTATTTCGCTATAGAATTAATCATGCCACAGAAATAATTTTGCGATACAACTAACAATGCCAAAAAAAATAATCATGCGATGCCACTAATAATGCCATAAAAATAATCATGCGAAACAACTAATATTGCCATAAAAATAATCATGGATAAAATTAATCTTGTGAGAAAAATAATTTAAGCGGTTCCTTTATTTTCTCTTTTCTTTATCAAAACTAAAGTCTACATTTATTCTTAATTGTCGCGGAGTATTGTTGGTACTAAAATAATTCATGATCATAATAAAAACTAGGACTTAACCAAAACTAATTAACTTGGGGTTTATAGTATTAGCCTTTAATACTCAAGGGTTGGATTTATAAGCTAATAAACTCGAGGAACCAAACTGTAATTAATCCAAAGAAACTTTAATTTCGAGCGGCTTTGGAAATCGACAAAACAGGGGAGTTTCCACTGGATTTCCACGGACCACGTCGGGTTCGAAAACAACCACATCAATTACTAGTATTAACAAATACGCACGATAATATACGTAGGGAGGCGAGTTTTGAACTACCTTTCGTCTGGCGAAAAGCTCCGGCGTCTCTCTCTCTCTCTGCCGAATGGCTGGGAAAACAAAATGAAAAGGAGATCAAAGATATAAAAATGGGTTAGCATGGGGGTAATGACCCATGGGCAATAAGGTGTTGTCACATTGGGAGGATTTTAAGGAGGAAATATGGGATTTTGCTCCCTTCAATCTTCAGCCGAGATTTTATAAGAAATGGGGAAGGGTTGGGTTTGATCCGGGTAACACGCGCACACGCTTGGAAAGGTTACTCGCCGGACTCGCACGAACACATACGATTACGAAAATAAAATTGGTGTGACGGCATAAATAATTTTTTTTTCCGCATTAACTAAACTAACGAACAAAATAATATTTTTGTTTTGATAATATTTTTGTTTATTAAAAAATACCGAATCTTTACAGAAATGAGGCAATCGGATTGAAGCAGGGGTTTTAGTGTTGTACTGAGATTAAAAGATCACAATGAAGGTATTTATAGGATGATTATAACACACATCCAGATATAGTACTTCCATTACCCAATGATTCAAATCCCCAACCAACCCAAATAATTTCAATCTCCTCTCTCTAAATTATTGTCTATCCTCATTTAATAGGAACCGAAAAATATCGGCCGACTGCACTTGGAAGATACAGATTTATTTTGGAAATATAGGTTAGAATTGTTTTTCACGTGTTCTTCTGGAGTACTCCATAGCATTAAAATATTGGAATGTAGATCATTGTAAAGGTCCACCAATAATTTTCCCTGTGATAGATCGACTAAATTGCTGAATCATACAAGGAAATATCCCACCGACACCGTGATCTGAACCAATTGCACCGTCAAGGTTTCGTTCTAAAAAAAAATATTCCGAAAATTCATTGCGGACTAGGAAAATGTTCTGCGGATGTTTGCGGCAGCTGAAAGATATATACTTATATATGTATATATATATTTTTTTAAAAAAATTAAAAATTGGGTTATCACATAATATAAATATTTTTCATTGTGCAAGGTGACCCAAAATGGTGGCCCAATTGGTAGCCGCGTGAGGCAAAGTTCACGAGTTCGAATCTTGGGGTAAGCAATTTCTCCACAAAATTTGCGTGCCACGCAAGCGCCACGTGGCACCCACGTGGAATTTCGTCTCATATGGTACAATTTTTCCCGGCCGCAAATGAGTCCAACTATTGTCGGCATTTGTACTTTTACTGATACACTTCTAGATGACATTTGTAATAAATGCCGGTAATACTCTTTACCGGCATTTTTTGAACTTTTAACGGCATTTATGAAACGGTCTTGCTAACCTCTGCCCACTAGGCGGAAGATAATATTCTTCGTACCGGTTCAAACAAATTAAAAATTGGAATACTTAATTTTTTAATATATAAACGGTGTAAAAAAATAAGTGTTCCAATTTTGAATAGTTTAAACTGGTGCAAATATCTTATTTTTCTGATCATTTTATTTTAAAATGGTCATAATAGATTTTTGGCTCTAAGGCCTTTCAATGAGCACCCTAAAAGAGAACCATGAAACTAAATAAGGAGTCTTCGGGTGCTTGTTGAAAGGCCTTAGAGCCAAAAATTCATTACGACCATCTAGGATAAAATGATCAAAAAAAGAAGATCTTCGCACCGGTTCAACCGAATTGAAAATTGGAGCACTTAATTTTTTTAATCGTATTTTTCCGTTAGTTTCATTAATGGTGTTAACGATTTTACCAATTTGAAACGTAAAACAAACTACATAGACGAAATTGAGACAATTGAAATTAAAGGAACGACTACGAAAATTTGCCCTAAAATTTATGAAACGTTGAAACTAATTTATTAAGTTTCAAACTTTTTGTCATTTTCTGAATTATTATTTCTTTGAATTACTATATAGATACTTCTCTATGTCTCTCGCTTTCGACCCAATTTATAAAAGTTGTTAATTGTGATATGAACTATGAAAAATGTGTCAAATTATAATGATTCAATATAGATCCTATTTTATGATCGTTGAGAAAATGTATTTTTTTGTTTCATCTTTTTGAAATCTGATAAATGAGAAATGAATCATTAAAAAATTATCCCAATAATTTCAAAGAAGTTCAGATATCAATACACATATCATGGATTTTAATACATTTTCACAACTATCAATACACTTTTCTCGGATATTAATTCATCTTTTACCTATTATCCTCTGTTAGCATTTTCCTTTATGAAATGCCAGGAAAAGCGAAATTTCTTGCCGTATTTGTATTAAAAAATTATACACATTTTTTTCTCTTATAACACTTACCTCCTTGGTATCATTGTCAAGTTTTCAAAAAAGTGCTTTTTTACGTATTTGTTTTCCATAAAGACTTGTTATATATGTGTATTGTACCAAATTTTATGTCTTAAGTTCATTTCTTCCATGTTATGGTTGTTCACTACAAGTAAAAGATAGAAAATCCTAAAAGCATGCTCAATGATGCCTCTACCGATCTAAATTTCTAGCTACGCTACTGTTTACAATAGTCGCCCTAGCCCACAAGCACAAATCTTCGGTGTAGAATATAGTCCCAAATTACTCCAAAGACTCAAAATAATAGAAACAATATTTGTATGTATACACATATTACTCCAATGTGGTTGAATACAAATACAACCGAGAGTCAAAATGCCACCGTAAGATTCCCATAAAAAAAATAAAAAATAAAAATAAAAATGCTACTTTAAGATTGCCTCGTTATTCATGTGTTAATTGGTACATTAAACAAAATGGTACTACAGTGTTTCTTAACCTGGTCCAACTACTTGTTGATCAGGACCAGGGCAAGTCCCTGGAAGTCTCGGTTTGGGCAACCTTCGGGCAGGGGCAATAAAAAATAAAATTAAGTTATATATATAAATATAAAAAAGTTTCCTATAGTTGTGTAACACTTGGTGTTCTGGTCGCTACAAATTGACAAAGCTCCGTGTGAACAGAGTTTGATTTCCACGCTGCTTGATCTTTCCTTAACTTTGTTTTTTTTTTTTTTGAATGGCAATTCTTTTCTTCATTTCTCCTCTTTTTTTTTTCCTACCTCTTTTTCTTTTCCTCCCAATCCACAATATTACAAAAATCTAATTACTTTGTTGGAAATTTTCAATTTAAAGAACACAACAATAATGTATAAGTGATGTGCACATTTGATTAAAAAAAATTCATAGTTAAAATAAATCGAGCTAGCTAATACAGTTTTTATTTTTACTTTCGAATTATTATTTCGCAAGAGCGATTAAAGATATTGGCTATGATCTCAGTTTAAAATGAGGTGCCGTTTCACTTAGAGTGTTTTTGGCATTTGGGACTTCAAAACTTTTTATACTTTTCAAGATAGGTCATTATCTTCACATATATCAATTAAAAAGTCAAAAAAAAATCAAAAAACCAAAAGTTAGTGAAATGGCCCCGAGTTCTTGGATAAGTAAACTACAATGACTCAATCGAAAATTTTACTTCAAAAAATGCAAGAAGAAGTTTTCTTTGAATCAAATTGTGGTAATCATAAAGCACTACTCCTATAACCGAGATTTACATATTGATTTTGATTTTTTTGATGTTATTCAAAGAAAAAGAACAATGTAATTTTGGATTTTTTTTTTGGTACTTAGTGTGTGGGTGTATGTGTATATATATATATATATATTTTTTTTTTTTTTTTTGTATTACTCCCTCCGTCCCAATTTAAGTGTCCACTACGGTCCGGTGTGTCATTTTCAATTACTTATATCTCTCAATGTATTTTGCTAAAAATATGTAATATGAATTTTGTTTGATAGATCTCATTTATTTCTATAAGACATTGATTTTAAAAACATAAAACATAATATATGTTGAGAGATAAGCCGTTGAAAATGACACGCAAAATTGTAATAAACACTTAAATTGGGACGGAGGGAGTACTTAATAGTAAGTGAGCAACAAAGTATGAAGTTAGGCTTAAACAACCCAAATTAATATCGGGACCGGCACCGATTAGGACATTTATATTTCTTAACATTGGTAGTATTTCTTAAATGGAGTACTATTTCTCTTGAATCTCTCTCATCAATGCAATAGCCAACCTTTTTTTTTTTTATGGAACAAACAAGTCTATATATTTTATAAAGGGACTAAGCCCAAAAATTCAAGGAGATGGCCTTGAGAAAACTCTAATGGTGTGTTCAGTTCCCTTCTCAAATTTTTTTTTTCAATTCCAACACCACTCATTATTTTTACTTTTAATCATTACCTCTATTTTTAATCATTATTTTTATTTCTCTCTCTATCTCTCCAATTATTATCCCTATCTCCAATTATTACCTCTATTTCTCTTTCCACTTATTACCAAAAAATATTCTAAAAAAATTCCGAACAAGCATAAACATATACAAACAAGAAAAGCTCAACAAAACAAAGGCTAAAAACAAAGAAGGCAACTTTATATTTGAACAGATTCCATCGTATTGCCATGATAAGCGAAATGATATTGGTACCAATCAATAACATACTGACGCCCTACCGATGGTCGCGCCGGGCTGTCTTCGGCCATCAGATGTCCGTTCCGAGCCGTCAAAAAATTCTAAAAGAAAAATCGAGTGGGCTTATGCAGGAATCAACGACATCCGACATGCATAGGTACTCCATCCAAATACCCAATTTTTTTGAATCAGTCGTCCAATGGCCGAAGATGACCGGACGTGACTGTCAGTATGCTATCCATCAGTACAGATAGCAGTACTCATTAGATAATTATAAAGAGAACAAAAAATATTGCAGGCAACACGACATATACAGGCCCACCAACCAAGGTTGTGGTTGGGGACTCACTGTCAACCCATCGTATTATATAGGGTTAATTTTAGAAATAGTCCCTTCAGTTTGTGTGCAATTTCAGTTTCGTTACTCTAGTATTAATTGTGTCATTTTTAATCTTGTAATTTATATTTTTGTCTCAATTTGAACTAATAGAACTCTGGGGCAAACTGTCAATTTTCTAAAATAGTTGCTCTTGTTTGTATTTTGTCTTAATTTCATCCCTCTAAGGGCATCCACATCTCACTCTCTACTCCCCTTTGAAAACTAAAATAGCGAGGAAATATATGAAAAGAGGACTGCATCAGCCTCGTTTGGGAATCCAGCAAATTAACATTTGCTACAGTTGCTTGCTTCTTCAAGCGAGTCACTATTCACTCCATTAGCAGTATTTTAATGTTTTCGCCTCAGATTGAATTTCATCTTCATCCCATATCTTGTTCCACGTCCCAATCCAAACAACAGAAAGTCTAGACTAATCGTTGATTTCTACAGCACGTGTGTTGGGCCAACTCCGGATCTTACAAAAATACATAAAAATGTTCATAAATCTTAAAATAATTTTTTATTGGACCCTAATAAAAAATCAGCTCCAACGGATATCAATAAGTATTTTTCTAAATTCGTTGGGTGAAAATTGTCAAAATGCTTAGTTTCGCTCCTATTAATCCAGAAAAAATACTTACCGATATCCAGTGGAGCTGATTTATTACAGGGCCCCATAAAAAATTATTTTAAAAATTGTGGATATTATTTTGTAATTTTGTGAAACACGGAGTGGGCTCTACACGCATGGTAAAAATATGTGGTAAGAGTAACACTGCTGATCCAAACAAACGACTTCTTGGTTGCAATACTAATAAAGAATGTACAAATAGGCAAAGAAAATATTATATTTGTAAGACCTAGTTATAATAGAGAGTCTGATGCCGTAAACATTTTAAAAGTGGATAGCTAAAGTAATAAAGTGACTTTTTAAGGTGTAAATTGGTCTAAAATGTAGAGAGGCTAATGCGGATGCTCTAAGAGCTAAATGTCAATTTTGCCCAGGAGTTCCGTTAGTTTTAATACCGTAGTCAATGAGAGGGATCAAATTGAGACAAAATATAAACTATAGGATTAAAAATGATACAATTAATACTATAGGGACAAAATTGAGATTACGTGAAAACTAGAGGGGCTATTTTTTAAATTAACCCTATTATATAAAGGTATGTGGTAGGATACATTACGAATACTATACATTATGAGGCTTTTGAACCTGCGTCAGTTGGGTTAGCTCCCACATCAGGAATTTGAGTATTGGGTATTATATGCGTGTGTTTAGAAGATCCATTATTCTTCTCCCTAGTCCGCAATTGTCTAGGTGAGTTGATATGTGAAATTACCATCTTGCCCTCCTCCAAAGACAAAGGAATTGTTAGGCCTATAGTGCTCTCATAGATTTGGTTAAATAATGTCATTCCATACGACTGCTTTAAAAAACAACAGACTTGCGGGTACAATGTCGAAGGTGCCATAAAAGATTTATAATTGAAACCCTCCATAATACCAATTAATTTTAGAAGAGATGATAAAAAAACGGTCCGACAGAAATATTACTGCAAGCGTAGTGCTACAAATGCATCCACGAATATGTGAGAGATGTGGATGATGAAAATCTCTCTCTCTCTCTCATATGGCACCATCATGCCAGTTGAAGGTGCTTGAACACTGCAAAATCTCTCCACCACCAGGCAAACTTCCTTCAACTTCCCTCCCTCTCACCTTCTTCGACATACCATGGCTACTCTTCCCTCCAAGCCAACCCCTCTTCTTCTTCCAACTCCCAGCTCTCTCCACCACCCACTTCGCAAACTCCATTCTCTCACACCTCAAGCGCTCCCTCTCCCTCGCCCTCCAATACTTCTTTCCGCTCGCCGGAACCCTCGCAACGCCACTGCACCCCACCGCCCCCCACTTCGTTTACGCCGCGGCCAACTCCTCGGTTTCCTTAACGATAGCCGAATCAAGTGCCGATTTCCACCACATTTCCGGCCACCAACAAAGGGACGTTCAAGAATTTCACCACTTGGTCCCCAGGCTACTACGAAACGAAACGGCGTCGTATGACCCAAATTTACCGTGCCCAATTCTAGCTGTCCAAGTAACGGTGTTTCCCCAATGTGGGATTTGCATCGGGTTTTCGTTTCGCCACGTGGCGGCCGATGGTAGGACGTTCGATAACTTCCTGAAATCTTGGGCTTCCATTTTTAAAATGGGATCTAGCTTGAACAAGTTACTACTACCATTTATTGACAAGACGGTGATCCAAGACCCAAATGGGCTCGGACCAATTTTGTTGAACCAATGGCGGAGCCTTGGAAGTTCTCAACTGGATACGGACAACTGTGACGGAGCCGATTTACGAGACATGGTTCGGGCCACTTTTGTTGTGGGTCGATCCGATATGGAGAAACTCAAACAACAGATCTTGACCCGGTCCAGGAAGATTTTCGGGTTGGGGTCAGGCTCGATGTATTTATCCCCATATGTGCTAACTTGTGCACACATATGGGTATGTTTGACCAAGACCCGATTTTCGAACATCGAAACAAGCTTGGGTGAAGAGCCGCATTATTTCGGTTTCATCGCGGGTGGGATAACCCGGTTGGGGTACCCGGTGCCCAATACGTACCTGGGTAATTGTGTATCGTTTGGCCGATCGGATGCAGCGGGGTATGAGTTAGTGGGAGAAAACGGGATTGTGATCGCGGCAAAAGCGATAGGAGAGACAATTGAGAAGTTGAATGGGGATGTGTTGGGAGGCGCAGAGGATTGGATATCGGATTGGAAGGAGTTGTTGGGGTCGGAGCTCCACGTGACGGTTACCGGGTCACCAAAGGTGAATCTGTATGGGTTGGATTTCGGGTGGGGCAGGCCGAAAAAGATAGAGGAAATCGCAATCGACGAGTCCCGTGCGGTTTCTCTTACCGAGAGTAGGGATGTGGAAGGTGGGATTGAGGTTGGTTTGGTCCTTCCCAGAGCCCAAATGAATGCCTTTGGTTCTATTTTCAGAAAAGGTCTGAATAGCGACCGGCTGGAGTAGTTCTTGTCCAGTCCAGTTGCTTATGGTTATGTATTCTTATTCTCATGAATCTCATCCATGTCATCTGAAGATATTCTTGTTGAGTTGTTTGCATCCCGTCTATTGTAGGAGACATTATTCAGTGGTCTTGAAGCGTCAATCTGATCTTTTTCTGAAGATCTACAAATGATTCTTGTTGAATTGTTTACGTCACGTATATTATAAGAGAGATTATACAGTGGTCTTGGCGTTGTTTCAGTGCTTTTCAACTCTACATGTTTTAGGGTGGTTTATATACTTAGCGAACCCTGCATAAATATGTGGTGTTTAGAAGTGATGAACCACCAATTGGTGGTACCCAAAAAACACCGATTTCCTATCATAGGGTTTGTCACTGGGTCGTGTGTAATGTAATTGGATGGGCTTTATTTAAATGTGGATTATATTGATGGTTTTTTTAGTACTAGGAAGTAAATAAAACTACACTATCTCAAAAGCCACTCCTCTTTTGTCCGCCTCAAGCAAAGGAATAATATCGTCCGGCGGAATAATATGCAACACCATGTTGTTTTCTTGTTCAACCCCCACTTTTCCAAGCTTGTGCAATCTTCAAGTCCGGGCCTAGATATCCAAGCACCCAATGACCTCTTTCCTCTCTGGAAACGCCCCCATATCCTGCCCGACCTAGGTTGCCTTTGCTGCTACCATCCGTGTTTAGTTTGAGCTTCCCAGGCAAAAGCCAAGAAACAAGGCTCACAGATCTTGGATGGGCGCCAGAAATAGATACAAAACTTCGAACAATGTCATTGACAAAATTAACTTTACTGGACATATTTCATATGGATTAGGCATGATATTCTCAAAGACTTTCCTATTGCGGGAAAGCCAAAGCTTCCAAGGAATAACCACAATTACAACATTAGAGAAATAACCCCCCTGATTAGCATTAGAATGGTAGATGTGTTGTATCTATATAAAACTAGATACTGTTTGTTTATACTATATTTATTAAAATCTGATAAAATTGTTTCTTACAGAGATTGTTATTTATACTGTAAAAAATTGGTCTAAGGTTCACTATAGCATGTTTCTAACCCACTAGGTCCACTGATCAAGTTTCTAACCCACTAGATCCACTAATATGTATTTGATAAGGCATAAAGTCCAATATATTTAAAAAGGGAAATAGTGCCTGACAAAATTACCCTTTCCATTCCAATCCCATACTTTTAACCCATTATTCCCCATTATCCGTTCTACGTTTGAAATCCCGGCAGTTACGTTGGAATAGAGTGACAGAAGATTTTCCTTTTCTAATACACTGTATGTAATGTTATTGTACATATATAACGTTATATACTCGTTCATCAGTTCACATTTAACGTGAGATACTTACATTTTACGTTATATATTCATTCATTAGCTCGCATTTAACATTATATACTCATCCACTCATGACAGAAGACCACATATAATGATATTAAGGGTGCAAACCTAAAATGATTTTGGTTGTTTAGGTTTAACGTTATATAATGTCATATGTTCATTTTTTCAAGGGATACACATGACAGAAACATACATTTAACGTTAGATACTCATTCATCAGAAAAAATGGAATTTTGACATGGCCTCATATAACAATGTTAAATGTGAAATCGGCATTTGATTAGTGGTTCGGTTGAATATATAACGTTATCAAAAGTGAGTCAGTGAAGCCGCTGCGCGGATCAGTTCAATAAAATAAAATATATAATGTTATATGTGAGTTTCTGTGTAGTGAAACTTCAAAAAAGAAGAACATATACCATTATTTGGGTATTATTCAGAACATGAATAACAAATCAATTTCATTGATTTATGAGGCTTACAAAGTTATTCAAAATCTTCTAAATAGCAATATGAAAACAAGATAAATAAATTACACCAAAAGATTTTAAACAAATTAAAATTCTAAATCTAATGGCATTGGCTGTCTTTTCAGGCTTGACGATCTGATGTGGCTCTTCAACTTTATCATGTATCTTTGGTAGAAGGATTTGATGTAGAGGGCTCTTTTGAGATTGGAGTTCATCATTTACTCCATCACCACAGTGTCATTATGATTATCTGTGAAGAATTGAACTCTGTTATAGACATATATGGTTATCAGAAACACACATATAACGTTATATGATTTACTTTATTGAATTGGTCCGCGCAGCGGCATCAATGACTTGCTTCTAATAACCATAGACAGATTCAGACATATAACATTATATGTTCAGAAAAACTGGCATATCACATTATATACTCACAGAGATTGACACATAAACAATCCACATATAATCACACAGCAGTGTATAGACATTTAACCTTATATATCTAAATCTGTCCCAAATAACCAATTGACGACATAAATAATTGAAACAGATTGACAAATAAAAAGTCCACGTATAACTACACAACAGTGTATTGCTATATAACTTTATATTCACACATATTTCTTGTTGCATTACTATTAAAAGTTATACAGAAAAACATATATAACCCTATATATTTGGTGGACAGAACATCATATATAATGTCTCACGAGACAGTAGATCGTATATAACGTTATATAAATCAGAAATTATATATACATATATACAAAAATCATTACCTGTACTGAATTTTTTTGGGGAAATTCAGGGGAATTTTAGACATTCCAGATTCTACTTTCTTGCCCTTGGCCTTGGTGTTCTTGTTCTTGATCGCTTTACTGGTCTTCCCTTTCTTCGCCTTTCTTTTTCCTGTTTTGCAAGAAATTCCCGACCTTGGCTTGTCCTTACCCGTTTGCATTTTCTCCATTGTATCCGCAGATCGTGTCACTCTCTTTGTCGGGGTCGCCAAATCCATAACTCTTTCATCTTCATTATTTTGCCTTTTTCTCTTTCTCTCACTAACCGTATCAACTTCGGGCTTTTTGATATTGATTTTAATTGGCTTCACTTTTTTTGTTGGGGTCACCTTTTTCCCTTTACTTGTTGTTTTTCGAATTGTTATTTCTGCACATATAAGGAAAAAGTTAAACATATGGGGGTTACATTTTTGGATATAAAACCATATGTATCTCATATATAGAGGGAAAATCATATATTCGTCAAATTTGGTTATATCTATACATAAAACTATACAATTACATTATTGAATTGGTCCGCTCAGCGGCCTCATTGATCCGAATATGTTGCCCACATCGATATAACATAGACAAACCCTAAACATTATATGTTATCTTATTTTGGATTTACAAATCACGTACAATCAGATATAACATAAATAACCATTTGCATTAGCATATCACCATATACCCATGTTAACAGAAACATCTATTCACACACAGTTTACAAACACTAATGCCTTGATCGATTTGCTCTATGGTACCATGCCCTTTAGATTTCAGTTAGCATGCGTAACAAACTGCATCAGATATAACCATATGTTAATGTATAACATATTTCTGCATATAACCATATATCCAAAAAATTACCAATGGATGATATAACCAGATATAACTATATATTCGCATCCAGTTCACATTTGCAACATATAACCCAATATTCATATATAAAACCCTAACTTTACATGCCCATGTCTGTTAAACAATCAAAACCCTAACTATACCAATCACTTTACCAAATACCAACCTAGCAAACATATATAACCATACATACCTAAAGTTTACTTTTACTTTTCTAAGAAACATACCGAACAGAGGAGATTGACTCGAAAGAAGTTCACATTTGCAACATATAACCCAATATTCGTATATAAAACCCTAACTTTACATGCCCATGTCTGTTACACAATCAAAACCCTAACTTTACCAATTACTTTACCAAACACCAACCTAGCAAATATATATAACCATATATACCCAAAGTTCACTTTTACTTTTCTAAGAAACATACCAAACGGAGGAGATTGACAGCAATAGGGATCAACCGAATGATTTGGACGGTGACGAGGATGCAGATTGATGGCGACTAAGGCGACTGTTGGTGAATGAGCGCGATTGTTGGTGGACGACGGAGATCGTTTAACGAAGACGACAAAGAACGCCGACAACAAATGGTAGGCGATCGAGGAATAGAGGAGCAAAGCGTCTCGCTTTTTTTCCTCTGGTTCGTTCATAATCTCGTGGGGAGGGGATGAGGGGTTTTGAAAGGGGAGACGAAGTAGGCCGACGATTCTTATTCTCGGACGAAGAACGCCGACGATTCTCGTTTGTAATGGGAAATCGTCTATGGTCTCGTTCGTAACCTGGTTCGTCTGGAAAATGGGGGGTTTAAAGGGGGGGAGGGGGGGAGTGGGGTGGGGTTTTGTAAGGGGATGAATTGGATCTGTTTGAAATGGAAGGAAAAAAGGGGCAATTTTTTTTTTTCAAAAAACAGGGATATATTAGACTAACCAGGATTATTATATCCTTATTAATAGGTTAGTGGACTTAGGAGGTTATAGAAGTTAGAAGTAGACTTAGTGGGTTTAGAAAGTAGTATAGTGGATCTGGGAAAAATTCTCCCTATTTACTGCCAGGTCTATAAGATGAATGGTTTGAATTAGCATTGCAGCTCATAATAGGGTCCAAAGGCAAGAGTTTCAAGGGTCTAGAAGATCAGGGCATGAGGGGAGCTTACCCAACCGAGAATTCCCTTTTCTGGTTGATTTTGATGCTCAAATGGTTCTATCGGAATCCAATTCTCCCACTCTCTAGTCCAAATTGAGAGCCAAAACCCTACAATAGTTTATTGTGGACACTTATAATCGCACCACCCAGTTATAAAAAGTGCAAAAGGCTAAACCCATTATTATTCTTTTCTCTCATCAAATGCTGGGGCCAAGTGGATCAACAGAGAAGGGAAAAGGGCATTGAAAAACAAACATAAAGAAGACAACAGGGGGTGGGGAGCTGTAAGCCTTTTTTGCAAAATGATACTTTCTGCTGGAATCATTTCGTTTGATCGGCTCTTTATCTTTTCTAACATTTCTTTTCCTGCAATTGGTCCAATCACGATATCGATGTTGGATCAACTTACTTTGATACTTAGTCATTTTACGTGTCGAGCGTTACAAAATTAATGGGTCAAATCATGTTTTTAAACTATTGAGACTCATTTGTAGGCATGTTGTGCCTACTCTTGCTACTACGTTGATAAAAACTCTAAACTTTGGTTGCTCATAGAGCATGCCGCTTTTCTCGAGCATCAAATGACATCGTTCTATAATTCAATAGAGTACTGCTATTGGTACCGACGGTACCGTAGGAAAAATGTACCGACGGCCACCGGACGGCCGTCTCCGGCCACCGGGTATATACACGAAAAAGGGGTGCTCGGATCAAGTACCCTACACACCTCGGATGCCATTGATTCTCATGTAGGTCCACTCGGTTTTATTTTTTAAAATTTTTGGACGGCTCGGATCGGTCGTCCGGTGGCCGTCAGTACATTTTCCCTATGGTACCCGTCGGTACCAATAGGATTTCTGAATTCAATAATTGCTATGATCCTTCCATATTAGACAATACACACAACCTTCTTTTGCGATGACAAGAATAAAATTTTAAGTTGCTTTATGCCTTGTTCTCTTTTCTTTTCAAAAAAAAATTTTCAAAAAATTCCTCCTAGATTCCTCCTACTTTTAACATTTCTCTTTCTATCTCTCTCTACTTATTATCCTTACTATTTTTCAAAATACTTTTCAAAACACAAACCAAACAAAGCATTAATCATTGCTCTATGCAATTCGTATAGAAATGGATAGAAGGAAAGTTGTCAATCGAGTAAGTATCAGCAACTTTAGGAAGACTGAAAATTTAGTATTACTACTTTTCCTAACATTGATCAAACGGTAAGTCGAGTATTCAAAACGCAGAGATGAAAACGGCTAACGATCACACAAGCAACTAGAGGTGAATTAAATATGTACATGGTTTTGCATCATATATTTTGATTGTTTTGTGTGATCGTTAGTAATTTTCAGAATTGGAAGAGCCTGTTGTGTACTTGTACAAAGCATGTGTGTTGTGCACTATCTATAATCCGACGGTTCGGATCGTGCATAACGCACATGCTGTGCACAAGTGCACTGCACAGCACGCACCCCGGCTTCCAATTTTCATGTCTGCATTTCGAATACTTTGCTGAAACTGTATATAGTACTGTTACTGTTGGTTTTCTCGCACTTTTTATACTCCAACGTGAGACCCATAGGCAAGCAAGTTGCCACTCTCTCAGATTTTACTCCACGCTCACTGAAAAGAGGCACTTGCGTATCTGCCCTTTGAGAATGGAGAGAGAGGGAGAGAGAGAGAGAGAGAGAGAGAGAGGAAAAAAAAGGAAAAAGGACCATCACTATTCACTACCTTCCAAAACCTTCCCACTCCCCTCCCCCATCCCAATCATCTCTCTCTCTCTCAACAAAAAAGCTTCTTCAGATTTTGCTGTAGATAAAGTGAAAAAGCAAAAGCAGATTCAAAGGAGTTTTCTTTTCCTCTCTCCATTTTCCGAAAAACCTTTCCTCTCCTTTTCCTATTTATTTTAGGTTCAGGCCAGCTTTCACGAATTTCGACTAATTCTATACCTCATCCGGTTAAGGGTAGACTATCCAAGTTGCGCCTAGAAAATCTACAAAAAATTATCTTTTTACGGCCTGATTTCAAAAATCAAACTATGATTACCTGTAATGAAAAGCAAACTCACCAATCAACCGGAACAACACTTGGCTCTCCTTTTCCCTTTCTTTTCCTGCACAAAAGCTCCCCACTACCACCAGCAGCACGATCCCAATAACAAGTGTAATAACTGGTACCCATCATTGAGTTCGATCAAAACCAAGTACCAAAAAGCGTTTAACCCAAAAACCAAATTCTATTGAAATCCCACAACAATGCAGAAATTAGCCATCTCTGTGTTAATTTTCATCTTCTCATTGCCACTCTTTGATCACTCACTCGCCGATTTGCTCGCCGAGCCGGCACAGCCGCTGAACCCGGGGGACTACTCCGCTCCGACCACCACACTCCCCTCGACTCCAATCCAAACGGAGCCGCAGACGTGCCGGCTCGACATCTCGGCCGAGCTCTTCGGCGGCGTGAGCGCCGCCTGCGGCCGGGACCTCGACCGGAGCCGCTGCTGCCCCGTGCTGGCGGCGTGGCTCTTCGCCGCCCACGCTCGCTCCGCCCTGCAGCTCCCGGCGTCTGTGCCGGCGGCGGATTCGGCCGAGCTGCCGACTATGCCGGACGACTCGCAGAAGTGTGTGAACTCGCTCCAGAGCTCGCTGCTGAGCCGGAACATACGGATTCCGCAGCCGAATGCCTCGTGCGACGCCGTTTTGTGCTTCTGCGGAATTCGGCTGCACCAGATCACGTCGTTGAGTTGTCCGGCTGCGTTCAATGTTACGGCGTATCGGAATGCGACACCGACGGCGGCCGTGAGGAATCTGGAGGGTAGCTGCCGGAATTCGTCGTACGCGGGTTGTACAAAGTGTCTCGGAGCTCTAGAAAAGGTAATTGGAATTACAATAATTCTATGGACACAACTAACGGCCACAACCCCAATCGCACCTGCCTACGTAAAATATTGAATTGGACCCTAGAAAAGGGCAGTGACTTCCGCACTATTTTTTTATTTTATTTTTATAAATGCACTTCATTTCTTATTCTTATTCTTTAGTGAATTTTTTATTTGTAATTTTTTCACTAAATGCAGAAAGTGGGGTGTATTTATCAAATTAAAGAGTGAGAAAATCATTTTACCATAGAAAAGTGTCAATTTATTACTACTACTAGACACTAGTATTATGAGCACTGCTAGAGACACGTTCGGACGCAAGATTACAAATGTATCTAGAATCGTCAACGCAACCTAGCTCATACAATGCACGTGGGATCAACACGCACTAAGCGACTTAAAACACATTTATAGCTGAATTTGTGTTGTGTAAGAATATAGTATTTTTTACGGAAAATTTATGTTAGATCACACACACTGATAAGAGAATCCGCAACCGGTGAGAGTGGATGGTGCCTGGTTGATTAAAATAATTTGTACGGTTCTAAAATTAACACACGAATAAGAATCGAACCTCAAATTAAGAATTCCTAAAGTCGCCTCAAGAGTTTAGTCCTGGAACTTAGGTTGGTTTCTCCCAAGCACATAAATTCAAAATCTCTCACGTGCTACCGACTTCTTTGGGTCAATCCATACGAGTTTTGTTCCAGTTTTAATTATTCCCCGCTTGTGAACAGTGGATTTAGTTTTCATGATTAGTCGAGATGTGGGTAAGTTGGCCCGGATACCCGCCTTATCAGAAAAAAAGAAAAAATTTCTGAAGTCCATGTTTGCAGGGACTAAAACAGAGGCGGCTCAATTTGCCGTTTTGTAAAACAAACTTAGGAAAGGGACGTCATTATAGAGATGAATCCAATCTGGAAGCGTGGTCTGTAGTGAGCAAACTCGCTATAGGGTGTAGGGAGTAATCAGAACCGTCTATCTCAGAATTCAATTGTTCGGATTTAAAATAAATGAAGAATTTATTTTAAATCCGAATAATTGAAAACACTTTCGGACGGCAACCAGGCTCCCGGATTTAAAATAAACTCCTCCATGAGATTATTCGCTACACCCTCTTGCGAGTTTGCTTGCAACCGCGGATCCTGTTTATAACTGCATAGAACTGGGTGTCTTCATAAATCCCTTATCCACAACCTTTTCATCTTTCATAATCCAGTTCATTTCCATTGCAATACTTGACTGTGGAATATCAGACTTGTATAGTCGAAACTACCCTTAACGTGTGGCGCGATCATTGCAGTTGAAGGGCGAGAGCAAAGCCGAAAGCAAACAAAGCGACCAAACAAGCAAGATGTTGAGCAGAGACTGCCAGCTGATGGGGCTAACGTGGCTGCTGGCGCGGAACAAGACAGCGTACATACCTACTGTCTCGGCAGTCCTGCGCGCCATCATGTACAGCGCGCACCCGCTGCCCCAGCAGGAGGAGCCCAGGTGCAGCCCCGATCACGATAACATGCCCCTCGCCGTCGATTCCCTGCTTTTCGAAAAGGCCTCTACATCGTCGTCTCCGTCTCTTCGACTGACGACGGGCACTTTCCGGTTTCCGATTCTGTCCCTAGTCATGCTTGTGGGTCTGATATTGTTGTCTGTCTAAAGCTGCTGCTTCTTCTCCTAGTGTTGGCTGCTGCATCTTTGACACCCCTGGTTTTTGGTTTGTATTGTGGGGGGCTCGTTTGAAGCTAGTAGTTCATAAGAATGGGGGCAATTTAGGAGGGTCCTTTTTGTCCATTAGCTCACTGTAAATTTAAGGCCTCATTTTTGGGATTTATGTTCTGCTATGTAAAGTATGAGGAAATCTCTACCAATTGTTTTCCTTCTATACGTTTTCCCGACAAATTCGAATATCAATGGAGCAATGTTAGGTAGCCTGAAAAGTTAATCCGAAAATATCCCGAAAAGAGAAACTAGTAGTTCGGATCACATCAGAAGTTAATCTGAATATATCCGGAAAAGAGAAATCAGTGGTCCAAATCACATCAAAGTGAGTATGAACCACTTATTAATTTCTCTTTTTGGGCCAACTCCTCGGACTACCTAATATCAATCTCACTGACTACTCTGGGCTACCTAACATTGTGTTTTTCTACCTGAGTTGGTTGTCAAAGCGTTCATGTGTTTGTTTCTTTTTCCTTTTTCTCTAATACATCAGCACGCCCCGTGGTGTCACCTTACACAAAGTACTTCCTCAAGCTCAAGGGTGAGCGGAACGGAGAAGGTGGCCGGGTGTCCGAATTTCGATGCTCATCATACCACAATAGAGAACACGAGGCCAACTTACTACTGCTCCAAAAGACTCAAACGTGAGATGAATTGAGAAACTTTTGTTCGACTTGAGTAGTTTTTTCATGGTGCTGATTAACGAGGTGGTGATCGAAATTATTATTTATCTTATGATGGCGTTGCGATACTTATAATACTATGAGTTTTGGTGCCTTCATGAGATCTCGAGAAAGAGCGCTGCATTTCTTTTAGACTCTGGAAAAAGTTACTCTCAAATGTTAAAAGGTAAGGGCCGCGGCTGAATGTTTGTCCTCGGGACGCGAGCCCGCCCTAAGTTGAGACGCTTCCTTCGATCTACTAATCAAAAGAAACTCTTCCCGAAACGAGCTGTGATCAGCAATGCTGCGATCACAGAATCGAAATGAAGAAGAAACTCTTCTCAAACTAGAAATCCGAAGTCCCAATTCACTGGAGTTTTTTACCCCGCACACTAAATGAATGAATCATTTCTATCTTCGATATTTCGATTTCAAATTTGGAAAGAGTCTCTTGGAAATTCCGAGACTGCAGAACTTTTGAATTTGTGATAGAATGGCGAAGATTCTCCAATTTCCTGCGCATCCAAAACTAATTTCTCGTACAATCACCCATTTGGAAACAGCTGCGATCAGGCAACGGTAGCATAGATTTTCGACTCAAAATACGTTTGACAATTAACTAGTCTATCTAACGCAAAGAGAAACACAATACACGAACGCTTGTGAGCATGTTTTTAATTATTCCGTTTCACGTACATTTACAAGAGTATAAATAGGAGCAACACTTCTTCCACCTTGTTCTAAACATGGCTCTCTTACCACTACTTTTTCTTTGATTCGAGAATTGAGATTTTACAAATTGTAATTATTCATTTTGTGCTGTCGAAAGGAGGGGGGCAACAAAAAATCGCTAGCTAGAGATTAAACTTGAGTAAAAATGGTCACCAACCTTTCCCTATGAGCCACAACCAGTCAAGTGTCACCCCTGCAAATAACCCCCCTAGAAGAAACAGCACAAGTATATTTCCCAATGCATTTTGCTCCGGTCCCTACATATTAACCATTGTCCGTTAGGAATACCATGAGAGGAAATGATTCCTATAAAACTAACTCAAGAGGTAAAACAAACGAAGGAATATACGAGAGAATTAGCATAGTAGGGATTCCATTCAGCAGAAAGTACGTAAAAGTTTTAGTTTTCAACATTCTTACGAAGCACCATCTCGTGCATTTTATGTGACATGATTCGCAAGAAACTTTACCCTTAAAAAAAAGCTAAATGTCTAGGGTACATGGGCTCTTCTAAAAGTATAGAGTACCCGTGTCCTACTCTTAAAACTTGGCAAGGGTGTCGGATCTGGATTTTTAGTTAGAAATAATGGGGGAACCATATTTGGAATATATGTCTATCTCAAAACTACGCACAAAATACTCCCATATCATTTATGAAATCACCATTTTTCCTAAGAAATATGTCGAGGAATAAGTATGTTTTGTTGTGTCCCCTGTAACCTTGACAGAACATGTCCGGTACTTTGACATATACCCTCTGCCCAAAGCTTGTACAAAATGATTTCTCTTTGAATGGTTTGGTTTACCGTTTCCCTAGTATCCTTGAGGTTATTTGATTTGGTTTTCATTTTTATCTTGGTTTCCAGCTTTCCGGAGACTTGTTTGGGTAGGGTCTTTGCTTTTGTAGTTTTTTGGTAGATGCACAGATCGAAAAGTTTTCTCGGTTACTCTGGTTGGCCTCTTGCCAATAATTGGTTATGGTGTTGTTCGATGCATATAAGGTTCTTGGTTGCATATCATTTTTGTGAGGCTCAGATGCCAACCTAGTTGTGGTGCGATTTCCTTACGATGACGTCTTCTTGGTATAACAACTTTGCTAATTATCACCTTGGTAATAAGATTTTCTTGATTGATCAAAGAAAAAAAGGTTAAGCTCACAGATAGGAAACAAAAACCAATTTTTATTCTTTTTTCCCTGAACTTTCCCGTCATCAACCGCAACCTAATATCTAGCAGAGGCCGAGCAAAAAAATAAAACCTAGTATCTAGCTAGTAGAGATCTAGTAACAAACTCGAAAAATAAGTAGGTAATAAATCAACGAACCTTGTAACCTTTTGGAGCAGAAGTCAGGACACAGACAGTGAGGTAACCATTAGTTAACCCCAAGAAGGATGTAAGCATTATCATCCAACCCTTGTCGCCATATTTGGCTGTGAAATAGAAGGCCGGGACAAGAAGGAAGCGAGAAAGAATTGCAATAGTAAGTCCTTTCCGCGATTCCAACTTCATGCATTTTACAAGTGGTATGTATCTCCCGATAAGATCCCACACGTCATACATTGCAAACAGAACAAGTACATACCTGCAATATTATCACTTGCAAGGAGTCAAAATACCACAAGAAAAAACGCTTATATGGGTAGTTAATCGTATTTTTGAATTATTACCGGATGCAAGTAGTCAAGATACCACAAGAAAGAACGTTTATATGGGTATTTATTCATATTATCGACTTATGAACGAGTAACAGTACACACAGTAGACACAGATCTGTATGCTGACAATGTTTTCACATGTAATAAGCAACATAATTACCTGTTTTGTTCTCAGTATTAATTTGCTTTCTATATTTTGTTTTCTATTTGCAAACAATAGAGAACCTTGGCTATCCCTTTCCGGAAACTTTTTCCAGGAAACATTTATGAAAATTGATACCAAATCCACTCTCAGGAACAAACCAAAAAGATGTTATTGAACTAACGAACTTTGTAAAACTATTTTCTCATGAACACAAATGAGACCAAAACGATGAGTGTTCCATTCTTTTCATTACTCGGGTTTTGGGAAACACGAAAAATGAATATGCACAAAACTAAAACGAGAACAATAACAATCTGCAATGAAACACTAACCATGCGCCCAAGCCATGTGATCCAGTATCTTCAGATAAAAATCCAGGGAAAATCGACAATGTCAGAGCATAAATCAGAAACATGCCAAGTGCATAATCCATGTTTTTAAACAACAATTCCTTGGTGCTTAGTCGCTCGAGTCGTTTAGGGTCTTCCTCAGCCTGCACGGGTTCCACGAAATGATTGGTCGATGTATACACATATACAAAAAGTTAAGCGTTCATAGGAGCATCTTGCTTCATATAATCATCACAGTAATAAGAAAAAGAGACGCACTTCTTGTACTGGTTCTGCATAAATGCCACCAGCAGCAAGGTCAGCTGAAACAGTTTTGGATCCTTCTGATGCTGCCTTTGAGCGGTAATACTTTACAATTGGAAGCTTTGGAAATACAAATGCATAGAGAACAACGCAGAGCAGTTCAAAGAATGCAGAGATAGCAAAGAATAAAACTGCAAAGAATAGATAGAAAAAATTAGCAATACACTAGTTGCTTCGATGCCTCAATATAATGAGATAGGTAAATCAATGAATCTATCTATTGATATACACTAGTTACCCAAAAAAACTAATGATATATACACTTTTGTAAATTGCTAGAAAAGCTCTTTTGTTGGCTAATTTTAGCGGATTCGAACTCTGTCTTTGGATGGGGATGTCATATAGAGTACAAGTTGCATGATAGGGAACTACATAAACAGATTGACAAAGATAGACGATTAGTAGAAGTTCAGGTCGGCAAATGACAGTTATGTAAGTTAGAGAATGAACTTCCAAAAACAAAACCTTGAGAGGAAAAAATGCATTGAAATTCGTCGACACAATATACTTTGCTTCATACTCGGACACTGCACCAAAAGTTAACATAAAGTTGAGAAGTTTTCATTTCCCCGAAAGTAAAAACTATAGCTCTATAGATAATTAGATACTTCCTCCGTGATTAATTGTTGGTCCGGTTTTCAATTTCAGGATGTTCCAAAATGTTAGTCCCTCTTAAAATGTCAAAATCCTAAAATTGGTTAAGTTTCCAAGACTATCCTCGTTAGCATTTAGTATTGTATTCCGAGTGAGTCATACAATAAGGGGCAACTAAGGGAATTACATCATGAAATTTGATGGAAGTGCAATAATTGCATATCATTCTTAAAAAATTGAAATCCCCAACAGGGGCCAACATTAAGGAAGAGAGGGAGAGTATCATATTTTGACAACATTTCCAGTGACATAACTTTAAAGATTACACTTGGCTGCATCAAATTACACTTGGCCGTTACGAATTACTCTTGGACGCATTAAATTGCACTTGGCCGCATCAAATTGCACTTGGCTACTACAAATTACTCTTGGTCGCATCGAATTGCACTTGGCCGCTACAAATTACTCTTGGCCGCATCAAATTACTTTTGGCCGCATCGAATTGCACGTAGCGTGCAATTTGATGCGGCCAAGTGCAATTCGTAGCGGCTAAGTGCAATTCAATGTGGCCAAGAGCAATTTGATGCGGCCAAGGTAATTCGTAGTGGCCAAGTGCAATTTGATGCGGCCAAGAGTAATTCATGGTTGCCAAGTACAATTCGATGCGGCCAAGAGTAATTCGATGTGGCCAAAGAAAGGACTTGAATTTACTAGCTCCCTTGCGCAGGCCATCCCTGGAATTCTCAAATGCTGCCTTTGTAATCAACCTCAGGCCAGAGGTCAGAGCCCCGGATGCAGCCAAACCAGCTAGGAAAGACTGAAGAATCAAAAACCAAGAAGATTTTCAAATTTTTGAAACTATTGCCAAATAAGAAAAGAGAAAAAAACTTGTTGACCACAAATAAGCCATCCACAGAAACCTACTTGAATAAACTCGGGTAGCATGTATGAGAGATCTCCAACCATTCCACCCTGAACATGAGCATCCGCAACTCCAAAAGCACCGCTAATAAAACATATTCCGATATAAGTTCCAATTCCCCCTTTCCCAGATGTAGCTAAATCCAACTAACATGTAATAATGGAAAGATGGATCAATAGTTCAATACAGACTCACATGATTGATAAAGGAGTATCAGTTAGTAAAAACCATACGTTTAAGGAGCAAACTTGGTGTAACACCATGTAATTAAGGTACTTACAACAAGAACCAAAAGAGCGCTTATGAAAAATAGGGTATATCCAAATAGGTTCCTTCGCCTAGTATTGATTTTTGCCTCTTTGTATGTCAGGATTGCAAGCACTCCAAGCGCAAAAGGTTGATATACAAGAGAGAGGACCCTCGTGGGGTGGTATCGCTGTATAAGGAAAGAAAATCTGTCAAATTGGTTGCAACAAGCACGACGACAGCAAGAATACAAAAAGAAGAAAAGTTACTCATCAATTATGCTCATAATGAACTAAATCTCAAGGCAGATTGGATAAGGCATATCCAATAAACAATCTCCTTGAATCGACAAAATTCAGGAGGAGAACAATATCTAGGCAGAAAGTTCGAATGTGAGGGAAAGAACATAGCATTAAGTTATTAACGTCATGCAATTTACAAAAGTATAACCGTTTGTGGCCAGTAAGCAATGAAAGTCATCAATTAATTCAAGATAACCATGGAGTATTCCTTTACAGTAAAATCACCAGTCAATTTAGTACAGTGCGGATTTGAATCGTTCAACGAAACATCTAGTATAGTGCTTAAATACTCATCACTGGCTTTTGTCCAATCGTAGGATGGAAGAACAAGAAGGGCAGAGAAGCCTTCTTGAAAGTGGCACTTGAAAGCGATGATGGTTCAAGTAACAGGAAATACAGGATTTGCTAAGTTTTATATGGCAAAACACTAGGTTTTCACCATTTCAGTTTGCATAGATTTTCCAGATTGCAAGAAATTTGAGATAGGGAATTTCCAAGGTACTTCAACTTGCATCTGCATGCTAAAAAATTGGGCTAAACTCTGCTTTAAGAGCATGGATTCTATACTTCTGTAATGAACAAAGCACTAATTTACAGCCTAGTTGGCTAATTCTTTGAAGGACTTTTGGATTGCATGGAACTACAGTTAAAATTGTCCAATCATGAATTTAGTCGTGCCATCTTTAGACAAATACAACACTGCAGAAACCAAAGAAAATAGCTGCTGAAACCCAAGAAAATAATGCAGAAATTGAAAATGAAATTACTGGGAACAAGGTAGCATAGTAATCTTCAATCTTAAGCATACTATTCCACGAGAAAAGGCACCCATTTCCGAGAAGCCAACAAACCAACATTGCAGCATACTTTCCCTGCAAATGGCAGCATACAATCCTCAGATTCCATTTAAGAAACTCGGTTTATCTCACTCCAACGTTTGACTTTCTATGGAAAATTTGAAGGATAAAGTAAGTGAACAAGACAATGTCATTTCTTTCAGCATGATCCAACCACAGCCTGAAAGAATAAAAAGAAGCAATCACATACCTTAAGCTTATTTGGATCCCCATTTTCACTTATGAGAGGCATGGTTGCTCCCTTTCACAACTCCTGCAAATCATGAAACATTAAATACTATGGCCATGAAAATAGTTTAAACAATTAAACATCAAAATCTCACTTCTACAGAGTAGCATTTTTTTTAACCAGTGTCGGAGGTGAATTCAGGACAAGGAGTTAAGATTACTAAGCCGGCGGTAATTAAGGTGGATCAAGAAGAAAGTGACAAATGAAATTAGTACATTAGACACGTGGCAGCCCACAGGCCACAGCGAACCATCCAACAAAGCTCTAGTATCTGAAGGCATGAAAGCTCTACACAGAGAGTATCCAATGTGAAGATAAGTGTGCTCGGCACTGAGACTATCTAAACAGAAGTATATTGAGTCCAACCAGTGTGGAAAAAATGAAAAGCTCTAGTCCAAGAAGAAGAAATCAGTATATAAGTAGTACACTAACAGACACCAACCGGTAGTACATACGCCTCCGAAATGATCACATTGGGTTGCATCAGCCAATCGGGAATATTGCCATTATGACAGATAGCCATCTGAGTGTACGTCCAAAGTTTACACGCAAAGATCATAAAAAAGATAGCAACAATCACCCATGACTAGAGTCTCAGTGAACTAGTAACCAACCTCGGGATAGGTTCTTGCCTTTGGCCTACTTAGAAACAAAAGAAGTAACAAGGGATCAAACCTAAACAACTAAAAGACTAATATCCTCTCAGTACTCACTTTCTCCCTCACTTTCATACTACGACTTTGTTCGATTATTTTGCTCGGCTGAGTTAGACTCAACTGAAGGATAATCAATCAGCTGCTGACTTTACCATCGGAGGCACTCCAGCCGAACCCACCGGCCTGTTTGTATCTGACTGGTTATCTCTTTTACAGGAAAAAAAAAATTTCCAAGGAAAAGAAGCTAAGTTTGTGATTTGTATCACCCAAAACGCAATATCAATTCGTTAATTCACCACGGTTGACCACCTGCAATTATCATTCTCCTAGGAAGAAAAGCATACACGCACATACACGTTCCTATATTACTAGCCCTGGGAAATTGCTCGCTCAGAAATCCCTTTCTAATTCTTGTTTAAGAACGAGGGTATATAGTACAATAACAGCCTAAAAAGTTGTTCTTGTAAATTTCTCGGTCCCGGCATGGATAGGCCTTTGACTGACCGGACGGAAGGTGCACATAAACTGACCAACACCGAACACCCTGACCGTCTAAAGAAAAGCTAAAAAGTTCTTAATTCAAGAGGGAAGCAATAGCAGATGAATAACAAAAACATCTTTAAAAGCCACAAACACAACAGAAGAAAACAATTCCCGTTTACGGGCTTCCAATCGAGAAATTTACATGGAAATGGAACAGTAGAACCAGCAGAAAGGTACAACACATATCTCAATTTTATTCATTGGAAGAACCCATTATTGAAACAATGATCCAAATCATAACTGTAACATATTAATTGAATTAAATTGATTCATACACAGATGATCATACTTTCGAGAAGTAATGAAGGGTGGGTGGATAGGAATGTACTGTATGGAGAGGTTATTGGACTTTTGTGGGATTCCGGAATCTCAGCGTCTGAGCCACTGATAATGCATAAAGGCATTTACAAGAAGGATAATTTTGAATAGTCATGCTACTTGCACATACACTTTTACACATATCTTGCACATATACTTTTATGGGGCCCACTTCGGATCCCACCAATATGATCCAAACCGCTCATTATTTTTAAAATAATTTTTCAAAAGTTCCTGTAAAAAATCAACTTGATAGGATATCGGTAAGGGCTTTTTCAGAAATCATAGGGTGAAACAGTCTGATTCATACTGCGATTTCCGAAAAAGCCCTCACCAATATCCTATCTAGTTGATTTTTTACAGAAATTCTTAAAACATTATTTTAAAAATAATGAGCGGTTCGGATCATATTGGTGGGACCCGAGATGGACTCCATAAAAGTGTATGTACAAGATATGTGTACAAATGTCCAGTGCTACTTTATGTTTAGACAGAGAGAGGCTGGCTGGCTGGGGGAAATAAAAACGTGGGTTGACGTTAAGACGTAATTACGTATACGAAACAAGACTTTTCTTTTCCGTGTTCAAGGCAGCGGAAGTGAGACTGTGAGAGCGCGAAAACGTCTGAATTTAATTTTTTCTTCAAATAAATAATGTTTTGTTTGGATGAGTTTTTTAGAAATTTGCGAGAAATTTTTTATGGGCGTAATGATTGAAACTATGGGAAATGAATGAAGAGAGATAGAGAGAGAAATGAGAATAATGATTGGAGATAGGGGTAACGAGTGGAAAGTAATGATTAGAAGTAATGATAATGAGTTTTTTTGAGTTGAAATTTTTTTTTTCAAAAAGAGAAATGAACAAGGCTTTTAATTCTTGAGTGTGGGAATAATTGGGAAAGCAAGCACAAAGCAAGAATTGATAATGGAAGTGAATGTCATTTTGAAAGATTATGTAACTTATGTTTAAGAAAAGCTAATTAGGCCAGTAGTTGTTCTCCTTGGCGCTCTCTCTGTCTCTCTCTCTCTGTTTTGGTTTTTTTTTTTTTGGGGGGGGAAACTTTTTTTGGTTTTATTCTTATTCAGAAAACTTTTGCATTTCTTGTTTTTTGCTTCAAACTATTGTGGTTTATTAATTCATGGGAAAATAAAAAATTGTGTATTTTATTCATTTTGTGCTTTTCGGGCTTGTAATGTTTAAAAGAATTACTCATTTTTTAGACAAATTTATAATTCACAAAAGTTTGAAACAAAATTAAAAAAGACCCAAAAAAAATTAAATAGGAACAAAACAGTTCAGGAAGGAACGGGGTAACAATAGTACAGTACATCCCACAGGTTTACACTCAATTACGACATAATTGCACTAAGCTCCCTCATCTACGAAATAAAAGTCAAATAATCTGACCTCCCCTACGGATAAATGAAACAAAGGTATGGCAAAAGTCAAAGGTGAAGTACTGAAATGTGGTTCCGTTTCAATACTCAATTACTGTTGTTAGTGCTTTCAATTCCTACTCTCACGAATTTAACTAGTTTGGGATATTTTTCAAAGACTCTTTTACGCTTTTGTTGCCGCTAACGCTCGTGTCCGCGAATTATATAACTTAGGGCAGAAGTCAAAGAGACCTTACTCTACCCTTAATTCTTGAATGGAGGATCCTTTTATGTTCTGATGACCGATGGAGATACCGATAAATCGAAAAAACTGATCGCTGCTTAAGATACCAGATAAACAAAAAAAAAAAAAACATATATCTCAGTGGGGGATCAAATTTTCTTTAAGTATACTCTTTCCCTAGTAAATGTATATAGTTGAAAAGTACAATATTTTGTTGGAATCATATTTTGTGAATACTTCCATTTGGAATTCAAAATGTATGCCCATAATTTTAAAATCAAAATATCTTCACATATTTGGAACTCTTGTTACACTGGTCAATACAGATCAACCTACCAATTTATGGTTCAAAAATTACAATACTATGTTGGAATTAGATATATGTCCGTAATTTGAAAAAAAAAAACTATAAGTCAAAATTTCTTCATTTATTCTTAACTTTTGTTAAACTGGGCTCATCTTGATCATTTTTTTGCTTCTCATATGATGCTTTAACATCTCGTGCGTGCAGTGAAGATGAAATTGATCCTGGCAAAATATTGATTAATTACAAATTAAAATGAAGGAGTCAAACAAAAAATATCATTCTTTATCTCAAAAGGTCATGCCAACTGCCTCTTTAAGTGAAAAGATAGTGCTGTTTTTGATGTTCAGAAAATGGTGGACCTTCTTATTAATATTTAATTTATCAAAACTTTTTGTAAAATCTTGAATGTTTGAATTTCGTCATGAAAAATCATCGAACCAAAATTTCTTTCATAGTTCAACTCTTTCGACTTTTTTTCCTGGCTCATTGAATAGGAAGTATTATTTAAATACAGTAGCATGGAAGACTTCAATATTTCTTGATAACTTGGATGCTTGCCAGCTTATGCGCACATCGACCAATTCCAAAGACTAAATCGACAGCCCATCTGCGGTTCCAATTAAAGCCAGAAAAAACATGGAGAATTTCAGTATTGAATTCTACTACAATTTACATTGTCCCTTAGTACACTTGAAATGACAGAATTAAACACACCATTACTATATCATTCAGTATTGCAAGTCCAAGAAAAAACGGAAGCATCAATCAGCAGATAAGTTTTCAGGTGCCGGGCGGGTACCACACGCGTGGTATCTGTCGGCGATCCCAACCATTCAAACGTGTTTGGATGGTCCGGGTTTTACACAGAGAAAAAGAGGAGAGAGAGTGATAGGATGAGGGGAGAAAGAGAGAGAGGATAAATCTCAGCCATCTAAAACACGTTTTGATGGTTGGGATCGCTGACTTGTACCGCCATGTGGCACCCACTCCACACCCAAATTTATTTCATGATTGTGGTGTTGGTCATGAGGGCTTGCAATGGGCTTTTCCCCCTTACAGCACTGCTCTGTTGGGCCCTCATGTAGTCTTTGTACATGATGGGCCTGTATTTCACCCAACTCTTCTCATCAACTAATGGGCTCGCTGGTGCAACTGTGGCAGTCATTTCCGGGCCGTGGCCCACTGCGATCGAAATCCTGGTTCTTTCTGCATTTACCACTGCTCTGTGCTCCACACTCTTGTACTTCCCATTGCTCAATATCTGAGGTACAAATTCAAAACATATAATTTGGAAATTACGAAAACAGGGCATTGCACAGGGTTCTAATTGAAAAAGTTGGGGTGTTGTGATACTTACCAATACCAATAATAATGATAGTGGGTGTACTAGCCCATATCGGGTAGTATTAGCTCATACTTAAGATATGAGTATCGGAGATTTAGAATCCCATAGACGTAATAGGTGATATTTGACCCCAGTTTAACATAAGTGTTTGCCATCACATCGCTACTTTTCCTGGCTAATTGGGTATAACTCCTTTCTAAGGAATCAAAAATCTTGCGGGGCATTTCCTGTAGTGCACCCTGTAGGACATAATCATAACCGTCCACGAGTGTTTTCAACGGTTCAGATTTAAAATAAACTCTTCCGAGTTTATCTTTTCCCTGAAAGATTTTATTTTAAATCCGGACCGTTGAAAACACTCGTGGACGGCTTGGATGTGCCCTACAGCGTGCACTACAGAAAGTGCCCAACAGGATCTCCGGATCTCATTTCTAAAGTTAGTGCAGACTGTGCAGTTTTGCCATCCACTTTCAATATTATTCTAGTTTATATGTCCATCTAGTTTTACACCAAAGTGGAAAAATTTTCATGGGAACATTGACAAAGGGCCATAGTCTACATTGTGCACATTACTTCCCTCACCATGAGGACGGTCCATGATAGCTAGGATTAGCTACCCACCCAAAGTTGTACAAATCCTGTCACTGCATTAAAGATGATGTTTACCATACATACCTACTATTGAAAATAGCACGCGGTGCTTACCCTACTGCTCTGTTTCACCGCTCCTCTGTCTCACCGCAGCGTTCAATTTCACCGTCTGTCTTGGAAATCAATGGTCAGAATTTTAAAAGACTCTTCCAGGGAAGTGACTAACTCTTCTGTGGAAGAGTCTTTTAAAATCCAGACTGTCGAAAATACTTTTGAATGGTGAAAATGAGACCGGTGGAGGAAGCAGTTCAACAGAGCGGTGGGAGTAAACTTTCTGATTAAAGTCATGGAGAATTACCTCAATGTAATCTCCAATGTTGACAACCAGAGTACCAGGCATGTGGTGGACAGCAACCCATTCCCCTTGGTGCTTGACTTGCAAGCCATCGACCTCATTCTGCATCAGGATGGTGATCCCCCCGTGGTCCGAGTGAGCTGCGAGCCCGAGCGTTCTGTGCGGCTCCGGACACGGAGGGTAGTAATTGGAGGCCACGATTTGACACCCTTCGCCGAGCGATTTCTCAACGTAATCCCGTTCGAGTCCCAGGGCTTCAGAGATTGCCCCGGAGATCCTTATTGCCAATCCCCAAACCTCCTCCAAGTATTCCTTGGCCACAACCCTTTGACAAATTAGCAATGATTTAGAAACGACAGTCACGTGAATTAGCTTTAGCGTTTTTTGGGCCAAAAAATAACTTTCTTGACCATCCCAAACGAAAGTTTTTAATTTTTTGATCGGAAAAAATTAGACAATGATTGGAGAGACTAATTCAACAAGATTTTTTAAATTTGTTTTAGGGGATGTTAAGGTGATAATATGTGACAGTAGCTAAAAGAACAACTTAAGCATGATTTTGGATTTATCAGCTAGGAGTATTTAGAATTTCTAACCTATTTCTTCACATCACAAGATGCAGGGGAATTTGAGATACAACAACAAAATGTCTGTTGGATCTTTTATACTTAGCGTGCTAGCTAGCGTGTTTGGCATAGCTTTAAGCAACTTATCAGATACTCCCTCCGTCTAAGTATCCCTTTCCACTATTTGGGAGATCTCAAAATATTGTCTATATCTTTTTATCTATAGTATTTTTCATATCCAATATAGATTTTGATAGATCTCAATTAGTTCTTTTATACAATATTTTAAAACTCTTTAAAAAATATTATAGGTTGAAAAAAAATATATAAATGGCACAACTGCCGATAAATGACACTTATTTTGAGACGAATGGAGTATTAATTTTTAGAGTAAGTTTTAAAAAATGCTTACCCTAAACAAGGATGCTTTATTGCTTTTTACATCATTTTGTAGGTTCTCATTTTTAGTTGGTTGGTCATATGATCTAGTTACAAAAAAAAATAGTACTGTTCCATATAAGCTCTGTTTTTACTAGACGTTTCAAATCTATTCGGCTTTACATTTTATTCGACAAAACCTACCACAAATTTGATGCAAAAGAAGGTGCAATAAATTCGAAGTGAATATGAAAAAGGACTAATTAATTAGCCGAATTGGCGGATTTGTTTAGACGTTAATTAGAGAGAGCAAGAATCATGTTACCTGTAAGTAGAGGGATTGCGCGGCCAAAGGTGGAAGCTATTATCAATAGGATGGCCAAAATGTCTCAAATAATCTCTCCAATGAAGTGCATGTCGTTGCGATGTGTTCAAGCTTGTTCCGTACCGTACCGGATTCATCACATCCTCTGAAGCATAATTCATCTTCTCTTCCGCTGCTTGGTTGAAGAACCCATCCACAACCTTCAGCATTTCTTCCATTAACGATACCTCGACCCCGTGGTTTATAATCTGTTAATTGAAATTAAGAAGGATCCAATAATCTGATTAGTGATATAGATTCGGCCCATTTGTTTTGGGCTGGCTTAGAAAAAGCCCGAGGCGCAACGAAGTTTAGCCCTACCCACTACCCAGCCCCTCGATTGGACTGGGCCGGTCTAGGTTTTTAATATTAGGCCATATCTATCTACACTTTACTCAAGTAAAAGTATTGTATGGGAATGAGTTTGGATCATGAATGTTCAAATTTCAGAACTAAGAGGAATGAATGTTGAACTTAGGCATTGAGGGGAATGAGGTTATCCGAGCTATAGAGTGTTGGGCTGGGCTCGTTTACTACGTGAGCCTAAAACTCGAGTTTGAGCTCCGCTCGACTATTAAACAAGTCGAGCAGAGCTTCAAGTTGCTCAAGAGCAGATCGGTTCGTTTGGAAGCCTAATAACAAAGAATGAGATAACATGGGTACTAGTGAAAATATTTATAACCACCAACAAACAAGGTTCAACATTTATTCTGTTCCCTTGACATAAATTATTAGGATTACCGAATTAGCACAAGTTAATTTTGTACCCTGAAGAAACCCCAGTGAGCACAAGCAGCACCAATGGCTTCAACGGTCATCCTCCGGTGCCCAATCGATCCATCAAGACCGCTCAAATCTATCACCGGAATAGCAACTCGGCTCGACGATATCAGCTTCTCCGGTTGTAGCGGCAAAACGTATTCTTCGGGCAGCACGCGCATACAAGGCATCGTATCGACAAGATACTTGACACCCTTCCTACAGTCTCCACGGCCGGAATCGTCGTCCGAGAGAGATTTCCCGGCAATTAGATCCATGACAAATTGAATGGTGCTGTGAAGGCTGAATATCAGTCCTGGTAAAATGAGCTTTTGATGTAATTGGTGTGAGTTTTGTTTAGAGGCCAGTGTGTCCACGTTTCTGACTCGAAATTTGTCTTGTGAAATGGGTGTTTTGGTAGGCTGTGGCCTGGTGGCATTAGCATGCAGAAGAATACATGGCTTGCTTTGTTTTCTTTTGGTACGTAACCGAATTCCTCTTTCGTCTTGAATTGCTTTCCCAACCTTTCTAAGTGAATGGACTTGGGTGAAAAACAATAGTAATAGTACAAACATAACGATCCTCGGTAATATTTCCTCTTCTCGTCAAGAAGTCTTCGGCCCAACGGCATTAGGAGTGCATTTAATTAGGTGTCAGGAGTTGAACTCCCTCTTCCAAGATTCTAATCCAACTCTTCTACCAATACTGACTTTCGTTGATCAAAAAATTCCTCGTCTTTGAAGAAACGCTACATATATATATTGAGGGGTTTAGTTGAACTTTTTTTTTAAAATACGGCAATTATTTTATTATTAACCCTTGCAAATGCTATAAAGATTAAAAGGATGAGGGATGGTGGTACCAAATCCCAAGCTAAACCAAGACTATCTTCTGCCCACCCAAAACCCAAAGCCTAGCGTTTAGTTGAACTTAAGCCGCACACTAGTCTATGTGATAAAATTCAACTCTCTAAAAAAATAGTGTGAGTGTGCGATGACCCTAATCTTCATGAACGCCCAATCAATATGATCAAATTTATCTCCACCTCCAAAAATAATTAGTTAAGTATGGAGGACCTTAGTCTTAAAATTTTATACACCAATAATTTCTCAAAATTTATCTAAGCAAAAATAATCCTTCAACTACTTTAATTCGGCCGCTACTAAATCTGCCCGACTCAGAAAGAATATAATAGACCGGGAAGTATACAAAACAAGAAGGTGGCGTAATATGATTGAAATTATGACAAAGATCAACGATAATTTTGCATTAACTGTACTCAACGAAATACACAGATCAATCATCCAGGGCCTTATTCTCGATTCTCCTTAGGGCATGAATAGAAACTAGCCTTGCTCATCGGCTCTTTCGGTTTATAATGGGTCGATTTTTAGCCAAATCCACTCATATTTTATGTACCAAGTAGCTAGTAATTCCATGACACTGAACGAGAATATATTAATTTCAATAAATAAAAAAATTGAGATGTCGAGATTTTAAATTTGCAGAAGAAGAGTGGAAGGAACCAAAAAAAAGAGACCGGCAAAAATAAGCATATGAGTGTTGTAGTAGCCCAAAGAAATAGAATAAAACGATTCATAAAACTTTTAATTCATTACGCGAGAATAATTACAATGTACAGATGCGTTATTAGAAAGCAAAAGCTCTATAACATAAGCATAGATAAAAACAAGTCTACTGAGTCGGCCCCCCTTAGGTAAAAAACCTGGTTGTTGCTGCCATTTTTTCCAGTAATATTGCATGCTTATTGCCAATATGGTGGAAAGGAGTAATCGAAGCCATCATCATAGTACAAATAATGATCATATGGAGTGAGAAATCCTCCCTCAACCAAAGGTACTGAAGAAAGATCATCGTCTTGGTTGAAGTAAACTGTGTCAGCTAAGAATGGTTGAGTCCAGAAATCATCAGTCGACTCCGCAATGGGTTGCAAAGGAGACTGGCTGCTGATATCTTCCATGACCGAGTTCGTGCCGCACGGTAAAGGTGCACAATCATGGCTCAAGTTGGAGATTTCGCTCGAAGACGAGCTTTCCAGGATCGGCGGCTGGGAAAGATCCGGATCCTCGGCGACTTCTTTGGGTGCAAGTTCTCTCCTCTTCTTGGATGCAGATTGGACACTGCCGGTCGATTGCCCGTCGATCTTTCCAGGATTGGTGGTTGATTGGTTTTGGTGGAGTCGTTTCTTAAGGTGGGTGTGCCAGTGGTTCTTTATCTCGTTGTCTGTTCTTCCGGGTAATTTTGCAGCAATGGCCGACCATCTGTGAAAGGAAAACAATGCAAAAGAATTCATTAGTACTTCAAGAATCATGATGGAACAAATACTTCATTCATCAGGTCGCGAGATGATCAACAATTTCATCGATCAAACTTGCGACCAGCGATTCGCGATTTTATGGAACCGAATGTTAGTATGAGGTGAAATTTCGAATCTTTCGTACTTGTTTCCGAGTTCTTCATGTGATTTGATGATGATATCTTCTTCTTCTTCGGTGTAGCTCCCCCGTTTGACGTTTGGGCGCAAGTAGTTCATCCATCGCAGTCTGCAACTCTTTCCACATCTAGCTAGACCTGAAAAACACCATAACTTCTTCAATTTTCAAAATCCATTGAGAGAGAGAGAGAGAGAGAGAGAGAGAGAGAGAGAGAGCAAGGTTAATTCTGACCTGCGAACTTAGGGAGTTCACGCCAGTTCCAATGGCCGTATCTCAGTATATAATCTCTCAGCTTTTTATCTTCTTCAGGACTCCATGCCCCTTTCTTCCTTCCATTGTTGTCATAGCTTGGCCTTCTCCCCATTCTCTCTCTATCTCTCTCTCACACACTCTCTCTCTCTCTCTTATTTCCAAAAGTCCTCGAGAAGTCAAGTTTTAATTGAGGGACACTTCTTCAAAGCTCGACTCCTATATAAACTTCTTGATTGGGACCTCAACGTGTTTCATAACCACAAAAAAAAAAAAAAAGAAGACAAAAGAGAAATTATTAAGTGCCGTTGGAGTACCATACGGTGGTACTCCAAGCCTCTTCCCACTACACATTACATTCGAGTCCACACATTTAATCTTGAGTTTTGCAAATTTGTGGGCGACGAGAACTTGGGAGCACCACGTGGCGGTGCCCCATGAGCAATAAATACTTTTTACAAAACAGGTACCAAGTAAATATTACGCAGCATGTTTACGTTGTACCCCAAATCATTTACGCAGACAAATTCATCGGTAAGTACATTATCATTTATTTTTTGTTGGGTCATTCGGTGACAATGAGTGACACACGCTATTTACCTAGCGGTAATTTTTATTTGCAAAGAGTTCGTACTTCATGACAATGTCACATGGTACTCGAGGAGTATAATTGCTAGAAATACTCCATACCCAATCCTTTTCTTTTTCTTTTAACCCAATCCTTTATTAGCTGATCTATATTCTAGAGGAGAGGTGCTATTGGTACAGATTTTATATCTGTACCAGTGTGTATAAATTCTTTTTTGTCCCATTTTTGAGTCTTTAAAAAATGATCGAAATCGTTCATTTTATTTAAAATACTTTATTTACGGCTCCTACAAAAAATAAACTCAATTTGGTATCGATTAGGACATCTACAAAACGTTCAACTTTGTCCTAGAATTTAAGCCTGAATTTTAAAGCAAAGTTAGATGTTTCGTAAATGCTCTTGCGGCTACCAGATTGAACTTATTTTTGGCAATGACTATAAGCAAAATATTTTAAACCAAATGAACGACTCCGATTATTTTTTTAAAATCCAAAAAATGGTTTGTACCCATTGGTACAGATTTTATATCTGTACCACTAGACTTTCTGATTCTACAGTAGTTGTAAAACGTGGACCTTGACTAAGATAAGATTTAATGCAATGATGCATGCATATGCTAAAAGGACTATTAAGTTATTTTTAAGTTATTAAGTTAAAAATAATTGTCACATATTGCAAAAATATTTATGCCACACCCCTGCTTTACCCATCCTGCCGTCCATTGGTGGGTCCTACCGTGATACGGATTCATCAATGCCCAAAGTTTGTGAACAGCCGGATTGGTCTTTCGAACTTGGGTTTTGCTAGAAAATGCCCGGTGGGCAACAAAAATTATATACTTTTTCCTATCTCTCCACCCCGTGTCTGGGGTCTGACACAGGTACACTCCTACTATGACGGAAATACCCTCGCTTGGGCTTGGGCAAAAAGTATCCGAACCTATTATATTTTTTTTCTTTATTTAATTAATACTAATGTTTATAGGCTGTATCATTTTTCTTTTTTATTTATTTAAAATTATTTTAATGTTTCAATTTTCAATCCGGTTGAATTGATGGAAAGATCTTGTTTTTTTTTTCATTTTATCTTTAATGGTTATTATGAAATTTTGAACTCGTAGAATCAAATATCTCTTGGGGCTAATTAACGAGAGCGCTAAAGTCAAAATTTAATTATGGCCATTTAGGATAAAATGATTAGGAAACTAAAATCTTTCCCCTGGTTCAAACGGATTGAAATTTGGAACACTTAATTTTTTAATTATATTTAAATGACAGTTTATATATTTAGAAATATAGTTAAAAAATTAAGTATTCCAAATTTCAATCCGTTTGAACCAGTGGAAATATTTTAATTTTCTAATCATTTTATCCTAAATGGCCATAATTAAATTTTGACTTTAGCGCTCTCGTTGATTAGCCCTAAGAGATATTTGATTCTACGAGTTCAAAATTTCATAATGACCATTAAAGATAAAATGATAAAAAAAATAAGATCTTTCCACCATTTCAACCGGATTGAAAATTGAAACACTAATAATTTTAAATAAATAAAAAAGGAAAAAGATACGGCGTATAAACATTAGTATTAATTAAATAAAGAAAAAATAAAATAGGTTCGGATATTTTTTGCCCAAGCGGGGGTATTTTCGTCATAGTAGGAGTGGACCCGTGTCAAACCCCTGACACGGGGTGAAGAGATGGAAAAAAGTACATAATTTTTGTCTTTTTGTGGATGCCCATTAGGCATTTTCTAGCAAAACCCTTCGAACTTTGTCTGTTCATTAAGCCAGATACATTATTATTATTAAAAAAAAAAAAAAAGTTTAGTGAATTCTTGTCGAACTCATGAACGCAAATTCTTTGGAGGCATCTGCACAATACAATCGCGTGATTCACATTGGCCTTAAGTTTGCCCGGTCTATGACTGTGTTCCGACGTCAAACACGAAGATTTTCCCGCCAAGGCTGGGCCGGGATCGGTCCTCATCACATAAATGTTTGGACATCTTCAGTCGTTTTTTTGTAGACTTCCGTTATATATAGGGACCCAACAGGTTGACAAATTCTGTGCCGGGAAATTTTTTCCACGATCGAGTACTAATGGGATCATGTAATAAAACACTCTTGCAGATGTCCTAGCATATAATATATATTGTAGCTAAACCATGATGCCGTCGTTGCAACTCTGTTGTGAAATCTGGTATGAACCGGGAGCCTAAGTATTTTTGTTGAATCGCATAAATTCTAGTGAGATCTGGTCCGAATCAAAACGCATTCTTGTGGAATCACGTAAAATCTTTGTGTCTTGTTTTTTTTATTTATTCCAATGTTTGTTATTTCATTTGTTGCTCGATCAATATTTCTAAAATATTGTTAATACAACCTTTTGGCATACCTTTTTCGAGCAATATAGTCTTGGTCTTTCTCTGTTTGTAAGTTATGTACCTTTTTCGAGCAATAGTCTTGGTCTCATAGACCCAAAAAAATTCTTTACAGAGCTTTACGTAAAGGAGGCGTTACGAAACCAAATCGCACGCGCCCAAAGTGTTTCTGGACGGTTCATGAATTGCATGAATGAGTGGCTGTGATTGCACCGGTCAAAATTGAAAACGAATTTCAACCATTAATTGCATGAATGAGTGGCTGTGATTGCACCGCTCCATGAATATATAAGTTCCTCTCCTCACAGACACTATGGTGTATTTAAGGACTTGTCACGGGTACAGATTTAATTACTTAATTTGAATGTTCCAAATATAAGGTAAATAAGTCTGAGCTAACTATGCTCGAGTTTTTCCTTTCTTTCTATTTTTTATGACTCAACAGAAGACAAAATTCCTAGACTTATTTATTCTCTTTTGTTTGCTTAATTGAAGAAATAATTGGAAATCAAAATAGCAAGTACAAAAATCCTATCTTGACCGGCCGTTTTCTGATTCCAGATAATACAAAGCGATGAGTTAGTTATTAGTACGTTCTATAGTTATTAGTTCATACTCTGGGGAATCATTTCTGCTATGAATTTTGATTCTTCAATTTGCAAGTTGCATGTTGTTTACTCCAATCGCTTGTTTTTAAACTTACATTAATCCCAATCATGAAAAGTACAACATATTCATTAAAAAAAAAAATCGACAAAACAAAAAAAAAAGCCAAGTGGATGAAGGAATCTTTCTATATGTTGGAGTAAATACTTCATCCGTCTCATAATGTTTGTTTGGCCTGCAAAACGTGGACGTAAGAATAATACAATTTTTTGCAAGAAGAATTTGAAGTTTTTTCTACAAGTCACTAGATATTGATGAGTTCTTTTAATTTATAAAAAAAATTTTGAATTTTTTCTTGAAAGATATACATTACTTTTTAGTCTTCATTTTGCGGATTGGACAAACATTTTGGGACGGAGGTAGTAACTATCAAAACAAGTACTACTATTATTTTCTCTTGATAGGCACATAACATACTCTTTAATTTGCTGAAAACAATGCCTACAGGTAGTCTGATTTCCCACTTGTTGTGGAAGTTAATTAAATCAAAGGAGGACCACACACATGTCATAATGAAGACGATTATCTATCCATAAACTAGATCGAGGAATAAAATGAATATAATTAAAATAGCTAGATATCAATTTTAATTAATTAATATTGCAATTAAGCAGACCCGGGACATTTGATTAAGGAGTGTACACGCCCCTAAACCACCAAATAATTTTCCCTCGTAAGTACCTGGACCCTACAAGTGAAGGAGCAGGCGCCTGCATGCATATGGCTGACGTCAGTAATCATTAAGGAAGCCTACGTCATGTATTTACTTTTTAAGTAAACGCTAAATTACAAGGGAACAAGGTAGGCAACATTTGAAAGTGGAGTACAAGGTTTCACGACTAGTCTAGTGTGAACATAGTTTTTGCTTTTTTGAAAAGTTTCTATAATCACGTGTATCATTTTAATTACTTGACGAAAATAGTATTATGTTTTGGTAAATAATAGGGTCTAGACCCTAAGAAGGAAAATAGTTGATGTAGCCAGTGACGGAGCCAAGATATTGATTCCGAGGGCGACGAGTGAATAGACATATGAATATTTTTTACCGGATCGGAATGTATATTTACTATTTCATAAATAGATCATTTGTTTTTGATTATCTAGTTTGTTCACTATGGGGCATGCAAATAGGGGCAAACCTGAAAAGAAAAGTAGGATTGATGCTTCAAGAAGGACATCTATGGTGAATTAAGCCAGTTTCGCAACGGTTTTTATTTTTCAATGCATTATATTAATTTGTGCATTCTAAACTAATGCAATTAAAATATAACAATCTTTTTTAGGCAACTTCAACGGTCACGTAATTATTTTTTATTCATGAAAAAATTGAGAAATGAAAATATAAAATAATCGATTTTTATCAAATCAAGCCATAATTATCAATAATATTCAAAATATGATATATATATATATATAATACTTTTTTTTAAAATTGAGGGGTTCAGAGGGGCCCGGGGGGTTGGGGCCACCCTGGTCCCCAACATAGCTCCGCCACTAGACGTAGTAACTCAACGAACTTCAAGACCATCACGATCATTGCACAATTTAAGCCCCTAGCACATCTGATGGCACTTGATCAAACACTTGCTCCCTCTCGTATAACTGAAGACCGAATGTAGCTAGCTAGATTATGAGCACAACCATTAGCCTTTCTCCAACCAATTACACTTGCCAATACTGATCTGGTGTTGCATATAATATATCCTAATGAAACCCAATTATTAGAGACATTTATTATTTTATGGTCCTCTTTTCTAAATTTTGGTTGGATTCCTGTCTATTTTTAAGAAACAATTATTTATCTTGATGAGTAGAATCTAAAAAAAAAAATTGATACAAAAAATAGAAAATAATTTTTAAAATAAACGGAAAGATTTGGAAAAGACAATTTCGTTTTGTCTAAACTTTTTTCAACTTCAGTCTATGTTTTCATAATTTTTAGTCTATTGCTTTCATCAAGACGAATTACTAACCAGAATTAATTTTGACAAAAATTAGAAAGTTCGTTAAATATCAATAATACCAACTGTCTTTAGAAATAATTAATTTATTCCAAGCTCACCCTTCATCACAAATTTGGCGATAAGAATTTATCCCAAAAAAAAAAGAGAAAAAGAAGAAGCTCTAGCTAGAATAAAATTTCAAACAAAATGATAGGGTCATTTGAGTAAACTTCGTAGAACTTCAAATTAATTGGTAGTCTAAATTTACGTAGGTGCATGTGTGGTTCGCTTACTTTACTTTCTAGGAAATCTGAACTTGGAATTGGTAGTCTAATAAATTTACTTAGGTGTGTACTTGCATGGCTTTTCACACTCTAGTACTATCTTTAATTTGAACTGCACAATTGATTTTATTAAGTACAAGTTTTTTAGTACGTATTTGTTCCAATTGTGGAACACTAGTGTACTGCTTCTGATGAAACGTGCAGTATAAAATACGTAATTATTTACTCTATTATACTAATTTATATTTTTGTTATAATTTAGGCATATTGATTCAATTTTTTTAGTCCATCGATCTCGGATCGTCACATGACTTTGTTCTCTCTCTCTTCTTTTAGGTTCGTGAACCGGGCCGGGAATATTACGATTAAATATATGTGTTATGCACAAGCATCACATGTTGCATATGTGTGTATAGTCATATCTATGCGTGCATATATTTTTATTTATATAGATACAAGTAATCATACTTATAATATTATCAGAGTTGTAAAAAATTACTAGTTTTATAGCCTTTCTTGTGAAGGGTGGTTGTATATCTTATATGGAGTCAACTACTCCAAGCTTGATTAAAAAAAAGGAACGGAAAAAACTATTCTCAACTCTCTTTTTTGTTAAACGGAGGAACAACCATACAACTAAGTCACTAAGTGGACTTGATTGTGCAAGCCAAACCTCCGGGAGAGCTAGTACGGCCACACCAGCCACAACCCCTCACTTACTGCAAGGTATTCACCCTGAGAGGAATCGAACCTCACACCTTGAAGAATATTACTCCCAAAACCTAAGCATCCGCTCGAATTACTGGGGCAACTCCGGATGTGTAAAACTATTCTCAAACTTGTACAAAAGAAATCGAGAATAACAAAAGAGTAGCATTAACTCCACAGAACGAGGCTAATTGGAGTTATATATAATTTTCCGATCTCTCGTATACAATTAAAACGTGTGCATATCATTATTGTTTTTTCCGATCTCTGGTATACAATTAAAACGTGTGCATATCATTATTTTTTTTCCCCTTCTTTTGGATTTTTAAGGGAAAAAGAAAAAGGAAAAGAAGAGATAAACTTCCTTTTTAGTAGCTTACACAAAATGATAAGAGTATATAGACTATTCCACATCCTCCAAGGAATGCTACCTCACTAAAAAAGAAAGAGCGATAGTCACAATAAAATTATATTGAGTTGTAACTAAAAGTGTTTAGATTTTTTTTTATCAGCAATATTTTTTTTATTAATCAACGAACCGAAGTTACATAGATTTAAAATGAAACGGGAAAAAGTGGCATCACAACCAATAACTTACATTCCAACTATATTGGCACCTAAACCAAGTATAATCATATGCCGTCCGCTACAATAGGAAAGGGAAGGAATTAGCGAGAAGCCAACCAAAACAACCAATCATAACAAAACATACAAACCATAATTTCCCCTAGACATACGGAGAGAACCTGAAAACTAAAAGTATCCAGTGACAGCTTTTAACTTATAATGTCAGTCAACACTTTTAGCTACAGACTTTTAGTAACAACTATTTTAGAGTCCAGCAAGTCTACACTTCCCGATCGGGAAATCCCGATCGGAATCCCGACGCCCCGCCGGGCACGCTCCGGCCATCGGACAGCCGATCCGAGCCGTCCAAAAATTCTATAAAAAAAAACCGAGTGGGCCCACGCGAGAATAAATGGCATCCGACGTGTTTAAGTGGCCGATCCAAGCACTCCATTTTTGTGTTTGGATCGGCCAAAAATGAAGTGTTTGGATCAGCCAAAAATAGAGTGCTTGGATCGGCCACTTACACATGTCGGATGCCGTTTATTCTTACGGGGGCCCACTCGGTTTTTTTTTTTAGAATTTTTGGACGGCTCGGATCGGCCGTCCGATGGCCGGAGCGTGCCCGGCGGGGCGTCGGGATTCCGATCGGGATTTCCCGATCGGGAAATGTAGACTTTCTGTTTAGAGTCATCGATAACTTTAATGTCGGCATAGCTCTTTTTTTTCTTTTTCTATGTATTGCCTTCACCGCATACGGCACCAAGCCCCAGGAAACCCAGGACTAAAGATAAGACACATCTGCATAATAAGGGTGGCTTCAGGATTTTAATTCAGCAATAATAAAAACGTGAAGAACAATTTCGTATACAAAGTTCTATATAAAAAATCGGAAATCAAAGAGGTACCGACTGAGGGGAGAGATTTCGTACCGACAGCCGCCGGCGGGCAGTCTCGGTCCACCAGACGGCCGATCCGAGCCGTCCAAAACTTCTAAAAAAAAAACCGAGGGGCCCTCCGCGGGAATCAATGGCATCCGAGATGTGTAGAGTGCTTGATCCGATCACAACTTTTCGTGTGTATATGTATAAACGTGTTTATTCAAGAAAAAGGGGTGCTTGGATCAAGTACCTTACACACCTCGGATGCCGTTGATTCCCGCGAAGGGCCCCTCGGTTTTTTTTTTAGAATTTTTGGACGGCTCGGATCGGCCGTCCGGTGGTCGGAGACGGCCCACCGGCAGCCGGCGGTACAAAATCCCTCCCCCCTTTTCGGTACATATAGCAACACTCATAAAAAATATGTTCATAGTTTTTTTTCTTTTGATCGGCAAAAGTACATTTATTAAGTGAAAGATGAAAGGGGGATTCCAACCAATGGTTGGAAAATACATTTGGATGGGACAAAGCTCAAACACACCATAGAGACAAAGCCCTCAACACCTAAAGACCTACAAAGCCCAAATAAGACAAATACAACTCAAAACATCTGAAGGTTTAAAAACTCAAATCTTGCAATCAAGCACAAACAAAAATGTGTTCATAGTTAAATGAAAATTTATTATTCTTACCTTATTTTGTTTTGTTGAGCTTTATTATCTACACAATCACAAATTAAAGTAAATTTTTAATTACTTTCTGGCAATATAAAAATGATTCAATGCCTCCAATAATAAAGAAAAACCAAATTTTATGTATAAAAATAAAAAATTTTAGTGCATTTTTTGAACTCAAAGGGTTCACTTGAACCCCCTAAGATGATAATGGACCTGCCCCTAACAAGTGATATGGAGACTTGACCCCAAATATTGAATGAGGAACTCAAAGTACGAGGGTGTTTGGATGGCTAGATCTTTTTCACATTTTAATTTTTGCCTTTTTGCATTCTAGGTGTTTGGGGGTTGTACAAATATTGAGTTTTGGCATAACACACTTTTGGTTTTTCGGTTTGGAGAGTAGAAGCCAAAAAGAGGCTTGGAGGAGATTTTTCCATTCTCATTTTCTACTTCTCATATGTGTTGGAACCAAAAGGCCAAATTGCCCTTGACTTATTTTGAAAATAACCACACCCTCAATAACTGTTAACTTTCCTACACTTCCTTACATTGCACACTTGCCTTAGAAGTTTGAAGATCACCAGAAAGAGTGTAATTGGTAATCTTCTGAAATTGGTAGTAACATAATAATTTTAAAAATTTGATTAAAACATTATTTATGCACATTATATACTATAATAAAGGGGCAACACGGTAAAAAACCAACTCATAATTCATTTTCATCACGTATCTCTCAAACACTACTCCTGTTGCAAAATACATTCTGCATATATCATCTAAACACTTTATTAGATTTAAAATACATTTTGACCATAATTCAAAAAAACAAAAAGCTAAAAACGGAAAGCCAAAAAGTAAGCTCCCAACTTATCCATTGAACTAACCAAAACTATTGTGAGCACTCCCAAACTTTGACAAAGGAGCAGTGCCGGCCTCAATATTTGGGTTGCCTAAACTCGATCTCAAATTTGGTTGTCCACTTAATATTAAGTCATAAAAAAATAAAAAGACATACGAAAGCCAAAGTAAAGTAACGTTAATGATGCTTTTAACTTGAATTAAATAAAAATAAAATAAAAAGCAAAATGCAACCCTGGTTAGAGTGATTTATGATTGGCAAAGTTCGATTAAAAAAAATAACTTCTCGTAGCATTTTTTGAAACAAATTCTTCAATTAAATCATCTTACTTTAACTTATCCAAGTACTTATTTTCAATTGAGCTCCTAGCCCATCCACTTAATCTCCCCTATGACATAATAGTCTAAAGGTAAATTTTTATCAACTTCAATTTCGAAAATCTCCTCTGTGTCAAAGCAACTGTGACCGGTAAAATTAACAAAATTTGATAAACAATCCATACCATTTGAAAACTGCCGTCTTTCCAATAAAATCAAGGCTGTCATTCGATTTTGTTACTGCATCCTCTCTTTACAATTCAAAAAGAATTTTTCAAAAGATTCCCCCTAGATTCCTCCTAATTCTAACATTTTTCTCTCTATCTCTCTCCACTTATTACCTCTACTATTTTTCAAAAAAAATTTCAAACATCAATCCAAACATAGCATAAGTTTTTGAAATAACTCATCCACATAAATATGACAAATTGTTGTTTCTATTCCAATAAACTTTCTAAATTTTTTTTGGATGAAACTATACATACTCTTAATTTTTTTCTTTGATGGGTTTATAACTTTTTATTTATGAATTTTTTTTTTCTTCTGATTAATTGCCCCATGCTAGGGGTTGTACAAGATCGTCTTCCATTAATTTCACACGAAAAGTTAAATGCACATAGAGTAAAGATTATTTTCCCTCTATAGCACACAATATAAAAGTCCAATTTATAATTAGAAAACAAAAATGCTAGGTGTACAATCAACCGAACACAACCCCTCACATACACATGAGTCCCGTATATTAAATGTGCGTGAAACTCATGTCACGTGTAACGACTCGAAATTTCAATGAATAAAAATTTCGCTTTATATTGAAATTTCTTTTAAATTACTTCGTATTACTTTTAAAAATTTCTTTTAAATCCCTATAATTCGTCATAATTAGATTTAAACCTTTTGATATTATATTTATTGACTAGAAGTCCTATATGGCAAGTAGAATTCGTTTTCAACCAATTAGTTGGAGGAAAATCGAACTACCAATTCACCTAATTACATTTTCCTAATCCTAGATGGATCTTTTTGACCATTTTGAGCCTTATGAGCTCCTCCTAATCCTAATTGAACCATTAGGCCATTAAAGGTAATCATTATACCCCATGACTAGTCATTCATACCCATACCCATCTCTTTATATCTTTATCCATTGATCAATAAATGTTAGGGAAAGTTTTATCCCTTGGATAATAGAATCAAGACTTGCCAATGTGTATAAAGATTTGACTAGACAAGTCAAAACCAAATCCCATCACCTTACTTAGAAAAGAAGCTAACTTAAATGCCACCACTTGACTTATAGGCCTAAATATAAGTTACCCACCAAAGTCACTTTCCTAGATTTCCTATGTACTTATATATACATAAATATGGGTACATATGTACCATTTAGGCTATTTCAAACATGCCTATATATGTCTATATATACATATATGCACTTCCTAGAAAAATATTACCCAAGGAACAATGTTCTTGTCCATGGAAGCATTACTACTCATCATCTCCCTTTCCATAGACCTAATAGATTATTTAGTACTTTAATGTACTCACATACATAGACATATATATATATATATATATATGTACTTAGTACGAGAGAGAGAGGGAGAGAGAGAGAGAGACAGAGAGAGAGAGAGAGCTAGAGAGAGGGAGGGAGAGATTTAGAAAGAGATGGAGAGATATGAGAGAGATTTGGAGAGTACCTTGACATGATCTTTTTACATCCTTACAACCCATTCCTACACACTTCTCCAAGTCAAATCTACCCACCAATGTCCTTGTATGTACACTTACTAACCCAATCTTTGAACCATCCCTTCTTTCTTCCATCAAATCTTCCTAAAACCTAACCCAAGGTACAAAATCTAGTCTTTCATGCATAGACATTGATGGATACTTGCACTTTATCCTTCTACTTACCCACCAAGCCATGCCTTGATGTGACAAAACAAGAAAAAAAATCAAAGATAGGGGAGAGAGAGAGGTTTCAGGTGAGGGAGGGAGAGAGAGAACCCTTGGCCTATAAATAGCAAGCTCATCTCAAGCCGTTCTCATACCTTCACTCCTTGCTCTCACTTTTCTCTAGGATTTCTAAGCTTTCTTAGTTTCAAAGTTCAAGTTTCTTTAAATTTCTTGAAGTTCTTGAGAGCTACCACCAAACCACCTCTAAAACCACCCATAGATCTTTAAAGTAGCTTCGTTTGATTAGCAAAGTTGTTTCTAGGAAGAGAAAATACATCTCTCTTCCTTTCGAAGCAATTCGGAGACGTTACGCCGCCGATTTGCAAATCGACGGCTGATTCGGAAAAACCAACAACCCATTCTCAAAATCGACCAACGCCAAGAAGAAAGGTAGAGTCCCTTGTCCACTAACTCAACGTATAACGTAGAACTGTATGTTGGAAAGTAGAATCTTCTTATCTCCTATCTCTACGTATAATCGAAGTATGTATATTGTTTGTATAATTTGAAAGGCATAAAGGAAGATAGCTAGTATACTTATTTTGCTAAAGGATAAATGAGCATGATTGAATAATCGATCTTTACTTCAATAAACATATGTTGTTTTGAACTTCCCACAACAGAAGAAAGAAAGGATTTAGAAAGATAGGAACTTAATGTTTGATTAGAAGTATTTGTATTTTAATCTTTAGAATGATTATGAGTATGTATACATGAATTATTTGTATTACTTGTTGTATGATAAAGCATAAGTGATTTTCACTCTAAAGACGTCCATACATGTGGTGTTATGCTTTAAGTAGTAATTTGAGCATAATTAATAATATCGAGTTGGATGATCTTGCTAGTTTAGTATTAAAATTTCAATGAATGATTTATAATTACGTATGTAAAAAGTCCTACCTCGGAGTCGTGACATGAGAATGAGACACAGAAATCGAGGAAGTAGAAATATGGCACCTAGGGTGTGGTTAATGGAAAGATGTGATTTAAAAAAGGAGAAAGGTTTTGGAAACCGCAATGTGACCGGACATGATAGCCCATTGTGTGTATGGTGTGTGTGTGTGTGCCAATGGAAATCCGGTGCGATGGAACCATTATAAGGATACTCAGGAGACCGGAACGACGGAACCGAAGTTGGGTGTGTAGCTTGGTTTTCCGCGAAGAGGAGCCAATGCAAGTTTTGTATGCCAATGGAAATCCGGTGTGGCAGAACCATTGTGAGGATACTCGGGAGACCGGAACAGCGGAACCGAGGTTGGGTGTTAAAAAAAAGATTTTTGAAAATGTTGATTGGTTTATGAAATATGGAAAAAAATGGTGATACGGTCTACGAGAAGTTGCGTAGGAGAAACTCAGAAATTATGGACATCAACGTTAGTTGGATAGTGAATGTGGATGTATTGTTGTTAGCTGTTTTGCATGTACTAAGTGGATAACGTTAATTTTATGATCTAATGTTCATAAGTTAAGGGTTAGTGGATATGGATTATTCTATTGAGCTTTTGTAACTCACGGTGTTACCTTTGGTGCCTTTGACATATTATATTGGTGGCGACATTGCTATAATGTGTCAGACCTTATAGATGAACATGATGAACTCTACACCTTGAAAGCTTTTGGAGCCAATGAGCTGGCTAGGATGGAAGAACAGGTGGAGATAGGAACCCTAGTTTCCCTTCCATGTTTGAATAAAAGTACTTTTGTAAGAGTTATGTTATAATATCGAGCCAGACTTTATTTACGTTTTCAATAAAAATTGTCTATTTAACGTTCTCAAAATTAGGGGGGTTACATCACGTGTATGTAAGAGGGTGTGTTTGATATTGTGTTCGAATAATTATGCACGTAGCATCTTTGATCAAAACAAATCACGAAAGTAGAATTGAAATTGAGTTTGGATACCTTTATAGCTAGTTCATGTTTGCTAAACATAATAATTTCAAAACTTCAAACCTAATTTACCAAAGTCAAAAAGGAAAATGATTTATACATTCTCTTTTTTTTTTTTTTTTTTACTATACCACTCTATATCTTGTCTTTTAGTGAAGATTTTGTCAGTTTATTTTCTCACGGAAAATCAAGAAAAGAGTGTCATAATAAAAAAATTAAGAAAGTGTCGAAATCATTTCCCAATCAATAACTCCAGCGCAAAATCGACGATACATGATACATGTCATATAGACTCATATGGGTGATGTCACACTTTGTTGGGAAAAAGAAAGTGAAGCCCGACAAAAAAGAAAAGACCCACAAAAGAAGGTCATATTACGAGTCTTAGATATAATAAAGTCAAGCACGTGTGGATCCGTCTAGAATTTCCTTGACTAGAAAAAGACACAGGGTTCATACCATAGTTATGGATACCGTTCCGTACCGGCCGGTACCGGCCGGTACGTACCGTTTTGGAGAAAAACCGGTACTCTAACCCCCCAATTTCGTACCGGTCTCAATACCGGTCCTTACCGGTCGGTACCGGACTTTTCGGGAAATACCGGCCGGTATCGGGATACCGGAAATTCCGGCCGAAATTTTGCAGGTTTTTTTTTTTTTTTTTTTAGCGTTAATCTGGTCCAAAAAAAATTTTTTCCCGTTAATCTGGTAAAAAAAAAAAATTTCCAGGAACGTTTTTTTTTCTTTTTCCTGGGTTATCTCTCCAAAAAAATTAAAAAACGTTTTTCAAAATTTTAGCAAAACATGGGCTTAATCATAGTACGTGCGCGAGGCTCAAATCCCGGATTTGCACCCCCCCCTGCGCGCGAATTACCCGTGACGCGCACCCGGTTAATTGGTTTCCGAATCAATTTTTAGAAATTGACTTCGGCCACGGCACATTTTCCCGAGCGCGCGAGGCCTCTCATTAGCTCCTCATTCACAAGGTCTCTAGTGTGCAAAGTCATTTAAAGTGAAAAAAAGTTTTGTAACTAAGCAATGTGGGACTAGAGGTATTTTTATGATGAATTGTATGGTATGAAAGATTTTTTTGAATTATAATTATATATAATTATTATATATATTGTAATTGCGGTAAATCCGAAACGGTACCCGGTACCTGACCGGTACCGGTACGTACCGTACCAGTGAGAAAACCGGTACCCTGTCCGAAACGGTATTCAGAACTATGGTTCATACTTCATTTTGGTTCGTTTCCCATCTTTTATTTTTATTTTTATTTCTATATATACTATTACGTATTATTGTTGTTATTGCTATTTTTTTTTTAGGGGTTTATAATAACCTTCTAGATCAAGCCCATAACCTAGTAGTCACAATCATTTATGTTCGTTTGACTTTTGATTTTCAGAGTAAGGGGGGAAAAAAGGGTCATTATGTGGAAAATGCGAAAGTGAAGAAATGTTACAGGCTTTGTTTGGAAAGAAATGTATTTCGAGTTTTTTATTTTTGTTTCCGATATTTTTTAAAACAGGCACCATAAACATGATTGCGCTATTGTTTTTGTTTACAAAATATACATAATCAATTCCACTAGCTAGTTTACGAAAATTCTAGAAACACAAAAATTGCGTTTCCGTTTGTTTTGAAAACACTTTTGACAGCCCAAAACATGGTCACCAAACATGTTTTTTGTTTTTATTTTTTAATAAGTAAATAAATAACTGATAACATTACCAAACAAAGCCAGTGATCCAAAAAATAGTTATGCATAAATAAGCTCTTGTATTGTATATGACAGCTTCTTCTTTTTCATTTTTCTAAATTCTATATACACATCTACCTATATATCCAAGATGGTTAACATGGTAATAAACGAACCTTAATAACAAGCTAAGGCACCTTATATAATTAAACTAATTAGGAGTAATAAATAAACACTCTCTTCACGTGAACGAAGTCCCATCTTGCATACATGGTGTAGTGACAGATGTACGGAGCGACGAGAGTAGAAATCTGATCTCTCAAAATTAGAGCTCTGAAATAATGCTCGATCATTTTTTTACGAATGTGTAACTAAGCTATTAGAAAATAAGCCTAAAACACGAGCTTCAAATTAGACATATCCATAGATATGAAAACCAAAGTAGTAGGAATTTGAAAAGCTGTAGAAGTGGTCAGCATGTATGTTTTGAACGTTGAAGATGAAGAACTAGAAAGTAGTCTAAAGATTCCAAGAAAGTTCCAAAAGGCATTGAAAAGAATGCAGATTCAGGTGCTCCATCGATCAGTCTTGTTGCTGTGAACTTTCTGGACTAACCTCTAAGGAGTAATTACTAAGTGGTTCGGGAGCACCGCTGCATAGGACTCCAGGATACTCTGAAATTGCACATTTATATGGAGTCGATACACACTCAGTCATAGAGCCTGTGAGAACGTGCGATTATGAAGTGGTTCGGGACGCCACTTGGCGGTACTCCCGAGCTACTGAATAATTTCACCTTAAGGCTTGAATCATGTGAGCAACTTCTACGTCAATTAAAGTCGAGCAACAACTACTAGATAGTATAAAAGGTTTGTAAGAGAGAAAGGAAATAATCTTCGTGTTCAGACGTATATTGGAGAGAATTAATTAAATTACTTATTTGTGGGGCTGATAAAGAAATAGAATAAAACGGTTCATAAAACTTTTAATTCATTACGCTAGAATAATTACAATGTACAAATGCATAATCAGAAAGTAAAAGCTCTATAACATAAGCACAAATAACTAGAAACATGTCTACTGAGTCGGGCCACTTTGGATAAAAAGACTTGGCTAGCTGTTGGAAAGTTTGGTGAATAACGAAAACGAAAACTTGGTGAATGAAGAAGGAAATGGAAATTTAGGGCCGGGAGTGGAGAAGCCAATCAAGATGAGGAGATGAATGTTGAATGTGAACCTTTGAATATTGATGATCCGAGTAATTGAAAAAATATTGATAAGAATTTACTAGATTTATTTGTAGAGAGAGGTCCTGTGAGAAGAGATTGCGACGTCAACTTCCCTAAGGACGCTAATGCTGGGCATTTCTCCTCCATTCATTACATTCGGCATTTAGCAAATGGAGAAAAACTTGACAGGAAATGGCTAATATACTCAGAGGTTTTGATAGAGTTTTTGCTTTTGTTGTAAGTTGTTTAAGCAAGAAGGAAATAAGACTCAATTGGCTATTGAAGGTTTTAAAGATTGGAAAAATATTAGTGAGAGACTTAAAGGCCATGAAAGTATATAGTAATGATCACATTAACTGCATGAGCAAATGGATTGAGCTGGAGAAAAGATTGGGGAAGAATCAAACAATAGATAAGAGTGCACAAGAACAAGTTAGCAAAGAAAGAGAACATTGGAGACGGGAATTATTGATGATAACTACTGTTGTGAAATTCCTTGCGAAGAATAATTTGCCTTTTTGATAAGCACGTAAATATTTACATAAGTGCCCTCTAATTTATCTTTGCTAAGTCTTTTAAATATTGTTACTCGGAATTTAATGCTTAATTATTGTGTTGTAGGTATTTGGAGAGTTTAATACTCCCTCTGTCCCTATTTTATAGTTCAGTATTTCATTTTGGGTTGTCCCTTAATAAGTGTCCATTTTGTAAAGTTAGTGGGTAAAAGTTGGTGAATTTTCCATTTTACCCCTAAAAGTAGATTCCATTTTGAAAAGTTAGTGAGTAAAAGTGTAATGATGATGGGTAAGTAGGAAAAATGGAGGAAAAAGTTGATGTGAAAGGTATAATGATGATATCTTTTTAATAAGCTGGAGTTACGAAGCAGGACACTTAAAAAGGGACGGAAGGAGTACAAAAATATGCAAAGTTGAAATATTAAACGGTGTTCGATGTTTGGCCATTCGAATTCAATCAAGTGAAAATGAAGAATTGGCGAAGGATAATTTCAGTGAAAATAAGAATTGGATTTGGACTTTGTCCACCTAGTGGGCCCAATAGTTAATAATTACTATTTTAACTACATGGTGGGCCACGGACACTGGGCTTATATGGCTGAGAATTAGAAAGAAAAGAAAGAAGGGTTTTTGAAAGAGTTGGCACTTCTCTGATTAGAGAGGCGACGCGAAACAGGAAAAAAGGAACGGGGCTGCGGAGATCAAAAGGAATGGGGGCTGTGGCATATATTTTTCCACAACATGTTTTATTGAGACGCAGTCAACGAAGAATGGGGGCTGCCGAGCTTTTTATTCCGAATAAGTCTTTATCTTGTTAAACTTCACCAACCATATTGTGTCTTAAAAATGACAAGTAAATCATGTGAATGTTAATTTTTGAAGAGAATGAAGAAAGTATATTTGAGAAATGTGCTTGAAATGTGGTGTGTTCTTCTCCATAGCTAAAAAGAAATAAATTTGAGAAAATTGCAAAGGAAAAAAAATAGAACTTGAATGAAAAGAGGAAGACACCCATGCATTTGCATGAAGAAAGAAACATGTGAATGTGTGAAGAGTGAAAAATAAGAGAGATGTGGCGGAGTTGAAAAGAATGATAAGAGGACACACATTGTTATACTTGCCCTATGTTGCTTTGGCATATTCTCGAACACTTGAATTTTAACCTAACCTTGAAATATTTTCCCTTACTTGACCTTTTAACTAGAATTGAAGTCATATTTGATCCTAGGGGCAATGGACTGTGAATTGGTAGATAGAGAGAGTTTTCAACACTTGATATTCCTTTCATAAGATCGTGTGTCCACATTATATAGCGTTCTTTTCGTGTCATTATGTGCAGAAATATTTTGCTTTCATTTACATAACGTCCGCCCCGCACATATTGAGAGTATCTAATATGCATCTTATTTCGAGTGATTTCATTTGTTGAGTGCATTACATGGTGAGATTTGACGTCCAAAACTCGGTCCGGAGAGAACTTTTAGTTATTTTACACTTGTGACCTTAGCCCTTGTTCACACATGCTAAGTATATGTGCCGTGACTCATTTTTATGAGTTGATAGTATCTAGAACTGCTCATGCCCATTATCTCTTTGCGATGGCTTCATACTCTTTATTTATATCATTGAGCTGTCTTACAAGTTTTCGGGTTTCATGTGAGAAGTATTCACAATTTGTGTGGGTGTTCATTACTGTAAATCTTCACGAGACTCCACTCGTCCTCTAGGGATCGCCTAGAGGTTTAAAAGGCTTGTTGCACGTGCTAAGTGCAATCGTGAGTCCTACGAAAATGACATAGTTAGAATTTATATTATTTGTTTTCTTTGCTCGGGACTAGCAAAGTATATGTTGATCGGTATGATAAGCACGTAAATGTTCACATAAGCGCCCTCTAATTTATCTTTGCTAAGTCTTTTTAATATTGTTACACGAAATTTAATGCTTAATTATTGTGTTGTAGGTATTTGGAGAGTTTAATACAAAAATATACAAAGTTGAAATATTAAACGGTCTTCGATGTTGGGACTTTCGAATTCAATCAAGTGAAAATGAAGAATTGGCGGAAGATAGTTTCAGTGAAAATAAGAATTGGATTTGGACTTTATCCACCAAGTAGGCCCAATAGGGTAATCACTATTTTGACTGCATTGTGGACCACAGACAATGGGCTTACATGGTTGAGAATTAGAAAGAAAGGAAAGAAGGGTTTTTGTAAGGGTCGGCACTTCACTGATTAGAGAGGCGATGTGAAACAGGAAAAAAGGAACGGAGCTGCCAAGATCAGAAGGAACGAGGGCTATGGCATATATTTTTCTACAACATGTTTTATTGGGACGTAGTCAATGAAGAACGGGGGTTGCCGAGCTTTTTATTCCGAATATTGTTTACTTTTCTTTCATGTTTTTCCTTTAAGTTTTGAAATTTTGTTCAATTACTGGCACTCCGATAACTCGTTTTAATTTCTGTTCTTAATAAAAGTTATTCATTGATATTTGATTAGTTTATATTTCTTATTTGTTTTTCATCTCGCGTAATGGAAGCATGTTTTAAAGTAGGGTTTCTTCTATTTCTTGTGCAATGATTAGTGAGTAGTTGTAATGGTAGGGTCGCAGAGTGATTAGCACAGTGTGGCCAGTCCGGGCACTGCTTCTATTTTCAAACAATGAAAAAGACAATTTTAGATAGGAATGGCATTTGGGGTGTTCGGGGCGGATATGGGGATTTCTATCCCCGATCCCCGAAGCCGATATGCTACCCATATCCGTCCCGATAACCGAACGGGGAGCGAAAAATTGAATCATAACCGAACCATTCTGTTTTCGGGTAATCTCCGAACTGAATGGGTAACCGAACAGATCAATAAAGGAGGAAAAAAACCACCATTTCAGCAAAATTTCACTTACAAATTCAGCAGAGATGAACACACACATGCACGGATCAAAAAAAAAAAACACGCACAAAGAAATAAATAAATAAATAAGAGACGATGAGTCGACTGGCCCCAAAAAGTGTAACTGTGGACTGCTTAATAACCTGCAAAAATAGAGTTACGGAGCTGATGAGAGACGAGATCGAGATAGAGATAGAGATCAAGATAGAGAGAGAGAGAGAGAGTGTGTGTGTGTGTGTGTGATTCTACCTTCGATCGTACGAGCTATGGAGTTACACTTCTTCTACCGATCGTACGATCTATGGAGTTATGCTTCTTCTACCTTCGATCAAAATGGAGAGAGAGAGAGGCGTGAGACTGTGGAGGCGAGAGAGGGTAACGGCCGATTCTGATTCTCTGAACCCTCATCACCCACCGACCCACGATTAAATATATAAAGGGTTATCACACTCCAAGTTCTCATACCTTAACATATGTAACAAGCTGGTCTCTAAATTTTTTGAAAGTTTCACTTCGACCCCTGGTCTCTTTTATTATATCTATATTATTAGTATTATTATTATAAAACAGAAGGGTGTGGGGACAAGTTATTAGAATGGTTTAGATTCATTTGATTCAAAAGCTGTAGTGCATCCTCCCACTTCCCAGTTAAGTACCCATGATTTTCACCTAAATCACACAATTACCATCCCCTTCCAATCGGATGCGTAGTGTCGTAAGTACGGACTAGCACTAGTAGTATATATTTATACATATATGTGTGTATTTTTATATAAATAAATATATATTATGGTTTCGGTTCGGTTCGGGGATCGATTCAGAGATCTGTTAAACCATACTCGCACCGATACCCATTTGGTTATCCAAGGGCTCAACTATACCCATACCCACGGAGAATTTTTAGGTTATGGCTCGGGGTTAATTTTCGGTTACAGTTCGGGTACCCATCGGTTCTGTTCATTTTGCCATCCCTGATTTTAGATTGGTAAAATACTTTCCGTAGACGAATCCGGGCATTGTCGGAGCCTATATGAACAGGAGAATGAGGGTCCAAAACTCATTCTCCGTTGCGTATAGGTAAACAGTGACCATAAGAGTTCGCATCTTGCAGGATATCTTTTTCAATCTAAAGTTGAATGTTTTTAAGAACACTGAATGAAGTAGGTTAATCCGAACTGGTTGCGAGTGCTATGAATCCTATGACCGTACCTCTTTTAAATCATTTGAAAAGAACAATCAATTTCTTAGGTTTTAGTTAATATCAATCAATTATCAAGGGGTGGCTACCTAAGACCCAGTTTAATCATTAACAGCCCGAGTTTTTAGTCAGCACACATTACTATCTCTGTGAATTCGACTCCGAACTTATCAGATATTGTGTTACGTCGGTCTCCACCCTACGCTTAGGGCAACCCATTAATTTAGGACTCAAAAATCACTAAGTATTTTTGGCATCGATGCCGGGGACAGTAACGTGTATTAAAAATTTGGGTAGTTATTTTTTATTTATTTTATTTTTTGTTCTTTATTTTGAGTATAATAGGTAGAGATATATAGGCAGTCTTCCATCGTAGGAAAGCAATCACTTCTAACTTGTTTTTTTTATTGTTGAAAAAAAAATGGCTAATTTTGTAAGGTGGTATGGTGGCTATGCAAGATAATTTGATTGTTAAGTATCACTTCCTATATTTTATGGTTTGGCCTCAAAAAATTCTTTTTCACATGTTGATAATATTGAGAAAGTTTTTGCTAGCGATGAAGTGACTCTTTTACATATATTTTCAGCATCTTTGCGTGGTAATGTTTAAGATTGGTTTAATTTTTTGAGTCCAAGATCGACATGGAGTGAGATTGTAATACAATTTTTCAAAACTCACTCTCTTATATGAGACTCATATGCTTTTATAAGAACTATCATATTTCTATCAATATGATGATAAGTCTTTTTCGCAGTGTTGAGAGCGATTTAAATTTTTCGTATTCTCTTGGTCGAGTTTTAATTGTGAGCTTGGCAGTCTTCTGACTATCTTTTGCCATGATTTAAATCCTAAGACATGCCAGGTTGATTTTAGGTCCACTGATAAGTTTCTAGATAAAACCGTTGAAGAGGCTTGGGATTACCGAGATAATTAGCCCAAAAACTCCAATATTGTGAGTTGATTAAAAGTTTTGAGGATATCAATTCTGATGTGAGAAAAAGAGAAAATAGAGCCTTTTGTCATTAGTGAAGGCTATATGCCTTTAGAGGAGTCATTGCCACTAGTTGCACTGAATAATCAAATACTCTAGGTTCTAGACGGTACCACCCCTCCTATTGAGTCTCCACTTTCCCAAGAGTTTTTAAATGTGGAACTGATTGATTTTCTTAGTGTTGATGAATTTAATTTAATTTATCATTCTTATCTTGTAGATTTTGTCAACAATTTAAAAATTGACCTAGTTTGGGCTGTACACTTGGTAGTACTTAAATGTCTAAAACGAATTCGGCAAATGCGCTACTCAAAATATCTTATCTTGTGAAATGACTAAATTCAATTATTGGTAAAAAGTGTAGAATAGAGTACTATGCTCATTGTCTTAGCTCTCGTTGGCATGATAAATGTTCAGTACCCGCGTTTGGCTGCTCGTACATAAACTCTTTCTTTCTCTAGCTCTTCTTCTTCTTCTTCTTTTCTTTTTTGATGGTCTGGTATAGCCACATGTTTCTCGTTTGAGAAATGAGGAGAAAAGTAGTATCCGCGTCTTTTGTGTGAAGAAAATGGATGATTTTTTTTGTCTTTCATTTTATTTCTTACTTTGTTTATTTCTTTTAATTATTTTTCTTGTTACCTTGAAGGCTAACATTTTACAGGTTATTTGATCCAAGTTGGGGGGTCTCCCTCTCTCTATAGTTTACTCTACTTAGCCTCTCCTTTTCGAGGTGATATATCTCCTCTCTTTTACGTTTCTGTCCTATCTTTATTTTTCATACTTTCAATGCGAATATTGAATAGTTCAAGTTCGGGAAAATGATCACTTTGTTCTTTATTTTGTTAGATTCAATTAAAAAATGGAAAAAATTTGAAAAATAAAAAAATGGGAAAAAATTGAAAAATAAAAAAATGGTGAAAATTCTTTTTCCATGAGACTTGAAGGCTGTTGAATTGGCTCTTGGTTAATTGAGTTCAAGATGTGATAGTCATTGTTTTGATATTGTGGTGGCATAGTAGTTCTTTTTGCTAGCTTGTTGCGAAGAATTGGTCATGACATTTATTTCTAGCACCTTTACACTTCGTGCTTGTTTGGGTTGTGGTTGCTTGTGAGTTATGACTTAAATATTTTCGATTGCTTGTTTAGTGGAGACTTATGTCCGTGTGAGCTTATAGCCTACCTTTCTTGGAATGGTGTCAATTGAACTCTTGTCACGAAGGAGCAAATTCGTTGTAGATCTCATTATTTTTTTTCTCAAGTGTTGGGAATGTTTTAAATTGCCTACTTATCTCTTGGGTTTGGAAATTGCATTGTTGTATTGCTCCTTGGAGAGAATTATAGGTCATCTTTGCTATTTGGAGCCAATTTGTTTTTTTTTTCTTAAACACTTCTCCCTTGCGAGCCACATTGTGCCTTTTGCATAAGTCTTTTTCTTGTTAAACTTCACCAACCATATTGTGTCTTGAGAATGACAAGTAAATCATGTGAATATTAATTTTTGAAAAGAATGGAGAAAGTGTATTTGAGAAATGTGCTTGAAATGTGGTGTGTTGTTTCTCATAACTAAAAAGAAATAAAATTGAGAAAATTGCAAAGGAAAAAAAAAATAGAACTTGAATGAAAAAGGAAAAGACACCCATGAATTTATTTGAAGAAAGAAACGTGTGAACTTCATAGGAAAATTATGTGAAGAGTGAAAAACAAGAAAGATGTGGTGGAGTTGAAAAGAATGATAAGAGGGTGCACATTGTTATACTTGTCCTATGTTGTTTTGGTTTATTCTCGGACACTTATATTTTTACCTAACCTTGAAATATTTTTCCTTACCTGACCTTATAACCAGAATTGAAGTCATATATGATCCTAGGAGCAATGGGCAGTGAATTAGTGGATAGAGAGAGTTTTCAACACTTGATATTCCTTTCATAAGATCGTGTATCCACTTTATATAGCGTCCTTTTTATGTCATTATGTGCAGAAATATTTTGCTTTCATTTACATAACGTCCGCCCGCACATATTGAGAGTATTTAATATGCACCTTATTTCGAGTGAATTTATTTATTGAGTGCATGATATTGTGAGATTTGAAGTCCAAGACTTGGTCCGGAGAGAACTTTTGGTTATTTTTCACTTGTGACCGGAGGCCTTGTTCACACACGCTAGGTATAGGTGTCGTGACTCATTTTTATGACTTGATAGTATCTAGAACTGCTTATGCCCATTATCTCTTTGCGATGGCTTCATACTCTTTGCTTTTATCATTGAGCTATCTTACACGTTTTTGGGTTTCATGTGAGAAGTATTCACAATATTTGTGGGTGTTCATTGCTGTAAATCCTCCTGAGACTCCACTCGTCCTCTGGGATTGCCTAGGAGTTTAAAGGCTTGTTGCACATGCTAAGTGCAATCATGAGTCCTACGAAAGTGACATAGTTAGAATTTATAAAATTTGTTTTCTTTGCTCGGGACTAGCAAAGTATAAGTTGGGGGGTGTGATAAGCGCGTAAATGTTCACATAAGCGCCCTCTAATATATCTTTGCTAAGTCTTTTTAATATTGTTACTCGGAATTTAATGCATAATTATTGTGTTGGAGGTATTTAGAGAATTTGATACAAAAATATGCAAAGTTGAAATATTAAATAGTGTTCGACGTTAGGCCATTTGAATTCAATCAAGTGAAAATGAAGAATTAACAGAGGATAGTTTCAGTGAAAATAATGATTGAATTTAATTTGGACTTTGTCCACAAGTGGGCCCAATAGTTGGTAATTACTATTTTAACTACATGGTGGGCCACGAACAATGGGCTTACAAGGCTAAGAATTAGAAAGAAAAGAAAGAAGTGTTTTTGAAAGGGTCGGCACTTCACTGATTAGAGAGGCGACGCGAAATAGGAAAAAAGGAACGAGGCTGCCGAGATCAAAAGGAACGGGGGCTGCGGCATATATTTTTCCACAACATGTTTTATTGAGATGTAGTCAACGAAGAACGGGGGCTGCCGAGCTTTTTATTCCGAATATTGTTACTTTTCTTCCGAGTTTTTCCTTTAAATTTTGAAACTTTGTTCAGTTACTCACACTCCGGTAATTCGTTTTAATTTATGTTCTTAATAAAAGTTATTCGTTGGTATTTGATTAGTTTATATTTCTTATTTATTTTTAATCTCATGTAATATAAACATGTTTCAAATTAAGGTTTCTTATGTTTCTTGTGCAATGATTAGTGGGTAGTCGTATTGATAGAGTCGCGGGGTGATTAGCACACCATAGCCAGTTCGAGCACTGCTCCTATTTTCAAACAATGAAAAAGACAAATTTAGATTGGTAAAATACTTCCCATAGACGAACCCGGTCATTGTCGGAGCCTATGTGAACAGGGGAATGGGGGTCCAAAACTCATTCTCCGCTGCCTATGGATAAACGGCGACCATAAGGGTTCGCATCGTGCGACGTATCTTTTTCAATATAAAGTTGAATGTTTTTAAGAACATTGAATGGAGAATGTTAATCCGGACTGGTTACGAGTGTTATGAACCCTACAACTGTAACTCCTTTAAATTATTTGAAAAGATCAATCAATTTCCTAGGTTTTAGTTAATCCCAATCAATTGTCTAAGGGTGGCTACCTAAAAGCCAGTTTAATCAGTAACCCGAGTTTTTGTCAGCACACATCACTGTCTCTGTGGATTCGACTCTGGACTTACCGGATATTGTGCTACGTCAGTCTTTGCCCTACGCTTGGGGCAACCCATTAATTTAGGACTAGGAAATCGTCAAGTACTTTTCGTGGAAGCCATGAGAAGATTTATGAAGAGAGCAATGGAGTTTTTTTAAGCACAATTGAAATGATTGCCGAGTTTGAATCAACAATGCAAGAGCACTTGCGACGGATAGAAAAGGGTGAGATTCATTACCATTATTTGAGTCACAAAATTCAAAATGAATGGATACAATTGTTGGCTGGGGAATCAAAACTGCAATTGTGTCAAGAATCAAACAAGCGAAATATTTTTCAATCATACTTGATTGTACTCCGAATATAAGCCATCAAGAACAAATGTCTCTTGTTTTGCGATGTGTGAATGTTTCAATGAGTCCAATTATGGTGAAAGAATTTTTTTTTTGGAATTCTTGAAGGTGGATGATACAATAGGAATGAGACTTTTTGGTGAATTTCAAGAAGTGTTAATTAGCCTTGAACTTGATATTGGTGACTTAAGAGGACAAGGATATGACAATGCTTCTAACATGAAAGGAAAAAACAAAGGCATTCAAATAAGAGTACTTGAGCTTAATCCTAGAGCATTCTATACGCCATGTGGTTGTCATAATCTCAATCTTGTGCTTTGTGATATAGCCAACTCTTCCTCTAAAGCAAAAACTTTCTTTGCTATGGCACAACGGATATATGTTTTGTTTGCATCTTCCGTTCAATGATGGGCTGTTTCGAAAGAAAATGTGGAAGGTTTCACAACTAAGCAATTGTCACAAACACGTTGGGAAAGTCGTATTGAAAGTGTTAATCACTAAGGTACCATGCTCCACAAATAAGAAATGCTTTAGTTATCTTGGCAAATACTACCGCAGAGGCGATGGGAAAGAGTGAAGCTAAGTCCCTAGTTACTCATGAACTTGAGAATTTTGAGTTTTTGTTTTACATGGCTATTTGGTACAATTTGTTGTTTGTTGTTAACTCCATTAGCAAGCTCCTTCAAAGTGGAGATATGGATATAGATGTTACTGTAAAGCAATTGAAAGGACTTATTACCTACTTTGAAAGGTATAGAGAAATTGAATTCATGGAGACAATGGTTGAAGCTAAAGAAATGGCAAGTGAAATGAGAGTTGAATCTTTGAAAAGCACATTATTTGCAAAAGGAAACAATTTGACAAGGATGTTAGTGAAGAAGTGACCCAATCGGTTGAAGAATCCTTAAGAGTTAATTATTTATTGTATATAGTTGACAAAGGTCTTTTGTCACTCAAATAATAGGTTTGAGCAATTCAAAGTATATGAGACAAACTTTGGCTTTTTGTTTAACTTAAAAAAGACCAGCGATGAATCTTTGAAGACTTGCTGTAAGAACCTTGAAAGATTTTTAAAACATGCTTGGATTTTAGATAGGGTAGTGATAATGCCAAAATCGTTTTTGTTTGTGTCAAAACTTCAGTGCATAAAAATCTTGTACATTGCAAATAGGACAAGCTTTTTGTGCACTAGAGTTTTGGCACCAACAAAAATGATTTTGGCACCAACAAAAACGATTTTGGCATTATTATTTCCCTTCAGATATTGATGAAAGAGAGTTATCTTTGGAGCTAAAAGTCTTGAAAGATGAATTGCCAAAGGAGGTCAACAAACCAATTGAAGTGCTCAATAATTTGAAGACTATGGACAATTGTTTTCCAAATTCATGGATTGCTTATAGAATACTTTGACTATTCCAGTTACAATTGCATCGGGGGAAATAAGTTTTTCAAAGTTGAAACTGATCAAGAATTATCTTCGATCAACCATATCATAAGAAAGGTTGAATAAGTTAGCCATGCTATTCATTGAAAATGATTTCGCAACAAAACTAGACTATGGAAGCTGAATTGATTTATTTGCCTCTAAAAATGCAAGAAGAGCAATGTTCAAGTAATATTTATTAGTTATTGTACTGTAATTTTTGTGATCTGGCCATATAAGTATTTGCAAGTCTTATATTTGGGACAATTTGTATCTTTTGAAAATATTTAATTTGTAGATGTGATGGGCCTCAAATTGATTGGTCGACTAGGGTCCTGGAAAACTCAGAGCCTGACCTGGCTATTGCTACCATTTTCCAGTAATATTGCATGTTTATTACCAATATGGTGGAAAGGAGTAATTATCCAAGCCATCATCATAGTAGTACAAATGATCATATGGAGTGAGAAATCCTCCCTCAACCAAAGGCACTGAAGAAAGATCAGAATTTTGGTTGAAGTAAACCGTATCAGCAAAGAATGGTTGAGTCCAGAAATCATCAGTCGACTCCGCAATGGGTTCCACAGGAATCCTGCTGCTGATATCTTCCATCATGACCGAGTTCATGCCGCATGGTAAAAGTGCACAATCGCAGCTCAAGTTGGAGATTTCGCTCGAAGACGAGCTTTCGAGAATCGGCGGCGCCTGAGAAAGATCCGGATCGTTTGCGACTTCTTTGGGTGCAAATCCTCTACTCTTTTTGGATGCAGATTGGACACCTTCATCGGTCGATTGCTCGTGGATCTTTCCGGGATAGGCGGTCGATTGGTCTTGGTGGAGTCGTTTCTTGAGGTTGGTGTGCCAGTGGTTTTTTATCTCGTTGTCTGTTCTTCCGGGTAATTTTGCAGCAATGGCAGACCATCTGTGAAAGGAAAACAATGCAAAAGAATTCATTAGTTCAATAATCAACAATTTCATCGATCGGACTCGCGACCAGGCGAAGCTCGGAATCAAGAATGAAATTTGACCTGGGCTAAAATAGATTGGTGAGTCAAATGGGTTAGACTAAAATTATTTGGGCTAAATTTTACATATAAATTTTTTATTTTTTTCAAAATTGGCATGGGCTACAGCCCACTTAGCCCATTCCACCATACACGCAGATCAGTCCAGCAATTCGCAATTTTATGGGACCAAATGTTAATATAAGGTGAAATTTTTCGAAATCTTTTTTCTTACTTGTTTCCGAGTTCTTCATGTGATTTGATGATGATATCTTCTTCTTCTTTGGTGTAGCTCCCCCGTTTGACGTTCGGGCACAAATAGTTCATCCATCTCAATCTGCAACTCTTTCCACATCTAGCTAGACCTGAAAAACAACAGTAACTTCTTCAATTTTCAAAATCCATTGATATGCATATATACCTGAACATATCAATATACTTCATCTGTCTCATATTTTTGCTCTGAAAAACACCATAGGTACGTCCATCACTTCGAGACTTTAAAAAAAATTTGCATTAACGTGTGCATTTTCTTATCCAAAATGACACAATTTTTGGAAAAGAATATATTGAAGTTATGGAACTGATGGAGTAGAACAAATAGTTGTATATATCTTTTCTTATCCTTCTTGGATTTTGGAACCACAAACGATCAGTTCCTTCTTCCACTGATTTCCAAATAAAGAATTGAGAGAGAGAGAGAGCAGGGTTAATTCTGACCTGCGAACTTAGGGAGTTCACGCCAGTTCCAATGGCCATATCTCAGTATATAATCTCTCAGCTTTTTATCTTCTTCAGGACTCCATGCCCCTTTCTTCCTTCCATTGTCGTCATAGCTTGGCCTTCTCCCCATTCTCTCTCTCTCTCTCTCTCTCTTCCAAAAGTCCTCGAGAAGTCAAGTTTTAATTGAGGGAAACGTCTTCAGAGCTGGACCCTTATATAAACTTCTTGATTGGGACCCCAACGTGTTTCATAACAAAACAAGACAAAGGAGATACCGAGGAATTATCCTGCCAGTATTACGAGTCGTTGTCTACGTTTGTACCCAAGCCATGAGTCGTTGTCTACGTTTGTACCCAAGCCATTTATGTACCAACAAATTTACAGGTAAGCCACTTTGTTTGGTTCTGATTTTTGAGAAAGTCGTGTCATAAACAGAAAAATTTATTGTGCATCTTGCAAAGGGTAAAAATAATTTCTCAAACTTGTAAGTGAACAAAGTAATATCATTAACTTTCTGTTGGGTCATAGAGCGACGATCAGTGTTGTGAATTCCGTACCGTACCGGTCGGTATGTTTCGGATTTGTGAGATTCCGATACCACCAGCCCCCAATATCGTTCCGGTCTAAATACCGGGCCTTACCGGTCGGTACCGAGAATCTCGGAAAATACCGGACGAGACGAGGTTTCTACGAGTTTCGGCCGAAATTTTGCACCCCTGTTTTCTATGGAGGAACCCAACGGTCAGGGGGAAAAAAAAAGTACCTTAGGGGTTGGGGGAAAAAATTTAGCAAAACATGGGCTTATCTATAGTACGTGCGCAAGGCTCAAAATCTCGGATTTGCATCTCCCTGCGCGCGAATAACCTATGAAGCGCACCCGGTTTCCAAATCAGTTAGTTTTTCCAAATTGCCTTCGGCCATGGCCTATTTTTCTGAGCGCGCGAGACCTCTCCTTGGGTCCTCATTCACAAGTCTACTAGTGTGCAAAGTCATTTAAGGTGGAAAAGAGTTTTGTAACTAAGCAATGTGGGATAAAAGCCAAACACAATGCTTTATGACTTCACACCAAAGTCCCAACAACAAGAATTTATTTATTATGATCGTGAATCAGTAACGTCTTATGACTTGTGTTATTGTTAAAAGAATTTTTCTGCACAATTTATACACTTGCAATGTTTGATTTTGGACTCCAAATGGTGAATTTTGTTGTCTTAATATAGATATTTTATGATGAATTGCACGGTATGGGAGATTTTTTTGAATTATAATTATATATAATTATTATATATATTGTAGTTGCGATATACCTGAAACGGTATCCGGTATTTAATCGATACGTATTGTACCAATAGAAAAATCGATACCCTGGCCGATACGACATTCAGAACATTGGTGACGGTGAGTGGCACACACACTCTGTAGCGGCGACTTTATATTTGCAAGAAGTGCATACCACATGACGATGACGCGTGGTTCTTGACGAGTTTATGGCCAGAGATGCTCCAATACCCAATCCCGAATCCTTCTTCCTTTTTGCTTTTAATGGCTGTAGCCAATCCTTCAAAAGGCCCTTTGGCGTTTTTTGCGGATTAAAAAATATATATATATATCCTTCAAAGAGCGGATCTGTATTCTGCATTTCCGGTGTATTTGTACAACGTGGGACCCCTGACCAAGATAGGATTCAATGCGTGCATATTCTAAAAGGACTATTACAGTATATAACTACCGAAAATGATACTCACAAAATAATTCAAACACAATACAAAACACAATCTCTCATATATAAATATATGAGCTCCACACACACTACTATATGTAGGCTCCACATGTATGTGAGAAGTTGTGTAAGTCGTTGTGTTTAAATCGTTGTGTAAATAGCATTGTCTTAAAAATTGTCACATATTACACATCCATTTGTGGGTCCTACCGTTGTACGGATTCGTCAAAGCCCAAAGTTAGTGAACAACAGGATTGGTCTTTCGAACTTAGTCTGTTCATTAAGGCTACGTTCTTAACTTCTTATGGACTAAACTTAAATTTGAAAATTTTGTTTTTATTTAAATTTTTTTATTATTTGCTAGTTTTGCGTCAAATTTTTTATGGCGATTGATTCATCTCTTAGAGAGGAATTGAAAAAAAAAATTTCTTTACTTTTATCCAAGTATTTTAAGAAATAACCACTTACTTTTTGCGGTAAAAAGTGTATAAAAATTTTACTTTTTCTATTTGTCTCGTCGAGACAATCAATAACCCACAAAAATTTGGCGCCAAACTAACAAATGCCAAAAAAAATCAAATAAGGACAAAATTTTCAGATTTAAGTTAAGTTTAAATTAAGTTCATAAGAACGTAGGCTGGATACCTAATTATTACTATAAAAAGAAAAAAACAAAAAAAAACAAAAAAAACGAAGTGAAAATTCGTGTCCAAACTCATGAACACAAATTCTTTGGAGGCATCCGCACAATACAATCGCGTGATTCACATCGATCTTAATTTTGCCCGGTCTATGACTGCATTGGGACGTGCATACGCAAAGATTTTCCCGCGAAGGCTGGGCCGGGATCGGTCATCGTCACATAAATAAATATTTGGCATCTTCAGTCAGTTTCTTCGTACGCAGACTTTCCTTATAGGGACCCAACGGGTTGACAAACTCTGTGCTGGGAAATTTTTTCGGGATTATGGAATAAAACTCTGTTGTCGTAGGTTAAAATCCTAGCACAGTACTAAGGGGATTGTGGCCAAACCACGATGCTGCCTTTGCAACTCTGTTGTGAATGAATCGGGAGCGTAAGTATTTTTATCGAATCACGTAAATTTTAGTGTCTTATTCTAAGAACGTAGTGAAATTTGGTCCGAATTATCAAGAACGCATTCTTGTGGAATAACATAAATTTTTTTGTCTTGTCTTTCTTTTTCTTTTTTTATTGTTGTCGTGTTACTCATTTGTTGCCTAATATTTCTCCATTGTTAACACAACCTTTTGGCATACCCTTTTTTCTACGTTGTTGTTCACATGTTTTTAAACTTACATTAATCCAATCATGAAAAGGACAATTCGTAAAAAAAAATAATAATAAATTGACCCAAAAACATATCCAAGTGATGAAAGAATCTTCCTGCGTCATTCCCTTATCCATATTACACATGGTGGAGTAAATAATTAATTGCAACAAGTAGTTTTCTCTTGATAGGCACATACATACATATATATAACCAAGCATTGTTTTCAAAAAATTAAAGAGTGTCGACATTCTTTACACGACACTCTTTAATTTTCTGAAAACAATGCTTGGTTTCCCACCTTTTGCAGCTTAATTAAATCAAGGAGGACCACACACACGTCATAATAAAGACCATGTATTTCTATTCATAAAGTAGAGGGATGTGAACATAATTGAAATAGATATTAATTTAATGGTGTGGTGCCAGTCGAATTCTTTAGCCTTATCTCCAAAATTATTCAGTGGAGCTCGGGTAGCACTCCATAGCAGATTTTGATTGTTCTATCCTGAAATATGTGGACTCCGACGCTCTTGTTTTTTTTACTATCAATGAAGTTCATTGATCTTTTTCGTATTGCCTTACAAGATAAAGAGCGCCGGCAACGCGCAAAAACCTATTAAAAGTTTAAAAATCACTTAATGATCTCTCCAAAGTGAGTACTTATTCGGTGGTCTTGGGAAACCACCACACCCTTATCCACCATATATTTTTGTAGAAGTCATATATTTAGTACTAAGGCCCCGTTCCAGAACTCAAGAAAAACCCTTATTTTTTAAGAAGGCAATTTTAAGCTAAAAAATGAAGGACTTACTGAAATCTAAAAATATGAACTATGGATCTTGTTTTAAAGATCTCATTGAGATCTTTTATACGATGCAAAAAAAATTGAAAAATTATTTTTCATTTATATTATTTTTGAATTTAAAAATGTGAAATAAGCTGCTTATTTTTTAAGAAGGTTTCTGGAACGGGGCCTAAGTCTCACAAAAATCTATCGTGGATAAGGAAAAATAATTTGGTGGTCCCTCAACACCTTTATTTACCACACAAAAATGTTTGGGGCCTAATACTAAGTATATGGACCCTACTAAAATATGTGATAGATAAAAATGTTAAAATATCATGTGACGGTATCCTAAAACCACTAAATAATTACTCGTGGATTAGGATGTTTGAACACCATGTGATGGTGGCCCTAACCACCAAATAATCTCTCCTCGGGAGTACTAGTACCCACACGTAAGGAACAGGTCAGCCTGCACTGAATGGCTGACGTTAGTAATTATTGAGGAAGCCTACGTCATGTTTTTAGAAAAGTAAACGCTAAAAATACAAGGGAACACCAGAACAAGGCAACGTCAGGGCCTATTTGGAAGGGAGCTACCGAAAGGGTAATACGCTCCGTTTCGGAAACTTTTTTAATAATTAAGTATTTATTTTGACACTTTTCATTTAAAAATAAAAAGGGTCATTTCATAAAATTCAAATAAAAAGTTTCTTTCACATTTTTAAACTCAAAAATAATGTAAATGAAAAAAAAAAAAAAATTTTTGCACCGTATTAAAGATCTCAGTGAGATCTATCAAACAAAATCCATAGTGATAAGAAAAATATTTACGTAAACACATGATTTTTGAGCTTGAAGTTGCCTTATACAAAAAATAAGACTGTTACTACAAAAAATAAGACTGTTGCGTAAAATAATAGGCGCCGGGCCGTCTCCGGCCACCGGACGGCTGATCCGAACAGTCCAAAAATTCTAGAAAAAAAAACCGAGGGGGCCTTCGAGGGAATCAACTGGATCTGAGGTGTATAGAGTGCTTGATCCGAGCACCCATTTTTCGTGTATAGCCCGGCGCGGCCATCGGTACGATTTTTCTCCCCCGGCGCCTATTGGTACCGATATAAATTCTTCAAAAATAAGCATATCCTTCTTATCTTTGTGAAGCAAGCCTTATTATTGAACAAAAAATGGAACGGAGCCTTAGAAATATCCCTCTTAAGATTGTGGACCCATGGTTAAGTCATGGTTTGGGAATACATTTTGTCAGAGGTATTAGCTAAGTTGATCCTGAATTCTCTTGTACCCCATAATACTCCCAGTGGGGGATTATTTAAAGAGAGGTTCTGGGGTGTTATTACATAATACCCCATTTCTCTTCCATTTCAACTACGTACAAAACAACCATATCTCCTCATTTTATCCTTCATCTAAACCAAGTATTATTCGATCCTCCCGTCACATCAATATGGGCTCACTCTACTTATATAATACCTCCTACTATCTTATTCTCATCCATAACTAATATCCTCAATTCTTATCCCGCATCCAAATGGGCCCTCAAAGTAAAAGGTTTCAGAAGTGTGAACAGTTTTTGCTTTCTTGAAAAGTTTCTATAACCACTTGTGTCATTCAATTACTATTTATTTTACGTATTTTTTATTGTATGGAAGAGGGCGGCCTAGGCCCTCGTAAGGAAAAACACTTGACATAGTAATTGGACGAATTTCAAGACCATTGTAATCATTGCACAAAGCCTCCAACACATTTGATAGCGCTTGATCAAATACTTGCTCCGATCCTCTCGGTATAACTAAAGACCTAACCTAGCTAGCTAAATTACGTGCACAACTATTAGCATTTCTCCAACCAATTACACTTACCAATACTGATTTGGCGTTGCATATAATCCTAATGAAACCCAATTAGAAACATTTATTATTTTATGGTCTTCTTTTCTAAAATTTGGTTAGATTCCCGTCGATTTTTTAGAAACAATTATTTATCTTGATGAGCAGAATCTAAAAAATAAAAATTAATAAAAGAAAACTGAAATAAAATTTAAAATATACGGGAAGTTTTGGAAAAGACAATTTCGTTATCTAAACTTTTTTCGACTTTAGTCTATTTTTTCATAATTTTTATATTGCTTTCATCTAGACGAATCTCTAATCAGAATTAATTTCGACAAAAATCAGAAAGTTCGTTAAATATCAATAATACCAACAGTCTTTAGATTAGAAATAATTAATTTATTCCAAGCCCACCCTTCATCACAAATTTGGCGATAAGAATTTATCCGAAAAAAAGGAGCAGCTCTAGCTAGAAAAAAAATTCAAATAAAATGATACGGTACATTTGAGTAAAATTTGTAGAACTTCAAATTGGTAGTCTAAATCTGAACTTGAAATCGGTAGTCTAAATTTGACTTAGGTGTGTACTTGAAATTAGTAGTCTAAATTTACTTAGGAAATCTAGGAAATTAATCTGAACTTGAAATTGGTAGTGTAAATTTACTTAGGTGTGTACTTGGCTTTTCACACTCGATCCAGTAACTTCGAACTGCACGTACAATTGATTTTATTACTAGAAGTTTTTTTATTTGTTTCAATTGTGGAACACTAGAGTATTGCTTCTGATGAAACATGCAGTATAAAAAACGTAATTAATTACTCTATTATACTAAGAGATTGGCTCATTCACGGAGGATCTGTGAATAAGTTGTTTGCAGAGCTGCACGATCTCAGTCGTCTATTTTGGCATTGGCTCCGTAAATATTTATTTGCGAAAAAGCTCCGTAATAAAGTTTTTCTTAAATTTAAACTAATCTATATTTTTTTTGTTATAATTTAGACGTATTGATCCAATTTTTTTAATCCATCAATCCCGGACCGTCACATGGCTTTGTTCTCTCTCTCTCTCTCTCTCTCTCTCTCAAAACAAGTTAAGACAATACAACTACTATAGTTTGAGAATAAATTCTTTACACCACCGGTGTAAATATTTATTTCCTCCAAATCAATTTCATTGTGCCATGTTGCAAAACAGTGGTCACGATCAATAAAACATTACGACATATCGCAATATAATTGATTTGGAAGAAACAAATGTCTACTCCCGCAGTGTAAAGAATTTAATCTCCTATAGTTTATACTAATGTTTTAGGTTCATGAACCGGGGAATATTACGATTAAATAAATGTGTTATGCACAAGCATCACGTGTTGCATATGTGTGTATCAGAAATTTTCAGGTCCACTCGTTCGGATTTTTTTATGGTTCCGATTTTTCATTTTTCGATCGATTTGCGATGATCCGAGTTGCTTAATATGATCAAAACGTGATTTTAAGGGTACCTCAAGAAATCAGCAAAAAAAATAACCGGAAAGGGTTTGATCTAAGTAGTTTTTTTATTGAACGGTTCAGAAAAAAACTGCTCGGATCAAGCCCTTTCCAGTCATTTTTTTTGTTGATTTCTCATAGGTACCCTTAAAATCACGTTCTGAACACATTGAGCGGCTTGGATCATCGTAAATCGATCGGAAAATGGAGCTAAGACACAAATCCGGACCGTAAGAAAATCCGACCGACCAGACCTGAAAAGGACTTTATATATATATATATATATGGAATGGTTCAAGGGAAATCAAAAACAAATCCTAAATCTCAATTTCATAGTTTTCGATTAAATTTTTATGATCCGAACCGTTTAATGTGTGCAGAATGTGATTTTAAGGGTTCCCGCAAGAAATTATCCAAAAATGACGGGGAAATGCTTGATTTGAGCAGTTTTTATTTGAACCGTTCAATAAAAAAATGTACGAAACTGTTCGGATCAAGCCCTTCCCGGTCATTTTTGATTTCTCACGGTCACCCTTAAAATCACGTTATGATCACATTGAGCGGCTCGGATCATCAAAATTTGATCGGGAACTATGAGGTATTTTTCTGGGTGTCCTTTGAACCGCCCTGCATATAGGGCTTGATCCGAACAGTTTCGTACAGTTTTTTATTGAACGGTTCAAATAAAAACTGTTCAAATCAAGTCTTTTTCGGTCATTTTTTTTGTTAATTTATCGCAGGCACCTTTAAAATCACATTCTGCACATATTGAACGGTTCGGATCATAAAAATTTGATCGAAATTTATGAGTTTGGGATTTGGATTTTTTTAGGTGTTTTTTTGGGTGTCCCTTGAACCGTCCCGATATATATATATATATATAGAGTTAGGTTCCGGTGAGGGATCCCTCATTTTTTTAAAATGAGGGACTTTCATTTCCGATTGAATTTCGATGATCCGAGCCGCTCAAAGTAATCAGAACGTGATTTTAAAGGTCTCTGCAAGAAATCAGCAAAAAAAATGACCGGGAAGGGCTTCATCCGAGCAGTTTTCATTGAACGGTTCAAAAAAAACTGCTCGGATGACGCCCTTCCCGGTTATTTTTTTTGCTGATTTCTCGCGGGGACCCTTAAAATTACATTCTGCACACATTGAACGGTTCGGATTTTCAAAATTTGATCGGGAAATGAAAGTCCCTCATTTTAAAAAAATGAGGGATCCCTCACTTGAAAATTCCTCTATATATATATATATATATATATATATATATATATATATATACACTACTCCCTCCGTCCCGATTTGTTAGTCCACTTTTTGACTTTTGCTTGTCCCAAATTGACTGTCCAGTTTCAAAAATTATTGGGTCAGATTATGAACATTTCCTTTTTTGCCCTTTCTCTTTGTTTTTTGGAGTAAGTTGAAATTCAAATACGGAGTAATAAAAATTCAAACTTTCTACTGTAACTAAACAAACTGAAAACTTTTCATTGCATTTTACAGATTAGATACATAGACTCATAGAGCCAAAATATACACCAGATTCTAACAAAAGAGTTCCTATCTACAATGCCTTCATGTGCTTTATCCCTTCACCAACTTAAGGACTTTGGATCAAACACAGCCATCCAAAAATTTCTTCCGCTGAAGGCTTTGCAAAAAAGGTGAAGCAACATGTGGAGAGTCAACCTGGAGAGAGAAACAAAAAAAACTGAGTGACAACACCTTATTGCATTAACCCGACTAGTTGAAATTTTTCCTACTTTAAACACTAAAAACGAAAAGATAAACAATTGGTTGTTTTACATTGGGGAAAAAAACTGACCTTCTAGTTCCAGATGAGCAAATATATTTTCCACAACATCACGATCACATTGAATATGAGATGGAAGATTACCAACTCTAACTAGTTGGCCTTTCCCCATATGTGGCAATTTGTAATTGTTTCCACCATAAACCTTCATCACCTCAACCATACAAGTTTGCCATGTTAAGAAAACGTGATTAAGAGTTTGTGACGACAATTCTTCAAAAGATTTCTCCACGACAGAAACAAGCTGGTCGATTGTCGAAGGTGCATGTTGATGTTGCAAAGATTGAATTGATGTAAAAAACCCGAGATCTAAAACATTCATGTCCGGACTATTGGGAGGTTGAAACGACAAACGGATATTGAGTCCATCTTCATGTGCAGCTTCAAGAAACTTGGGATCCAACGGATGAATGTGTGCCTTCGCATTATCTTGTTGAATGACTATCGTTTCCATTTCGCCGGAACGCGGCCACTTAGCTCTAATTGCGAGCAGAACCTTCTCAATCAAGCATGATCGACTAACATCTTTGGTTACTGTTACAGCCTTTGTTACCAAAGTACCAGCAACTCTATTCTTACTCGTGCGTTTTGCAGGTACCTTACAAGTGAATGGAAAAATTCCAATTTTCCCGGAAAACACCTCATTCCCATTTGCATCAAACCGTGGTCGAGCTACCGCCGCTAGAAACATGACTTTTATGATGAATTTTTTGCTTTTGCAAGTGCGATGCGGTTCTTCCTCTTCCGGTAGCAAATAATATCTCTCCGATTCTCTCGTCAAATAAAACCACTTTTCATCAATATGCACGTAATTGTACATATCTTTGAAAAATGGTTGGCTTTCCAAACTACTAGGCTCAAGCATTGATAAACAGAAACGGAGCCTTGATCTCTTACCTTCTTCTGATAAATCTGGCTTCAACGCATTTGTATGTGGCCTCATTAAGCCTTCTTTGATTCGCCTATGCATAGTTGATTTAGGAACTTCCAAGGCTTTTGATAATGAGCGGATATTAGTTCGGCGTTTGAATTCCAAGCTTGAAATTTTGCTGCGCTCGATTTGAACTCGCTTGCGGCCAACTCTCCCGAGCAATTTCGAGGACACATCAACCACGGACCCATTAGCAATACAAGCCTTCCCTTGTTGCCAAATTCGACTAACTGTTTTCGGATGGACAAAGAACAATGCAGCAACCTCACTAATAAAACCCCCTCTTGGTTTTCCATAATCAAACTGTAGCAAAAGAGCATCAAAAATTGCTTGGCGTTGTTCATTGGTAAGATTTTTTTTTGATCGACAGTTGCTTGAGGATTTCTCATACAAAGACTCCATTACTGACTGGAAATACTAGTGGACAGAAAAAAAGGATTGGGATATGGAATAGGTGGAGAGGGTGCAAATTAGGGAAGGGAAGAAAACGTGTTACTAGAAGAAACAGAGTACCATGAAAAGTGAAGGAATTTTATTGGGTAATTTGAGTTGCAGTGGGAAGCCATTTCTTTGAGAGGAGTAAGAAAGAGAATGACTTTTTAGGAGAGAGTTGAGTTTATGGTGGGAAAATCTCTGTCAGAGAAGGAAGTCTTAAAATTGAGGGAAAGTTTAAAATTAAATTCAAGGCTTGCCGCCAATTAGTTTAATGGAGTAAAAACTTGCTCTACTGATTTTAAGCGCCTATTTTTTGAAAATACTTGTACTGTACAACCTTTCTCCTAGACTTACTATATCTAGAAGATTGCAAATTACACAATTTTTTTTTTGTAAATTCAGAATGATGAAGGGTATTTTTGGAAATCTAATACATTTTAGTAGCAATCATTTGGTCCCCTTAAAAAGTTGGAATTTCGAGGTCGGACAAACAAATCGGGACGGAGGGAGTAGTACTTATCCGTACCTACGGCACTACGCACCCCGGTTGGAATTGTCTATGCCTACGGCACTTGCTTGCTAGTGGCTCAAACACTAAATCGATTCATTAGTGTGTAGTATGTGATACTCTTCTTAGTAGCACAAAAGAGAATTACCCATACTTACGGCACTTCCCAAACTAAAATTTGAAGCTAGCTACAAAGAACATTTCTAATACCAAAAAATGCTAACGATGATCCTAATAGAGTATTGCCTTTACTTTTAGACACCAAAACTCAAAAAAAAAAAAAAAAACAGAGACAAAAAATTCAAAAAAATTCCAATCCCAATAAACTCCAAATTTTTTTAAATACCTTTGCTTTTAGGGAGCTTTCTTTATTGACTGTCCATGCAACTCGTATGCTTTCTTCTAAATGGATATGGTTTCTTTGTTAGACCACTTTTGCTGACACCAAAACTTCAAAAGAACAGAGACCAAAAATTTAAAAAAATCTCAATCCTAATCCCAGTAAACTCCAAAAAAATTCAAATATCTTTGCTTTTAGGAAACTTTCTTTACCCACCGTCCACATATCTCGTAGGCTTTCTTCCAAATGGATATGGTTTCTTTGTTAGACCCCCTTTGCTGACACCAAGACTTCAAAAAAACAGAAACCAAAAATCCAAAAAAATCTCAATCCCAGTAAACTCCAAAAAATTTCAAATACCTTTGCTTTTAGGGAGCTTTCTTTACTCACTGTCCACGCAACTCATAGGCTTTCTTTCAAATGAATATGGTTTCTTTGTTAGACCCCCTTTGTTGACACCAAAACTTCAAAAAAATAGAGACCAAAAATCCAAAAAAAAATTCTAATAAACTCCAAAAAAATTCCAAATACATTTGCTTTCACGAAGCTTTCTTGGCCCAGCTCCCATCGTCCACGATACTCGACAGATTTGAAAGATTCCGCCGGGTAAGGAATATTCCACGCAACTTTATTGCCCCAGATTTGAAAGATTTCACTGGAGATTCGAAAGAGCGGTGTTGAGAGAGATCGAGAGATCGAGAGAGAGAGAGAGCCAAATGCCAATAGAAGCAGGTTTTTTTTATATATGCTTCTGACAAAATTTGATTTAAGTAAAAAGAACCGATGGCATTTTTGTAATATATTTGTAAAAGTGTGGGTGTTTTTTTAAGAGAGTTGGAGAGCACATATTAACCCTTAGATCAAATGAATCTCAACCCTCTTTTCAACTTATGTTTGTATGGTTCTCATACCTTTGTGTTTTATTATTATTATATATATATATATATATATATATATATATATATATATATATATATATATATATATATATACACACACACACACACACAGAGTTAGTCTCAAATGAGGGAGTTCTTATTTTAGTTAAAATGCGGACCTTCTCATTTCTCCCATTTTTCGATCGAATTTCGATGATCCGAGCCGCTCAATGTGTTCAGAACGTGGTTTTAAGGGTACTCGCGAGAAATCGGCAAAAAAAAATGATCGGAAAGGGCTTCATCCGAGCAGTTTTTGTTTGAACCGTTTGATAAAAAAAATAAAAACTGCTCAGATGAAACCATTCCCGGTCATTTTTTTTGCTGATTTCTGGCGGGTACCTTTAAAATCACATTCTGTATACATTGAGCGGCTCGGATCATCGAAATTCAATCGGAAAAGGGAGGTCCGCATTTTATTAAAATAAGGTGGTCCTTACGGAAGACAGACTCTGTGTGTGTGTGTGTGTGTGTGTATATATATATATATATATATATTAACTCATTCGGATATCAGTAAGTGTTTGATCGGTTCATTCAGTTGGTTTCTGTCAAAGTTTACAAAATAAAACTCAATGAACCGATCAAGCCCTTACCGATATCAAAATGAGTTGATTTTTTATGGAAACTCTTAAAAACATATTTTAAACAAATTGAACGGCACCAATCATTTACATGGAATTCCGATTAATTTTGTGTCAAAATTTGTATGAGGAAAACCGGCCCTATATAAGATGGAGATAGATACATGTAATCGGACTTGTAAAATTACTGGAGTATTATAGCCATTCTCATGCAATTGGTGGTTTTATAAAATCAGGGTATTAGCTACAAACGTTTAGTGACAACTATTTTAGAGTCGCTGATAACTTTATTGTTAGGAGATAGCTCTTCTTTGTGTGTGTGCGCGCGCGGTAGTGCCTTCATCGCATACGACACATAGCACCAGGAAACCCACCACTTTTATATGGGACTAAAGATAAGACAAATATGCATACTATGAGCGCTAAAAAATTTGTTTAGCGCCAACAAGCGATAGGGGCAGCTACAGGATTTAGTTCAACGGTAATAGAAATGTGAAGAACAATTTCATATACGAAGCTCTATATAAAATAAACATATTTATAGTTAATTAAAAATTTGTTAGGCCTAGTTTATTTTATTTTGTTGAGCTATATTATCTACGCAATCACAAATTTAAGTGAATTTTCAATTACTTTGGCTATGAAAGAATGATGTAGTGCTACCAATAATAAAGAAAAATTAAATTCTATGTAATTTTTTTTTTTTCGAATTCAGCGGGTTCTTTTGAACTCCTGCAATGATAGTGGAGCTTCTGACAAGTGATACGGAGACTTGAACCCAAATATAGAATGAGAAAAGTCAAAATACTTATCCATTGAACTAACCAAAACTATTGTGAACACTCCCAAACTTTGGGTGTTGTTTTGAGATATAGGTGTCAGGTGTTTTTTTGTGAGTGGTACTGTTGTTTTGTCATTGTTGGCTTCTTGCCAATTTTGTTATTCTCTCTCTTTGGGTCCTTGCAGGATATGATTGTTGAAGTTTGTTGGTTCTTCTTGTGGGTTTGCTATTCTCTAGCTTAATGCCTTATGCTTAAGGTCTTTTTAATTTTTGTAATTTATTTTCAAAAAATAATAAAATTCTTTTTTGTCTTTCAAAAAAAAAGGGGAGAGTTTAAGCAACTAGACCATGCAATCAAAATGGTTTTGATTAGTGCCATTCTGGATTGTTAATTACAAATTTTATGCGAAAATGCTTGGATGATATTTGCAAAACATATATAATGCAAATCTCTAAAAGTGTTTGATTTAGAATTTGAAAATGAAAATGGCTTCTCGGCAGTTCGTTTTTTTTTTTCCGGCCACTTGCCGGACCTAGTTCAATAATCTACTCCAAACATTTTTGATACAATATTGTAAATCTCATAAAAAACGCATGGATGTGGTTTGAAATCATCTTTATTTTGGAGACCAATTAGTGGAGTACAATTTTGTTCCAAAGTATACTTGATCGCCTTCTGTTAATTTCGCACGAAAAGTAAAGTGTACATAGAGTAAAGAGTATTTCCCCTCTATTTAATTACCCTCTTTTTTTTTTGGTAGATAATACCTTCATTAATTGTTTTAGTACACCATATAAAAGTCCTATCCATAACCACAAAATCACGAAAGTACAATTGAATTGAAGAGTTTGGAACTTAGCAAAAAATAAATAAATAAAAAGAATTGAGGAGTTTGGATACCTTATATAGTTCAAGTCTGCTAAACATAATTATTTCTAAACTTCAAGTCGTGACTGGTGTGGCCGCGTTAGCTCCCCAGAGCAGTTGGGTTCATATGAGTTACTGCTATGTGTACATATGCCATGTACATACCATGTACATATGAATTTTGTATGGCTCACCTCGGGTCTTATAAAAATGATTCGAATCGTGCATTATTTTTCAAACAATTTTTTATGGAGTCATGTAAAAAATCAGCTCAACCCGATATCAGTAAGAATTTTTTTCTAAATTTGTAGGGACGAAACTGAACAGTTAAGTAGTTTGCCCCCACAAATTCAGGAAAAATCTTTATCAATATCGGGTTGAGCTGATTTTTTACAGAGCTCCATGAAAAAATGTTTTAAAAATAATGGACGGTTCGATTCATCTTTGAGGGACCCAAGGTGGGCCCCACAAAACTCATATGTACATAACATGTAAAAGCTCATATGTACCCATAGCTTTATTGGGTTCATATAGTGGCCTGATTGTAGAGTTGTTTCCCAATTATCCCAAAAAAAAAAAAAAACTCCAGCACAAAATCGACGATATGATACATGTCATATGGGTGATGTCACACTTTGTTTGGGGAAAAAGAAAAAAGAAGAAAGTCAAGCCCGACAAAAAACATAAAAAGAAACCAAAAAAGAAGTTCATGTTTTGAATAAAGTCAAGCACGTGTGCTCCGTGTGGACCCTTTTACAATTCCTTGACTAGAAAAGAAACAGGGTTCATACTTCATTTTGATTCGTTTCCCATCTTTCTTTCTTTTTTAATTTTTTTTATTCCTATACTATTATTATTGTTATTGCTATTTATTTTAATTTTTTAGGGGTTTATAATAACCTGCTAAATCAAGCCCATAACCTAGTAGTTACAATCATTTATGTTCGTTTTGACTCTTTAATAGATTTTCAGAGTAAGAGAAAAAGAAAAAGGTCTCATTATGTAGACAATGTGAAAAACGAAGAAATGTTACATGTTACTTAAATTTGGAAATCAAAACAAATTAACTCATGTTCTCTGTTTTAATTAGTGATCCAAAAAATATAGTCTCGTATACACCTCTAGGTGCAAAACCAACATTTTTGGTTGACAATAAATAAACCTTAATACTCTCTTCATGTGAAGTCTCATCTTGCATAAGCAGAAACACAAATAAAGTACTCGGTCGACAAATATAGGGCAAATACATTGTGCAATGACAGAAGTAAGGAACGATAAGAGCAGAAGCCCTGCTCTCTCAAAATTAGAGCTCAATCTGAAATTAAATCATGTGCGATCATTTTTTACGAAAGCGTAACTAAAGCTATTTGAAAATAAGCCTAAAACACATGCAGCTAGTATGAATTAGCTTCAAACTAGATTAGACATGTTACACGTATAGATATGAAAAAACCAAAGTAGTAGAATTTTGAAAAGCAGTAGAAAGTGGTCAGCATTTAGCTTTTGAATATTGACTAGGGATACGTGCAAAAGGATCGAAGAACTAGAAAGTAATTCAAAAGATCCCAAGAACATTCCAAAAGCCATTCAAAAGAATTGCAGATTCAGGTGCTCCATCAGTCTTGTTGCAGTCAACCTTCCGGGCTGCCTCTCTAAGCAGTAGTTATTCAGTAGCCTGGAGCGATCAAATGGTGCTCGACACTCCAAAATCGTACATTTACGTGGGGTCCATACACACTTAGTCGTGAACCCTGGGAGAATGTGCGATTTTGGAATGATCCGGAGCACCACATGGCAGTGCTCCTGGACTACTGAATAATTTCACCTTTAAGGCTAGAATCATGTGAGCAACTTGTACGTCAATTAAAGTCAAGCACCGACCACTAGATAAAAGGTTTTGTAAGTAAGAAAGAAGGGAAATAATCTTCGTGTTCAGACGTATATTGGAGAGAATTAATTAAATTAATTATTAATTTGTGGGGCTGATAAATCACCCAAAATGTAGCTTTTTTTGTAGGGGGTAAGTAATTTCTATATCTTAGAAACACACCAAAAAAATACAAGGGGACGGCCTTGAATTACCCATCAACAACTACTGCAAAGGAACAAAAACAAAACAGTACGTAGTACTTATGTTAGACTTTATCCACATCGCTCACATAAATCCCTCAAGCTTGGTCAATATAATCTAGTCATTACTCCACCAATAACCCTTTAAGAATATGACAACTTGAATATTCAACCGACTCAAGCACAAAAGAAAGAGGTGTTTTGGTTGAGGATATGAGAGATGATGCATGCACACAAGAAAGAAGCGACATGATGGGGTTATTATTCCGTGATGTTGGTGGTTGTGCCTCAATACCCTTCTCCACCACAAAATTTATGTAGAGTTCACACACTATGTCCTAGGCGCCACATGAATATGCGTTGGAAAAGAGCGTTAGGGCGCCATGTGGTTGTGCCCATGACCATCTTCTTCTCTCTCTTTTTGAAGCGAGGACATTAATGTAGCTACATCTGTAATTTGAGCACAAATTACAGGTCAATTTAGTAAATTAGCATCCGAAGAATGACCCCACTTACCAACTGTAATCGTACCCTTGAAGATGAAGCTATGGAAAACTTATCCAGCTCCCTTGGAGCATTATCACGTGATGCTTCGGGCTTCTTTTCACCACATACTATTTTGTATGGGGCTTTAAGACAAAGTGTATATAGGTCTTGGAGCTCAAAGTGACACTAGTCACACAAAATACCTTCGTGGCCCAGCCCAGGTTCTCCAATGGTCGATATAGTGTCATTTGTCTATTATTGGTTAGGGTTAAGACCAGCTAGAAGATAATGGCCCAGCCCAGGTTCTTTCTGTTATCAGTGGGAGAGAAAGCCCAGTTTTTTTTTGTCTTTCTTTTAATTATAAAAAGATTGTATGCTACTAGAGGTTAGACCTTAGTCACATAATCCTTCACATTGTCAAGCGCTTCCACTCTCAATTTCTCACACTGCATTTGAGCTCTCAATCCTCACTCTCACAAGCTTTAGTAGACTGGAATGTGCTTCGTAGACGCTTTCGTGCAGGAAATGATGCTACTCAAGCACCCTGCTCACAGACCCGAATCTGACCCAATGTGAAAAACTTTATCTGCTTTATATTTTCGTGTTAATTCAAGTTCTTTCCTAAAATATATAGTAGGAATATGGATATTTACTTTGTCGAGCGCAGAAAAATACAATATAGGAAAAGCGCGCAAATGAGATAAATTATAGGGTAAAAAAAGTATTTATTCACCAAGCTTCTTTGGAGAAAGATAGATAATTTTCGCCTTCAATTTAACTTGAATAAACATTGTATGGGTGAATTTATAATCCTGCTTCTGTTGCTTTGGTTCTGATTGAACTTACTCACAACTGTGGTTGTGGGGAGGATTGAGAAAACCATATTGATTCTCCTAGGCTGTATTTAGATCTTCGATATTGAAGAGATTCGGGGAGGAAAAGAAAACTTTAAAGCTAATTTCCTTTTTATTTTTCTTTTAATCCCCGAATCCCTTATAGTTCAAAGAAAATGGACTAGGTCTAAAATTTGCCGAAGGAAAAGACAATAAACAGAGAACTGGGAAAGAAAGCGAATGAACAACTTGGCGGTAGACGAGTCAGCATAGCAACTGGAGTTACATGTTTGAAATTTTTTTTTTTTCACGTAATTGCAGAGTCGAGCCTACCGGCATAGCAGTCTTGAACCAGATGCCGTGTGAGGGGGAAGCCTTGCTGATGTCTGGTTTTCTTTCCATCTGCTTTGCAAATTGACTGTTGGTAAGTTTTATTTCAAGATTTTGCTTTAATTTGTAATTTCTGTTTCTCTTCAGCAATTTACAGAAAAAAAGCTCGGAACAAGAAAGCTCATCAACTCACATCAGGTTCCGGAAGAATTAATTCAAGAAAAAGTGATCCATTTTTCGGATAATCAAAATCACCCAGAAATGCTGATACCAGTATTCCCAGAGTTGACAGGAAGTCATCAGCAATACAACAAATACCATACAACAAGAAGTTCGAATCAAAGACTAGGTCGATTTCTTTGCAGCAGACCAATGAAGAGCTTGTTGAAGTGCGCAATGTGAAAACAAAGTGATAGCCAACCAAGTTCAATCTCAGGAATGGTGTCCATTCTCTCACGCGCTCAAAGAGAGAGAGACCAAAACCTCATAAAATCCACGCAGGATTTACATGTTCTTTTCCTGGTAGTCCAAAAGGGTCAGACACCCATATATTTTAGGACCATTTAAGGCTCCGATACATCAAGTTCTCCAAAACCAAAGCACACCATGGCTAAGAGAGCGAATGAATTACAAAGATCTTGGACAATCCAACAAAGGTTTTCTGTATGTTCATTGCAAAATATTGAGTTTGTCTGTGTGTGTGTGTGTATTTGTTTTGATTTCCAAGATATCTTTGATATTCTTTACCATTGTAGTGGTTTTGCATTGTTTATAGATGATAGTTACATGTTTTGAAGAAATGAATGTCATTTGGGTAAAATACATAAACCGAACGGATGGAACATAATCGCGTATGATGTGATGCAGTACGTGTAAATATTTATCTGGGCTATTGCGCATACAAACTCAAGTAGCACGAGGACTGAAAGTAGGCCCATTTTTTCATCCAAAAACACCTGGAAAGAAAGAAAGATCTAAGAGTAAGTAATCTAAGCAGTATCCCACTGTCCCCATGGTAGAAGAAAAAAGTGAAAGAGAACTGGGACAAAGTGAACGGCAATTCCTATTCCCATACAAAATGCACACTTAGAAAATGCCTCAATGGTACAGGAAAACCATGAAAGAATTCAATAGACAGAGACAGGCAGACAGCAAAATCTACAATACCCATAAATATACATGCAGCAGAGTCCAACTGGTAACAAAAGAGGCCTTTCACTTATGGATTGAGGCTTCACATTATATACAAAAACAAGACAAGAAAAAGGCAGAAACCACTTTGTATGTATACTTAACTGCATAAAGAAGTACTCCGCAAATTCTCAATATTCTCTTCGTCGTCAGGTTTTGTAACTCATAGTGGAACTCGTCGTTGAAGAAGTGCTCTTGGCCTGAGAGGAATCAGTTGTATGAGCGCTCTGTGGCAGTGAACTCTGTCCGGAAGACGAATCGGTGAAGAAAACTATATGCTCGTGGTTCTCCGCTAACAATTGAAGTGACCGAGGAATCCGAGGCGGGTTCACTTCTAGAACCCCTTCAAGTATCTGAACCACCTGACCCATTGTTGGCCTATGGTTCTCTTCATCTTGGATGCACCAACAAGCCACTCTAGCTATCCTCCTTAGCTCCTCCTCATCGGCATTCTTTACCAACCTATGGTCTAATAGGCTAAACATGTCGCCCCCTTCTACAACTACACTTGCAGCCCAGGTCGGGAAAAACTTGCACTTCCCATCTTGAGATGGGTCCGAATTCCTCCTTCCGGATACAAGTTCAAAAAGCATCATTCCATAACTGTAAACGTCAGCTTTGGCTGTTATGGCGACTCCAGATATCCATTCTGGTGCAAGATAACCTCTTGTTCCTCTCATGGTCGTCAAAACCCTGCTGAATTCTCGGCCAACGAGCTTCGCTAGGCCAAAATCTGCGACTTTTGTACAGAACTCGGCGTCTAATAGGATGTTCTCTGGCTTTATGTCGCAGTGAATAATACAGTCCCTGCACTTCTCGTGGAGATAAGTCAACCCTCTAGCTGTTCCCAGAGCAATCTCATACCTCGTTTTCCAGTCCAAGACTTGCCCCTCCTTTTCGTGGAAAAGATGGGAATTCAAGGACCCGTTTGGCATGTAATCGTACACCAACAATTTTTCATTACCGTCGGAGCAGAACCCCCGAAGCCGAACGAGGTTGACGTGTTGAATGGTTCCGATCGTGCTAACCTCCGATCGGAACTGCTTCTCTCCCTGGCTTATGCTTTCCAGCTTCTTCACCGCGATTACAGTTGAATTGGGCAATGTCCCTTTGAACACAGAACCGAAACCTCCTCCCCCCAATTTCTCTGAGAAATTTTTCGTAGCAATTTGCAAATCTCTGTATCCGAACGCAACCAACGAGCCCTCCACTTTTGTTTTTCCAATGAACCTCCTTTGCCGCTTCCAGATTAGAATAAACACTAGGCCTAAAAGTAGTACTACAGCAACTGAACCCGCAACAGCACCAATAATGATCCCCTTGTTTTCTTTACCCTTCGAAAACTCAGAAGCAGCAAGTCTGAGATAAAGAGTTCTTCCAGTACCATCATTTGGTGAGAGTTGTTGCAGATTCACAAGTTCCCCAATCCAAATCGAACACCCGTTACTATAATAGGAATAAGCAGTGCAAGAGCAGTTATTCAAACAGGAAGATGCACATCCGGCAGCGCTAGTAGAAGCAACAGATAGTGAATTATCAGGCAATCCCATGTTGGGATACTCATAAAACTTATCCGTTGATTCCTGATTAGCAACACTTGTATTCCCACACTGTAACCCAGTTTCCCTCACACACCCACCAGAATAATCACTCAAATTCCAATCACCTACCCACTGAGGACCAAACCCGTACAAACAATTACAGAAGGGCTGTGTAATCTGATTGCAAGCCCCAAATGCCCCACAAAATGCGTAAACCTCGCACTGCTCCCTTGGCTGGGACCAAAACAAGTTCCATTGCCCGGTGGTTTCCAACCAAGTCAGTTGCTTGATTTGCCCCGAAAAATCCATGATAAATCGCGTTATAATCGTAGTATTATACACCCAATACATAAAATAACTCTCATTCTCATTATCAACATAGCTGAAATTGTAAATATAATTGGACCTCATCTCTGGGACCAAACTGAAAATCTGCTCTTGGGCATTCCAAGGGCCACTGGTCCAATACTGTTCAGACCCATTCCAGGATATCACATACTGATTGTTAGTTGCATCTAACCACAAAGAAAACAGACCTTGAGATGGGTCTTCCGAATTTTTCCAAGAAGTTAGATTCTGGTGAGTCTTAGTTATCTTATTATACGCAATCTTACTACCAGGCAACCAAGTATTAACAGGAAAATCAAAACTTTGCCAAAGGGGTTGAGTTGAATTAGACCCATCTGTCACAACCAGATTACCATCATCCCCAAGGACAGCCACCACAGAAGTTGAAGCGGTGGAGTTCTGATTTGTGGACCAAATAGGGATCTGTGACTCGTTGAGAAGAACTAGGTTGCCATCCATGATTTTCAACACTGATGAGTACTTATCTGAGATGGGTGTATCCCTATTTGCAACCCAAGCAATCGTTTGAAGAGAAACTTGATTGTACACAATGCATATGTAGTAGTTGGAGGAGTTACCTGGTTGGAAGAATCCCAGTTTGAAGGTCCCATTTGAGGAGACAAGGGTTTGGTCCCCGGAGAGAGATTGGTTTGCAGAGATGGAGTCGGATCCAAGGGAGATGGGGAGGTTGAAAGTGAAGAACAGGAACAGAAGTGAAAAGATGAAATATGAGTTGGTTCTGACACCCATATCTCTGCCCTGAATTTTGTGCGCAGAGAGAGAGAGAGAGAGATTTGATTCTGTTCAGATCTCTAGAAAGGAGAATGTCTGATTATATGGGATGATCTTTCTGTCAAAATGCTACACAGCTTATGTCATCTCATAATCTCTCTTTTCTCATTTGAGTTAACCTTGTTTGTTTGGATTACTCAAAATTCTTTAGTACAGTACTCATTAAATTTTTTTTATTTACCTCTTTTCAATTATTACTTAAAAAAGAAAACTCTTAAAATCTCAAAACGAACAAAGTCATATATTACTCTTACCTCAACTCAAGCCATTAAAAAGAGTATCAACATCATCTCTACATGTCTCTCTATATTAGTTGAACTCATAATGTTATGTACAGTTACACTACTGTTGAGCCGATTGCATCTCATACTTCAATTTTTATTTTTCTTTGCTCTAATAAAGAAAGATGAACAATGCTACGTACACAATAAATGTATCTCAAATTGACTCTAAAAAAATAAATTAACAATACAATTTCACTTCAGAAGATAAATCAATGATACAGATTCATTTTCAATACAAATTCACGACAGCACTTAATAACTTTTTCATACCTTAGTTCATCAATTACTAGTAATATTTTGATCCATAGGTTCTAATTTTTCCCAAACGTCATTGCTGGTGGTGGCATAGATTCCTTTTTTTTTTTTAATTTTTTAATTAAGGTCACTAATCTCCCTTTGAAATGGTCATAGCCTCGTGCGCGTGTTTTGTTTTTCTTCCTGGTCGGCAATCATAGCCTCTTGGCCCCCAAGTTTGACAACAGAAAACCAATGTAAAAACCCAACTACAGATTTGGTGGGCCTACGAAATTTCACTTGCGTGCGGTTGAGCTTACCTTAATAGTATTAGCATGTAAAGTTTACATGTCCCGATCAGTCACATCTCAGTGTGCAAGATTTTCTCAATATCTTACTAGAATGGAAAATCTGCGATGCACACCAGCTTTTGGGATATAAAATGCGAATTGGAAGATAGTGTTGTGCAGTGGTATTTGCAGTACTGTACTGCGCACTTCCAAACCGTCGGATGCACAGGAATGATGTTGTGCAGCGGTGTTCGCAGCACCGTGTTGTGCACCTTCGAGTTGTCGGATCGTATATCCGACAGCTCGGATTTCATTTCGGCAATGAACGGCTATCGATCGTTGGTTGCCGAGATGAGATCCGAGCCGTCGGATGCACGATCCAACGGCTCGAAGGTGCATTACACGGTGCTGCGATGCATCCACTAATGAAAGACGTAACGTTTTAGCTATTAGACGTAACACCTAGGAATGATATGTACCATATGCATCTCTATCCACTACGAGGCATGATATTTTTCAAATACAGGCATCACATTTTTTAGAAGTAAGAATGTGTATTGAAGTTTTTTCCAGTAAATAAACACCCTCATCTCCAAACTTTCGTTGTTTTCTTTTGCAAAACATGTAAGTTTATAATCAGACTTGCACGACACCATTACCTTATTTGGTTCGACAAGCTAGGTACTTGTAACGCCCCGACTTTTCGGAAGCAATATAAAATAAAATCTTAAGAAAATTTGCTAAATAAATATAATTTTTCAAAATAAAATTTAGTTATTACAATCACAAGATAAATTTACTGATTCAAAATACATTAATTTCAGAGCTGACTCTAGTCTTGATACAAATCCGAAGAATACTCGATCTTCGTCCCTGATATTCTTTCCGTGTCGAACTGCACCATCTTTGAATCCTCTCCATTGAATCCTGCACCCTCTGGCAAATTGATCGCCGAAGCAACCGATTTGCCAGGATACAGACGTATCCGTGAGTGATAAATCACCCAGTAGAATAATCCAACCCAACCACCCCTCTTACTTTACAATTAGCAGGTAACAAGATAATATTGAATCGAAGAAGCCAAACAAATATTTTCCACAAAAGTCAGTTCATTACTATCCATAACCTAATGTGAAATCTAAGATCTCTCCGCGAGATCTTTCCTCCCTCAACCGCTAGCCATGCTCGGTCCCATGAGGTCACTTCCCTTTGCTGTCGCAGATGCATCTAAGTTATGTACCGAGTATGCATCCCAATAACTACAACAAGGGGAAAGCTTATCATGCCTGAATCACAACTAGGGTTCGCCTATCTTATATACCACTTCACCATCATCACTGGACACACGCCAGTACTGGACACACGCCAGTTTATCAATTCATCACTGGACACACGCCAGTTTCAATTCATCACTGGACACACGCCAGTTTCAATCTCATCACAAATCTCAACACCACGCCTGCAGGCAATCTAGAAATAAAACTTTCCAATTTATCCATTACTTAGCACCGTCTAAGTGAATTCTTTTCGCATACCACCCCATGTCTCTAGGGTCCAATCTAACATTCAAATCAAGTATCGATGCAATATATAACAAATCGATAATAATAATTAAAACAATTAATAAACAATGCAATCACGCAACACAATTAATAAACAATGCAATCACGTAACTTATTATGAATGGACCGTTGCCCTTAATCTTGTATGGTCACAATGTCAATAATAAAGTAAGAGTTTTAAAAGAATTTAAAAGGAAAATTTTCTTGGCTCTTATTAATTAATTATAAGATAATAGATTAGTTAAAAACTAATTTAAATACATTAATTAGATAAAAATATTGAACTATTTATCATGACCTTAATAAGAGTCCTACAGGTCCTACGCAACCAGTTGAGTGTCAAAAGTTGGGTTCGGAAGGTCACGGGATTAATTTAAATAAAGACATTAAATAAAGTGGCCGAAAGTGAAGTAAATAAATAATAAATAATTTACAAACTTAAAATATGTTACTGTTACAATATTTCATCTTTAGAATATAGAGAGTCTAAATAAAATTATTCGGGCATTTATAGTAAGGTTATAAGGTCGTAAAGTAATTTTAATTGAAAACACTATAAAAATAAAAATAAACAGTAATTTAAATAAAAGAAATATTAATTCAACAAGATATCATCTTTGAGATGTAAGGAGTCTGGAAAAAATTAGTTTGGATGTCAAAAGGTTGTTTGGAAGGTCGCAAAGATTTTTCGTTAGTAAATTTGATAGATAACTAATAAATAATTCAATAAATAGATAATTAAATAAAAAAAATATAATCTTAACAAGTTATGATCTTTCAGATGTAAAAAGTCTAGGAAAAATAGTCCGGACATCAAAATTGAGGTTTGGAAGGTCGCAAAGTTGTTTCGAAACATTTAAAACAAACTCGATCTACCAGGTAAATTAAACTGATATAATTAATACGTTTTATACTAATATGATATTATATTGTAAGAAAATAATATCAAGTCAGTAGTTTTTCAAAATATTAATATCAGAAAGATTTTGAAATAAATATCATATAGGTCTTATTCTTCGCAAATAATTACAAATAAAATGTCCAGATGAAAAATAATATCAGATTGGTAAATACGGCAGAAAACGCGCGGAAAACTATATTTTTTTCGTTCGGGACATAGGGTTAAGCATATACACACTTAATATACTTAGAGAAGGGATTGGATAGGATTATAGTACCTTTAATCGAATCGAATTGATTTAAAAAAACGAATCTTGAATTTTTGAGAAGAAGACTTCGGATTTTTTTGATCGGGAGACTTTAGAACCAAATTGAACGATGCTTGGTGATGCTAGGAACAGTAGGAAGAGATTGGAATGGTCGGATTGAGTTTCGATTGGGTCTTGGTACGAAACCCACTTTTTTTCTCTCTTTCTTTCTCTCTCTAAAACTCCATGGATTGAAACTTGGGTTTCTCTCTGTTTTTCTCTTCTTTTCTGGACTGGTGGGGCGTGAGAAATATTGTGTTATTTTCGGGGTCAATGGGGGTGGGATATTTATAGGAGAATTTTGGTGGACGAAGATAATAGTGAATTTAATGGGGTTGGGTTCATGGGATTTGGAATGGACGAATTTGGCTTGGTTTAATGGTTAGGAAGGAAGTAGAGACTTAGTAGGAGTTGGAGAGATGGAAGAGGTGTGCATGTATGCAAATTGAAATAAAATAAAAATATGATAAGATAATTATATTTGTATAAATCTATCAAGAAAAAGAATTATAATTATATTTGTATATATCTATTAAAGAAAAGAATTAATCAATAACACTTTTTAAATAATTAATCGATTACTATAGATTATTTGATTTAAAAATAATTTCTTTATAAAAACAATTAGGGCAAAAATCCGGGTCGTTACAGTACTAATGGGAGTATCTCTCTAGCTTAGATACATATCATGTTGTCCATAATATATTGCATCTAGGCCTGTCAATAGATTGGATCTAATTCAGATTTGATCCAAAAAGTTAGATCCGAATCCGATAACGTCGATCCGATAATCCGAATTTGGTAATTCAAATACGGATCGGATCGGATTAAATCCGTTATCAATTCGATCCGGAATTTTATTTTTTAAATTTTTAAAAAAATTGTAAATTTTTTATTTTGGAAAAAAATTGTTTGAGAAGTTGTATTATTATTTTAAATTTTTTTTGGAAAAAATATTTTTTTTTTACTAAATTTTTTGAAGTAAAAAGGTTTTTGGATCGGATCCGAATTTTTCAGATTCTGATTATCACTATCAGATTTGAGTCTTATTGGATTAGGATCGGATTTAGATTTGTCGGATCTTGATCAGATCTGACCTATTGATAGACCTAATAACATCTTTCAATAAGTTGTGTCCAACACAATCGGGTCCTAAATCCTCGGACGCGGGGGGGCTGCTGCCCCAAGGGGGCAGCAGTGTGCTGCTGTCCCGGGCTTCCGGGTCCGCTCCGATCTCGCTCCGATAATCTGAAACTTTCACTTTGTAGAGCTCATCGAGTAGAATAACTATGCAAAAAATCAGCTTAATTGGATATCATTAAGTGCCTGATCGGAGCCCATATAACTCTCGGTCCATGGATTACAATGGATTTGATTCAGTGTTTCGGATTCATTCTTTTTAAGATAAAAAGATTCCGATCAGGCACTTAATGATATCCAATTAAGCTGATTTTTTGCATAGTTATTCTACTCGACGAGCTCTACAAAGTGAACGTTTCAGATCATCGGAGCAAGACCGGAGCGGGTCCGGAAGCCCGGGACAGCAGCACGCTGCTGTCCCCTTGGGGCAGCAGCCCCCCCCCCCCCCCCGCTAAATCCTCATCACAATCTTGAAAAACGAAATAGAATTTTGACCGTGCACAACACATTTGAAATTACTCCACATATGTGTGTATTATTTTTTTGTTTTGTTTGTTTCTTCTTTGAATAGGACTGTAAGTTTGAATTGAAATATAAATAAATAAATTCGACATTGTATACTATAGTTGGAGAACTCATTCATTTTAATAGAATTTTAACCGTGCACAACACATCGAAAATCATTCCAAATATATATAGAAGAAGGATACTAAATACAATAGTTGACCAAATTTTCTTTCTTTCTTCTTTTTTTTTTTTCTGTTGAATTTTCTTTATTTGAGGTCTGTGAATGTCATTAATAATTGGTTGGAATGGAAACCTTTTAGTTCTCATTCTTCTCCTAAGTTGATTGATAGAGCATATATAATTTTGGAAAGGAAACAGAACTACATTCATGGATTGCTAACAAAGAATTTCAAATTAGTCAAATTCCGGAGTAAAATTCTTTGACAATATTTTGAAATGCCATCGCCATGTGTCACATTCAGGTTCATTCTCATGAAACGTCGTTCTGCAATACTATATAGTATAGATATAGACGGCAGAAGAAAGGTTCGGTTCACAGTTACTATCCTTAATTACACCATTTGTGTGTTAGATATATGCATACTTTAACTACAAAATTGTCTAAATTATTGTAAATTCAAGGGGTAGAACAAAATTACTTAAATTTTGCAACAGTCCTTTCCCTATCAATGATATATTTATCGTTTTAATAACTGTCACAAAAATCTTAATCATGTGTCAACGGCCAATTGAGCTGATTTTTTAAATCAAGCCTCTAAATAAAGCGATAGATCTGATTATTAAGATGCCATTGATATGATAGATCTGATTTTTTAATCAAGCTAGATAAAGGGATAGAACTAATTAAGTGCATATTGTACATCCACAGCTCAGATCAAGTCCACATCCTTACGGTCCGCATCCGTCCGCACCTCCCCTTTCCCCATCAAATTTTGATGATCCGAGCCGCTCAATGTATTCAGAACGTGATTTTAAGGGTACCAACGTGAAATTAGCAAAAAAAATGATAGGGAAGGGCTTGATTTAAGCAGTTTTTTTTACTGAACCGTTCAATAAAAAACTGTTTGGATCAAACCCTTCCTAGTCATTTTTTTTGCTGATTTCTCGTGGGCACCCTTAAAATCATGTTCTGATCACTTTGAGCGGCTCAAATCATCGAAATTTGATCGGAAAATATGAAAAATGGGGGGGTGTGGACCGGAGCTCCGATCCACACCTCCTGACCTGATCCTGACTGTGTACATCCATATCTATCGGAACAAGAAAATTTAAAACTCAATCACTTTGGCAAAAGTCAGGATTTAAAATTCTGTTCGATGCTATTTCATTACGTACAATACATTTTATAATAGAACTTGGATAGGCAAGTGTTAGGGTTTTAAAAGATTACGTTGGATGAGCGAACGCTTATAGTTTTACAAAAAAAAAAAAAAATAGTGTCATTATAAGTGCAATCTCGAACTTGGGTGTGTCAGTCACCTAGCTCATCCATTCCTCGGACCATCTTGGCCAAGGGTGTGTAAATGCGACTCAACAGAATATTAGGAGGCTACTACTTGAGGGGAAATCATTGAAAGATATAAGCAATTGAAAATTGATACAAAGATTAAAAATGAACAAATAAAAAGGGACAGAGAGAGTAGCATAGTTCATTTGGGGTACTTAAATTCCTTGCGTGTCTCTAATAAATTCTCTCTCTCTCTCTCTCTCTCTCTCTCTCCACTATCACACTTTGAAATATTCATCAAAACCCAAACCGAACAAGCCTTAAAGAAGCTAAATCGAAGCTCACAGAGTAGACACGGTCGATATATAGAGAGAGAAAGAGACGAATAAATGAAGGTAAATTTCACTAATACCTCATTAGGTTTGGATTATCTACAATAACCCCCTCCAACTACGAGAGATTTGATTTGATGCTTCTCAAGGCTTACATTCCTATTTCAATAAGCTCCATCCCCATACCAGAACACCTTCTTAAAAAATAAGTACTTATTTCACATTTTTAAACTCAAAAAATGATGTACTTAGATAAGCCAGCAACTCCAACACAATACAACCAGATAACATCCCAACAAGAGTTCAATGCTAAATTGCTTAGATGATGTCTTCTAGTCTGATATATATATATATATATATATATACAGTAGGCTTCAGTTGCGGACGCTCTTATAGGCAAAAAATGCGGACTTTGGATGCTAGCCGTTGGATGAGATCCAACGGCTAGGAAAAGAGAAGGGAATTCGCGAGTTAAAACAAGCCATGGGTCGGGTAAAGTGGTTCGCGGGTCAATCCGGGTTAAAACACACGGATCCCCTTTTTTTCCCTTCCCTCATTTCCCTCGTTCCAGACAGACGAACAGAGAGAGAGAGAAAGAGGAGAGACGAAATCCAAAACGGAGAAGAAGAAATCGACAGAAATCCAAGAAGATCCAACAAATCGAACAAGGTATCTCCTTTTCTCTCTCTCTCTCTCTCTCTCTCTCTCTCTCTCTCTTGATCTCGAGCTCTCTCGTTCCAAGCAGAAACCCTAACCCCCTCGATTTTCCCCTTCTGTAATCAGGGCTCGATTAGATTTCGATTATGGCTCAATTTCAAGATATGTCTCTCTCTTCGAATCTGTGTATTTTTTTCGAGTTAGGGTTTGTTTGAGTTAAGGTTAAAGCACCGAAAATCTCTTCTTTTTTCTATAGTGCTTTGCCCATTTTATCAACTACACTTGCACACCTACCAGGATAAAATGTGAACATGTATCTTTGCCAACAGTGTCCACATTGTGTGTCAAACCTATAAATTGGGGAATTTCTAGGGGGTTCGATTTGTGTGTCAAACCTAGAACCAGTGTAGCAAGATATGAGATATTGTTGTTTTTGAAGTTTTCATATTGCTTTTGTCGACTGTATGTACATTTTTGAAATCTTTAGTAATTTGAGTATAGATCCCTGTACCAATGCAAGTCATTTTTACAGTATGTTGAGGCATAGTAATTTGAGTATGCGTATGTGTAGGTACACTTCCGGCGTATGTGAACTGCGGGATCAACTTGCAGTTAAAGTTGCAAGGTGATGCATCATTGAGGTTTGCTCATGGCGAGAATGTCTCATCTGCTTTAACAAGACTTGGATGGAGCTGCATTTGAAGAGACCGAAACCTGAACTTGCATTGCGTAGAATTATTTTCTCGTTTCTTTCGGATCTTTTGTTGTTGTACCTAGGTAGTTACGGATTTTTCAGTGTACGAATGCGATTTTGATGCACTTTAATCTTAGTGAGTAGTTGCAATGATAGAAGGTTGCTTCATATTCTCTCTTGCTTGGTGAATATCAGAGTTCATATGAACCATAACCAGCCATTTTCATGTATGCCTAATTCCAAGAGTAATAAGAGGTTGCGGATGGATTGTAATGATATGTTGGTTGAATCTAGCATTAATTTGCCCGTGTATATAGCTGTTGTGCTTTTCTTTTTTGGCATTGGCCGTTCAGATTGAAGATTGTGGGATTTTGCGTATTTTGGTTCATCTATGTATATTAGTAGAGAGAAGGGTGGAATATTGTGTTCTGGTCATATAGCTTGTATCATTTGAAGTTTCTGTGTATATGTAAGGGTAAACATCCAAAAGTAGTCTTCCCAATAGATTTCATGTTCTTAAATTGAAGATTTATCAACCATAACACAAAATCAGCACAGAACTGGAACAGGATCCCTTTGGACTAATCTCCCACGAGGCGTTGTTCACATCAAGTCTCCAAAACTTGAGGGGGGAAAAATGCAGCAAATAGTTTGGCAAACAACAACAAATGAATCTGTATTATTATGGCAGCATTTGGAAGCATCAATCCATGGGGAAGCCCCAATCCGTCCTGCAACCCGAATAGGTAATCACATCAATAGAAGAAACAAAAGACAAGAACAACTAAAGAATTAAACTTAGATGTACCACAACAAAAAACTGAGTGTCGATTACCTCTACAAAATACCATTGAATTTCACAAATCAAAAGTATGCCAACAGCTATGCAAAATAAATGTTCTAGTAACTATTAATTAGCTTAATTGTTCCAATCTATTACGGCAGAAAAGAAGGAACTTGTCATGATAATTAACACTACTGTTAATGAGGGTTTGAGTAAATTTATGGCTTTTATAAAAAAATTCAGTCAATCAACCTAGAATCAAACCAATCCGCATAAATCAGTTAGGGTTCCTATAATATACCCATTTTTTTTCGGAAAAACAAAAACAGTTCAAAAAAATTCCACAAATTTTTAATTCCACAAAAAAAATAAAATAAAAAACACATTCAAAGCCAGGGAGAGAGACGGAGACCTTCGGAGTTAGGGTTCTTCTTGTCCTCTTCTTTGTCGTCCTCTTCTTCGTGGATCTAAAAAAAAAAACCCTAACTTCTAAGCTTTCCAAAACGAGCCAGTGAGAAGAGACAGAGAGAGAGAGAAGAGGAGAGAAGTTGCCTTGTTCTCAGTTGATCGTCTTCGTCTCCTTCGATTTCGTGGTATTCTCGGGTTACGGTTTCTGGAACAAGAGAGAGAGAGAGAGAGAGAGAGAGAGAGAGAGAGAGAGAGAGAGAGGCCTTGTGGTCGTGGGTGTGTACTCTTCTTCGATCGATCGTTTTTCGTCTTCTCTCGTTCTCTCTGTGATTTTCGATTTCTGAGAAATGGGGGAGGAGGCGTACCATGGAAGACTGGGAGGGATCCGCGTGTGTGAATTGGTTATGACCCAAAAACCATTTCACCCGACCCATGCTCCTTTTTACCCGCGAGTTCTCATTTAAAATCCCAGCCGTTGGATCTCATCCAATGGCCACAGAACGAAGTCCGCATTTTTGTTAGCTGCGGACGTCCTCATTTGAAGGGCTCTGTATGTATGTATATATATATATATATATATATATAGTCCGGTTCCCTTAAGGGATCCCGCACGGGCTTACCGTGCGGGACTCCCATTTCCCGATCGAATTGGGACGATCCGAGCCGCTCAAAGTGATCAGAACGTGATTTTAAGGGTACCCGCGAGAAATCAGCAAAAAAAATGATCGGGAAGGGCTTGATCCGAGCAGTTTTTTATTGAACGGTTCAGAAAAAACTGCTCGGATCAAGCCCTTCCCGATCATTTTTTTTGCTGATTTCTCGCGGGTACCCTTAAAATCACGTTCTGAACACATTGAGCGGCTCGGATCGTCGCAATTCGATCGGGAAAGGGGAGGTCCGCACCGTAGACTGGTAAGGGATCCCTCACTGGATCCGTGGTGTATATATATATATATAGAGTCCCCTTCTCCTAAGGACCATCTTATTTTAATAAAATAAGGACCTCCATTTTCCGATCAAATTTTGATGATCCGAGCCGCTCAATGTATTCAGAACGTGATTTTAAGGGTATCCGCGAGAAATCAGTGAAAAAAAAAATCGGGAAGGGCTTCATCCGAGCAGTTTTTGTTATGTTTTTATCAAACAGTTCAAATAAAAATTGCTCTAATCAAGCCCTTCCCGGTCATTTTTTTTGCCGATTTTTTGCGGGTACCCTTAAAATCACGTTCTGAACACATTGAGCGGATCGGATCATCGAAATTCAATTGGAAAATGAGAGAAATGGGGAGGTCCTTATTTTAACTAAAATAAGGACCTCCTTATTTGAAAATAACTGTATATATCTATATATATATATATATATATACCCAATCAGTCACTGGGACCTTGATCATAAGCGGCGGCAGAAGCAATACCACGATGGAAGTGCTGCTAAACCATTTGTAAGTGTCCATACACATCCCTATGGCCTCATCGTCTCTTATTGAAATCAAGTCATTGTCTCCATCTCTGTACATGATACGATAAGTTCCACCCTCTAGGTTCAATCTCTTGGCCACTTGCTACTGCAACTCTACCCATCTCCATGGAAAAGTCAGGTCAAATTTTATTGTCATGTTGTTATACATTTTACTTCTACAATCATGATATTTGCCTTTAGCATCTGCCTGTAGCGTGGCTATGAGTAACCATCATACATTAAACACTGTAGCGAAGGTGGATCAAATATCTTAGGTGGGACACTTTCAGTAGCAACTTTCAGACCTACTTTCTGTAGGGGATGAAAACATGCAAATTTTGAAACGAAAAGAAAGTGTAACGCCACCCTCAGTTAACGCTACCTTTACTTATAAGCGGAGAATCTTTGATGTACATGAGACCTTAGTTAACGCTACGTACCTTAGTTATAAAGGGAGAATCTTTGATGTATAGGTCTAGTGCATAGTTAACGACACCCTTAGTTGTAATTCACTTGATAGTCTTATAAAATAGAACTAGCAACTAAGTATGCTCCCTTTCCTGAAGAATAAAGGCATCCGATTGATGTTCGAAAGGGAATGAAAAATACTTGAAAAAAATGGAACCATATGGGAGACTAAGCACAAATGGTAAGAACGCATTCACTATGCCAATTTAGGGGGACATGCAAAATCAAAATCAAAGTTCTCATTTGGTTCTCCATCGTCATCAATCACCACTTCAATTACACCAATACATCTCTGGCCAAGGTTCAAAAACTAGCAAAGCCAAAGATTGCGTAATGCAACAATATTGTTCAATTGAATATATTCAGGGATGTGCTGTCAACAAACCCAAGGGTTCCTTCTTCTTCGTTACTACTTTGGTGATCCAAGGAATATTTAACATACTCCTCAGAGATCATCCTATACCTACACAGTTATGGATCGTCATCATTAAGAGCAAGAGGTAGGTTTCTAGTAGGCAAACTCTTGCTCTCAATTGCTAGAGGTGTCCAAAATTGAATCAGAATCGAAAAATATCGACTCCCTACCGTCCTCCGAATAAGCTGGTTATAAAACAAACAAACGAAACTTCAGCTAGGAAAAGAAACATTATCTCCAACGACAAAGCAAATAGGATACACAGTTTTCCTTCTATTTTTTCATTTGTTGTTTATACTCTTTAGATTTGGCACAACAAAGACCACTAGTTCACGCATTTCCAAAACCTTGCAGATCCACAACTGCACGTCCTCATCGTCCGTAATTCTAATCTTTTCAGCATCCCTGTCCTCGTATTTCATGAGGAAAGCTCCAACGTTAATTTCCATCCTCTTAGAGATTGCGAGCTCCAAAGCAAACAATTTCATTGGATTTGACATTTGAAACCTAATCGCATCATCTGGGCCCTTTGCCTTCATGATTATTTCCTTTCGAGGCTCGATTAAGAACTTTTCTTTCCATGGCTAGACTTCATCGCTGGATTTTTGCCCTTACTAGGCTGCGTAGTAGATTCAATGAAGAGGGATGGATCGTCCTTGCAAAGTGACCATTTTGGGAGTTTTAGATTTTTAAGATTGTTCAGAATGTGCCTTTTCCTGAGTCAGAAAATATAAAATAGATAACAAAAAGAAAGCATACCGTTAAGAAGTTTCATTGCATCATCGTCCGGTGTAAGAACGACGCGAGGCTTTCGTTTTTTTGAAGCAAACTCGTGTTCTGGTTTCTACACACCCTCGATGTAAGGTTGAATCAGGAAATTATCTTCTCCCCGGTCGAAATCCAAGGACTCAATTAAGTTTGTTGAGTGGGAAGCAATATCGAAACAAGTCAAAGTAGGTGCCTGCATTGACAAAAAATAAAATAAATTTGATAAGATTAAGCTGAAACAAATGCCAAAGACAAAAAATAGAAGTCTTTTCTTTCTCAACCAAACAAAGAATAGTCTTTTCCATTCTTTTTCCATAGGTAGCAACAAGGGCGGAACCAATAATTGATTCTACCCCGGGCTAACCCAAAACCAGTGTTTTTAATTATATAAATCGCATCGGGATATATATCGTATATCTTAAGATACGTTTGTTGAAAGAGTAGGAATTTCTATTGTTCACAATTTTTGAAAAAGAGAGAATACTAAAGAGAGTGGAGAATTAGACACTTGAACTCAACCTTTTTTTTTTTTTTGGTTGATACAAAATAGCTAGAATTCATCCCTATTTATACTACTGCACCATGGAAGACTCTAGTACAAAGATATTTCCATACAAGATAAACTTTGAGATAATTCTAAAATTACACATGTGATTAATTCTCAAAAAAAATTCTAGATATTTCACAAGTATATTCTAAAATTTCTAAAGCTAGATATTTTAGAGTTTCTAAATATTAGATACCATTTATATCTTTTTCAATAATATCTTCTATCTTTGGGTTTTTTCGATTGGATTTGTTTAGACTTAATTTTCTTATGTCAAATACTAAATTTAGTTTATGCCACCAACAAATTATGCTTACATTTAAAAAAAATTAAGATGCAAAATTTTAAGTATCTCAATTGGGACATATTACATTAAGGTTTTCTGTATCCTTTGTTAGGGAAAGAAAACTCAAGCAAAATACAATCAAAGTATGGTTCTTTCTTCTATATAAGCCATACATTGAGGTTGAATGTTTATCAAACAGTTCGAAAAATTTCATAATTAGATCAAATAGCTTAGATTAATGCATTCGGGGTTCTTGAAATAAGGTCCTACTTTTTTCCAATAAAAAATCAGACGACACGTATCAAATTAAGATACGCGTATAAATCGTAGGATACGCAGTCATATAGTGTAATTTCTATACAAAAAGGATACAAGCTGGGATACGTATCGTTCTCCGAATGAGACGATACAATTTGTAGGATACTTGTCATGTATTATAGGTATTTAACAACTATTGGCAAAATAGTGTATATAATATGCATATGGGCAATCTCTAATAAATAAGGTTTGTAATCCAATCCATGCACCGCGCGTATGGCTAGTATCATCATACCGTTGACCTTGCATATTGTGAACTAGTGCTTGTCTGTGCTTGAAGGTACGACTCGAACACTCAATTAATTAAAGTTCTACCGTATATGAGTTTTACTTCCATAACAAATAAAATTAATATAGATTGTGTCGATTACCATATATATCAATTAAAGTTCTGCTTCCATAACAAATAAAATCAGTCCAAAATCAATCATTTTAGATAAGTGTTTGGAAAATTGATCTTAGCCGTTGGTAGTGGATGATCTAGAGTTATAGAAACTCTTTACACTTGCTAATTAACCATAGGAATTAGAAATGAATGGTCTAGATTTATAACTACGTATATAAGATTCAAAAACTGAGCTCCGTTATTATGTAGATGTTCAGATTGTAACGAGTGTGAACATTGGATATCTATTTCTTAGGAGCTAATATAGTGGTGTCTTTAAATGCACAATATGAAAAAGTCGCTCCCTTAAAAATTCTTGAATATCAACAAATCTCAAAAAATGCTTCAGATTTTTTGTTGTTATTACATTATAATTTAAACTGAAAAAAATAAGATTGTAAGAACCAAAACTTTAAAATTTAAGCACACCAACCAGTGATCAATGAGAGATTCAAGGATTTTTATAGTGGCATGTTTACCTCCTTGGAGACCCGGATCATGCTCCAACTTCATTAATAGTGATGGACTCTAATATTGAAAAATGAAAGCCCAATTTTTTGGTTTAGCAAAAATCCTAGATGTCAGTCCTTCGCTCGATTTGGAAGATGGTAGCTTAATGAACCCATTTTGATCGACATCTTGACCAACGGATAGCTTGAAGTTGCTTTTTAGGGCTTTTCCTGTGACATTTGAATTAAAAGATTGAGCACCATGCATGAGATTTCATGAAATTCCTTGAGTCAATTTAATTGGGTTTTCAGCTGTGAACAATCAACAAAAACCGCTGCCCTTAACGATAATAGAAAAGGAGAGTACAAGAGAGAAAATAGAAAGAAAGAAGTAGGAAAGAGGGAGAGAAAATAGGTTGGAGGGATGGGTTGGACTAAAAAAAATGAATTGATCAAAACTTTTACCCATTTAGCTAAATAAGCCAACTGGATTATTTTTTTATATTTATTCAAAAAAAATTCGTATTTGTTAGTTTTTTGTCAATTTTTTGGAGATTCTTGCACCGTCATGACGAAAGAAATCTAAAAAGGAAGAAATTATAATCGGAATTCAACTTTTTTTTAATGAAGACGAAAAAATTGACTTATTAGCTTATTTTTGTCTTTATTCAAAAAAATTAGGTTTCGATTGTAATTTTTTACTTTTTAAATTTCTCTTGTCATAACGATGTAATAATCCCCAAAAAATTGACGAAAAACTAACAAATACCAAAAAAATTCGAATAAGGACAAAAAAAATAAGCCAGTTGACTTATTTAGCCAAACGGAATCACATATAATTTTTATTTTTATCAAAGTGACCTAGGCTATAGTCCACCTTAGCCCTAAAGTACTTCCGACCTTGGGTAGCAAAAATACCCAAGACTAAGGCTATGTTTAGAATTCAGGGAAAAGAAAGGAAAATTAAAGAATTTTCCCTTCTATTGTTTGGTTGTATAGAAAAAAAAGAAGAAAAAAAGATTTTGAGTACAGTGAATAATAAATTTTTCCTTCTATTTTCCTCTCATTTTCCTTCTATTTTATTTTCATTTCCATAAGTTCCAAACGGAACCTAAAATGCGAAGCATACTAGGAAATGATGAGAGAGGGAAGACTGCTCTGTGAACGAATTGGGCTACTTTGAACTACTTGTCATCTCCATGACGCGGACGCTAACGCCACCCTCGTCGAATAATGGCAGGCCAAGACAAGACTGAACGCCGCACTCCACGGCCTTGTCTTGCCGAGGCCATTCTTTGCTTGAGTAGTGGTGGATGCTAGGATTCGACTCGGACAGCCTACCTCGAAGTGTTAGCAAAACTCACTAATGACAGCTTAATTTGGTTTGTTGGTGGTTAGTCAGTTAGTTAGTTACTAAGTGTCTTGATTAGAAAAAGTGAGCTGGCAGGGGCGTGCACCCCTTTTTCTGTTGTAAGTCGGTTTGTAGATTGGGTTGCGGGATATGAAAGAGCTCTGGGGAGATCTGCTTTGTAATCATCGAACAAGGAATCTAGAGAGAGAAACATATCTGTTCTCGACTGCTTTCTAGGGTTCTTGAATTCTTTTCTGAATCTTATCAATTTTTTGTAAAATTCTTTATGATATCAGAGCCGTAAAGGACGAAAGTCTCTTGATTTGTTTCTTCGTTGTGTATGTCGATTGTCGATCTCAACAATGGCATCTTCTACATCTTCTACTTTCACGATTCCACCATCTCTTCCATTCGTAGTTTCCAATTTTCACTCTTTGGTGAATATCAAGCTTGACGATCCGAATTTCCTTCTTTGGAAGACGCAGGTTGAAAACGTTCTCAATGGAATGGTTTTCTCGGTTACGTTGATGGTACGGTGGCATGTCCATCACAAATTCGAAATTCCACTAGTGACCTGGTAACAAATCCTGATTTCTCCCTGTGGAAGCCAATTGATTCACAGTTATTGGCCTGTTTAACTGCTTCATTATCTCAAGCTACCTTACCATATGTGTTAGGGTTTCATCATAGTTATGAAGTTTGGGGTTCTTTGAACAATAGATACAATTCTCTGTCACGGACACATTCAGTAAACTTTATAGTCTCACTAATTCCTTCAACGATGGAGTCATATATTGACACCATTAAGACTTATGCTCGGAAAATTGCTGCTGCTGGTAGCCCTCTAACGGATGAGGATTTGGTGTTTCACACCTTACATGGTTTACCTCATGCATTTAATGGTTTCAAAACTGGAATCAGAACTAGTGGGAACACAGATTTGAGTTTTGATGAATTGATAACAATGTTAAGTCGTGAAGATATTCAAATGTCTCAAGACTCCTCTACAACTGTTGAAACACATTCTGCTCTAGTTGCCACACCTACAATTTCTATGTCATCAAATTCTGAAATCAATACTTCTGCTTCAACTTCATGTACACCTATACCACAACAGATTTCTCCTTCTCCTCAGTTTTCATCTTCAGTCTCCTACTTGCCACAGTCGCAGTTCTTTTCACCTCAGTTTAACAGAGGTAGAGAGGGACGTGGTCCTAGATTTCCTAGAGATCCTTGTGCTATTTGTGGGAAAACAAATCATGTTACTCAATACTATTATTATAATGGCTAGTTCCCTTCTTTTGTGCAGTCCTTTTCACCTAGATTTCCTACATTTCCTCAGACTCAGGGACATGGTTCTCCATATAATATCATGCCATTTGTTCCCACTGCCATGCCCAATCATGGCTTGACTGGCCAATTTCAGTCCAATCGTGGCTCACAGTTACAGTTTACACACTCTGGATCAGTGGTGTTTTCTACACCCAATGCTCATTTTAGATTGTCACAGATTCTACACACTCCTGCTATCACTCATAATCTTCTTTCCATTCATCAGTTTTTTAAAGATAATAATTGTATTCTCATCTTTGATTCCAATGGTCTTGTTATTCAGGACAAGGAATCACAACAAATACTCTACCAAGGGCCATGTAGCAAGGGTCTGTAACCTCTGTTGAACTTCTCTAAGTGTTCTGCTGCTGGTCCTTCTTCTGCAGCTTTCCTAAGCACCACTAATTCTACTATGCTTTGGCATAATAAACTTGGACATCCAAGTACTTCTTTGTTTCAGTCTTTAATGAAGCAGTTTCATTTACCAGTTTCTAAACATGGAGATGTAAATTGTGTTGCTTGTAATATGGCCAAGAGCCATAAGCTTCCTTTTAATTTGTCTAAATCTCAAACTTCTTTTCCTTTTGAACTTGTGCATATGGATGTATGGGGTCCCTCACCTATTCCTTCTCATAAGGGTTTTAGATACTATTTGCTTGTCATTGATGACTTTACTAGGTACTCTTGGTTGTTTCCTCTTCACTACAAATCAGAAGTAAAACACACCATAGCACAATTCAAAGTTTATGTTTCTAATCAGTTTCATGTCAATATTAAAACTGTTAGAAGTGATAATGGGGGTGAATTTGTGAATCATTTTCTTCTAGCATTGTTTCTAAACACTGGTGTTATTCATCAAACCACATGTCCTCATACACCAGAACAAAATGTTGTCGTTGAAAGAAAACATAGACATCTTCTTGAGACTACTATTGCTTTGTTGTTACAGTCTGGTCTTTCTTCTAAATTTTGGCTTGAAGCCCTAACCACTGCTGTCTACTTGGCCAATAGGTTACCTTACTCAACTTTGCAGTTTCAGGTACCTTATTGTATTTTGTTCAAATCTTCTCTTGATTATGCAGTTTTAAAACCTTTTGGTTGTAGCTGCTTTCTTTGGCTCAAACCCTATACTCCAAACAAACTAACCCCTAAATCCATTCACTGCATTTTTCTAGGCTACTGTCCAGCAACAAAAGGTTATAGGTGCCTTGATCCTATTACTTCCAAGGTATATACAACAAGACTTGTTAGGTTTGTTGAACATGAATTTCCTTATTCATCTCTGGTATCCAAGAATTCTAACATACAATTTGACACTACTCTTACTAAACTTCACATTCCTCTTACTGATTTTAATGATATATGTTTCTACTCCTGAAATTCCTACTCCATCTGTGAATCCATCTCCTCAATCTACTCCCATTTCTCTTCCTTCTCTTCCTCCTCTATCTCCTACTTATTCTAATTCTCCTATCACTACACTTCATTCTCCTAGTCTTCTCATTCCCTCCTCAATTCTGATCCTATTTTACCTACCTCTTGTTCAACTCCTTCTTCCTCTTCTAATTGTTTACCCTCACCTATTGTAGTTACACTACCTCCATCTTCTCATCCGTCTCATCAAATGGTGACACGATCTAAAAATGGCATTTCAAAACCACAAACATACTATAGTTTTACTGTAGTTAGCATTCCCGATTCACATGATATACCTGTTTCTAATCCAACTGTGGAGCCTACACATTTTTCAGAAGCGGTTAAACACTCAGTTTGGCAGCATGTTATGGCAGAGGAGTTTTCAGCCTTGGTCAAACAAGGAACTTGGACACTAGTTTCTCCACCTTCCGATGCTAATGTCATTGGGTGTCAGTGGATCTATAAGATCAAGAGACATTCAGATGGGAGTATAGCACGGTATAAAGCTAGACTGGTCGCTAATGGCAATCAACAACATGAAGGTATTGATTTTTCTGAGACCTTTAGTCCAGTTATTAAGCAACCAACAATCCGAGTTGTTCTTTCCCTCGTAGTTGATAAACAATGGACTATACGTCAGTTAGATGTATCTAATGCTTTCTTGCATGGTGTTATTGAAGAAGAGGTATCTATGAGACAACCTCTTGGGTATAAGGATTCTGCACATCCTAGTTTTGTCTGCAAATTGAATAAAGCCTTGTATGGGCTTCGACAGGCTCCTAGAGCTTGGTTCTCTATGTTTTCAAGTTTTCTTCTTACACAAGGGTTCCATGCTAGCAAAGCAGATTCTTCTATATTCATTTCTAACATAGCACATGGCATTACACTCATTATTGTCTATGTTGATGACATTATCATAACTGGGGATGACAAGGAATATATTCAAAGTCTCATCAATATACTTAGTAGAAGATTTGTAATGAAAGATTTGGGTCAACTGAGCTACTCTCTTGGTATTGAGGTCTTACAACATGGTCAGAATTTGCTGCTATCTCAATCCAAGTATGCTTATGATCTGTTGATCAAAGCTGGAATGCAAGACTGCAAACCCAGCTCCTCTCCTTCCTCTGTCAAACCTGTAACTATTGACCCTAATTTACCCATGCCAGATCCACATTCGTACAGAAAAAATTGTGGGATCATTACAGTACCTTACCTTGACTAGACCAGAGATTGCTTTTGCTGTTAATGTTGCATGTCAACACATGCATGACCCAAGACACAGTCATTTTATTGCAGTAAAAAGGATCCTAGGATACCTGAAAGGAAGTATTCATCAAGGTTTGTATTTTGTTCCTGGTCCTTTGCATCTCACAGCATACACAGATGCAGATTGGGCTGATGATCACTCAGATAGGAGATCTACTGGGTTTTGTGTCTATATGGGATCAAATGTGATTTCTTGGAGTGCTAAAAAGCAACCAACAATGGCTCGTTCCTCCACAGAAGCAGAGTACAGAGCACTTGCACAAACAACAGCTGATATGACATGGATTCATCAATTACTTGTAGATTTGGGTATTCCTCAGCAATAGCATTAGCTTCTAATCCAATTTTTCATGCACGAACCAAGCATGTGGAGGTTGATTATCATTTCATCCGCGAAAAGGTTCTCAGCAAACAAATTTCTATACAGCATATTGGGACTCAAGCACAAACTGCTGATATTTTTACCGAGGCCCTATCCGTTGATTGTTTTCAATTTTTGAAGACCAAACTCATGGTAGTAGACACTCCCATGAGTTTGCAAGGGGCTGTTAGCAAAACTCACTAATGACAACTTAATTTGGTTGTTAGTGATTTGTTAGTGGTTAGTCAGTTAGTTAGTTACTACGTGTCTTGATTAGAAAAAGTGAGCTGGCAGGGGCGTGCTCCCATTTTTCCGTTGTAAGTCGGTTTGTAGATTGGGTTGCGGGATATTAAAGAGCTCTGGGGAGATCTGCTTTGTAATCATCGAACAAGGAATATAGAAAGAGAAACATATCTGTTCTTGATTGCTTTCTAGGGTTCTTGAATTCTTCTCTGAATCTTATCAATTTTTTGTAAAATTCTTTATGGTATGACCTGCCCCGGGAGCCCGAGCACATCCTCGTTCCCGCCGCTCACCCCCAACTTCAGTTTTTGCGATAAAAATCGGTACTTGGTCAAACCCCTGTGCAATCCGTATAGCGCAAATGGGTTATCTTTGCAAACGAGCCATTTTTGGTCGCCGTCTGTGACGAGTACCCATAGGTGAACCAGTAGTCGATAATTGCGGAGCGGGAGTCCTTCTAGCACGGATTTGAAATCAACTTGCAACTGATTTTGTTCACCCCTGGACCAAAAAACCCAGCAAAGTTCCCCTTCACGTTTCCAGAAGTATAGCCCATCTTCACCATTAGCGTAGTTGAGAAAATCGACGGCAAAATCCTCCTCGTCGGCCATTGTAGGGTAGAATGAGAGAGTTGCAGAGATGAATTGGGAGAGGGAGAGAGAGAGTTGCAGAGATGAATCGTGAGAGAGAGAGAGAGAGAGAGAGAGAGAGAGAGAGTATTGTCTAGGATTTCGATAGAGTGAAAGAGAGATCCGATTCCGCATGTTAGTTGTTGAGGAAAGGAAATGGTGGAGATGGTCGGAATCCGATGAGTTGCCAACGGACGGAGCGAGAGCTCGTTATTTGTTTGTACTTCAGTTCTCCTACAAACCTGGTTTTTTTTTGTGTTGTGTTTTAAGAAGGTTGAGAAACTATTACGGTAAAAAACTCTCTCCCTCGTGTGTGTTTTGGATCACTTCGGGGGTGGGGGATGGTGGCGGTGGTGGTGAGGGGAGGGGTGTTTAACGTTTGTTATTAAACCATCCCTGCCCTTAAAAACTCAAGATTTGGGTTAAAACTCCTTAAACGAAACCCAATCCTCATTACTTTGTACTCATAACTTGAGTTTAAAACCCCTCAAAGCTAACCCACTCGTGTTAAAACCCCTCAAAAGTCAAAACCCGACCCCATCCTCCTTGACTCAAACCTAAACGTACGCCAAACTAACTAAGAGATGGTTCGCAACTAAAGAAAAATTTGTGCCGCTTCCCATCTATATATATTGGAGTACGCATGGCCATTGGGAATAAAGAAGTGTGTCGTGTCAACTGGGAACGGCATATATGCTGCCTGTTGTGCCACACAGAATGGTTATCGATGGCAATAGAGATGGAATGGTGATTGACCGCGATCTGATCGATAGTGATGAAGATGGAATGGTGATCGACAGCGATGGAGGTGGGATGGTGATTGAAGGCGATGAAGATGGAACGGTGATCGAATCCGATGGAGATGGAGAAGATTTCCCCCAAGTTTTTAAAAAATTCATGACCACGGGACTATCCTGGATGCAGGGCAAGGATTATTCTGGAGCCCCTTTCTGGGTTCTTTGGAGCCCAGATGATACTACCACATTCAACACTTTCTGTGAGTAAATTTCCCAATTTTGTTGAATACTTTTCTTTGTTTCTTTCTAAACTGATCACTTTCGTCGGCTTACAAATTACTAGTACGTACTTGTTACATCTAATTCGGTTTCTTTGGAGATTTAAGATTTACAAGTTGAACCCCCCCATGCACGTTGCATAGCTGTTTGTAAACAGCTTAGGTAGTCTTTTTCCTATTAAATGTCAGAAGAGGAACTGATCATCCTCTGATGCTGTCTTCTTGTCAAAAGAACTGGTAAAACGAATGATAACCATTGGGATATCTTATTTTTTTTAATTGCCAATTGCACGCATTTGGAATTGGATGCACAAATTAACTGGTTATATTTTGTTCCAATGCGAATTTGGTTGTTGCAATTTGACGCCAAGCATTTTATCAAACACATTGCATGCATGTTGAAAAATGTAAATTCAAGCAACTAGTATCAAAAGCCTTCGATTTGGGTGAGAGGACTGGTTGCTCTTTCTTGCTTCTTGAGCGAGAAAATTGACGAAAAAAACGACTAAGTGAACCCCAAGAACTCCACAATCATTGACTACCAAATGGTTGAGGGTGAAGCATGAACCCCATTGTTTATTTGTTAATCAAAACTTTGAAAAGGTCAGTTTTTTGAGGCGCAGGACAGAACCCGCAAATCAAATTTAGGTCATTTACCTAATCTTTCGTTACCAGCAAAGACAAGCGATACTAATTAGAAAAAATAGGCTACGCGGTAAATTGAGAGCGAACAAAGAGATGCTAAGCAACTTGTAATTGTGATAGGAATAGGAATAGGGAAATAAAACATACAGGCTTGTACACTCAACATGTCAACAGTTCGATGGAAGGAAACACGTCGTTGGAAATTGAAGCTTGTTTGTAATGAACGGTTAGCTAAGGGTATTGAGTGAATCTTCTATTTTGCAAAGGAAGGAATCCCCAGCGTTAAACCCAGAGCGCTTACGTGCTTTTACAGGGTTTATATAAAATTTTCTCGAAAAAAAAAAAAAAACAAACACAAAACAGAAGAAGAAGAAAGAAAACTGTACCCTATTTGCTTTGTCGTTGTAGATAATTTTTTTTTTTTTTTTTTACCCTAACTGAAGTTTTGTCTGTTTGTTTTATAACCAGATTCTTCAGAGGACGGTAGGGAGTTGAAAAAGAGAATCATACTTGCACTTCAAAAGATGATATGGAATCCCCTTTATGTTTCAGTTCTGGTTCAGTTTTGGGCACTTGTAAGAATTGAGGGCCGGAGTTTGCTTACTGCTAGAAACCAACCTTTTGCTCTGAACGAGGATGATGATCAAGAACTGTGCAGGTATAGAATGATCTCCGAGGAGTATGTCAAATATTACGTGGATCAGCAAAGTAGTAACGAAGAAAAAGGCACCCTTGGGCTTGTTGACAGCGCATTCCTGAGTAAATTCACTTCGAATAATTATTACAGTAGCAGCTGCAGCTGCCAAGACTGTCGACGTGCTTCCTATTGTTGTGTTAAGCAATCTTTGGCTGTGCCAAATTTTGAACCTTCTGGCCAGAGATGTGTTGGTGTAATTGAAGTGGTAATTATTGATGACAATGAGGAGGATGATGACGACCATGGGGAGCCAATTGAGAATTTTGATCTTGATTTTGACATTAATGCTTTGCAGGTATGCTCAGAGAACGACACGGTTTGATTGTATTGTTGTCTTCTTTGTTTTTTTTTTGGTTGGTCAATCAATATAGGCCTTGCTGATAAAAAAAAACAAAAAACAAACAAACAATTTAAGTCCTTAGATTCGTGGGTTGGAAAAAGAGATGACTGAGGAATTTGAGACAGGATAGACAGAGACTAAGGAGATGCATTAATCAACTGTTGGGTGGAGCCTGTGGTGGAGGTCGCCGGTGGTGGTGGGAGTCACCGGTTGTGGAGGGTGTCGCCGGTGGTGGTGCTCCTCCTTCTCCTCTCTCTCTCTCTCTCTCTCTCTCTCGTTTTTAAGATCCGGTATGGGCTCCTTTGTTTTCCTTTTATTTTTAATATTTTTTGTGTTGGGTGAGATTGTGGATCCCACTGATGATGACATGGCAAATGTTGTAATGATGTCGTATGGCACACTTGTTTGTCATACGGTGGAGTCTTTCGACGAACAGTATGTTGGTTTCGTTAATTTCTGCAATTAAATACCGATATTCAAGCATGCTTGTTCATACCTGTTTTCTGACATGCTATAAATTGTTTACGTACTATAAACTGTTTATGTGGCATAAAAGTTAAGCAATAAAAATAATATTTCAAATCTCTCAAGTATTAGTAGAGACCGATTTTACCGGGCGAGAGAGGTGCTGTAAAACCCTTCCCCTCTCGTAACCTAGCTCCTGAACCCAAAATTCTCTGTTTTCGGTAGACCAAAACCTTTTTCTAGATCAAGGGCAAAAGAGTCACATTTTTCTCAAATACGGTTTCTAATGTGACAATCCAATTCAAAATCTGCGTGGCGACTCTCAAACAACCACTTTTCCTTTTTGTAAACTAAAAATACCAAAAAAGCGATAAAAGGGAGAAATCATTTTTTCGGGAGCTGTGCTACGTGCATGGCAAGCTGTGCACAGCAGTCTTTTTCTCCCGCCCCAGGTTGCACAAAGATATCGGAGCCGCTCATTTTGTTCAAAATATGTCGTTTAAGGTCTCTGTAAAAAATGAGCTTCGTTCGCCTAAATTCTGAAGTGATTTTGGGTGTTTTGTTAATGCCTCTAACGATATTGAACGAAGCTCATTTTTTACAGAGACCTTAAACGACATATTTTGAACAAAATGAGCGGCTCCGATCATCTTTGTGCGACCCGAGGAGGGAGAAAAAGACTGTTGTGCACAGCTGCTGTGCACGAATCAAAAACCGGGCATTGAGCTCACAGCCAGGCGACGCGCCCACACCGACCTACCCAATCCTTCTACTATTCAACATTTATTACCCTCCAGCAATAACCCTAGCTACCTTTCCAACTCCACCCCACCCCATGCCACACACTCTGGTAGAGGCCTTCTCTCCCTATTGGTACAAGACGCCGGCGATTCTACCTGAAAAAGCCTTCGATCGTCTTCCTTCGCTGTTAGTTTTTTTTCGTTACTCTTTTTCTACTGGAAAGAGGAGTACACACAACAAGCCGAAACGACCATGGGTAACAATGGAGCCTGATGTTCAGTTCATGGAAGCCAGGAGGAAACAAATTCGAGACTCCATTTGTGGTGTCAATGCATGACTTTCACTAATGGCCTATTTTAGGGAGGTGATGAGGTAGCAAGCGGGTAGAATTCAAGCAACTAGTGTTCAAAGCCTGTGCATATTTGAATTTAAGTCATTTGGTTCTTGCAAGTGGATGCCAATTAAGCATTTTATCGAACACATTGCATGCATGTTGAAAAATGTAAATTCAGGCAACTAGCATTCAAAGCCTTGGATTTAGGTGAGAGGACTGGTTGCTCTTTCTTGCTTCTTGAGCGCGAGAAAACTGATGAAAAAAACACCTAAGCGAACCCCAAGAAGTCCACAATCATTGACCACCAAATGGGTGACGCTGAAGCATGAACCCCATTGTTTATTTGTTAATCAAAACTTTGAAAAGAACAGTCCGTTTTTTGAGGCGAAGAACAGAACCCACAAATCGAATTTAAGTCATTTTACTTAATCTTTCGTTACCAACAAAGACAAGCGATATTAATTAGAATAAATAGGCGATTACTTAAATTGAGAGCGAACCAAGAGATTCTAAGCAACTTGAAATTGTGATAAGAATATTAGGTAAACAATACATACTTGCGCTTTGAAAGATGATGTGTAATCCCTTGTAAGTTTCGGTTCTGGTTCAAGTGAGATGAAGAAGGAGAAGAAATAAGTAGAATGTGCCAACTGCATGCCAAGTGATGATGAAGAATTAGCCTTAAAACTTACCAGAAGATTCAACAACATCATTAGAAGAGGAAACTTTGGCAAAAGACCTTGCCAGGAGAGACTACTACGAGGAATTCAAAGACCAAATCATATGTTTTTTTTTTTTTTTTTTTTTTTATTATTATTATTATTTTTTATTTTATCTTGACCAAATCATATGTTAGGAATCCAAAAAGCCAGGGCACATCGAATCCAATGTCCAATCCAAAGTTATCAAAAAGGACGACAAGAAAAGTAAAAGAGATGAATAAAGGCCCCATTTGATCACTAACCTTCCTTTTTTTTTCACATTTTTTGGTTTTGTCTTTATTTAATTTTTTTTTACGTTTGTTAGTTTCGTACCTCTTTTTTTTTTTTCCCGTTTGGTCAAGATGAATCGAACTTTTTTTTTGCTAAAAAATGATGATTTCTCAAAATATTTGGGTAAAAGAAAAAAAAATTAATTTTTTAATTTCTCTCTTCGAAACGAATCTATAATTCACAAAATTTTATAGCAAAATTAACAAAAGCCAAAAGGATTTAATAAAGAAAAAAACGAAAAAAGTCCTAAAATTTGCTAGTGAAACGGTGTTACAGAAAGCTCCGATGAAGAATCAAGATAATAAAGTTGTTTTTTCACTTAACAGCCACCTAACGGTCCACTAATGGACGGTACTACTTTGAATTGGAAATACAAACTTCAAGGAGGAGACAATCATTTCTCAGAGGTGGAGGGAGATTTTTTACATTATGTAAACCTCAGGAGGTGTTAGCCGAATTTACCCAATTAATAAAGCCACATAAACCTCTCCCATATATGCATCATCGTTAGCATCATCATCTTCAATCCAAACAAACAGATGTTAAATAGCAGTTACGAATTCCGTGCAATATATATCCAGCAAAAAATTGCACAAAAGATTCTTTCTAAGAACGAGTTATAGCGGATCACAAAAATAAAGGAATAGGTTATTATGCGATTCTACGGCTGAAATTGTGCGGGAACAGAAGTACAAATAATTTTTCGATACAGAAGATTTGATCTCTTTTGTTTAATATATTTACTAAAAACTTTCTCTCTCTCTTTTTTTTGGTAATAGAAGTGCATTTAGATAAAATTAAACGGATAAAAGTCTAGGTATTTAAACCCTATAGAATCAAATAGAAATTGAACAATACAACTAGGAATAGTGCGATAAATATAAAATTCTCCAGCAGAAATAGATGCGTCTTTTTTTTTTTTTTGGTGAGCAAAAATAGGTGCATCGTTCGTCAAGGCATCCGCACATTTGTTTGCTTCTCGGTGAATGCGTTTGAGCGTCACAACCTCTAATTTCTCCATTGGTTACCTGCAATCATAGATTATTTTGCCAAGAGGGTGACAATCCAAATTGTTTTGAGCAAACAGTTGAATTAGGACCAGAGCATCAACCTCAACATCCAGTTTTGTGATATTTTTCCTCAATTGCAAGGTTTAAACCATCCCTCAAGGCCCAGAACCCAGCCATGGTACTAGAAGTTGCTTCCATAGCCCTGCGGCAACCGTTAATCCAAGTTCCTTCGTGGTTACGGGTTAGGCCACCGGTTGCAGCTCTACCTATCAGCATGCAAGGAACCACGATCAGTATTAAAGCTTAAATGTACCCTGCATTGGCGGGTTTTGACGCACATAAATTGTATGAGAACCCTTTGATTGGTTCCACTGAACGGTGAAGAGCCGTTCTGTTTGACTTGGCTAAAATCAGTCTTGCAACTTGATCGGGGTGTTGCGAACTAGGATTGGATTTGGATTGGGAATCGAAGATAGCTTTGGCTCCAGATCCCCTGTCCTACTTCTTCTGTCCCATTCCACTGTCCCACTCCTCTTCATACGCCACGTATCCACTCCTTGCTTCCCCTCTAACAGTGTTACTTACCCAGTGAAACCCTAACTCCTTTCCTATTTCCTTTTACGTTCCCCACTTTCCTTGTCAGAGAAACTATTCCCCTGTCCCTGTCACACCCCATCCCGGAAAATACCACGCTAAACTATTTTTCAAATGGGATGGACCCACACCTTGGCCCTGCTCAAACAGTAAATAAAAACACCAACCAATCGTCCAACTCAAAAAAAAAAAAATTAACTTGCATATATACGGAAATAACTATCATACAAGACGTGCCTACATATATTTACAACATATACAAGCTCCAAAAATAGGCACAAAATCAAAAGAGTCAAAAAGCTAGACTTCTATATACACAACTCCTGTCTAGACTCTGCAATGGACCCGCGTGCCGTCACGCACCTGAAAAGAAAACACTGTGGGGGTGTGAGCTATCAACTTGCTCAGTGAATGCTCTTATCCATAATAAAAGAAGCAATATTGACAAGCGCTATAAAAAAAAAAATTCCGAACCACAATATTCAGCCTGTTTATAACCACTTCATTAATACACCGGTAAATTTATAGGCTCGAGGCCATGGCTATAACAACACCAACATAGTACTAGTAACGCCACTAAGGCAATATTCATAATCACGCAACTAAGGCAAAATATTCACGCCACTAAGGCAATACTTGTTACGCCACTAAGGCAATATCATTCACGCCACTAAGGCTATAATACTCACAACGCCACTAAGGCCATATTCTTAACGCCACTAAAGCTATATATCAAATAACTTCAAGCCTAACAATATCTTATCAACACAAAACATAACTTTATACTATGTCTCATCTTCCGTTATTAAAAATAAGAACACCCACCTCGGGGTCCAGCCAAAAAAAGTACCGACACGAGCTCACTCTCTACGCGGAGTAACGGTACTCGTTGTTGCTTCCAACCCTGACGAGTAACACATAAATCCACACATGTGAATATGGAGTTCAAATTGAAAGGAAATAACAAACAATAACTCAAATACTCCTTCCCACAGTCAAGTGTAGCACATGATTTTCAGCTATAACAACCTTAAATGAATATTTCAACACTTAGATTCAGATTTTCACCATATACGATCAATTCCCAATATCTGGCATTTAATTCCTGCACCTAAGTAATAGTTTCCAACATAAAACATCAATTTCAGCAACCTAAAATCCATTTTTTCAGCACAGGATTCGAATTTCCAGCAACTAATAAAAATTCCAGCACCTATTACTCACAGTTTTGACATCCAAAAACTATTTCCAGCATTCTTTTACAGCCATCACAAAGCGTTACGAGACCCCATTAGAAATGTTTTCAACTTAGGTGCAAGATAAATTAATAACTCCCTCACGCAAGATAATTTTTCCAAAGTAGTCATTAGCAACTTTTAGCAACAACAACAAACAACGGCAACAACGCTGCCCCAATTCGGTTCCCTTTTTTTTTTGTCTCCTTTTCCCCCGCTTCTCCTGTTAACCAATTTAATCAAAATTTAACCCCAAAATCAAATCTTTCATATTCACCTAAAAGAGAGACTAAGAATACCTGCAATCACAACTAACAATTCCAGCAGAGAAAAGGAACAAGGAATAGCCCTAGTTAGGAGTACTTAGAACCCAATTGATTCTCAAAATCCCAAAATCACTCAATTCAATTACAAGATATGTTACTGATCAATATGGGAAAAAAAAAAACTAAGAATTGCCTTCCGAGATTAGAACTTCTGTTATCGTTAAGGGCAAATTATAGTTACCCCCCTCTAACTAACCCTTGCATACACTTACCCCCCTCTAATTTTTTTTTTGACACTTAACCCCCTCAAACTAACTGAAATTCAAACGGTCATAACTTTTTCCACCAAAATAAAAAAATAAGCAAATTATATATCGATTTCGAGGTCTTGAAGTCAGCTTTCTAATGACACCAAAATCACATCACGATTCAAAGTACACAGAAAGTTATGATCAAAACGGTCTTTCTATCTATCAGTCCTTACTCTTTTGATCATAACTTTCTGTGTGCTTTGAATTGTGATGTTATTTTGGTGTCATTAGAAAGCTGACTTTAAGACCTCGAAATCGATACATAATTTGCATATTTTCGATTTTGGACGAAGAAGTTATGACCATTTGAAATTATGACCGTTTGAATTTCAGTTAGTTTGAGGGGGTTAAGTGCCAAAAAAAAATTAGAGGAGGGTAAATGTACGCGAGGGTTAGTTAGAGGGGGGTAACTATAATTTACCCTATCGTTAATCCTATCTTCCTCGTTGCCTCTCACTGCGCCTTTTTTTCTTTTCTTTTTTTCTTCTCCTGTACGATTTCTTCTTCTTTCCCTTTTCTTTTTTTATTTTCCACTAGATTTGTATCACACACATGCACAACAAGGGCTCTCCACGTGCACACACAGCACATGCCTTTTTTTATTTTACACCTTAAACCCAATAGTTCTAGGAAATCACATTGAGGTCTACATAAAAAAAAAAATAGACTCACTTTTCCTTTTATTTTTTTTTTTAAAAGAACTAGGTCTCACAGTCCCACTCCTCTGTTTTGCACGATTTTTCCCTCCCCACATCCCCTGTCGGAGAAACTATTCCGCTATCCCACTCCTCTGTTTTGCATGATTTTTCCTCTGGTATGCACTAACCATACTATAAACATAGTATAAACAAACATTAAGAATATTCCGAATTACCAAAAAAAAAAAAAAAATTAAGACTTAAAAACATAGAATTTGAAAAATCATGATAAGTTAGATTGGTACATCACGAAAGGACACATGAAGTTTGCTCACTTTTGGTAATTAGCATAATAATAAAGATCATAACCACTGCATTCACTTGTAATCTTCACAGCCCTGCCGATCACAAAAAAAAAAAAAAAAATTTGACAACCCTCACTTGATGTAAAATCATCATCTTGAACTTTAACTTGGTTACTTTTTTGGTTGCCCTTCACACTGAAAGTTATTGAACCAAAAGTCCTCATCCAGTGATTGTGATAATGGAGCCTACAAAATGAGTGGGGGTGGAAATACAATTAAAGCTGATTGAGAGTTAGAATTATATAAACTTGAAGCATGCTAGTGCTACCCAAATACCTGCAGTAAGGGTGGATTTGGATTTAAAAGACAAATTTTAATTTTTTTTTCTTCATTCAACAAAAAATTTGCATTTGTTAGATTCGACTCGGTGAGAGAAATCGGAAAAGTAAAAAAAAAATTATCGAAACTGATAATTTTTTCAAAAAAGGCAAAGTAAGTAAAATAAGTTGACTTATTTTTGTCTTTATTCAAAAAAATTATAAGTTTCGATCAAAATTTTTTTACTTTTCCGATTTCTCTAATCGAAACGAATCAATAAGTAACAAAAGTTTAATGCAAAACAAACAAATGCAAAAAAATTGAATAAAAAAAAAATTACTTAACTTTTTAATTCAAACCCGCCCTAATTCAGTCATGCTAGTAGGCACGGCTTCAGATGATTGGGTAGACTGGAAAGGTTGGTTAAACATCCGACAAATAGCCGGAACGCCCGTGCTAGTTGAGGAGGTGCAAGACTCATTTTGGTAAGTTTTTCCAAGTATAAGAATAAAATGAAGTTAGAGTACAAAAGTGCATATTATAGAGAAGCGGGGAACGTAAAACTGTAAAAGAGAATAGGAAAGGAGTTTAATTGGATAAGTAACGTTGTTAGAGGGGAAGCAAGGAGTGGATACGTGGTGCATTAAGAGGAGTGGGACAGAAGAAGTAGGACAAGGGATCCGTAGCTAGTAAAAAACAATTGGGTATAACCAAAATTGCACTTTTCGACAAGATATATTCCCTCCGTCCCTTATTTATAGTCCGGTATTTCATTTTGAGCTGTCCCTTAATAAGTGTCCATTTTGTAAAGTTAGTGGGTAATAGTTGGTGAATTGTCTATTTTGTCCTTAAAAGTAGATTCCATTTTAAAAAGTGAGTAAAAGTGTAATGATGATGGGTAAGTAGGGAAAATGGAGGAAAAAGTTGATATGAAATGTATAATGATGATGTCTTTGTAATAAGTTGGAATTACGAAGCAAGACACTTAAAAGGAGACGGAGAGAGTTATAGAGAGGATTATTGTACTCCTGTATGAGTTAAAATAAATTACATGTGGAAACAAAAACCACATGCAACACGCGTGCTTAACCACTAGAAATACATGCAGCGAAATCTAAATAGTACTCTCTCCGTCTCATAATATTTATCCGGTTCGCAAAACGATGACATAAAAATAACACAATTTTTACAAGAAAATTTCAATTTTTTTCAACAATTCATAAGATATCGATGAGTTCTTATAATTTATGAAAAGAAAATTGAATTTTTTATTGAAAGAAATGCATTATTTTTGAGTCATCGTTTTGCGGACCAGACAAACATTTTAAGATGGAGGAAGTAACAAATGAGGCCACACCCTTTGGATTAAGGCTTTGCATTACATACAAAAACAAGACAACAAAAAAAGGCAGGAACTACTTTATTATATGTATATATAGTTAACTGCATAGAGAAGTACTCAGCAAATCACTAATTTCTTCATGATCTTCAGACCGGATTTAATTGGAAATCATTGTGGAAGAAGAGCTATTGGCCCGAGTGAAAGCAGTTGAATGAGCGCTCTTTGGCTGTGAACTCTGTCCAGAAGACGAATCAGTGAAGAAAACTATATGCTCGTGGTTCTCGACAAACGCTTGAAGTGACCGAGGAACCCGAGGCGGGTTCACTTCTACAACCCCTTCAAGTATCTGTACCACCTGACCCATTGTTGGCCTGTGGTTCTCATCATCTTGGATGCACCAACAAGCCACTCTGGCTATTCGCCTTAGCTCCTCCTCGTCGGCATTCTTTTCCAATCTATGGTCTAATAGGCTAAACAGGTCGCCCCCTTCTACTACGACCCTTGCAGCCCAAGTCGGGAAAAACTTAAACTTCCCATCTTGATCAGATTGCTCCGAATTCCTCCTTCCGGATACGAATTCAAAAAGCATCATTCCGTAACTGTAAACGTCAGCTTTGGCTGTTATGGCAACTCCTGATATCCATTCTGGTGCAAGATAACCTCTTGTCCCTCTCATGGTCGTCAGAACCCTACTGAATTCTCGGCCAATGAGCTTTGCTAGGCCAAAATCCGCGACTTTTGAGCAGAACTCGCCGTCTAGTAGAATGTTCTCCGGCTTTATATCACAGTGAATAATACAGTCCCTGCACTTCTCATGGAGATAAGTCAACCCTCTGGCTGTTCCCAGAGCGATCTTGTACCTCGTTTTCCAGTCCAAGACTTGCCCCTCCCTTTTGTGGAAAAGATGGGAATCCAAGGACCTATTCGGCATGTAATCGTACACCAACAACTTCTGGTTGCCGTCGGAGCAGAACCCCCGAAGCTGAACGAGGTTGACGTGTTGAATGGTTCCGATCGTGCTAACCTCCGATCGGAACTGCTTCTCTCCCTGGCTTATGCTTTCCAGCTTCTTTACCGCAATTATAGTTGAATCAGGCAATGTCCCTTTGAACACAGAACCGAAACCTCCTCCCCCCAGTTTCTCTGAGAAATTTTTCGTAGCAATTTGCAAATCTCGGTATCCGAACGCAACCAATGAGCCCTCCATTTTTGTTTTTCCAACAAACCTCCTCTGCCGCTTCCAGATTAGAATAAACACTAGGCCTAAAAGTAGTACTACACCAACTGAACCCGCAACAGCACCAATAATGATCCCCTTGTTTTCTTTACCCTTCGAAAACTCAGAAGCAGCAAGTCTGAGATAAAGAGTTCTTCCAGTACCATCATTTGGTGAGAGTTGCAGATTCAGAAGTTCCCCAATCCAAATCGAACACCCGTTACTAGAATAGGAATACGCAGTGCAAGAGCAGTTATTCAAGCAGGAAGATGCACATTCGGCAGCGCTACTAGAAGCAACAGGTAGTGAATTATCAGGCAATCCCATGTTGGGATACTCATAAAACTTATCTGTCGACTCCTGATTAGCAACACTTGTATTCCCACACTGCAACTTATTTGTCCTCGCACACCCACCAGAATAATCACTCAAATTCCAATCACCAATCGGACTAAACCCTTTCAAACAATTACAGAAGGGCTGTGTAATCTGATTGCAAGCCCCAAATGCCCCACAAAATGCGTAAACCTCGCACTGATCCCTCGGTTGAGACCAAAACAAGTTCCATTGCCCGGTGGTTTCCAACCAAGTCTGTTGCGTGATTTGCCCCGAAACATCCATAACAAATCGCGATATAGTCGTAGGATTGTACATCGAATAAGTAAAATAACTCTCATTCTCATTATCAACATAGGTGAAATTGTAAATATAATTAAGCCTCATCTCTGGGACCAAACTGAAAATATGCCCATTCCAAGAGCCACTGGTCCAATACCTCTCAGACCCATTCCACGATATCACATACTCCTTGGTATCTGCTATTAAACTCAAAGAAAACAGACCTTGAGATGGGTCTTCCTTATTTTTCCAAGAAGTTAGATTCTGGTGAGTCCTAGTTCTCTTATTATATGCAATTTTACCCCCAGGCAACCAAGTATTAGTAGGAAAATCAAAACTTTGCCAAATGGGTTGGGTTGAATTAAACCCATCTTTGACAACCAAATTACCATCATCTCCAAGAACAGCCACCACAGAACTTGAAGCGGCGGAGTTCTGATATGTGGACCAAATGGGTATCTGTGACTCGTCGAGGAGGACTAGATTGCCATCCATGATTTTTAACACTGATGAGTACTTATCTGAGATGGGTTTATCCCTATTTGCCATCCAAGCTATAGTCCGAAGAGAAACTTTATTGTACACAATACATATGTAGTAGTTGGAGGAGTTACCTGGTTGGTTGTAGAAACCCAATTTGAAGGTTCCATTTGCTGAGACAAGGGTTTGGTCCCCGGAGAGAGACTGGTTTGCAGAAATGGAGTCGGATCCATGGGAGATGGGAAGGTTTTGAGTGAAGATCAGTAGGAAGAGAAGTGAAAAGATGAAATATGAGTTGGTTCTGACACCCATATCTCTGCCCGGAATTTTGTGCAGAGAGAGAGAAATTTGATTCTGTTCAGATCACTAGGAAGAAGAAAAGGGATTTGGTCTCAAAAAGGGTCATGCGACACAGCTCATGTCATCTCATACTTTGGACTTAGCAACCGTTTTATACCCACACTCGTTGTACACGTGTGTTTACCCGAACATTCACATTAGTGTTGGAAATATCACACACGGTGGTGGTGTAATTTGTGGAACTCCACAATTGTGTAAAGTATACATGCATGCAAGTGTGTAGAAGTGCATGTGGTTGTAAATTTATTCTATTTTAGATAGTAAAACTAAGAGTAAAATTAGTTTTAGGTATTAAGTACTTCAATAAAAAATATTTCTTGGTTTTTAACTTAAAATTATTAAATGCCAAAGCTATAGTATATTGGAGGAATGCAAAACAACATATGAAAAATTGAGTAAATAGTTGAATATTGCAGAAAATGAAAAAAGCAGGAGCTGGAGATGCTCTCATGGATAGAAGAGGACGTGGGGGGGACCTTGACCTAGTCAACCACGCTTGTTGAATTTGACGATTTGACTTGCATAATTTGTGACTGGGATACGGTATTGTGCATCATTCGAGTCGTTCGTCCGAGCATCCGAGCCGTGCAGAGATGAAATCTAAACTATTAGATTGCCGAATGAACGATTTGAATAGTGCACAGTACAATGTTGTACATCCCCCGCAGTGCACCATCTCCAATCCCATAATTTGCATCCTTTTCTTTTCCTACAGGAATATACACTCTGTCCCTTACTCTAGACTAAGGGTACAAATGTGACTATACAGAATATCGAGCTGCTACTACTTTATGCGAAATTGATCAGCAACTCGGGGGCATAACATGCTGGGTGGACTCCTTAATCATGACATATTTTTGCAATGTCTACAAACGCAGTCAAGGCCGGCTCATGGGGTAAGCCGGGGAAGCGGCCGCTTCCGGCCCCCAAAATTGAGGCTTCACTATAATATAATTTGTATATTAATATTAATATTAGAATATTTCTAAATAAAAACACAATTGTATCTTATTTTCTTCAAAAACTCTTGCAATAATATATTTTTACATTTATATTGTCATAATTAGATCCTTTTAGTTTGATTTTTTTTTGTTATTTTTTGTACTATTATCATTTTTTAAAAAAAATTCATAAATATGTAAGGGGTTCAATATAAGAAATTCTCTTCAAGTCTCCAAAATATATGAGACAGTCCTGAACGCAGTCATACATCCTGTTAGTGATAAAGTAATATGGGCGATACGTGATCATGCTCTAAAACCACGAATGAAACAGTATGAGATGACACGAGGCTATAGCCTACCCCATCAGAGTAACTAATGAGATTTTCTTACTTCAATTCGTTAATTCTCGTCCATAGGTTTTCATATCCTTAGGCCCCGTTTCGATAAAGAAAACAAGTACTTATTTTTTTAATCAAAAATGGTGTATTTTGAAAAAAATGATATATCTCATAAAAAAAATGAGTACTTAAAAAATAAAAAACTTAGAGAAATGAAACCTTAATTTTTGGTAGTTGAAAAGTTTTTTTTTTTTTTTTTGTCCCCTTGACAAGATAGCTGGCAATGGGCCTAGTTTCGTCCGCAAACGTAACGGTCCCTATGAAATGTTCCTGGCCCCATGTTTGGACAACAGAATTAAATGTGAACACAACTACACATGTGGTTCAGATCAACCACCACAAAAGAAAGGAAAATGACCACACATCTGTTGGGTTTATTAATTTTTCCTCGGACGGCCATGGGTGTTCGGGCCAACATACGCATACCTCAACTAGAACCCTCTCTGATCCGGTTAAAAGCAAATCATCTACGTCGAAACTAAAAATTCAAAAAAATTCTTTCTTATGCCTAACCTTTGATTAATTATGTGGAAAGTATACGCACCAACCAACGGATAGTAGCCTTTGGATGGGTCTATGAAATTTCGCTTGCTTGCAATTAGGCTTCCCTTAGCAGGTGATCAGTCACATCCCACTGTGCAAGATTTTCTCAATAAAAAAAACAAGTAAACAGCCTCGTGTCAAAATTTTTTTTGTTTTCTTTTGGAAAACTCGTATTTTATAGTCAGACTTGCACGACTCTATTATCTTACTTTATTTGGGTAGTCAATCTAAAGAATTTTAATCATCTCATAGTTACAAGGTGAATAATTTCCTTCCATTACATTTTTGGGATAAATCATTTGTAGAGAAATTTACAAAAGTAAAAAATTATGATAAAAAAAAATTAAAAATTAGTAAAGATAAAAAATACTAAACATTTAGTATTTTTTCTTTTAGTGTCGTCTTATATAATCTTTTCTCAAATTTAGTCTGAACGTTTAGTTTTTTTCTTCGTGTTTTTTCAATCTTTTTGGGAGGTGAAACGCAAGTGTGCTGTTTCGTGTGGAAAGTTATGTAAATATCACTTTCCATGCATGAGAAAACGTCTTTTTTGATTGTGCAAGTTGAGGTTCACAATTGGGGTCACATGCAAAGAAAATTATACATCGAATTTGTAGCCATTAATAACGTCCAAACCAACAACACCTATACTTACATCACATCACGAATTTGCCTTCTTTAATAAATAAGATAACATATCAAATCTAATCTAATTTGGATTTGTACAGGGCTTGTAATTTTCATATTATCTTATCCAAATAAGAATCAAAACTTACAGTTTAAAATTATTTTTTTATAGCTATCTCGAACACTCTTACTTCAGCAAAGACCTATTGATCACCTGCAGAAGGTCATGTGTGAGTGACCTGACCCTAAAAGTATGAACAATTTACACACTATTGCATATACGAATTCACCTTGAGAGAATTTCATGCTCTATTTAAAGGTATCAAGAGCTTTTGTGCACATTAATTGGTCTCAGAAAAGCAATCTTTAACATGTTATATTATTAAAGGAAAATTCTAAAATCAGCCCAATGGGCTGACAATAATAAGTGTGTAAATGTGTATTAAAAGATGTAAAAAGTATATAGAAATATGCATTTTCTTTATCTTCTAGTGTATTTATCATCAACTCAGTGGGCTGACAATAGCAAAATCGATTATTAAATACAGATATATTAAGAGTTTTATGAGTATTTAACTAGAGCCCGTTCTAGAACGGGAAAAACGTCATTATTTTTTAAGAAGTCAATTTCAAACTTAAAAATTATGGGTTTGTTAAAATCTAAAAATATGCAATATGGATCTTGTTTGAAGGATCTTGTTTGAAGGATCTCATCGAGATCTTTTATACGATAAAAAAAAATTAAAAAATTATTTTTCATTTACATTATTTTGAATTTGAAAATGTGAAATAAACTGTTTATTTTTTAAGAAGATTTTTGAAACGATGCCTAAACACAAAAAAAAAAAAAGAAATGGGATCAGATATTTCGTAGGTATGACCGTATCTTGGAAAATTCTCAGACTCTATTGGAAGGTTCCAGCTGAACCTCGTATTCTCGGTCAAAAAAGGTGGAAAGGAATTTGGGCCATAATTAGTTTCAGGAATTTGGACAAGGTTTGAATTGGTCAGACAATACATTTACCACAAAAACGGAGATGTAATCGTACATCAATGGGTAAAGCGACTTCTCAGTTACAGCATCTAGACGGGGAATGGAAGATGCTGCCAATTAAGATGAATAATCGGATCGATCGCTTTGCACCTGTTCAACGGAGAGCTTTCCGACAGCATTCCCGAATCCTTAGATGGTCACCCCGATAGCAAATCTACCCATTGTTCAGAATAACCTTATTAGAGTTTTTTCAGATCAATCTCAAATCCTGATGATTTCCCTTTTCGATATGCATATCTAATCATGAATTGTCTTAATTTCAGAGGGTGTCCGACAGCATCAATTTTATAGCCTTCCAAAATAAAACGAAACAATAATGATAACGATAAAAAGAATGGCAACAAGCAAGTTCTACCTTTCGTATTTGTATAATTGTCTATCTAGCTCATTGGAAATCTTGTATGAATTCTTTTATCTACCTATGAAGTTCGGTACTTGATTAGTTAGACAACCAGCAATAAACATGTGTGATCCACGCCTAATTAATACACTTATCTAGCTTTGTATGCTAATTTTGAAGTACAGGAATATTCCAAAAACCAATGAAAATGCATAAATTTAAATACAGATGTGAATAAAATTAACCAATATATACGAACTATACATGGTCTAAACACAAATATGACCCGAATCGTCCAATGTGTGTGGAACTTCACATGATCCTGAGTCCCTGACACATATGTCTCCAACGGTCCTATGTGTGTAGACCTCACATCCATTGTGCGAGATTCACATGAATCAAATGGTTTCGAACAAATTTGGGTTTGTGCATTTTCGTATTCTTTTATACTATTGCTCCCAGTAACAAATTGGTACTAATAAAAAAGAATGATAACCAATAAATCAAAAATAAATTAGGATGATGCCACGTGACACCAAGGAGACCTCTCATTACTCCCCTACCCATTTACCTGATTATACAGTACATATGCCATACAGCTATAGGGACCGCCCGGTTCCCTACTGAAATCATACCGACAGCCACGTCGGACCATCTCCGGCTACCGGACGGTCGATCCGAGCAGTCCAAAAATTCTATAAAAAAAAAAAACAAAGCGCCCTACGTGAGAATCAACGGCATCCGATGTGTTTGGATCAAGCATCCTATACACATCGAATGCTGTTGATTCCCACATAGGCCCCTTCATTTTTTTTTTTTTTAGACTTTTTGAACGGTTTGGATAGGCCGTCGAGTGGCCAGAGACTGCCCGGCCTGACCGTCGGTGCGATTTCGATAAGGGACCAATCGGTCTCTATAGCAGAACTCGTACATATGTATACTTCAACATTGTTTCAACTGTCGTAAATTGAAGTGGGTGGAACGATTTTCTTAGATTTTTTATATTTTAATCAGTCATTTCGCTATCAATAAAAAAATAATTTATGGTTCAATATTAGAATAACTTATCTAACTTACAAAACTTTACCAATTTAGCTGATTTTTTTCTATAGAAATTGATTAAAAAACAAAGCCTTGTAAAGAAATCATAGATTAGATTATCAGGTGCGATTTTATGTAAAAGTGACAGGTGCACTACGAAATAATAGAACTAATAGGTGACTGTTCGCAACCCCGTATTTCTCCCTTAGCCCGTTAAAAATTTTCAATTATACTCGACAGTTAGTTACCGAAATTGAGATACATTTTCAGCATTCAATTACCGAAATGTAATATTTTTTTCAACAGCTATTTACCGAAAATGTATATTCGGCAGTTGTTTATCGAAAGTTGAACATATTTTCGACATATAGTTACCGAAATATAATATTGCTTTCAACAGTTATTTACCGACATATTATGTATGACTTTCAACAATTATTTATCGAAATGTAGTGGGCTAAGAAAGAAAATACAGAACTGCGAATGGTCGGTCCCTAGAACTATTAATGCATACGCAAGCCTACCAAATAAAAACAGGCTTCACTTTATATTTACAAATCCAACCCAATTAAAGTTTTATTTTTCAAACCCGTCTAAATAGTCCATTTATTTTCTTTACACATACTACTCAATTTCTCCAAAACATAATTCTCCGGAAAACATAAATCAAGTACCATACCTAGAGGTGGCAATCTCAAACCATATTTTTTAACCCGCCTAAATCCGCCCACTGAGATGGTGTTCCACTTTTTCAAAAAGTGGGTTTTAGAAAAAGAAGGTAAATTTCAAGGTCAAAAATTATGTGTTTACGCAAATAATTTTCCGACCAATATAGATCTTGTTTGATAGATTTCATTGAGATCTTTTATACGGTGCCAAAAAAATTATAAAATTATTTTTCCTTTTCATTATATTTGAGTTTGAAATTTAAAAAAAAAAAAACTTTTTCAAAAAGAAGGGAAACTGGAACACCCTATAACCCAACCCAACCCATCCATATTGTATAATGGGTTGATATGGTTTGAACCCATATATACATGGATTTAGGTGGGTTAAAAATGGGTTCAATATGGGTTGGAAACAAAATACTCATACTGCCCTTTTATCCGATGGAAAAAAAAGAAAGTCTCGCATTTCACACTTGCTACACAAATCACGCTCCCACAGTCCCACTTGTCACCAAAGTCTCGCATTCAACACGTATTATATCTGATTGCTTCAAAAAAGTAAGAATTGCTTAATTAATGGAGTATTTTATTATGGACCTAATTCCAAGTTTGTTCATTAATCCTAGTTTTTGTTCTTATTCTTTTTTTTTTTTGGCATTTGCTAGTTTTTCGTTGATTTTTTTAGGATTATTGTCGTGACGAGAGGAATCTAAAAAGTAAAAATAAGTCATTTTTTACGTTTTAAATTTCTCTCACCATGAAGAAGCAATAATTCTCAAAAATCAACGAAAATTTAACAAATGCAAATTTTTTTTGAATAAGAACAAAAAAAAAAAAAGTCATTTATGCCAAATGAGGCCTTAGTCATTTCTCCATTTCTTCTTTTTCCTTCGGTTATTTATCCAACTAATCTCTTCCATGGTGCTTTAAACGGCAAGACAGGTATTTTTTTCAAGGTTTAGTATAAAGAAAAGGGGGTATATTACTCCCTCCATCTACAACACTCTAAACAAAAAATATCAATTGTTTGGTACTTTATCGTTTTTTGTGAATTTTTTTGAGATAACTACACTATTTTATGTCTATAGGCGAAAAAATTAAAAATTGGCTTTATATAGCTGAAAGACCCTACGGAGTTTTGCCCATTTGTGAATGTGTTTCAACCCATATCGGGGGAAGACAATAGAAAAGGAAGAGAAGGAAGGGGGAAAATGGGTCGGGTCGGGTTTGGGTTTGAGTTGACCCATATTTGACCCGACCCGTTTTATCCTGTTTACTATTTGACCCACTCATATTCAACCCGCGACCTGTTTCAACCCGCCCAGATCCGCCCATTTGTCACCTCTAAGGTCCATACCTATCAGGAATTAGAGTCCATAGAGCAGAATTAGTGCCAAATATGGTAGTTACTTTGGATTTGTCAAATTTGTTACATCATCCAAACCAATAGATATGCATCGAAGAGAGGATCGATCATGGCTTTTCAGGATAGCATTTCTAAGGATGGAGGTTGTCATATGGCTAGTCCAAGAAAGCATGGGGCTCGTAGGCGGAAATCAAGACTCAAGGATCTTGAGGAAGTTCAAAATTTTCAGGCCTCCAAAAAATATGCACGACCTCACACTACTACAATAAACCATAAAGATCACAGCTATTGGCTGTGATTGTAAGTTTTCCATCACGCTCTTGCTACCGTGATAGATCTGGGTGTGATTGTAAGTCACTCCCTTTTATCACGGTTATAAACCGTGATTGAAAGAGAGAAACAATCACGGCTAAAAAGCGTGATCGTTTCTCTTTTATCACGGTTATAAGTTGTGATTGTTTCTATTGGGCGTGATCATTTCTCTTTTCTGAGTGTGATTGTATGTCACTTTAGATCACAGTCTATAACCGTGATTGAAAATTCAAAATAATCACACCACCATAAACTGAGATGAAAAATCATTATGCGTGATCTTTTCTTTGTATTTACTAGATCATCTTTTCTTGTCATTGCCAAGTTTCGAACCCACGCACCCTTAGTTGATTTCCCAAGCCCTTATCACTAAGCTAGCCATGAACTTCTGTTACATTAGAAAAACAAAAATATTTATACTTACTTTCTAAAGTGAGAAAACTTTTTTCTTCCTATAAAATTTGGTAAATTTTTTGAAATGCAATTAACATAATATTAAACTATATAAAAATACATATATAAACATTGTTTAAAAAATTTTAAAAGTATGACAATAGATCTTTTACCCATCAAAATTAGTTGTTGGTCACCAAAAGATTTTCTTGGGGTGAAAAATTTAGTTTTAACTAGTAAATTTAGAAGACAATAGTGTTTTTTGTTGTAGTGTGCACTTTGTATTTTTATAAAAATTATCACAACCTGCAGATTGTAACATTATAGACAAACTTTAGAATATATTTTTTTTATAAACTAACCATTTCACATAGATTTTGTGTTTATATTGAATTTCAATTTCAATGGTGATTTCTCAATTGGATTTTAATCCTTTTCAAATAAGGCTAAGCCATAATAATATAATTACTTTTTTACCTAATGTGTCAAACGTATACTTGAAAAACATGCGAAATAACTAAATTTCACTACTGTAGTAAACCATAAAGATCACGGCTCGCCCACGTGAAAATCGGGCTTTAGTGGAACAGTCTGCCCGTCGTCGAAGAAACAACTAGGCACTGGTGGAACTCAGTTGTAGGATTTGCCCTCTCTCTCTCTTGATCTTTTTGGACGTGAAGATGAAGATGAAACGTAAAGACTTTTTGGAATGGGTTTAATTAGGGTTTATCTTCTTACTTTTTGTAAAAAAAGAAAAAAAAAAGAACTTTTCAAAGTTCTTAAACGACATCGTTTTTCTCACATAACTTTTCAAAATCTACCTAAATGAGTATCAGCCAACCCATGTGAAAATTCAAAGTGCGCGCCAAAATAGGTAGGCTTTTTATCTGACCACAAGAATGAGATCATTTATCTCACTTTTTTTCACGCTAAAGTTTTTTATCACGCTACAAGGGTGAGGTCATTTATCTTTTATCTCGTCACAAGAGCGAGATTTTTTATCTCATTCTTTTCCGCTCTAAAATCTTTTATCACGCCACAAAAGTGAGATTTTTTTTCTTTTTTATCACGCCACAAGGGTGAGATCTTCTCTCTTTTATCTCGCCATAAGAGCGAGATCTTTTATCTTTTTTTTTCGCCCTAAAATCTTTTATCACGCCGCAAAGGTGAGATTGTTTTTCTTTTATCTCGCCGCAAGAGCGAGGTCTATTATTTCGCGCGAAACCCCAGTTTTTATCTCAGCTTTGGACTTAAACTGAGATAAAAAGTTTTAAGCACCATTTTTTATCACGCTTTCACTGAAAACCGTGATCTTTGTGAATCTTCTTAGTGTGACGCATATCTATTATTGTAGTAGTGTCAGTGCAAACAATCACATATCATTGAGGATAGTTTCATCAATCATCATGGGTTTCAAGCACCACATCATGTGTTGTGCTAGTATCATTTATCTACTCGTTATTCTCTAATGGTTTTTTCGCAGGAGGCAGAGTGGTTTTATTCTCGTATGTGACGTTAAGCTACTTTTGAAATCCTATGGGAGTCAGCGTTCTCTTATTGTTGATTTTTTTTCTTTCTAGTCGTCTCCCCTAAAGGTCTATTTCTTGTGCTTTATCCTTATTCTCAATGAATTTCTTACTTCATCCTTATTTCTTGTACTTCTAAGTTCTAACAAAAGTTTTAAAAAAAGGAACCAATATTGTACTATTAGAACCTTAATTTGTAGTGTGTGAATGATAAATAATTTCTCCATCCCCAATTGTTGGCCTTGTTTGGATTATCCGACTCACATCCAGATAACAAAAACTTATAATTCTTGCAAATAATTTTCTGAAATTTTTTACCCTGAAAAGTACTAATTCAAATCTCTTCAACCGTGGAAAAAAATAACAGTAATTTTTGTTTTTTGTTTTTTGGCAAACACATTATATTTTTAATTTCTTCTTGGTACAATAGTAATAATTGTGAACAGATAAGAGTATAAAAGAAGGAAAACAATGTTGACCAGATCAATGCTTCAGACCTTTTGAGTTCTTTTCGTCTTTCAGAGATTTTTCTAAAAGATGTTCATTCCGGGATCCAAAGGAAAAGTCAATTGAGCAATGCAAAGGGAGAAAGTGCCACTTCTTATGGATGTTCACACCATAAAAGGCATGCTACAGATGATTATTAAGTTCTCGGAAAGCACTGACACGTGATGGTCGAAGGATTTTTTCCATTACACATGCGTGTCGGTGCCCACATATTTGGTGGTAGAGTCCACACAAATGTGTGATGGCGAAGGTTCTTAAAACATCACGTGACAGTGTCGGTGGTCCAAGAACAAGTAATCATTTTTCCATATCTACCCCTCAAAACCACAAACTGCCACAAATCAAACCCAGAATCTACGTTTCGCATCAAGTCTGACGAATCAAAGACCCCAATTTAATGAACAGCCATGACAGGCCTATTTGGGTATTTTTCATTGAGGATGAAATTCTTAAAAAATACGTGTCTGAATATATTTATGGAGGGATGGAAAAATAAAGCAAAGAGAAAATCTAGGAGCAAAACTTCCAGACACAACTGTGTTCGGAGCCGTTCGATATTATATGTGGGATCACATGCATCAAACGGCTTCGGACGCAATTGTATCCGCCATATTGTTTTAAAATTGTATTTCTAGCAGTGCTCAAAATTTAACCACCGTCTCCAATATCTTCAAGCTTCTACAATAGAATGCTAGGAAAAAAAGAAAAAAAGTGACAAAGCATGAATAATATCATCCTTCTGCAAAAGTTCCTTCACAAGGTTCCTAATTCAATTTCCTATCGTTGTTTAAGTTCTTTTATTCCACCTTATTTGTGATGTTTTCAGCTTTCGTTTTCCTACAATTTCCTATTTTTTCTTTTCCTTTATATTTTCATGAAAATTCGTAGTATATATTAAACTATCTAGATAAAAAAAAAAGTATGTATTAATAGATGTAAAAGCACTAACAACTCGAGATTTTTTAGGCTTCAATCAACTAAAATAAGAACTCCTTTATTGGGTTTGAGGTTTTGTTAGTGGACATTAAACGAGGGCATAATTGATCTTAGGTTTGCTCCTCTCAACATCTCAAGTTTGAAACATCTTTCTCAGGTGCTATTAACTCCTACGGGGCCAATCCATATAAAGCGTGCTCTGACTTTAATTGGCAACCCCGTAAATAAGTGGTGTGATGCAACAATTTAGCATGTCACATTACCTACGGGCTACAGCACACCGCATAGGTCCCATTTTCCTCATAAAGACTTACCAAACTTCCAGTCTTAAATTCCGAACCACAAAAATTCCATTCTGATTTCTAAGACTGGATCCTCGGACGAGGATATCCACTTATTGACCAGAAATTCTTCACCTCACTACGAAGTCAATGGTTAAAATAAGGCCTCCTTTATTAGGTTTGAGGGTTTTGTTAGTGGACATTAATAGACCAGGGGATAATGGGTCTTACGGTTTAACCACCTCGGGAAGGGGTTGGTCTGGTGGTCAAGGTCTAAGACTTAGAAATTTGCTCATTCACATGGTCCCATGCTCGAAACCTATCAAGTGTTATTAACTTCTTCGGGGGTTTGCAAGGTCGTCAACTTCAAGATTCTCAAATTAGTCGAGGTGAGCAAGCTGACTCGAACACCTGATTATGAGATACGAGATGTCCACTATTGCTTTAATCTTGGTTGAAGATTTTGTGGAGAGGAAAAACAACAGAAAGTGGACTGAGATTTTCCCTCTTACAAACTGCTTCCAGTCTCAAATACTACCAAGAAAATTCCATTCTAAAGACTGGATCCTCTAACTAGGATATCCTCTAACCAGGGCTTTTAAGTCTTGTTGTCCACAAATTCTCCACTCCACTGGGAAGTCAATGGTTAGAAGTTAGGCATGCTAAGGGCCTTTTGTTTGACTGCATATTAGTATCGGATTGAAAAATTTATACGTCAAATTAATTTGACCAAATATTCAATGTTTTGTTAAAGGATTTACGTTCCGAATGTACCATGTAATCGGAAATAAAATCTTACAACGTGTCATATGCAATATCACAGGAGTGTGGCAGTGGTGTTATTAATGTGGTCCTTATTAATTCAGTGAAATTGTATATCCAGTTGTACTATGAAGTATTTACTATTAGTGGTCCATAAATGCGAAATTTCGCTCTATTTCCTCAAGACTTCAGAAAATACCCAAAAAAGACATTCAAATTTTAGTATAGTCCTCCAGGACTTGGCCCTAGAATTTCATGGATCTAGATAACTTTGAATTTAGACCCAAAAAAGGGAAAAATTAAAAAAAACCGCTGAACTTACACCCCAATGTCCCATAGGCCTCCAAACTTAAAGCATTTTCAATTAAACCTCCAAAGTTTACAAAAACTTTACAATTAAGCCTTTGCCGTTAAGTTACAAACGGGAAGTTAACAGGAAGTGCTGATCTGTCCAACCCATTCCGTTTTGGAGGGAAATTCCTTTACTTTTCTCTCTATCCAGTGGTTACACCAGTTGGAGGGAAAAACTCCCGCATTTTCCCTGCTCTTTCTCTCTCTTCTCTATTCCTTTATAAAGGGCTCTCCTTCCTGGACACAAAATAGGCAAACACCCTGTAAGCACATTGCCATTACTGGACACAAACAGAACCACAATCCATACCTTACAAACAGAAATAGGAAAAATAAAAAAAAAGAGAGTTCACAAACCATTTCACTAAGGATTAATGCATTTAAACATGGGAAGTGCTACAATACACACCCCTTATTTGGGTGTGTATCATATGCACCCTTATTAAAATACACTAAAATGTTATGAATCCCAAAATGTTACGAATCTATTGCTAAAAAGTTACGAATCATATTGTTGAAAAGTTACGAATTTTTAGTATAAAAGTTACGATACGAAATAAAATGTTATGAATGACTGGTCCTACAAGTAATTTTTTATGAGGTGGCACAATATGAACCATACAATAGGTGCATATGGTACACACTTTAAAGGGGTGTGTATTGAAGACTTTCCCTTTAAAACATTCATGGAAACAAACCATGAAACAAAAGACTTCATTACTGGACAAAAACAGAGCCAGTTAACTGCATTTTACCATTCTTTACAAAAAAAACAGGGCCTAACATCATGGATCCATATTCAAAGACCATATCCCTGCCTGTACCATAACCATATGCCTGCCTGGAGCAAACCCAAGAAGTCCACAATCATGGACCACCAAATGAATGAGGCTGAAGCATGAACCCCATTGTTTATTTGTTAATCGAAACTTTGAAAAGAACAGTCAGTTTTTTTGAGGCGAAGAACAGAACCCACAAGTCGAATTTAAGTCATTTTACTTATTAATCTTTCGTTACCAACAAAGACAAGCGACATTAATTAGAATAAATAAAGACGATTACTTAAATTGAGAGCGAACAAAGAGATTCTAAGCAACTTGAAATTGTGATAAGAACATTAGGAAAACAATACATACTTGCGCTTTGAAAGATGATGTGTAATCCCCTGTCTGTATCTGTATGTTTCAGTTCTGGTTCAAGTGAGATGAAGAAGGAGAAGAAGTAAGTAGAATGTGCCAACTGCACGCCAAGTGATGAAGAATTAGGGGAAAATGACTGCTAAGGACGTGTGAACGTGTTTTGATAATTAATATCTGTCAATGACATTTTCAACATTAAAAAATGTTCTCAGCATGTTCTTGGCGGGTATTAATTATCAAAACACGTTTTGGACCGTCATTTTCTCAAGAATTAGCCTTAAAACTTACCAGAAGATTCAACAACCTCATTAGATGAGGAAACTTTGGCAAAAGACCTTGCAGGAGAGAGAGACTACTACGACTAATTCAAAGGAAGGAAAGACCAAATCATATGTTTGTTTGGTTTTTTTTGATCTTGACCAAATCATATGTTAGGAAACCAAAAAGCCAGGGCACATCGAATCCAATGTCCAATCCAAAGTTATCAAAAAGGACGACAAGTGTAGCGGACCGAACTCGACTCTGGCTTCGCCGGGGCTCGGCTACGCCGAGACATGCCGGTCGTCGGCTTTGCCTTCACTTTGCGTCCAGCAATGGAAAGAATCATGTCAAGCTCGGCCACCTTTGGGAGGTGGCCCCGTAGACGATTTTTGCTTGGCCCAAAGTCCCTTCAGGCTCGGCTACCCGCGCGATCTTACGGGCTCGACCACCTGCACACTCACGTGTCGCCCCGCGTGCTTAGGCGGTTACACCAAAGGATAATCATGAGCGCACGTGGAATGTGCCAGCTTATACCAAAACGGTTACTAGATTCGTCCGGTGACGTCACAACGACGTCGCCTGACCCGTGCAAGGCACGTGCCTGTGCTTGGAGAACAAGTCAGGGAAACTCTATAAATACTGAAGGATAACGTCTCTGAAAAGGACGCACTCATACGCGAATACTCATTCGAAACCCTAGTCCCTTTCCTCTCTTCCTACACATACTTATCCTCTCGCCGGAGGGCCTTGCCGGGCAACCCCCAGCCAGGTCTTAGTCGTGCGCTCACTGTGCAGGCTGCGTGGAGAAGGCTAGGAGACCAATGAACCAGCGAAGGAAGGACTGGAATCGGAGATCACGGGCCACACAATTGGTGAACCTGACATGAACTTCTTCTCAGCTTCTGATTCAAACAGCTCAAACTCTCTTCCAAACCACCTTTCTCTCAAAAAGACAGTCAAACTCAACAGCAATGGGCGGAGATTCACCAAACATTTCCGTTTCGGGGGCCAAAGACGCCAGTGGAAAAGCAATTCTTCCACCATTTTCCGAAAGGCACATGTCCATCTTACTCCCTCTCGATTCCGGGCTACTTCCGGCCGCGGATGACATAACAGCGGCCTACATTCGCCTTCTGCAATGACGAGACGACGAAAGGGATAATGAACTTGCGGCGCTAAGGGCGGAGGTGGCCCAGATGAAGCAACATTTTACAGGTTGCAACCCCAGCCGCCTCCAGATCTACCAGAGACAACGTTGCTTTTAGGCAACAAAGGCCTCAGATCCACCAGTGCTTGGGGGACCAATGAAAAAAGAGCCACAAACTAGAAGGTCTCGCTGTGATGGTCGACCTCAAAAGCCGATTCACGAGGACCAGCTCATGAAGTTCACTGAATCTCCCTTCTCAAAAAAGATCCAGGCCGAGCTTCAAAAACATGGAGTACATTTGCCAAAAGACTCACGAAGAATTCTTGACCGAGCATGACCGACCTCTGCAACGCTGATTCTAGTCACACCCGTGTATCACCGTCGTACAAGATTGATCTTTAGTTCGGCTCAGAGATTTCAGCGGCCATCGCTTCGGCCACCATGACAACCAAGAAGCATCCCAAGACATACAATTATGCCGAACCTAAACCCCACACTACGGTTGGGGCTTATGCTTTGGCTCGGATTGAGCAGTTTGACGTTAGAACCCACGATCCGAAATCAACACGAAGGCTGATCCAACGGTTGGCACTTTCTCCATCAAAGACCTTCATATCCGTCCGCCAACTCTCTGTGTTCAAGGCTACCGCACTTCGGCGACATAGCCACGAGAGCAACTAAGTTTTATCTGACACGATCAAGGCACTGACCGAGTTTGCTAGATTTGGTCATGTTTGGTTCGGCGTAGACGACGTTCATGCGAATGGTTATAAGCAATCGACCTATGCTGAAGTTGACGTTCCTCTCTACGGCTGAGTACAACCACAATTTCAATCCAAAGTATTCCTCCACACCGGCATAGGCCGAGCATCTAAACGATGACTTCGGTCACACCTATACAAACAGCGTTTGCGCCAGCAACGGCCTTTGGCCAACTCTCAACCGTCGGGGCTTTTTAGAGTCCAATCGACTGTTCGATGCTTGCGCCATCAACGGCCTTTGGCCAACCCTCAACGGCCTTCGACCAACTCTCAACCGTCAGGGCTTTTTAGAGTCCAATCGACTGTTCGGTGCTTGTGCCATCAACGGCCTTCAGCTAACCCTCAACCGTCAGGGCTTTTTAGAGTCCAATCAACTATTAAGCACTTGCGCCATCAACGACCTTCGTATCAAGTTGGCCAACTCTTCAAACCGTCGAGGCTTTTTAGAGTCCACACGACGTTCGGCGCTTGCGCCATCGCGTTCAGTGCTTGCGCCATCAAAGACCATATCAATCGGCCAACTTTCTCACGCCGGGGGGCTTCCTAGAATCCGCATGGCATTCGGCCCTTGCACCATCAAAGGCTGTCATTATGGTTCGGCCATTGATATTCAGCCAGACTCATTGTCAACTTCTCCTGTACTCTATTTGTACCAGAAGAAGTTGAGGGGCTATTGTAGTGGTCCGAATATTCTGGTTCGGCCACAATCGCTACATTTGGCGGAAGGCCATGAGGCTTAGCCATTTCTTCTATTAGAGCTCATCCACGAGGCTCGGCTCGACCCGGAGCTAGGCAACTGGGCTTGGCCATGTCTCCCACAATGCTCCCTCGAAGCTCAGGCTTGGCTAGGAGTTAGGCGACGCTCCTTCGAAGCTCAGGCTCGGCCCGGAGATAGGCAGCTAGGCTCGGCCATGTCTCCCACAATGCTCCCTCGAAGCTCAGGCTCAGCTCGGAGTTAGGCAATTGGGCTCGGCCATATCTCCCACGATGCTCCTTCGAAGCTCAGGCTCGGCCCGGAGCTAGGCAACTGGGCTCGGCCATGTCCCCACAATGCTCCCTCGAAGCTCGGCTCGGCTCGGCTCGGCCCGGAGCTTGGCAACTAGGCTCGGCCTTATCCCCACAATGCTCCCTTGAAGCTCGGCTCGGCTTGGCCCGGAGCTTGGCAACTAGGCTCAGCCTTGTCCCCACAATTCTCCCTCAAAGCTCGGCCTGGAGCTTGGCAACTAGGCTCGGCAGAAGCTTATTAAATGGCTCACGTTCGGCGAGAAGCAGATTCGGCCAAAAACTAACATCAATCCCTACCACGCGCTCGGCGTCGGTAGAGATTGAGGGGCTATTGTAGCGGACCGAACTCGACTCTGGCTTCGCCGGGGCTCGGCTACGCCGAGACATGCCAGTCATCGGCTTTGCCTTCACTTTGCGTCCAGCAACAGAAAGAACCATGTCAAGCTCGGCCACCTTTGGGAGGTGGCCCCATAGACGATTTTTGCTTGGCCCAAAGTCCCTTCAGGCTCGGCTACCCTTTAGGCTCGGCTACCCTTCAGGCTCGGCAACCCGCGCGATCTTACGGGCTCGGCCACCTGCACACTCACGTATCGCCCCGCGTGCTCAGGCGGTTACACCAAAGGATAATCATGAGCGCATGTGGAATGTGCCAGCTCACACCAAAACGGTTACCAGATTCGTCCGGTGACGTCACGACGACGTCGCCTGACCCATGCAAGGCACGTGCCTGTGCTTGGAGAGTAAGTCAGGGAAACTCTATAAATACTGAAGGATAACGCCTCTGAAAAGGTACGCACTTATACGCGAATACTCATTCAAAACCCTAGTCCCTTTCCTCTCTTCCTACACATACTTATCCTCTCGCCGGAGGTTGGTCTTGGTCGTGCGCTCACTGTGCAGGCTGCGTGGAGAAGGCTAGGAGACCAATGAACCAGCGAAGGAAGGACTGGAATCGGAGATCACGGACCACACAACAAGAAAGGTTAAAGAGATGAATAAAGACCCCGTTTCAATAACTAACTTTTTTTTTTTTTTTTTTACTTTTTTGGTTTTGTCTTTATTTAAATTTTTTTTACGTTTGTTAGTTCTGTACTTCTTCTTTTTTATTCGTCTCGTCAAAATGAATCGGATTTTTTTTTTTTGCTAAAAAATGGTCATACCTCAAAATATTTGGGTAAAAAAAAAAAATATATTTCTGATTCCTCTTGTCGAAACAAATCTATAATTCACAAAAATTTATAGCAAAACTAACAAACGCCAAAAGAAATTTAATAAAGGAAAAAACAAAAAAAAAAAGTTCTAAAAGTATTTAGTGAAACGGAGTTACAGAAAGCTCCGATGAAGAATCAAGGTAATAAAGTTGTTCTTTCACTTAAGGGCCACCTAGCGGTCCACTAATGGATGGTACTACTTTGAATTGGAAATACAAATAAACTTCATGGAGGAGATAATCATTTCTCATAGGTGGGGGGAGATTTTTTACATCATGTAAACCTCAGGAGGTGTAAGTCAAATTTACCCAATTAATAACGCCACAAAAACCTCTCTCATGCATCATCATCCTCAATCCAAACAAACAGAGGAGAAGAAAGAAATCCCCTCGGCTTTTCTTTCACTGATGACGCCGATGTGGAAGAAGAAGCAATCAGGCCCCTTTGGATACAAAGCTATACATTCATACAAATATGTTTATCTATAGATAGATATACATAGTAATATATATATTTTCCAGATAGAGCGATTAACAGAGAGGATTGTTAGAATGGGAGAGTAAAAAAGGCTCCGGATCTCCTGTCCTACTTCTTCTGTCTCACTCCTCTCCATGCGCCACGTATCCATTCCTTGCTTTCCCTCTAACAGCATTATTTACCCCGTTAAACCCCCCTAACTGCTTTTCTATTTCCTTTTACGTTCCCCACTTCCCCTGTCAGAGAAACTATTCCCATGTCCCACTCCTCTGTTTTGCACGATTTTCCCCTCTGGTATGCACTAACCGTACTATAAACATAGTATAAACAAACATTAAGAATATTCCGAATTACCAAAAAAAAAAAACAAACATTAAGACCGAAAAACATAGAATTTGAAAAATCAAAGTGATAAGTTAGATTGATATATCACAAAAGGACACATGAATTTTGCTCACTTTTGGTAATTAGTATAATAATAAAGATCATAACCACTACATTCACTTATCTTCACAACCATGCCGATAAATTTTTTTTTTTTTGACAACCCTCACTTGAAGTAAAATCATCATCTTGAACTTTAACTTGGTTATTTTTTGGTTGCCCTTCACACTGAAAGCTATTGAACCAAAAGTCCTCATCCAGAGATTGTGATAATGGAGCCTACAAAATGGGGGTGGAAATACAATTAAAGCTGATCGAGATTTAGAATTATATAAACTTGAAGCATGTTAGTGCTACCCAAATACCTGCAGTAAGGGTGGATTTGGATTTAAAAGACAAATAGTAACTTATTTTTTGTCTTTATTCAAAAAAAATTTGCATTTGTTAGATTCGTCTTGGCGAAAGAAATTGGAAAAGTACAAAAATTTGATCGAAACTCATAATTTTTTGAATAAAGAAAAAAAAAGTCAACTTTGACTTTTTTTTCTTTATTCAAAAAATTAAGAGTTTCGATCAAATTTTTTTACTTTTCCGATTCCTCTCGTCGATAACGAATCAATAAGTAACAAAAGTTTAACGCAAAACAAACAAATGCAAAAAAAAAATAAAATGAATAAAGACAAAAAAAAAAGTTATTTAACTTTTTAATCTAAACCCACCCTAATTCAGTCATGCTGGTAGGCACGGCTTGAGATGATTGGGTAGACTGCAAAGGTTGGTTAAACATCCCACGAATAGCCGGAACACCCATGCTAGTTAGTAGTTGAGGAGGTGCAAGACTCATATTGCTAAGTTTTTCAAAGTATAAGAATAAAATGAAGTTAGAGTGCAAAAGTGCATATTATACAGAAGTTGCGAACGTAAAACTGTAAAAGGGAATAGGAAAAGAGTTTGGGTTTAATTGGGTAAGTAACGCTGTTAGAAGGAAAGCAATGAGTGGATACGTGGCGCATGGAGGGGAGTGGGGTAGAAGAAGTAGGATAGGGGATCCGCCGCCAGTTAAAAAACAATTGGGTATAACAAAAATCGCACTTTTCGACAAGATATAATAGAGAGGATTTTTGTACTCTTATATAAGTTAAAATAAATTACAAGGGGAAACAAAAACCACATGCAACACGGGTGCCTAACCACTAGAAATACATGTGGCGGAGTCTAAATAGTACTCTCTCCGTCCCATAGTATTTGTCTGGTTCGCAAAACGATGACATAAAAATAACAAAATTTTTGCAAGAAAAATTCAAATTTTTTCAACAATTCATTAGATATAAATGAGTTCATTGTAATTTATGAAAAAAAAAATTGAATTTTTTATTAAAAGAGATGCATTATTTTTGAGTCATCGTTTTGCAGATCAGATAAACATTTTGAGATGGAGGTAGTAACAAAAGAGACCACACCCTTTGGACTAAGGCTTTGCATTACATACAAAAACAAGACAATAAAAAACTGCAGGAACTACTTTTAATATATTTATAGTTAACTGCATAGAGAAGTACTCAGCAAATCACTAATTTCTTCATGATCTTCAGACCTGACTTAATTGGAAACCGGTGTGGAAGAAGTGCTACTGGCCCGAGTGGAAGCAGTTGAATGAGCGCTGTGTGGCTGTGAATTCTGTCCAGAAGACGAATCGGTGAAGAAAACTATATGCTCGTGGTTCTCGACAAACGCTTGAAGTGACCGAGGAACCCGAGGCGGGTTCACTTCTAGAACCCCTTCAAGTATCTGTACCACCAGACCCATTGTTGGCCTGTGGTTCTCATCATCTTGGATGCACCAACAAGCCACTCTAGCCATTCGCCTTAGCCCCTCCTCGTCAGCATTCTTTTCCAATCTATGGTCTAATAGGCCAAACAGGTCACCCCCTTCTACTACGACACTTGCAGCCCAAGTCGGGAAAAACTTAAACTTCCCATCTTGATCGGATTGCAACGAATTCCTCCTTCCGGATATGAATTCAAAAAGCAACATTCCATAACTGTAAACGTCAGCTTTGATTGATATGGCAACTCCTGATATCCATTCTGGTGCAAGATAGCCTCTTGTCCCTCTCATGGTTGTCAGAACCCTGCTGAATTCTCGGCCAATGAGCTTTGCTAGGCCAAAATCTGCCACTTTTGGGCAGAACTCGCCGTCTAGTAGAATGTTCTCCGGCTTTATATCACAGTGAATAATACAGTCCCTGCACTTCTCGTGGAGATAAGTCAACCCTCTGGCCGTTCCCAGAGCGATCTCGTACCTCGTTTTCCAGTCCAAGACTTGCCCCTCCCTTTCGTGGAAAAGATGGGAATCCAAGGACCCGTTCGGCATGTAATCATACACCAACAACTTCTGGTTACCGTCGGAGCAGAACCCCCGAAGCCGAACGAGGTTGACGTGTTGAATGGTTCCGATCGTGCTAACCTCCGTTCGGAACTGCTTCTCTCCCTGGCTTATGCTTTCCAGCTTCTTCACCGCGATTCTAGTTGAATCGGGCAATGTCCCTTTGAACACAGAACCGAAACCTCCTCCCCCCAATTTCTCTGAGAAATTTTTCGTAGCAATTTGCAAATCTCTGTACCCGAACGCAACCAATGAGCCCTCCACTTTTGTTTTTCCAACGAACCTCCTTTGCCGCTTCCAGATTAGAATAAACACTAGGCCTAAAAGTAGTACTACAGCAACTGAACCCGCAACAGCACCAATAATGATCCCCTTGTTTTCTTTACCCTTCGAAAACTCAGAAGCAGCAAGTCTGAGATAAAGAGTTCTTCCAGTACCATCATTTGGTGAGAGTTGCAGATTCACAAGTTCCCCAATCCAAATCGAACACCCGTTACTATAATAGGAATAAGCAGTGCAAGAGCAGTTATTCAAGCAGGAAGATGCACATTCGGCAGCGCTACTAGAAGCAACAGACAGTGAATTATCAGGCAATCTCACGTTGGGATACTCATGAAACTTATCTGTCGACTCCTGATTAGCAACACTTGTATTCCCACACTGCAACTTATTTGTCCTCGCACACCCACCAGAATAATCTCTCAAATTCCAATCACCAACCGGGCTAAACCCTTTCAAACAATTACAGAAGGGCTGTGTAATCTGATTGCAAGCTCCAAATGCCCCACAAAACGCGTAAACCTCGCACTGCTCCCTCGGCTGAGACCAAAACAAGTTCCATTGCCCGGTGGTTTCCAACCAAGTCTGTTGCGTGATTTGCCGCGAAACTTCCATAACAAATCGGGATATAATCTTAGGATCGTACATCGAATACGTAAAATAACTCTCATTCTCATTATCAACGTAGCTGAAATTGTAATTATAATTGAGCCTCATCTCTGGGACCCAACTGAAAATCTGCCCATTCCAAGAGCCACTGCTCCAATACTGTTCAGACCCGTTCCACAATATCACATACTCCTTGGTATCTGCTTTTAAACTCAAAGAAAACAGACCTTGAGATGGGTCTTCCGAATTTTTCCAAGAAGTTAGATACTGATGAGTCCTAGTTCTCTTATTATATGCAATTTTACCCCCAGGCAACCAAGTATTAGTAGGAAAATCAAAACTTTGCCAAATGGGTTGGGTTGAATTAAACCCATCTTTGACAACCAAATTACCATCATCCCCTAGAACAGCCACCACAGAACTTGAAGCGGCGGAGTTCTGATTTGTGGACCAAATGGGTATCTGTGACTCGTCGAAAAGAACTAGGTTGCCATCCATGATTTTCAACACTGATGAGTACTTATCTGAGATGGGTGTATCCCTATTTGCAACCCAAGCAATCGTTTGAAGAGAAACTTGATTATACACAATGCTTATGTAGTAGTTGGAGGAGTTACCTGTTTGGTAGAAACCCAATTTGAAGATCCCATTTGAGGAGACAATGGTTTGGTCCCCGGAGAGAGATTGGTTTGCAGAGATGGTGTCGGATCCAAGGGAGATGGGGAGGTTGAAAGTGAAGAACAGGAAGAGAAGTGAAAAGATGAAATATGAGTTGGTCCTGACACCCATATCTCTGCCCTGAATTTTGTGCAGAGAGAGAGAGAGAGAGAGAGAAAGATTTGATTCTGTTCAGATCACTAGGAAGAAGAAAAGGGTTTTTTGGTCTCAAAAAGGGTCATGCAACACAGCTCATGTCATCTCAAACTTTGAATTTAGCATCCATTTTATAGCCACACTGTTTTCGTGTGCTTACACAGACATTCACCTACGTGTCGAAGTTGCACAACACCAGTGGTGTAATTTGTGGAACTCGACAATTGTGTAAGTGTGCATGTGATTGTAAATTTATTCTAATTTTAGATAGTAAAACTAAGAGCAAAATTTGTTTTCGGTATTAAGTACTTCAATAAAAATTAAATGTTGGTTTAACTTAAAAAATTATTTAATGCCAAAGTTGTATATTGGAGGGATGCAAAACAACATATGAAAAATTGAGTAAATAGCTGAATTTTGCAGAAAATGAGAAAAGCAGGAGCTGGAGATGCTCCCATGGATAGAAGGGGACAAAGGGGGGGACCTAGTCCAAGTCAACCACGCTTGTTGAATTTGGCGATTTGACTTGCGTAATTTGTGCGACTGAGGCACGGTAATGTGTACTATCCGAGCCGTTTGTTCAACAATTCAACGATCCTGTTGTGTAGGGGCACCATCCCCAATCCCGTAATTTGCAACCTTTTCTTTTTCTACTATAGGGAAAATAGGAAAATACACTTTCCCCTTAGTCTAGACCAAGGGTACAAATGTGACTCTACAGAATATGAAGCTGCTACTACTTTAGGCAAAATTGATCAATAACTCGGGGGAACAACATGTTAGGGGCGGACTCTTTAATCACGACATATTTTTGTAATTTCTATAAACATAGTCGTACATCTCACTAGTGATAAACTAATATGGGATGACACGTGATCATGCTCCAGAAGCACAAATGAAAGAGTATGAGATGACAGGAGGCTACACCATCAGAGTAACTATTTAGGTTTCCTTACTTCAACTCGTTTAATTCTCATCCATAGGCTTTCATATCTTTAGATTTAGGCCCCGTTTTGCTAAGAAGAACAATAATGAAAATCTTAGTGAAATGGAGCCTTAATTATTGGTAGTCGAAAAGTTTTCTCTTTTTTTTTTGTTTTTCCTTGTATCGAGATAGTTGGCAATGGGCCTTGTTTAGTCCGCAAACATAACGGTCCCTATGAAATGTTCGTGGCCGCATGTTTGGACAACAGAAATAAATGTGAACACAACTACACATGTGGTTCAGATCAACCACCACAAAAGGAAGAAAGATGACCACACATGTGGTGGGTCTATTAATTTTTCTTCCGACGGGTATGGGTGTCCAGACCAGCTTACGCACACTTCGATTAATACCCTCTTTGATTCGGTCAAAGGCAAGTCATCTACGCCGGGCTAAGATATTCACAAAAAAATTCTTTCTTAGGCCTAACCTTTGATTAATTTTATGGGAAATATACTCATCAACCAACCGAACGTAACCTTTGGATGGGTCTATGAAATTTCGCTTGCTTGCAATTAGGCTTACCTTACTAGCATGTAATCAGTCACATCGCAGTGTGCAAGATTTTCTTAAATAAAAAAAACAATTAAACAGCCTCGTGTCAAAAAAATTTTGTTTTCTTTTGTAAAACTCGTATTTTATAATCAGACTTGCACGACGCTATTATCCTACTTTATTTGGCTGGTCAATCTTAAGAAATCTCATAGTTACAAGGTGAATAATTTACTTCCATTTTGGGATAAATCTGCAAAACTAAAAAATTATGACCAAAAGAAAATAAAAATTAGTAAAGATAAAAAAATACTAAACATTTTGTATTTTGTTTAGTATTTTTGCCTGTAGTATTGTCTTATGTGATCTTTTCTCAAATTCAGTCTGAATGTTTAAATTTTTTTTAAAAATCTTTTTGGGAGGTGAAATGCAAGTGTGCTGTTTCGTGTGGAAAGTTACGTAAACATCACTTTCCATGTGAGAAAACGTCTTTTTTGGTTGTGCAAGTTGAGGTTCACAATTGGGGTCATTAATAAAGTCCAAACCAACGACACCTATATTTACATTACATCACGAATTTGCCTTCTTTAATAAATAAGATAACATATCAAATCTAATCTAATTTGGATTTGTATAGGGCTTGTAATTTTCATATTATCTTATCCAAATAAGAATCAAAACTTATAGTTTAAAATTATTTTTTTATAGCTATTCCGAACACTCTTACTTCAGCAAAGACCTATTGATCACCAGCAAATGCAGAAGGTCGAGTGTGAGTGACCTGACCCTAAAAGTGTGAATAGTTTACACACTATCGCAGATATGAATTCACCTTGAGAGAATTTCATGCTCTTTTTACAGGTATCGAGAGCTTTTTTGCACATTAATTGGTTTCAAAAAAGCAATTTTTAACATGTTTAATTATTACATACAGATATATTAGGAGTTTAGGAGTATTTAACAAAACAAAAAAAAAAAACAAAAAAGATCAGATATTTCGTAGGTATTTCGTAGGTATGACCGTATCTTGGAAAATTCTCAGATTCTGTTGTCTTGACCGCTGGAAGGTTCCAGCAGAACCTCGTATTCTCGGTCAAAAAAGGCGGAAAGGAATTTGGGCCATAATTAAGTTTCACAGAAAGGGAAAATGACGGCCGATGACGTGTTTTGATAATTAATATTCATCAAAGACATGTTGAGAATATTTATTAATACTGAAAATGTTCTTGACAGGTATTAATTATCAAAAACGTCCTTAGCCGTCATTTTCCCTTTTAGAAATTTGGACAAGGTTTGAATTGAGGGTCAGACAATACATTTTACCTAAAAAACCGAGATGGAATCGTACATCTCAGTTATAGCGTACGTCTAGATGGGGAATGGGAATGCTGACAATCAAGATAAATGGCTGAATCGACCGCTCTGTATCTGCTCAGCGGATAGCTGTTTGCAAAGATGGAACCAGAAAATCTAATGACGATGGCTGCCACGACAAAAATTTTAAAAAATGCAATTATTATATGTGAAAAAAAAAATTATTCCAACTTATATAGTCTCGTCACTACTAGGTTTTTTTTCTTATTTTTTATTATACACTAGTCATAAATCTTCTATTTTTTTTCAAGAAAAGAGACCCAAAAAGTATTTTAAACTAAATTCAATGGGCCAAAGTGAAATAATATAAATAATGATGTGTAATTAAGAAAAAAAAACTCCACGTTCTAATCCTAAAACAAGTTAACCTAAAAAATTAAGGGAATTTAATTATACAAAAATGCTATTTGCACAACCGTTGTGTTGGTTGTGTGCATAATTCTGATCGTCCAGATGTATTTGGATGGTATAGATTTTAAACAAACTCTTTCAAGAAAATGTCTTTAAGTGAATCCTGACCATTTATTACAACAATAGACGGCTAGAGATTGGTTGTGTGTTGTATTTTACACAATCGTTGTGCGTGTAGCACTTTTGTTAATTATAATGTCAATCTCCAAAATTATAATGTCACATCCAAAAAGGAGTGCGGTTGTCAATTTTGGAAATCCGTATAAGAATTTGGGAAGTGGTATTATCGATACCCAAAATTAAAGTTAGTCTTTTTTCATACTCCATGTGCAAATAACAAACATCATTTACGATAGTTTTTGTTATATTATTTTAATTTTTTTTGGAGCCGATAACTATTAATATTGTAATGCATCTTTTTATTTGTTTAGTATACATTTCGCAACTGTTAGGGTAAAATTCTAGTTCCATCCTTGGTTGTTCGGCAGCATCCTTGGATCCTTAGATGGACACCCCGATAGCAATTCTACCCATTGTTCAGAATGACTTTATTGGAGTTCTTTCCAGATCAATTTCAAATCCTGATGATTCCCCTTTTCGATATGCATATTTAATCATGAATCGTCTTAATTTCATAGGATGTCGGACGACATTGATTTTATTGCCTTCCGAAATAAAATGAAATAATAACGATAACGATAACAAGAATGGCAACAAGCAAATTCTACCTTTTGTATTTGTATAATTGTCTCTCTAGCTCATTGGAAATCTTGCAAGAACTCTTTTATCTACCTATGAAGTTCGGTACTTAATTAGTTAAGACAACCAGCGATAAACATGTGTGATCCACGCCTAATTAGCACATTTATCTAGCTTTGCATGCTAATTTTGTAGTACAAGAAAATATTCCAGAAACCATTGAAAATGCACAAATATAGACATAGATGTGTCTAAAATTAACCAATATATACGAACTCTACATGATCTAAACACAAATATGGCCCGAATCGTCCAATGTGTGTGGACTTCACATGATCCTGACACATATGTCTCCAACGGTCCAATTTGTGTAGACCTCACATCCATTGTGCAAGAGCCACATGCATCAAATGGTTTCGAATAAATTTGGGTTTGTGCATTTTCATTTTCTTTTATACCGTTGCTCCCAGTAACAAATTGATACTAATAAAAAGGAATGATAACAAATAAATCAAAAATCAAAAATAAATTAGGATCATGCCACGTGGCACTAAGGAGACCTCTCCTTACTGACCTACCCATTTACTTGATTATGCAGTATATATGTATACTTCAACATTGCTTCAACTGTCGTAAAGGCGGAACGATTGTCTTAGATTTTTTATATTTTAATTAGTCATTTCGCCATCAATAAAAAAAATAACTTATGGTTCAATATTAGAATAACTTATCTAACTTACAAAACTTTACCAATTTAGCTGATTTTTTTCTATAGAAATTGATTAAAAAACAAAGCCTTATAACGTGATCATAGATTAGATTATCGGGTGCAATTTTATGTAAAAATGACAGGTGCACTACGAAATTATAGAACTATTAATGCATACCCAAGCCTACCAAATAAAAACGGGCTTCACTTTATATTTACAAATCCAACACAATTAAAGTTTATTTTTCAAACCCGTCTAACTAGTCCATTTATTTTCTTTACACATACCACTCAATTTCTCCAAAATACAGTATAATTCTCCAAAAAACATAAATCAGGTACCATACCTATCACAAATTAGAGTTCATAGAGCAAAATTAGTGCCAAATGTGGTAGTTACTTTGGATTTGTCAAATTTGTTACATCCTCCAGACCAATAGATACATGCATCGAAAAGAGGATCGATCATGACTTTTCAGGATAGCATTTCTAAGGATAGAGGTTGTCATATGGCTAGTCCAAGAAAGCGGGGGCTCATAGGCGGAAATCAAGGCTCAAGGATCTTGAGGATGTTCAAATTTTCAGGCCTCCAAAAAATATGCAAGACCTAAGTGCAAACAATCGCATGTCATTGAGGATTGTTTCATCAATCATCATGGGTTTCAAGCACCACATCATGTGTTATGCTACTCCCTCCGTCCCTTTTTTTTGTGTCCAGTATTCCATTTTGGACTGTCCCTTAATAAGTGTCTATTTTGTAAAGTTAGGAGGGTAAAAGTTGGTTCATTGTCTATTTTGTCCCTAAAAGTAGATTTCATTTTGAAAAGTTAGTGAGTAAAAGTGTAATGATAATGGGTAAGTAGGGAAAGTAGAGGAAAAAGTTGATGTGAAAGGTGTAATGATGATATCTTTTTAATAAGTTGGAATTACGAAGCAGAATACTTAAAAAGGGACGGAGAGAATAGTATCCTTTATCTGCTCGTTATTCTCTAATGGTTTTTCGCAGGTGTCAAAGTGATTTTATTCTCGTATATGTTCATTAAGCTGCTTTTGAAATCCTATGGGAGTCGGCATTCTCTTATTGTTGATTTTTTTTTCTTTCTAGTCGTCTCCCTATAAGGTCTATTTCTCGTGCTTTATCCTTATTCTCAACGAATTTCTTACTTTATCCTTATTTCTTGTACTTCTAAGTTCTAACAAAAGTTTTAAAAAAAGGAACCAATATTGTACTATTAGAACCTTAATTTGTGGTGTGTGAATGATAAATAATTTCTCCGTCCCCGATTGTTGGCCTTGCTTTGGATAATCTGACCCACATGCAGATAACAAAAACTTGATTATTGCAAATAATTTTCTGAAATATTTTACCCTGAAAAGTTCTAATTCAAATCTCTTCAACAGTGGAAAAAAATAACAGTAATTTTTGTTTTTTGGCAAACACATTATATTTTTAATTTCTTCTTGGTACAATAGCAATAATTGTGAACAGATAAGAGTATAAAAGAAGGAAAACAATGTTGAGCAGTTCAATGCTTCCAGACGTTTTGAGTTCTTTTCGTCTTTCAGGAGATTTATCTAAAATATATATATAGATGTTTATTCCAGGATCCCAAAGGAAAAGTCAATTGAGCAATACAAAGGGAGAAAGTGCCACTTCTTATGGATGTTCACACCATAAAAGACGACATGCTACGGGTGATTATTAAGTGCTCCTAGAGCACTGACACGTGATTGTCGAAGGATGTTTTTCATTACACATGCGTTGGAGCCCACATATTTGGTGGTGGAGTCCATACAAATGTGTGGTGGCGAAGGTTCTTAAAACATCATGTGACGGTGTCGGTGGTCCAAGAACAAGTAATAATTTTTCCATATATACCCCTCAAAACCACAAACTGCCACAAATCAAACCCAGAATCTACGTTTCACATCAAGTCTATGACGAATCAAAGGCCCCATTTTAATGAACAGCCATGACGTGCCTATTTGGGTATTTTTCACTGAGGATGAAATCTCTCCTTAAAAAAAAAAACGTGTCTAGATATATTCAATTAGGGAAGAGAATTACGGAGCGATGGAAAAATAAAGCTAAGAGAAAATCTAGGAGCAAAACTTCCAGACACAACTGTGTTCGGAGCCGTTTGATATTGAATGTGGAACCACGTGCATCAAATACCTTCAGACGCAATTGTGTTCGACGCGGTGTTTTGAAGTTGTATTCCTAACATTGCTCAAAATCTAACCACCGTCTTCAATATCTTCAAGACTTCTACGATAGAATGCTAGGGAAAAAAGAAAAAAGTGACAAAGCATGAATAACATCCTTCTGCAAAAGTTCCTTGCCAAGGTTCCTAATTCAGTTTCTTGTCGTTGTTTAAGTTCTTTTTCCTCCTTATTTGTGATGTTTTCAGCTTTCGTTTTCGTACGATTTCTTATTTTTCCTTTTCCTTTATATTTTCATGAAAATTCGTAGAATTAAACTATCAAGATAAAAAAAATGTGTATGTATTACTAGATGTAAAAGCACTAACAACTCGAGATTTTTTAGGCTTCAACCAACTAAAATAAGAACTCCTTATTGGGTTTGAGGTTTTGTTAGTGGACATTAGACGAGGGCATAATTGATCTTAGGTTTGCTCCTCTCAATATCTCAAGTTCGAAACCTCTTTCTCAGGTGCTATTAACTCCTACGAGGCCAATGCATATAAAGCGTGCTCTGACTTTGATTGACAATCCCGTAAGTAAGTGGTGGAATTAGTTTCCCAAAATTAATCGAGGTGCACGTAAGGTAGCTTAGACACCTGACTTGTAAGAAAATAGAGGAGGTAGAATGTGTCCACGATTGCTTTAATCTTGGTTGAAGATTCGATATGTGGAGGAAAAATAACTTGACACGACAATTCAGCATGTCACATTACCCACGGGCTACGGCACACCGCATGGGTCACATTTTCCATCATAAAGACTAACCAAACTTCCAGTCTTAAATTCTGTACCACAAAAATTCCATTCTAAGACTGGATCCTCGGACGAGGATATCCTCTCATTGACCAGAAATTCTCCACCTCACTACGAAGGCCATGGTTAAAATAAGGCCTCCTGTATTAGGTTTGAGGGTTTTGTTAGTGGACATTAGACCAGGAGATAATGGGTCTTGCGGTTAAACCACCTTGGGAAGAGGTTGGTCTAATGGTTAAGGTCTGATTTTTAGAAATTTGTTCATTCACACAGTTCCATGTTTCAAACCTATATATCAAGTGTTATCAACTCCTTTGGGGATTTGTCCAGTCATCAACTTCAAGATTCCGAAATTAGTCAGGGTGAACAAGCTGACTCGAACAGCTGATTATAAGATACAATGTGTCCACTATTGCTTTAATCTTGGTTGAAGATTTTGTGGAGAGGAAAAACAACAAAAAGTGGACTGAGATTTTCCCTCTTACAAACTTCCAGTCTCAAATACTACCAAGAAAATTCCATTCTAAGACTGGATCCTCTAACTAGGATATCCTCTAACCAGGGCTTTAAGTCTCGTTGTCCACAAATTCTCCACCCCACTGGGAAGTCAATGGTTAGAAGTTAAGCATGCTAGGGGCCTTTTGTTTGACTGCATATTGGTATAGGATTGAACTTCTTATACGTCAAATTTGACCAAATATTCAATGTTCCTCCAGGACTTGGCTCTTGAATTTCATGGATCTAGATAACTTTGAATTTATACACAATAAAATAGTCAAAACCAAACAAATGAAACTGTAGCCACAATGCTTGAACTTGACCCATCCATATTCAGCAGCTATACCAGAAGAGAAGCCATGGAAGTCATGCGTGTAAAGCGACATGAAAAAAAGATCTTACCGATCAGATCACCCGTGGATTCAGATTTAGTTCCCATCTCTTTGACCTGTTAAGATGGCATTCTCTTTCTCATGATCCAGAAGAGAAGGCAATCGAACAAGGGGGAGACTGCCAGTTTTTTAGATGCTTGAAGCAGAACCATATCAGCCCCAAAGTCAGAACTTCATATAAAATGCCTCAATTCTTGAGTGCAGAACCCTATGCTTTGCTTCAAGCCTATGAAGAGGAGTCACAGCCATGGTGATAAGCAGCAATGACCAAATCCAAGATCATTAAACGCACGGAAAGAACAAAAGGAAACGCCGTGGACAATAATTAGTAAAAGACGACATACAAAGAATTCTTGAGAAACTCAGAAATCAATTAAACAGACTTTTTTTTAGTTACACCCGATCGAGATTTTTCTAAGTAGGAAAGAAAACACGAAGGAAAATGGTATTTGTAAGAGATCAACACGACGATAGCACAAACAAAATCTATCAGGACTTATAACTATTCGTACCTTGAAGTGAAAATGTGTACTACATGCACATGATATGTATAAGCAGTTGAACCGGGATTCGTTTATCACTGGAAATAACAAATTGCCAAAAAAGATTAGTAAACTTATTGGACCAATTTCAAGCGTCCGGAAATTGGCAATCGAGACTAGTATTAGGATACTATATTCTTAAAGTAAATTCGTCCCCCACACCGATGCTCTTGGGTCTCTTGAACGTTTGTCTTCCAGAATTATTCGATTTTTGAAAAACGAAAGTAGCACTACAATCTATTCAACAAGTGATCTGAGAAACTATGCACAACTCTCAGTATCTATGTAAATGGACCAGTGCATCTGTACTGGTTCAGTTCGTACGAATAGACGCACTGGAAAGGGAAAAGAAATGTAAATGGAACAGTGCATCTGTACTGGTTCGGTTCGCGCGAATAGACGCACTGGAAAGGGAAAAGAGAAACATAAGGGAGAGAATAAAATTGGTTTGGACCCAAACTTATTTTACAAAAAGAATATAAGCTAATTGGGCCAAGTCCATTTTGTTATCTAATGACATAACCCAGCCCGGTTCAAATGCCGGCGGCGTGCGTGTGGTAAGTGCGTGACGTGCGTCAAGCCGAAGTCTTTATATAAGGGAGAGAATAAAGGGAAAATGACGGCTAAGGACGTATTTTGATAATTAATACCCACCAAGGACATTTTTAACATTAACAAATATTCTTAATTTGTCCTTGGCGGATATTAATTATTAAACACATCATGTGCCGTCATTTTCCCGAGAATAAAATTGGTTTGGGCCCAAACTTATTTTCTAAAAAAAAAATATAGGCTTAATTAGGCCAAGCCCATTTTATCCTAAAATGACCCAACCCGGCCTGATTTGAACAGTGGCGGCGCGTGCATGTGATAAATGGGTTAAGACAAAGCCCACTTTATCCATGTCCTCTCCCCCTACAAAAGCCCACTTTATCCATGTCCTCTCTCCCCACAAAACGTCGGTGCCCCAAGAACCTAAGCCCTTATGTTCAACTTGGGGTAAAAATACCCAAGCATTCTTAGTTCCCACACTAACGTGGGGCTAACCATTTTTCCCTCATCTATCAAAGTTTACGGAGAAAGTCTTCGATATACACCCCTTTAAGGTGTGTACCATATGCACCTATTGTGTGGTTTATATTGTGCCACCTCATACAAAATTACTTGTAGGACCGGCCATTCATAACATTTTATTTCGTATCGTAACTTTTATACTAAAAATTCGTAACTTTCATCAATATGAGCAATAGATTCATAACATTTTCGGGATCGTAACATTTTGATGTGTTTCAATGAGGGTGCATATGATACACACCCAAATAAGGAGTGTGTATTGTAGCACTTCCCTTTACGTAGGCACTTTTATGGTCAATATCTCATTTAACATAATTGATTTTAGCCATCCAAGTGTTCTATGTAAATCTCCTTGCGGAGACAAACATAATGGTATGTGGGTCTGATCACATGGACATGTGGAACCCACTCTAAACTAAGCTCAATCAATGAGAGATTATTCCATACCCCTGGGATATGGTCACGTAGTATTCCAGCGACTCTTTGCACGACACATTTTAGTGGCCCGCACATATTTTTGTGGTGCAAAGAGCCCTTGGGCACCCGTGGCCATGCCCCAAGGGCATAGTATAATTTTTCTCAAACAAGGCTAGATCTAAATTTTCTCCAATAAGTTGTGAGTTTTGTCTTTCTTCCTTCATCTTAGAAACCCCGACCCCTACAGGGCAGAAGAACAAGCGACGACCTTCCGAGTTCGAGTCGGGGATGAGATCAGGAGAGGTCTAGTGGCGGCGACCGCCACGACAAGAATTTTAGAAAATACAATTATTAGATGTAAAAAAAAAAAATTATGCACAATTTATCTAGTCTCGCCACCACTAGATGTTTTTAGTATATATTTCACCACTGATAGGATAAAATCTTGGTTCCGTCCTTGGTTCAAGTTCCATTGTTCAGTCCAAAGTGACAGCTAACTCGCTTCCTCATTTGCAAACCCAAGCCGAAATGACTTAGGAGATGGCTGAAACTGAGAAAGAATCAAGAATTGAAGAAAATCTCTCTTTCATTCATTGCATTTCTTACTGAATTACAATGCACTTTATACACAAGAGCTCATCTTCTAGAACCATCCACAGACATCACCACTTATTGACAACCACCTAATTAACTGGGGGATCGGATCCGGTCAAGTTTTTCCAAACCGGTTTCGTCCATTTTTTTCATCCAGGCTGTTCAAAAGTGTTTTGGACGGCCTAGATTTGTTCGGGGTGTTTCGGATGTTCTTTTCAAAAAAATTATTCAAACAAATTTTGACCGTTCAAAACACTTTTAGACGGTCACGATTCAAAAAATGGACGAAATTGGTCGGGTCCGACCCCAATTAACCCTGTAACTAACTGAAAGTGGAAGTGAACTAGTGTGCCAGACATACATGTTAAAGCTTGTCCCATAGTAAATATAATCTTCAAACCAAATATATGAACTTGGAGGACCTCTCAATTCATTGTCAATTGATTTTGATTTAGAACATCCACACCAATATTTTTAAATTTTCGACCAAATTAGAGAGCAAAAAATCACTTTATTACTTTAACTACTCACTTTTAAAATGTTCACTGCATCAGACTCTTTACTCTCACTCTCTTCTCAATTAAATATTCGTATTTTTGCATTTCCTTTTTAATAGTAGTACCAAAAAAACCCATTTATACGGACCCTCCCACGCCCCAAAGGCCCAAACTACCTCTCTCTCTCTCTCTCTCCACAGCGAAAAGCAAACCCCTTTTTCTCCGATCAAACCAAGCCCTTTTCTCTCTTACTCTAGTAGAAACCATACCTCTTTTCTCCGATCAAACTGTCTTTCTCTATCACGGATTCTCTCTCACCTTTTTACCGATTTCCTCTTTCACCCATTCTCTCTTCCACTGCAATTTTTAGGGTTTCAAATTGGGGGAATCCGAAATTCCCCTCACACTTGGCTCACGGTTGCAATGGCGACTGGTGGCAGTGTGCGACAGATGGCGACGGAGGTATTTGGTATCCATGTCTCCAGTACAGTGATAGGAGCAATAAAATATTGCAGTTTATACACAAACGAATGAATCGTGGCTCTTTTCTTCTACCGAGCCACTGTAAAGTTACAAAATTTTCAGAGTAACGAGCTAGCTAACAGCCGAGTCTGCTGTAGCTCCAATTTCTGAGTTTTGCTCGTTATTGTAGTGTTGAAGGTGGAGTAGCGATCCTAGTGCGGATGCTCTTAGATGCTTTAACAATACACTTGACTAATTTGGAGCTGCAGCTGTTGTACTAGTATCACAAACAGAAACCTCGTAGCCTACTTCTGTGACACAAGGAATGTCTAGGTGCTCTCGTTTTCATTGCTTGCCTTTTAGCTAGTTAATCGGTGCTCTTCTACCAAAGCATGATCAACTTAGCCTGCGGAATATGTAAATACAATTGATTTTGATGAAAATTTGGGTAAAAGAAAATACTCCTGGTTATAGTTTTACAGCAATTTCTCCCTGTAGATTCAACTTTCAATTAACTTCGTCAATTTAATATGTTTGGTACTGTATGATCGAGCCACGTTATTGTTAACAGGTTCCTTTAATGTCTAAGAGGTGAGTAAGCAGATGTGATTAATTAACTTTATTGATTTCTTGATCTGATGCTCTAATTAATAGTACTGTACGAAGTTTATGTTGTTATCTGCATGAACTGGATTGACGCCCGGCATATGTGCATGGATGATGCTGAGAATGAATGGTCTTTCAAGTAGTACTTCTATTGTTGAAGCAAACTGGAGTAAGTTTTTTCATTGACTCTAACGCATTGTAGATTGAAGTAGAATATATATACTATCTGAGTGAGTAGCTATTGAATATGGCATTGAACTGGACGGCGAAGTAAATTACCTAACAAGTTCATACACTATCGGCTGCGTAATTTCTGTGTACTTGTACTTCCCATCATAAGCCTGTTTTCTATTGTTTCCTTTTCCGTCAATTTCCTTAGTTTTTCCTTTTGTTTTTGGTAATGAACTCGGTTTTTTTCATATTGTGTTCATTTTTGCGCAGAGTTAAATTTCAAGATTCAAAAAAGAACTCTTTGGTGTACTATGAGAATTGTTTAGTCAAATATAACTTCCCAAAATAGTAGTCAGAAAAAGTTAGCCAAACAAAAACGGACGCTTCTTCCGAACAAACAACAAATTAACCAATAATTCGAAGACCTGATTGTAAGATAAATAATACACGTACTAGTATACGCAGCAGAAGTAAGATTGTACTACTTCTAGTCATTGTTATTCAAGTAGAACACCAAACTCACACACTCCATATATAGGTGTCTTTCAACCTATGCATGTCTTGAGCGCCTTGATTGATGGATATTATAGGCTTTATATAATGCTAGGCTAGAGACCCTTAATCTCCTTAAGAAACCTTAGAGCATCCCCATTGTAACAAGCAAATAGATGTGAATAAGCAAATTTAACAATAATGCTAAAAAAATATCTCACGTTGTAATAAGCAAAGTTACAAGTCTTTTCGCGAGTAACCAAATTTCACATATTCCATAACCAAACTTAACAACTTTTACCAATAACCAAAACTTAATAACCAAACTCAAAACTCAATAACTTAAAAACACCCCACGTTGAAATCGTCTCATCGAGACGAATAATTTGGTGTGGTCGGATGCGTGATTGGAACTCGTTTGCGATTGGACAAATGTGCATTGTGTATTGTAGGCGTTTATTCGGTTAGGGATGCAAAAATAACCAATGTGGAGATAGATATTGTTAAGTTTGATTATGGACTAAATGGATAATCAAATGCTGACGTGACACATTTTGATTTTTGATTTTGATTATTACCATTGCAAATGCTCTTATAGTTAGACTAAGAAAACCAAGAACTTTTCTAAACCACCATTGTATCTATAATGGAAGTGGGCACTTCCATTAATCACAAAGTGACCAAGTGGGCCCTTAAATATTTCTTACATCCTCCCACTGACCCACGAGACACTTGTATACTGCATTAGGCGATAAATACTTTATATGGTCATACAACTGAAACTGCCCATTACTTAAAGTTTTTTGAAAACTTTTTACTCCATTAGAAAATATCAAACATGAATCATAACGGTAGTGTTGTAACTAATAGGCGTTCCCTTCCATGTATTACAATGCGTGATACTTCCCTACAACAACAAGTACTAGATAAGACCGAATCGAATAAGATATACTTTATAAATGACTAACAAGTACTAGATAAGAACTCATAAACTTCTTACTTGGTGGATATTTGGTACACTGATACACTAGATGATGAGTTAGTGATTTAGTACCATTTAACTTCGAGTGACAAGAATAATCGGTCCCACACCAATTGCATGCAGCCCTAGGTTTTATATGACCTTCCGGTGTAAGAATTGTAAAATGTTTCCAACATGGAGCCCTTTTTTTCAGACCAATAACCTTCTTTCTTTCAGACTCGTTATTAATTTCAGGCATGAGCTCATCATTTAGTTCAGCATTTTGAGGGATATCAAACTCAGCACCTTCATCCATAATGTCATCATCGATATCATCAATCTAACACAACAGAAAATTAAAAATAACATAATCACAATCTGATTTTCTTGTTGTTCGTGCACTAATCTAATTTTCAATCCATCAACTCAAAATTAGGTAGTATGTGAATTGCAAACACGAAATCCATTAAACTCAAGCACTATATTCAACAAAGATCTTATTTTCAAGCCAATATAGGATTTTGAGATTGAATACTTCATGCTCATGGTCAGACATTTCGCCGGCATTGTCGATTCTGATAGCGATTTCCCCCCTTCCTCACGCTAGCCTCTCTACATACACATAAACAAGGCAGAGATAAACCACATTTAGTTACACACAGACTACACAGTAATCAAGCAAAAAAAAAAAAAAGTAAGGAATTATTTTACTAAAAAAAATGACATATACACTACAAATGGAATCATTATTTGTCAACGTAAGTAAATGGCCAGTCTCTTAAAAGGCCAAGGAATTGTTTTACTATAATGTTAACTTGTTTTTTTTTTGGAAAATGGAAGGAATTATTCCTTAAAGAACTACAATGTACAAATGCCCTGTTTGTTTTTTGGTACCGGTAAAAGGAAGGAATAATCAAAAGAAAGAAAGAAAGCTGATTTTTCAGCCCAATCTCTCTTTTCTTTTTCCTCTACGTTTTTGTTTGTCATCTTTTAAAGTAGGCAAACGAGCAGGAAAAAAAAATTCACAGTCTACACCCTTAAAAACTAAACCACAGAAACTGAAAATAAAACTCAAAAAATGGAAAAGAAATCAAGCAACCATTTTCATATGCACATCATTTTTGGATACGGAACCCTTTGACACAACACAAGCATCGAGTATTTTTGAATCAGTTCCCATTCCACTCCTCTTGAAAAAAATTCAAAATTCAAACTTCCAAAAAAAATACAACGCCATTACACACACCCACAGACAGAGAGAGAATAGATCTGAGGGCGGCGGCAGAATGGAGAGTAAAATCCACTTACCGATGTGGTGGCGGATTGGGGATCGATTGCGGTGCCGATGTTGATAATCGGGGAAGGTGGACAAGGCGGTGGCCGAGGCGTACGTGGTGGGGGCGACGGAGGTGAGGACGGCGCTGGTGGAGAACGGCGGTGCAGATCGTGAAGGATTCGTGGAGTAACAGAGAGAAGGGAGACTGGGAGAGAACTGGGGAAAATGGAAATGGGGAATGGCTGCGTGTCTGAAGGAGTGGGGAGAGTAAAAGACAGATAGGGTAGGGTTTAGGAGTGGACGGCCAAGATTAAAACACCAAATGGATTGACGGTCAAGATTAAAACGATTTATATAAATATATATAATATATGATTCGGTCGGTTCGGTCCAATTTCGGTTCGGTTCGTAATCGATTCGTTCGGATCGGTTCGGATCGGTCCGTATAAATTTTAGGAAAATCGAGACCGAACTGAACCTAGGTTCGGGGTGGACCGAACCGCCAAAAACTGTCCCTGGACCGATCGAAGACCGAACATATCGGTCGGTTTTTTCGATTTTTTTCGGTCAGGTCGGGTTCGTAACACCCCTACTCATAGGCCCCATTTGATAACAGGTTTGAGGCTTGGGATGAAAATACTAATTCCGTGGAAGTATTAATACTCTATTTGATAACAAAAAAGGGTCCGGATTATTAGTCCTTTGGAATGTCCAAGCCGGCCAATAGGGGGTATTAGAAATACCCTCGTGAAGATGGTATTCATAATACAGTCCAAGGTCCAATGATGGGAGAAGACAAAATGAACCTTAGTGGAAGAATTATTTGGAACCCTATGGAGCAGAAGGTTAATTATGAGAGCTTTAACGACAAAATTTAATTATGACCTTCTATAATAATATGATCAGAATAACAATGTCTTTGTACCGGTTCAAATGAATTTGTGGGCAGCATGCCCTTGGAATTTCCGGATTCCAAAACGCAAGGCAAGGGCCCTAGATCGAGGGAGCGCGAGCGAGGAAGCAAGCGCTCGCAAAATACAGAGTCGCCACTCGGGTTTGAAGGTCCGACACCCAAGGAACCGTATTTCGAAGCACTTGCTGCGCTGTTTGATTTGAAAAAGTTAAGGAACCAGTCCGTCATAACCATATCTGGGTTCGGGAGCCAGGTTACGAGAGGGGAAGGGTTTTATGGCACCCCTCTCGCCCAATCCGGAGATCGGTCTCTACTTAGGCTTTTGCGAAAATGTTTGTTTGCGATTTTGTTTGATTAATCAATTTTTAGCCAATTAGGGCGGGGGAACAGTTAATCGGGGATTAAAACTGTAACAGTTTGCAGGATGTGATGAGATATGGCATGGATTAGTAAGACAACAAGTAATAAATGGAACGAAGTTCAAAACATCGATCATACATCAAGACAGCGCTGTGCATGATTTTGGCACGAAGGAACAGCCAGCTTGCATGCGTGAGTTTATCCGCATGCAAGCGAACCGTCGCGCAACATTACCATACACTCGCGCGAGTGTTCATGTTTCACCAATGGTTTGAATTTCATTCCCTTCTGGGCTCTGGAAGGACCAGTGCTCACCCAGGTGCAAACCAAGCAGTTTATGGGTACTTGAAAGTAAACAATATTACAGCCAACGAATAGAAAAATTATGAAAAAGCAAACCCCTAAACAGTGGGGGTGTCTAAACGAAGGCCAAGGCCAAACTGCTCATGCAAGGGCAATCCCTGGGAGAGAGAGAACCATCGCGCGACAGTATGAGACAGCCGCGCGATTGTTCTGACTGGACTTCCAAGAATTGCTTTGCATACTTGGGGCTCTGAGACATATTCAGGAGCATCCCAAAAGCATTCCAAACCAAGAGGAGTTATAAACTAAGTTAAACAATGATTTTAAACATGCAAAGCAGTGGACTAATACCTTTTTAAAGACTTAAAAATGACTATGAACACAACAATAAACTTAAAGACCAGCACCCCTTCCCCACGTGGTCCAATCCCACGCAGACTAAACTGTCGCGCGAGCTTATGGGACCATCGCGCGAGGGTAGTTCTGGTAACGGCTCTTGAAACCTTGCTAGCTTTAGGGCCAGAACTGGTATTGATTACCAGCCTTGGCCCTGCCAGCCCCCCTCAGGGGTTCGAACAGTGAGCAGAAAGATATTATACCTTTGCTTGAGTACCTTGGAAATGGCTTGAATGATGAGATGGTGAGGCTTGGAGATTGATTATGTGGGAGTGAGTAGTGTGAGATATTTGTGCTTGAGCTTTCCTTCTTCTTTCTCAAAGAGAGTTTTTTTTTTTGTAACCCTTTGTCATGAGGCATGGGGGGACTTTTATAGGAAAAGGGGGGTTAGTGGATGGCTAACCAAGGCCTTGCAACCAGCCAGCAATGCTGGTTACAAATGCTTGGTGGAGGAGTGGGTGGCAAAGGTGATGGGAGAATGGGGGGTGAGGTGGTGCAAGGGGAGCCCCCCCCCCTCAACAGAACGCTGTTCAGCCGAGAAAACGGGGTCCTATGGGCCTGTAGCCCCCTGACCACCACGCAATCTGAGTGAAAATGACAGGTGTTGACCATCGCGCGACGAAGTGAGACCATCGCGCGAGGGTCCAGCCAACCCTGCAATGGTCAATGGTCAAAACTTTGACTTTGACCACCACCTGGCAGATGAACCATCGCGCGAGTGTTTGGGATTGTCGCGCGACATTCAGACCAAGGCCTAGGTTCTGATTTAAAGTTTTAAGGGCTAAGAATGGGTTCCTCACATGCCAATCTCAAGCCATTCCAAGTTCTCGAGACTGTTTTCAACCTGACTCATCATCGGGGAATCAAGAAACCGAAGAACAAAGTAAAACGATCGGGAAGTCAGATTGGGGTGTCTACAGTAGTCCCTCTTTGACGGCACGCGGAGCACCATTGGCTGGTACGGGTAACGTCAAAGATTTCTAGACACCCATCCAATCCACCCAAAAGCCGATGTAAACGAAAAGTGTTAGCAAGTATATACAAATACCGTGCACCAACGAATCGGTGAGCAGATTGATTGCTGATTGAAAGTCGGACGGATAGATCGTCACGGATTGAACGTTGGACGGATAGATCGTCGCTGATTGAAAGTTGGACGGATAGATCGTCGCTGATTGAAGGTTGGACGGATAGCACGTCGCTGATTGAAAGCTGGACGGATGGATCGTCGCTGATTGATAATTGGACGGATGGATCGTCGCTGATTGAAAATTGGACGGATAGATCGTCACTGATTGAAAGCTGGACGGATGGATCGTCGCTGATTGATAATTGGACGGATGGATCGTCGCTGATTGAAAATTGGACGGATAGATCGTCGCTGATTGATAATTGGACGGATGGATCGTCGCTGATTGATAATTGGACGGATGGATCGTCACTGATTTTGGTGCGGGCGGACCACTGCCGGGGATATAAACGTGTTTCGGGTTTAAAAGACATTGACTCGTGATAATCCTCAAAATCGTTGTGGGGCCTAGGCGAAAACCCGTGTGCTTTGAACAGACGGATAAGCAGGATCGGGCTTGTCCAGCAGCAGCATTGGGCCGAGAGCCCACTTGAATAATCGCGCAACAATTCCAGACCATCGCGCGATGGTCCCGTGCTAGGACTTTGGTCCAGGAATGGCCCAAACCCGGCCCAACCTGTTCCATGCTTTTAAACTTCCCGGGGACGTTACAGAAGCAGTTTCCAGTGATTTCGAAATCTCACAACTCTTCCCCATCCTCAAACTCTCCAAACCCCCAAGCAAAAGCTTTGATTCCTTGACCAAAAACCGACAAACCCACGCCCAAACGCGCACCCATGGCAGATCATGGCAATGGTGACGGTGGAGAAGGAGGGGCTGATCGTCCGGAGGACGAGGGAGGACCCACGGAGGTCATTACAGGAGATCAGGCGCAGGCGGAGACGACTGCAGATACTGGTGCAAAGGCCACAGGCGGCGGCGATGGAGTTCAGGGCCGCGAGGAGGAGGCGGTTGGCGACGAGAATCGTCGCGCGACGCAGTCAGACCGTCGCGCGATGGTTGAGATCGGGGCCGTGAGGGCTGGGGTCGTGCAATTGGACCCGAGCGAGGCCGTGAGTGGTTCGGTGGTGGTTGGTAGCAGTTCCGAGGGTGTAGGCAGTGGAGGTACCGAGGATGGTGGTGCCGAGCCAAGCGAGACTCCGCCAAGGGATCCGGCGAAGGGTAAGGGCGTGGCGAGCGAGGAAGAGGAAGCCACGGAGATTCCACCGGAGGAGGTACTGTTTCGGCCGGGGGCCACATCATCGGGCCACAGGCCGATCACAAGACAGGATCTTGCGGAGTTCCTGAGTGACGAGCGGCTAGCCCGGCTGCTTGAGGAGGATCCCATGATTGGGGCCGCCGTTTTGGAGGCTCGAGAGGAGCGAGAGCGAGAAATAGCCGCTTCAGAGGCTATGGTGAGGGGCGAGAGGGCGAGGGCCGCCGAGGAGGAGGTTTTGAGGGACGCAGAGACCGAGGAGCGGGCTGGAGCGAGAGGGGAGGGACCCAGAGTGACAGCAGTATCAGAGGCGGAGAGCTTGACTCGTGCTCCGTTTTCAGCAGAGGGATACAGGTTACCGGTTCCACACCTGTTCGTGCCGTCAGGTTTTGCGGCATACAAGCCACGGCAGACGGAGTACGACTCCGAGCTTGTTCTGAGAGATCCCGACACCCACATTTCTAGCAGCTGGGCTGAGGTAAATTTCTGAAAATCCCTCATTTCCCTTTCAATCGTAAATTCAATACAACGCATGCTGCTTAAATACTGGTAAATGTAGATTAATCCTTTGAAGTAGATTCGAATAGTGAAACTATAGCTTCACGTTGAACGACATGCACGAATCATAATAACTTGAACCAACCGTCTACTGCCAAGTTGCATTGATTACCTAGAACTTGAGAATGGAAGCTTTGCATGCTGATGTATCCTCTCGTTGCTTGTTGTTGTGTCTAATGCAGGAGAGAGCGAGACAGAGGGACATTCGGGGTTTCGGGGGCGCCTGTAGCTCCTTGGCATTATACCAGGGTTTGCCGGAGAGGGTGAGGCAGTTGGTGGATATGGCTGGCTTTGGGGAGTTCATACAGACCTTGACTCGGGCCAGAAACGACCATGCAGTCTTGGTTGCGCTTGCAGAGAGGTGGAGAGATACCACCAATACTTTCCACCTACCACTCGGGGAGATGACAGTGACACCTACTGACTTCGCGGCACTCACCGGTTTGAGGGTTGGAGGTGACCCTATCCCATTTGACTCGGGCATCCAAGAGGACGAGGCGGCCCTGGAGTGGTTCTTGGGAGAGATGCCCAAGGTTGAGGAGGGGATGGCGAGATATGGCCAGTTCACGAGATACCTTGCAAAGAAGGTGACGACGGAACAGGAGGCGGAGCAGATGGCCCGGGCGTACCTGTTGTACCTTTTTGGTGCCACCCTCTATCCGAACAGGCGAAGCAAGGTTCACCTCTCGTACCTGCCTGCACTGAGGGACCTGAGGACGGCCTCACGTTTTGACTGGGGTGGAGCTGCGCTGGGTGCGGCCTATGGTTTCATGGGGGACTCGTCGAGAACTGAGATGAGCACTGCTGGCTACTGGCGGATTTGGGAGGTATGAATATAGTAAAGTCCATTTTCATTATATACCTATCTGTTCAAATACATGAACTGCTCACAAATATCCTTGCATTGTACTAATGATCTGAACTTTGATAATTGCAGCTCTGGGCCTACGAAGTTCTGAACATGTGCCGTCCAGTGACAAAGAGCCTGGATTTGGGGGTCCTCCCACGTGCTCATATCTGGAGTAAAAAGAACATGGGGGAGAAAAGGGGAAGAGGTGACCTGAACGGCTTCAGGGTGTACCTAGATGAACTCCGACCCTCGCAGGTATAACATAATCTCATTAAAAAGGAGTATGCATCCCTTGTTAATTGCTTTAATGCTGTCGCTGACCGATGTTTATATTGTCCGCTTGTGCAGGTAGAGTGGGACCCTTGGAGAGTGGCCGAGCCAGAGCCTGAATACCTGGCCAGGAGTAGAGTTGTGACAGCAAGCAGAGTGCTGCTGGAGTCAGCTTTTGGATGACAGTGGTACTTAGGTGACCGAGTGACGCGCCAATCACTTGGCTATGCAGAGTTCCAGGTACCCGGGCCGCTTCCACCACGGGCTTCACACACAGGGGAGTATACTTTGGCCGAGCTGGAGGTCTTTACGCAGCCTGACACCGACTTGACACGCTACCTGCGTCCCAGCATGGACTACGCTGTTTACCAGAGAGAGCGCTTGGCGGGGCCATTGAGAGTGCGGGAGTTCAGAGAGGTTAGGAGCCAGGCCCGTGGAGCTGCTGAGGAGAGGAGAGCTATCACAGTAAGACAGAGCAGTGGTGAGAGTCGTGCGAGGCGAGGTCCGAGCGGACCTGTGAGAGGTGGGCCACCAGAGTTGACTTGGCACATAGCAGTGGTGGATTCCCAGGGCAATCCTGCCGAGCTACACCTAGCCCCCGCCAGAGTTGAGCCAGCGCCCGTTACCGTATTGGTAAGACATTGTATCCTTCATTGTTGTATTCACGTAATAATCTTGAAACATTGCTCTGTTGCTTATGTTTAAATAATCCTTGCAGGTGCCCAATGAATGGGTGAACGAAGCCGTTCGGCGCATGCTCGCAATGGAAAATGTGATAAGGCGGGCGGCGAGTGGCCTACCCTTGGACTTGCGATACCCACCACCACCGGCAGCTCAGAGATCTCAGGTATACCCTTCACAGAAACGATACACTCCTGCATTCGATACTTGATATATGCATGCTTTGCTTGATACATAGTATACTTTAATTGCCGTCGACTTTGACATAGATTGTACCTGCTCGCAAATATACAACATATAGAATGTATACTAAATGTGCAAAATTTTTACAATGCAGACACAGGGACGGGCGGCTCCTAGAAGGAAAAGTGCCAGGGATCCTCCCCAAAAGAAGCTTGCAAGCAGGACCCCTGCTCCTCCACCTACTACTAGACCACAGACACGGGGCGTGCGGCCACCTGTCGCTAGCGAGGAGGCGGCCCGAGAGGCCGTGGCACGCGCCGAGGAGAGGTACCAACTGAAGATGCGTCAGAGGCCCTCGCAAGATGAGCCGGTCCGCAAGAAGCGACTGATCCTGCCGGAGGATTCCGAGGAAGAAGAGGAAGAGGAGGACGAGGAGGAGCCCGACAGCAGTGGTTCAGATGACTCAGCCGATGACCCTGGTTTTAGACAGGATCCTAGAGAGGGAGACGACGACGACGACGACGACGGGGATGGTGACTGGTTCGGGGAGGACTGAGGGCTACTAGGAAGCCTCATTTGCCTCTCCGTATCTTTGATTTTTGCTTTTGGGCCTGCGCGCCCGCGTAGATAGATGGAAGGCCGGAGTGCCTTAGTTGATACATGATACATGTTTTTGGGGCCTGTGTGCCTTTTGACTTGATGGGCGAGTGTGCCCGACCAGACATGATAACTTTTAAGTGGCCGGCGCGCCACACGCACAGTAGTTTCCTTTGCTTTGACATGGACAAATTATGGTTTAGCTATAAAATTTGCATTTTCAGCTGAATTTACTCTTGCAATGAGCTAAAGCAAGTAAGCGTTCGCTTTTAATACCCTACTTGCATTGATAATGTACCGAGACTGTTCACAAACACGCACGTACGCATATAGAGTATTAACTTGGAGAAAATATGAAGAATGTACCTTAGGACACGGTTAGGATACGAGGGAGTGAAATATTGGACATTTATAAGTCAAAACTTCAAAATGTTCCATCTTGGATAATAAGAACACTTCCGGGAGGTCACACATATACAAAACGACCTACGAGGGCTGACAAAATTGAGAAACGCATCCCGAGACACGAAATTACCCAAAAACCCTAAAAAGGACACGAAAGGGACACAAGACGGGAAAACAAAACTCTATTATGTCCCGGACTGAAACCGACACCTCCGTACAGTCACAATAGGTCACCATGACCTGTACGGCTTGAGAGAAAAGGACACGTCCCTCCGGAACGAGTTTCGACCTTTCAAAACGCACATTTGGCCTTGAAATGAGCCACCGAGGGTCCAAAAATCTCGTAAAACGTGATATCTTGAACCCGATGCTCGGATATAGTCGCATATGCTCATATTGACTTGCCAAAACTGCAAAAGTTGCAAAAGTACCCTTGGAATAGGACGCGACCAAAATTGGACAGTAGCTGGTGAAATCTGTCAAAGTGCAGACTGAACCATCGCGCGAGGGTTTGAGAATGTCGCGCGATGGTTGGAATGGTGTTCTCTCGCGCGACGATCTGAGATGATCGCGCGATGGTTGGGACGTGCCAGGCCACCTTTATTTGACCACTTTGGACTTTTAGGACAACCAAGCCTCGTCATCAACCTTTAACTGCTCAGAGTACTTGAAAGAGGGGGGGGGCAGTGCAGAGATGCCCTTACTTTGAAGAAGAAAACTCCACATGGCATGGATATTTACACTGGGAAGGGACGATACTCAATACATTCTGCCTATAAAGAGGCTAACATCCTACGAACAAAAGGCATTTCACCCACAGTTTGAAAGTCCCTCGAGGAGATAAGATGGCAAATAGTCTTCCGGCCTTGATTAGCCCCTGGCTCACGGCCTTTGTTGCTGGGGATTGGCTATCATTTCGGTTTCACGGGCTGGCCGCATTCCGTTTTCTTCGCAACGTGAGGGTTCGCCCAGAGTTTCTGAGGGCAGCCCTACAATTCTGGGACCCAGAGGTTCACGTATTCAGGTTTGGAGTTAATGAGCTGTGTCCAACCGTGGAGGAATTCCAAGCATACCTCCAAGGCGTCGCCTCAAGCGTGATCGTCGTGCCACCTTACAGGAAAAGCATGCCAAAGCTCCTACAGTCAAGTCTTGACATCACTCGTGGAGCGGCCGAAAGTTTGCTAGCCGGAGGACAGATCAACGTCATGCGCCTGATGGAATGGTATGGGCCAGAAGGGGACGTAGAGAATACAGCCGTGCAGGCGCGACGTCGATTTGCCCTGGCAATCGGCGTGCTAGCTGCTTATCTACTGGTATCTCCAAATGGGCAAGTCAACCCCATGCTGGTGAGCGTTGCGGCTCAATTGGGTGCCCGAAGAAACGTAGTACCTCTGGTTCTGGCGGAGACACTCATAGGTTTGGATTCGGTTTCTTCTGGCCAAACAGACGTGTTCGGCGGTAGTCCCCTACTACTGCAGGTTAGCTTGGTTCTCACTCAGCTCACCTTTTTCTGGCTTTCGCACGTTTTGTTTTTACCTCGTCTCTCAGCTAAGGCTATACAAGAGCTTCTCACTTGTTTTTCCTCTCAAGCTTTATATGACTCCTCACTTGTTTTTCCACTCATGCAGCTCTGGTTATCTGACAAATTGGGGGTGCTTACGGCACCGGAAGCAAACTGGCCCCACTTGCCCGGCCGAATGCATCAGCGGGGCATGATCTACCCGGAAATGTCTGTGCATCAATGGTACGCATTCATGAGAGAGATGCTGTCGAATGAGATCATATGGCGGCATGAAGCTTTAAACATTCCAGACATGACCCTGAGTTCTGTAGGTTTCGAGAGGGTAGTGATTGCTGGGCTGACCGCTTTCACGTTCTACATCCCTGGACGCATCCTTCGTCAGTTAGGGATGAGCCAGGGACTTTACCGAGCTGGGATTGAAGACTTCCAAGTCCCTGCCTTCACTGCCCAGAATTTGAGAGGATATGAGCACAATTGGGGCCTAAGGCAACTCGGAGGGGCCGACCCTGACTTCAGCACGGAACTTACGCACCGATATCAAACATGGCTAAGAAGGGAAATCACTAGCAGGCAAAACAACAACTGACTTCTGACGAACCCTGATGATCTAGAATAAATCGTGAGCCTGTTAAGGCCTCGAGCATTTTATTCTGTTTTCATGCTTAACTCTTCTTTCTTTTTTTTTTTTTAAGACAGCTCAGCCTGTGTAATAGAAGTTATAATTTAAATAAAAATGAAAGTTTGAGAGTTTTCCCCTTTTGATACAAGTGTTGAACCGCCGTGTCGCCCAAGTATCGAGTTAACTCTTGGTGATAAGAAACCGTGGATCGAGTTGATGGATCGTGACCGAATCTCACAGAGAGATTGCCTACGTATCCCCTTTCGGGGAATCAGGTCAGCACGTAGTTCAAGCTAAGGTTCACTCGAGTATTTTAACTCTCCTTTTGCGCTCTAAATTTTGCCTAGTGCTGCCACTTCGGGTCTTCAGCCTAGCGAGCTTTGATTGATGCCTATTTATTTTTGCCTAAACCGCCTTCTCAGGTTTTCGGTCTAGCAGGCTTGCTCTAATTTTTGCTTGGAACCGCCCACCCTTGTGGTTTTCGGCCCAACGAGCTTCTCTCAGGGATAGTATCGTTTGAGCTGATCCAGGTTAACCAAAGAACTGAATTCGTTGCCGTCAAGATCAATGAGCTGAGCTGCTCCCCCAGAAAGGATGGTCTTGATGATGTAAGGTCCGGAACGCTTGGGCCGAAACTTGCCACGGGGGTCGAAAATTGGTGCTCGAATCTCTTTTGTGACCATGTCTCCCTCGACCAAATCTCTAGACTTCACCCTTTTGTTAAATGCCCGGGCAATTCTCCGCTGATACCCCTGAACATGATACAAGGCCCGGAGCCTCCTCTCGTCAAAAAGCATGAGTTCAACAAATCTCCCACTAAGCCACTCAAATTCTGAGAGTTCCGATTCCACCATGATTCTCAAAGATGGGACCTCAAGCTCTATAGGGAGAACTGCTTCCATCCCGTAGACCAAGGAATAGGGAGTTGCCCCCGTTGATGTTCGAATCGACGTTCGGTAACCCCAAAGAGCTAAAGGCAGCTGCTCGTGCCAGTCCCTGGCGGACTCTGCAGACTTCTTGATGATTGTCTCGACATTTTTGTTGGCCGCTTCAACTGCTCCATTTGTTTGGGGGCGATAGACCGTTGAGTGATGGATTTGGATCTTGAATTCTTCGAAGAGCTCCAAGACCCTGCCTTTGAAATGAGTCCCATTGTCTGATACGAACGCTTGCGGAACCCCATATCGATAGATGATGTTTTTCCTGATGAAGTGAGCAACTTGAACAGCCGTTAGAGTTTTATAAGATTCGGCCTCCACCCATTTGGTAAAATAGTCTATCGCCACGAGGATAAATCTATGACCATTTGATGCAGACGGTCTAACCATGCCGATGACGTCAATGCCCCATACAGAGAAAGGCCAAGGCGAAGCCATGCCAAATAGGTTAGAAGGCGGAACATGCATTAGATTAGCATGAATTTGGCACTTGTGACATCGCCGCACATAATCCACGCACTGAGACTCCATAGTAGACCAGAAATAGCCTTGGCGCAAGATTTTCCTAGCTAGCATGACACCGCTCATGTGAGGGCCACAAACCCCTTCGTGGATTTCTTCCATGATTCTGACAGCCTCGGTCCCGTTGACACAGAGTTTGTGCATTCCACAATGAGACCTCTTGTACAACTTTCCCCCGCAAATGATGTACTGGGTGGCTATCCTCCGCAATGCAGTCTGATCCTTTTTAGAGGCCTCAGCCGGGTACATGCCACTCTCGACGAAGTTCCATATGTCATGGTACCAGGGTAGGCCATCATTGACATCATCGATGGCGTTGACGTATTGATAAGCGGGGCAGTTCCGCTGTTCAATCAACACTGGGCGTAGTTTGACTCCCAACGGCAATTCGACCATGGATGCCAAGGTTGCAAGCGCATCGGCGAATCGGTTCTTCCGACGGGTGACATGGGTGAAAGTCACTTTGCTAAATCGAGGAATTAGCCCTTCCAAATCCTGGTGATACGGTTTCAACCCCTCCTCACGCACCTTCCAGTCCCCATTGGCTTGAGATACAACGAGATTGGAGTCTCCGATGACTTCGAGCTGTTCAACGCCAAGCGTGAGGGCAGCCTCCATGCCCACAATACAGGCCTCATATTCGGCTTGGTTGTTTGTAACATCGAAATTTAGTTTGAATGCAAGCGGAATATGAGAACCATCAGGGGCGACTAACAAAACCCCGATCCCAAATCCTTTCTGATTGGCCGCTCCATCGAAGTAAAGAGTCCAAACATCTTCGACAATCGTTAGGACTCTCTCATCTGGGAACATGAAATCTGCATCTTCTGGCCCGTCCACAGGGTGATCAGCCAAAAACTCTGCGATGGCTCGCCCCTTTACAGACTTTCTCGTGACGTATTCGAGATCGAATTCCGCCAAGAGGAGCAACCAACGTGCTAACTTACCTGTGAGGGCCGGCTTCTCAAACAGATACTTGAGCGGATCCATTCGAGAAATCAACTTCACTGGGTAGGCCAGCATGTAGTGTCTCAACTTCTTAGAGGCCCATACTAAAGCCCAGCACGTTTTTTCCATGGCGGTGTAGCGCTCTTCAGACCCAACCATTTTCTTACTCAAGTAGTAAACGGCCTTCTCAACTCCCCGATCCCCCTCTTGAGCTAGCAAGCATCCCATGGATGTGGAACTCACAGACAAGTATAGAATCAAAGGCTTTCCAGGCACTGGTGGCATCAAGACAGGCGGATTCTGAAGGTAACTCTAAATGGACTTGAAGGCTGCCTGACATCTGTCGGACCATACGAACGGGACGTCCTTCCTGAGCAGTCGAAACATCGGCTCGCAAGTTAAGGTTAACTTGGCGATGAATCTACTGATGAACTGAACCTTCCCCAAAAAGCTTCGCACTCCCTTTTCGGTCTCTGGTGGCTTCATTTCAAGCACCGCTTTGATCTTTGATGGATCGACCTCAATCCCACGTGTAGTAATCATGAAACCGAGCATCTTGCCCGCCGTGACTCCAAAGGTGCATTTCTGTGGATTGAGACGCATGCGGAACTTCCGGAGTCTCCCGAAAAACTTTCTCAATACAGGAACATGCCCTTCCCGAGTTTTTGACTTAGCAATCATGTCGTCTACGTAGACCTCAACCTCTTTGTGCATCATGTCATGTAAAATGGTTGTAGCGGCTCTCTGGTAGGTAGGGCCAGCATTTTTCAAACCAAACGGCATGACCAAGTAACAATAAGTCCCCCATTCAGTGATGAAAGTCGTCTTCTCACGGTCTTCTGGTGCCATAAGAATCTGGTTATATCCGGAGAAACCATCCATGAATGAAAGCAGAGCATGGCCCGCCGTATTATCAACCAGTACATCAATATGTGGCAGGGGAAAATCGTCCTTGGGGCTTGCCTTGTTCAAATCCCTAAAGTCCACACACACCCGAATTTGCCCATTCTTTTTGGGAACCGGAACGATATTGGCCACCCATGTGGGGTATTGAGAGACCATGAGAAAACCAGCGTCAATCTGCCTAGTGACCTCTTCCTTGATCCTCTGTACCCAATCCGGCCTCATTCGCCTTAATTTCTGCTTCACGGGTTTGGCGTCCGGTAACAAGGGGATTCGATGTTCAACTATTTCCGGGTCGATGCCGGGCATATCTTGATGGGACCACGCAAAGATGTCACTGAATTCCGAGAGCAGCTCTTTGAAATCCTGATGTTCCTTTGGGGATAAAGTGGAGCCCACCTGAACCATTCGGGGATCATTCTCATCTTTCAGGTTTATTAAGACTATTTCTTCTTTTAACGGCTGAGCATGCCTTTCGTCTTCCCTTTCGATGAGGGCACGGATTTCCTTGGGAATGTCCCCATCGAAATCTATCCCTTCATCGTCGGGGTCGACACAGTTTATATAAAGATCATTCAGGTAGTCAGAAGAGGATTCCTTCATTTCATAAGACCCTGCAGGGTCGCCAAGTACAAGGGAATCAAACTCAAAGTAAAAGCCACGACGTGGAGGGCCGAGAGGCGCACACTCCGACTCAGAGCTAGACTTAGACTCAGACGACTCAACAGACTCAGTGTCAGACTCTGATACATCATCAATGCAAGTAAGGCGCGGTTTGAAAATGCAATTTTTAAGGCTACCCTCTGCTTCCGTGATGAGGGAGAGGGGATCTTTGAGGTCGTCGGAACTGAGCATGAACACTTCGGCCTCTTCAGCTTCCTTGGCCAAACCCACTTGAGAGAACTCATAAAACAGCTGCTCCAAGCTCCCTTGATCAAAAGACATCAGCCAATCAGTCTTTGGCTTGGGCTGGCTAAGCTTCCTTTTGAATTCCGCCCTTGTCGGTTCTTCATCACTAGAGGGCCAAGTGTTATCAGCGAAAACTTCAAATCCAGGCAGCAACTCCCCAGTGACTGAATCGATGAAAGGCTCAGGTTGCCCGGTGTAGATGTCGTTCCCCACTTCACGCACAAAGTAGCTGTCAGGTTCACCATAAAGAGATCGAGGTTTTCCCGTGCATTTTCTTCTTTTGGCATCCTTGGAAGAGGAGGAGTACCCCAAACCAAAGCGGCCCTCGCAGGAAGGAAAGGCAGGGAACTCCGGGATCCCTTGTTGGTGAATCCCAAGCCCAAGACCCGGTAGATAGGACATTCTTCTCATGATATCCAAAGCAACAGAGCTGATGATAAAGTCCCCATCCACGTTGATGGCCAAAATCGAACCAGAAGTGTCGAAAGAGAAACCCCCGAGGTCAACATCTTCGTCACCTGTGAGCAATCCCCAAAACAGGCGTGCCATCTTCTTTAAGCGGGCGAATGCCCGAGTCCCCGCAGATTATCAGAGTTCCGGTGGGGAGTCCCAGCATAACCTTTTGGTGAAGAGTAGACGGTACAGCCATGATATCTGATCGGTGGAGCCATGGCCTTCCTAGTAGGAGATTAAAAGTGGCCGGGATATCAACCACATGGAACTCGACGTCCATCTCAAAACCTTCAGCGTCAAGCTTGAGCAGAAGCGTGCCTTCAACCACGCGACGAGTGCTGTCATATGCCTTAACAGCCAGATTGGAAGGCGCGAAGTCCTTCTTGGCCAACCCCAAGCGATAAGCTACTCTCAACGGGCAAACATTGATCGCCGATCCGTTGTCGATCAGAACAGTTGGAATCCAGAGTCCTTTACACTTAACAGTGATGTGCAAGGGGCGATTGTGATCAACCCCTTCAATGGGTAAATCCTTGTCGGTAAAGACCACGGTGTGCTTAGAAGTAGGCGGGAGAATTATGGATACCATTGCCTCAGGTGTGACATCTGGTTGAATCTCGAGACGAGAGAGGGTATGGCAAAACTTCTGACGATGCTCGCGAGAGGAACAGATTAGTCCCCAGAGTGATATGGCGGCCGGGATTCGCTCCAGCTGTTTCTGAATCATGTCCTCGTTCGGGGGGCTAGGGGGTACCTCGAAGGGTGCAGACCTTGAGAATGCAGAAGGCACGTTCCTTTGGTTAGAAGAGCTGGACGAGCTCCCTGCCTGCAGATTAGTAGGCTGAAAAATTCGCCCACTCCTCGTAACATTGAGAACATCCTCCAGAGAGGGCACCACTTGAAGGTCTTGACTGTCATCCCAAAGATCAGCGGGTACTTCCCCCAATTTGCGTTTTCCTCTGTCGGAGGGCGGAGGGATTACAGGTACTTCCACGCCCAAACCTAGGTCTTCAGCCAAATCGTTCAACAACAGCGACTCCCAGAAGTCTGGATCCTTAACAGTTGCAGTCTCTTGAATAGGCTCGGTATTGGCTACAAACGGGACATCCCAGAGTCCTCCATCAGCAAGAGAGCGGTTGACAGTCCAAACCTCAGACCCAACTTGGATATTAACCACATCATCAACATCCCAGAGATCCGGGGGCGGAACTAGATCCGTGACCATAATGCTGCAATCTTCCTCGGCCGGATAAAGCGGTGCTGGGCGCGTGAGTCCTTCGCTCACGATGTAGAACGTAGGGTCGTACTCGGTGTCGGTTACAGAGTCGACCATCCTGTCAAGAGTAGAGGGGAGAAAACATTCCCCTAAGACGCGGGTTTCCTCCTGGACCAGACCCTCTTCTATGAACTGAATCTCATGATCGGGCAGAGCATATCCTTGGAGAGGATTGAGATCAAATTCTAATGGAAACTGCCATGCAGGCTCGGGATCCCAATAGTATTCTTCCTCAGGCAAAACAGGTTCAGGCTGCTGAAATAGCATGTTCAAGGAGAACCCATCCAAAGGGTCAAGCATGCCTGCCTCGTAATTAGCCATCCAGGCGTCATACCAAGCGTGGTTAAATGGGACGTACTCGGGATTCTGGGGGAAACCGTCTAACTCTAACTCCGTCCATTCATTGATTATAGGGGCCGCATAATCATCATTATCAGCAATAGCCCACCCTACTGCTTGCATATCAACCTGCTGTTCTGGTATAAGAGAGGCAGCAGATCTGAAACGGCTTATCAAATTTGGAGAGGAATTCGGATCCGTGACATTAAAGTACAGGCTGTCCAGGGAAGAGGCAGAGTTAAGCTGTACGGAAGGGATGGATTGGTGAAACAGGTCACTGATAGAGGCGTTGAACACAAAAGCTCCATCTTGTAAACGTGCGAGAGGCACATTGGGGTTGGACGACTGTCCTTCTTCAAGATGGATGTAGAAGATTTCGGCCTCGGGTTGAGAAGGCAGGGGCACGACCGGCCTGGGTTGGCTTGTTGAGATTATATGGTCAGTGGGGTTGAATATAGTGGAGCTAGGGTTGATATAGGTGGAGCTGATGGATATTTGGTTGATGCGGGGAGCAGCATTGTGCTTTGGCAGGGAATTGGAAAGGATGTTTGGCTTTTGAGTTGGTGGAGGTGGAGCGTGGAGAGTCCCTTCATCTATAAGATCCTGGATCGCATGTCGGAGACGAAAACAGGAATCCGTAAGATGTCCAGCCCCTTGATGGTAGGCACAATAAAGATTGGCCTTGAAGTTAGGTGAAGGGTTCTTAGGTAGTGGGGTTGGGTCAAGGGGCTTCAGATGCCCGGACTGGATTAACTTCTCCATAACAGAGGACAATGGAGCTTCAAATGCAGAAAAACTGCGGGGCTGACTGCGGGGCCGATTGCTTTGAGGGGCTTGCACCTGGTTGATCTCAGCGACCCGATTGGTCGTGTTGGCAGAAGAGGCGTTAGTGCCACTGGTTGCTGCGTTGGAAGATGTCCCAACGCCAAACAATGCATTGGTGTTCCCTGAGTAAACCCGAGACTTTGGTTTCGAAAGGTTAGAGGATTCCCCTCTTGACAGTATCCCGCTTTGTAGAGCATCCTCAATGGCCAAACCAGATTCGAAGAAAGTATCAAAGTTTGAGGAGGCCTGGACAAGAACCAAATGCCTAGCATAATCAGGCTGGAGATTGCGGGAGATGATTCGGAGCTGATCTCTCTCGCTCGGGCGGTCGGTCATCTGAGCAGCCTTTGTTCTCCATCTTTTGACAAAATCCGCAAAGGATTCCTTAGCTTCCATTTTTGTAGACTCAAGCTCTCGGGTTGTCATTTTGAGTTGGGAGTTGTAACTGTACTGCGAAATAAACGCAGCACCGATGTCCTCCCACGTCCTCCTTTTAGCGATGTCAAGCGACAAAAACCAATGGAAAGCGGGTCCCGAGAGAGTCTGAGGGAATAGCTGGGACATGGCCTCGGGCTCAACAGCCAGAAGTTTCATGGCGGCGTGATAGCCGTAAAGATGAGTCTTCGGGTCACCACTCCCATCAAACTTGGCGAGGTCAGGCATCTTGAACTTGTCGGGAAGTTTGGCGTTAGGATACAAGCAGAGGCGATCCAGGTCAATTCCTCCGGCACTGATCTTCTCGGACTTGGACACAGATTCCTCCAGCTTGACAATCTTTGCCATGAGAGCAGTCATATTAGGGTCCAGAATGGGTCTAGCCACAGCAAGATTGAGATTTGCTGCCTCTGGGTGAGCTTCCCTCGGGTTGGGCTGGATTATGATCCGTCCTGCATGGTTGGGGTCTTCGACAAAGATTGGCTCCGCGTGGACATCCTCGTCGACCTCGCCTCCCATTTCGGTAACTGGCGGGAGACGAGTGTTAACAAGGTCGTTAAGCCTAGCAAGATTTGCATCAGTCTGAGCACCCCTTTGCTGCATGGTGGCGATGCTGTTCTGGATGTTCATGAGTATGGTTTCAACACTTAGTGGCTGCGGCTGATCGGCCATGATGGAGGTTCTGGTTGAACTTGACGAGAACGAAGAGGTAGGCGATGCTGGAGATTCAATTTCCTGGATAACCGACGATGATCCTGACTGTAACGTGGCCAACAGAGAATACGGAGAGCCTTCCGTTGTGACTGACTGAGCTTGCAACCTGACTAGCCTTTGAACCGAATTCTGACGTAGACGTTCCCAAGTGGGTTTGGCTTTCTGCCTCGATACTTTCCTTGGCGGCGCAATGATTCAGAATTCCGCTTTGCTTTGCTGTAAGAAAAGGTTCGATAAGGGCCCTGCAACAACCTTACTCTAAACAAAAGACTAAAAGAGATAATGCAGCCATCGTCGTCAGTGTCGCTCTTAGACTCTAAGACTACAGACGAGTCTGTCTCATGATGTTCGGACACTGCCACAGTCCTCAGATTTCTTTTCGAGAATATATCCTTGTCTCGAACCGAACAATACTAAGGGATGTCAAAATAGCCTAAGCCCTCGACTTTTCCGTTCTTGAATTTTCAATTTTTAATTTGGAATGACTTGGGGTGGATGACGTGATACCCTAACCGGGGTGGCGTAGGCAACACGATGCCATAGCCCGAGCGGTGTACGTGCTGCGCACAGTAACCGGGGTGGTATGGGCATCACAGCATTTTTTTCGTCATTCCTTGTTTTCTGTTTTGAAACTACGATTGTGATATAGACAAGGATTTAGAAAACTCTGATTTCCCAAAGTCCTGCAGATGCTAGGATTTCTGAAAATCTGGTAACACGCACCGCAAAGATGCGTGACTCTTCATTGGGTTTAGCAGCGTCTTATTTGAGCATAAGACAGACTCGAAGGAGAGACAACCTAGAAGCCGCCCTAAACATGCCCCTACGCAGATCGGAATGTATGTACAGTGCATGCAATAAGGAAAGCAGTAACACGTAAACAGTATATGGGGGTTAGATGCAAATAATCTTACCCTGTAGGTACCTGTCCTAGTTTGGAGAGTTCTAATGCTTTGTATATGCAAAGGTTGGTTTTGGCTTGTAACGGGTTCCTCGGACTAGAGCCAAGATATACCTCCCGCTGCCCGCGTAATCGCAGAGCAACAGTCAAACGGTAGAATGACTCATCATCGTCGAAGGTTGTTGGTCATTCGGGGTCCCCGAGCTCCGGTAAACCGTGCCGGATTGCCAAAACGATCCAACGGGGCTTATCCCACATCGATGCAAATGAAGATGCTAAAGAAATTGATTAATAAAATAAAATCGCAAATTCGCAAATGCCCTTTCAAATTCGGCTCACTTTATTTAACCAATGCTTAGAAGAAACTACACGAGAGAACAAACGGAAAAGTCCCAGATTGGATTGGCCGGACTCGAGGTCCCGTTAAACCGCCATTCCAACCTTCGGCAGCGCGAAGCTCACCGTTTTGACAAACCTTTGTGGGATTGTTCCTCAAGTGTATTGAAATCTAAACATAGACCAATATTGGTTCGATCCCCAGCAGAGTCGCCACTGTGGGCAGCATGCCCTTGGAATTTCCGGATTCCAAAACGCAAGGCAAGGGCCCTTAGATCGAGGGAGCGCGAGCGAGGAAGCAAGCGCTCGCAAAATACAGAGTCGCCACTCGGAGTTTGAAGGTCCGACACCCAAGGAACCGTATTTCGAAGCACTTGCTGCGCTGTTTGATTTGAAAAAGTTAAGGAACCAGTCCGTCATAACCATATCTGGGTTCGGGAGCCAGGTTACGAGAGGGGAAGGGTTTTATGGCACCCCTCTCGCCCAATCCGGAGATCGGTCTCTACTTAGGCTTTTGCGAAAATGTTTGTTTGCGATTTTGTTTGATTAATCAATTTTTAGCCAATTAGGGCGGGGGAACAGTTAATCGGGGATTAAAACTGTAACAGTTTGCAGGATGTGATGAGATATGGCATGGATTAGTAAGACAACAAGTAATAAATGGAACGAAGTTCAAAACATCGATCATACATCAAGACAGCGCTGTGCATGATTTTGGCACGAAGGAACAGCCAGCTTGCATGCGTGAGTTTATCCGCATGCAAGCGAACCGTCGCGCAACATTACCATACACTCGCGCGAGTGTTCATGTTTCACCAATGGTTTGAATTTCATTCCCTTCTGGGCTCTGGAAGGACCAGTGCTCACCCAGGTGCAAACCAAGCAGTTTATGGGTACTTGAAAGTAAACAATATTACAGCCAACGAATAGAAAAATTATGAAAAAGCAAACCCCTAAACAGTGGGGGTGTCTAAACGAAGGCCAAGGCCAAACTGCTCATGCAAGGGCAATCCCTGGGAGAGAGAGAACCATCGCGCGACAGTATGAGACAGCCGCGCGATTGTTCTGACTGGACTTCCAAGAATTGCTTTGCATACTTGGGGCTCTGAGACATATTCAGGAGCATCCCAAAAGCATTCCAAACCAAGAGGAGTTATAAACTAAGTTAAACAATGATTTTAAACATGCAAAGCAGTGGACTAATACCTTTTTAAAGACTTAAAAATGACTATGAACACAACAATAAACTTAAAGACCAGCACCCCTTCCCCACGTGGTCCAATCCCACGCAGACTAAACTGTCGCGCGAGCTTATGGGACCATCGCGCGAGGGTAGTTCTGGTAACGGCTCTTGAAACCTTGCTAGCTTTAGGGCCAGAACTGGTATTGATTACCAGCCTTGGCCCTGCCAGCCCCCCTCAGGGGTTCGAACAGTGAGCAGAAAGATATTATACCTTTGCTTGAGTACCTTGGAAATGGCTTGAATGATGAGATGGTGAGGCTTGGAGATTGATTATGTGGGAGTGAGTAGTGTGAGATATTTGTGCTTGAGCTTTCCTTCTTCTTTCTCAAAGAGAGTTTTTTTTTTGTAACCCTTTGTCATGAGGCATGGGGGGACTTTTATAGGAAAAGGGGGGTTAGTGGATGGCTAACCAAGGCCTTGCAACCAGCCAGCAATGCTGGTTACAAATGCTTGGTGGAGGAGTGGGTGGCAAAGGTGATGGGAGAATGGGGGGTGAGGTGGTGCAAGGGGAGCCCCCCCCCCTCAACAGAACGCTGTTCAGCCGAGAAAACGGGGTCCTATGGGCCTGTAGCCCCCTGACCACCACGCAATCTGAGTGAAAATGACAGGTGTTGACCATCGCGCGACGAAGTGAGACCATCGCGCGAGGGTCCAGCCAACCCTGCAATGGTCAATGGTCAAAACTTTGACTTTGACCACCACCTGGCAGATGAACCATCGCGCGAGTGTTTGGGATTGTCGCGCGACATTCAGACCAAGGCCTAGGTTCTGATTTAAAGTTTTAAGGGCTAAGAATGGGTTCCTCACATGCCAATCTCAAGCCATTCCAAGTTCTCGAGACTGTTTTCAACCTGACTCATCATCGGGGAATCAAGAAACCGAAGAACAAAGTAAAACGATCGGGAAGTCAGATTGGGGTGTCTACAGAATTAAAAATTGGAGCACTTTATTTTTTTAAACGGTGTTATATATTAAAAAATATAGTTAAAAAATTAAATGCTTCAATTTGTAGACATCCCATTCTGGATTGTCCAGATAACGCTATTTTCCGATCTTTTATTTCCCCCAATGATGATTATGGTCCAGAACAGTCTGAGGACGATGGTGCGTTTGAGCTTTGAGCGTCCCGAACCTCTTTCGAACCCACTCCAAACCTTTCAAACCAGAGCCAAACAGTCCCAGCAAAACCCAAACTGGCTTACGCCATTTTTCCCTTGGCGCACGCCAGTTGACTGCCACGTGTCGGACATCGACCGTTGACTCAGTTTTCACTGGCGCACGCTGGTCTATATGTGGCGCACGCCAGTCAATCCCAGTCAAATCAACTTTATTCAGCCACATGGACGAGACTTTTGTGCCACCCTGACGTCGGCTACAGTCTCCCTGATGATTACTCTCGGCAGAGACGTTCCCTCTCTCTCCTACACCCCCCATCAAGGCAAGTCCCATGCATTTAATGCATGGGAGGCTCCTTTCCTCAACCAACCAACCAAACAAGGCCTTAGCCCAACTGATCTCAATCTATCTCTCCTCTATTAATACCCCCCTTGCATTCATTTGCAAGGGGTTAACCACATTAAGAGGTGCAACATTTCTTCTTCTCTCTTTTTGCTCTCTCTCTTTCCTTTTCCTTTGAAAGAGAAGGGAGGCCAACTCACCTCCACACACCCCACTGATATCCAGTTACCATACAGCCTCCATCTTCAACCCTTAAGCTCAATACCACCTCAAAACTTCAACACAAAGAGGTATACCACCTTTATGTTCCTTTCCATTTTCAACTTCTGAGGGGGACCAGTAAGGTCCAGACTAGTAAGCAATACTAGTCCTGGCCTTAAACTTATAAAATACAACAACTGTGTGAGATGTAACATGGTGCACGCCAGTACACCTATGTCGTACGCCAGTCGTGGCAGTGCGTGCACTACTGGAGTGGGGATCATGGATCATCGTTTCTGTTAGCTTACGTTTCTGTCAATCACCTAAGCATGTTAATAACCAGTTTACTGCTTTCTGTGTTTAAAACTGTTTAGCTGTAATGTTCAATACTTACTCCTTATTTGTTTAAAAGGACCTCTGGGATCCTTCTGATCATGTTCCAGAGCCTAGACGATGCAAAGCCAAGCACGAGATTAAGAGCTAACTGGCGTACGGGTCTTATTACTGGCGTACGGCAATTGTTCTCAGGATCTAGTGGCTAGCCCTTGCATATTAGTTTAATCTTGGCCTATTTCCTGTCTCCACACTGTTTTTGGGGTATTCTGCTGCCTTTCGTGTTTTGAAGTCATTCCATATGTCTGTAACTGTATATATTCTGTTTTATTAAAATTGCGTGGTTTGTCCTGGGTGTGCGATGGTCCCTTTCCAGAGCCCAGAGGATTGCAAACAAAGATTGTGAGACCAAATAAGTGGGGTACGCCAATCTGGATGTGGTGTGCGCAGGTCTAATCAGCATGCAGTGGCTCGGCCAGTGCATGCCTGCATGCTGGTGCAGAACCTGCTTACGTCCCTTCGGGGTAGCGTACTCCAACTTATTCAGGCTGCTCTCAGTGCTTGGTCTCAATCTATATTTATTATCGTAAGTAAATCATCCATAAAGCATTTTGTCACATAAATTGCAAGTTGTTACAGTTTTAATCCCCATTAACTGCTCCCCCGCCCTAATTGGCCAAAAATGATCAAATGAGAGAAAAGTGCAAATGTTTCATAAAACAAAATGCTTGAGTAGAGACCGATCTCCGGATTGGGCGAGAGGGGTGCCATAAAATCCTTCCCCTCTCGTAACCTGGCTCCCGAACCTTAGATATCGAAGGTGACGACAGACCGGTCCATACCTTTTTAAAATCAAATAAACGTGGCAAACGTTTTCGAGTTCCGTTCCTTGGGTATTGCACCGCTAAAACCCGAGTGGCGACTCTGAATCGAGGTGTTTCGCCGCGCTTTCTCCAAAAAAAGGGCCACACCCAATCTTTAAAAAGAACCCAATCGAGCATTTTTGGGGCGCGTGCCCACACAATTTTCAATCCGTTTGAACTAGTGTGAACATATTATTTTGTTGATCATATTATTCTAAAGGATGATAATTAAATTTTATCTCTAGAGCTCTCATAATTAAATTTTTGCTTTTTATTTGGGATCTTGTAGAGCAAAAACTTAATTGTGAAAGCCATAGATACAGAATTTAATTATGACCCTTGAGAATAATATGATCAAATTACTAAGATCTTTTCACAAGTTCAAACGAATTGAAAATTAGATTGCTTAATTTTTTTAACTATATTTTTTAATATATAAAGGCTTTTGGTTATTTATTATTTTGTCGGTTTGCTTTTGATGCATAGTGCATGGTGTTGTTATCCTTCAGATTTTCGTAAGGGCAAAAATAGAAATGTATACTATTAATCCAATCATATCCTATCATATCTCATGTGAAACAAACATGATATTAATAATTCCATCCTAAACAAACAAGCAAGTTGTCAATCCCATCTCATTACCAATCTCAATCCTAATTCCACCTCCTTACGAATCTTATCTATCTATCACCGTTATCAAAATGTGGCCATAGTGTGTCCAAATCCCAATTGAGCAACAAATGAATGAGCTAACATGTCATATATTCACAACATGACATATATTGTTTTGCCAACAAGAATTAGCTCTAGGCTTTATGCTCAATGGACATAGATTGTGTTTAAGAACAGTCTCTCTCCTTACGAGGTACTTTGCATCAATATTCTTTGTTCAGCATTTATCTTTATCTTAGAGAAGAAACTATAGCTGAAAAACTTAGTAATGGTCTCAATATAATATAAACAACCTGAGACCCTTAATTACAAGCTATTTAGTTTCATGCATAGCACTAGTTTCTGCATTCGCAGAAAATAACAATTTGAGACATGATTGGGATGCATGTAAATCAACCTAAAATTCTTGGTTCTTTATAAGTACCTCGTAACCTTTATGTGTAGCCTTCTATTGCTTCATATCATGGTAACTTGGATAGTAAACCCTTGACCAAAATCCATATAGACTAGAAAAATGTATTTGCTCCCGCTAACTTTAAGGAGCACTTTTTCTCTAATTATAAACAAAATGCCTATCTTTTCTCAAATTTCTTTTGTATGCTAGCCGAAACCTTATTAGATCTTCAGAAAAATATTAACCATTAATCGACATCGACAGAAATCCAAATACTCTTACTTTGAACATTAAAACTTAAGGGACTAACTCTCCCACTATTAATGTTCAAACTTTTATCTAACGCATGCCACTTAATCATGTGGGTATGATACTTTATCCACATAGCGCAAAATCACGATCCTTGCATCTCATGCTAGAATACTTTCAAGGCAATCAATTAAATTTCCACAACTGGTAGTGGATACAAGAAGCAACTTTAATAAACAATATGAATGGCTACAATAACCAAGAATTAACAACTTTCAATTTACTTGTAAATTCTAACCTTTCAGTGGGTGGAGGTGCATCACACATGAATTTACTTAATACTTTAGGAATAAAATAAATAATCTAAATGGTGAGAACAAATTCTCCATACCTGTTGTAGGTATAGTCAAAATCGCTAACCTTTGACTAGAGAAGACTATTTGAACCCCCATTTAGCGGTGGACACGTGGCGATATAGTCTGTGCGGGAAAGAGACTTCGGTCAAACTTTTTTTCTGAAGAAGGAGGTTTGATCGCCCAATCAGATTAGAACACGTGTACAAAGATGCAAGGGTCGATCCGCGGAAGGTGCAACTCCTGCGGAAGCTCATCTCCTCTGTAGAAAAGAAGGAGTAGATCCTGAGATGACGCCAACAGCAAACAACCACGGGTGAACCCTCCCCCGTGGATCAAATGAAGTCTACCAATTGCGAAGAAAGATCCGATTGAAGAGTCTCTGGAATGTCGTTATTCAGACCGCGAGGCGGGGTTCAGAAGGAGCTCCGCGGGAGGGACACGATCGCCACGGGTCGCGACCTCACTCCCGCGGGAATTGGAGGATTTCTTGTGGCTTGGTGGCTTGGGATGGAGGTTTCGTCGCAGAGAATTGAGTCCTCCCGGGGAAAAGAGTCCACAGGAGGACAAGATTCTCTAAGACCCAGAGGTAGAGGAGGGATACATGTTGGGGTTTCATAGGAGCACCATCCTAGGCTTGACCTAGGCCCAAGTGCCCTATAAATTCCCTTGACATTCCTCCTGATTATAGCAAAGCTGACTTTTTTTGGAGAAAGAATGTGTGAGCATTGAATTTGAGGAAGAAGAACATTCTTCCCCAGAGAAAAGGTGACCTCACTCATTCAATCCAGGAAAAGCCAAACGCAGGCCACGCGGAAAGAGATAAGTTACATGCTGCCATTGTCTCTTTTGTACCTTTTTCTCTCTCTTTCACCTCACAAGGTTAACCCTCTTTTCCTCTCACTGACCATCGATCAATCGAACCTCTCCAGCTCACGCGAGATCAATATGTAAGTAGTTCTCGGTGGATAACACGAACCTACATTAGGCGACTCTGCTGGGGAGGTGTCTTTTGGTTCATGGTTAGCACTCGTTCCAAGGAGTACGTTGAACCATCGCGTCAAATGGCTATGGCAGCACCAGATAACATCATACCGACACTCGAAGAAGTATTAGAAGCCAATAGCGCGGGTACGGCCGCACAAATACTAAGAGCTCTCCAAGACGGACAACGACAGTTCCTCGAAACTCAGAAGCAGATCCTTGCGGCCTTCACAGACTTTACAGATCTTATTTCGACAGCTCTCCCAAAGGCTGCGATCAACCAAGATGACGAACCCCCGCAGATCCATGCTGGGGGCAGTAACAGTCAGACAGCACAGCCATAGATTCCCCAGTCTTCCCCGCATTATTTGCGCGGTGTGCTCGTGGGGTGAATTGCTGGAAACCCCATTGGAACACACGGAAAACAACTCACTGTGGACAGCAGTAGCACACCTTCTACAGGGCCTTACATCACAATGGCAAAAGTACAAGCCTTGTTGGCCCAACAGAAGGCAAGTGAACCAAGCAGAAAGAAGCCAGTTGCCGCTGAGGCCAGTACTCCGTTTGCTGGACAATTCATTACTTTGCCCGAAGTGCAGGCCCTCTTCACGAAAGAAAAAGCAAAGACAATCTTACCTTCTCTTCCAAGCCCGACATCCGTCCCCCGTACCCTGTGGCAATCCTATCGCTACCTTACCCAGAAGCGTACACCCCTCCAAAGTTAATTCATAAAGTTCGACTGCTGTGGGCACGCGCCCCAAAAAATTGCTCGGCCTCGGGTTCCCTTTTTAAAGACTGGGCGCGGCCCTCTTTTGAAAATGCACGGCGAAACGCCTCGATTCAGAGTCGCCACTCGGGTTTTAGCAGTGGAACACCTAAGGAACCGAACTCGAAAACCTTTGCCACGTTTGTTTGATTTGAAAAAGGCGTGGACCGGTCCGTCGTCACCTTCGATATCTGAGGTTCGGGAGCCAGGTTACGAGAGGGGAAGGGTTTTATGGCACCCCCTCTCGCCCAATCCGGAGATCGGTCTCTACTCGGGCATTTTATAAAAACATTTGCATTTTTCTCTCATTTTATCATTTCTTAGCCAGTTAGGGCGGGGGAGCAATTAATGGGGATGAAAGCGGTAACAAATTGCAGTTTATGTGACAAAATGTTTATGAATGATTCGATTGCAATGCTAAGTATAGATTGAGAACAAGCACTGGCAACCTGAACAAACTGTAGTACGCTGTCTGGAAGGAGCTTGAGCAGATTCTGCCAGCATGTACTGGCTTAGCCACTGCATGCTGACTAGACATGCGCACGCCACAAAGAGACTGGCGTACTCCACTCGTTTGATTTCTCAGTCTTTGTTTGCAATCCTCTGGGCTCTAGAGAAGGACCAGTGCACACCCAGGACAAACCACGCAGTCAGCATATTACAGATCATATAATAACAGGTAGATGAAGTGGCTTTGAGCCATGAAGGAAAGCAGAACACCCCAAAAACAGTGTGGGGACAGAAAATAGGCCTAGACTAAGCTCAGACGCAAGGGCCAGTCACTGGACCCTGAGGCATACTGCCGTACGCCAGTAAATGACTGCCATACGCCACTTTGCCTTTGATTCCCATGTTTGGCTTTGCGTCATCTGGGCTCTGGAACATGACCAGAAGGATCCCAGAAGCCTTTATATGACAGAAATAAACAAGATATGGGAAACTACCACTAAACAGTTTTAAATATAGAAAGCAGTAAACTGGTTGTTAGCATGCTAAGGTGATTGACAGGAATGAAAGTAAGCAAAAAGGGGTGACCCATGATCCCCACGCCAGTATTGCACGTACTGCCATGACTGGCGTACGGCATACCATTACTGGCGTGCGCCATGTTCAACCTAGATCAATTGTCATATTTTACCAGTTTAAGGCCAGGACTGGTATCATCTACCAGCCTGGACCTTTCTGGTCCCCCTCAGGAGTTGAAAACAGAAAAGAACGTAAATGTGGTATACCTTTTTGTATGGAGATTTGGAGGTGGTTTTGGACTCAAAGGTTGAAGATGGTGGTTTATATGGTGACTGAGTTCCAGCAGGATGTGTGGAAGTGTATGACCTTCTCGTCTCTTTCAATGGATGAAAGGAGATAGAAAGCTTGAAGAAAGGAGAAGGAGAGAGATGACACCCCTTAATGTGGCTAACCCCTTGCAAATGAATGCAAGGGGGTATTTATAGAGGAGGGAGACTGAGATCAGTTAAGGCCAAAGGGCTGTTTGGCTGGTGGGAAGAGGAGGGGAGCCTTCCATGCATTAAATGCATGGGACTAGGCTTGATGGGGGATGTAGGGGAGAAAGGGAGCGCCCCCGCCGAATGCAATCATCAGGGACGCTGTAGCCGACGTCAGGGTGGCACAAAAGTCCTGCCCAAGTGGCTGAATAAAGTTGATTTGACTGGGTTTGACTGGCGTGCGCCACTACTAACTGACGTGCGCCAGTGAAAGCTGGGCCAATGGTCGATGACTGATACGTGGCAGCTAATTGGTGTACGTCACCAATGTACTGGCGTATGCCAGTTTGGATTTTGCCGGGGCTGTTTGGCTCTGGTTTGAAAGGTTTGAAATGGGTTTGAAAGGGGGTTGGGACGCTCAAGGTTCAAACACACCTTTGTCCTCGATCTGTTTTCGACTATAATCATCATCGGGGAAGCAAAAGATTGACAAATAACGTTATCTGGACAGTCCAGAATGGGGTGTCTACAGAAGCCCCCCTTTGACGGCACTTGAAGCACCATTGACTGGAGACAAGTAACGTCAAAGGTTTTCTAGACACCCTCTTCAAGGCTATCCAAAATGCATGAAATTTTTGAAGAACCTGTAGATTTTAAGATTGGACGGATAGATCGTCGTTGACTTGAAATTGGACGAGTGGATCGTCGTTGATTTGAAATTGGACGGATAGATCGTCGTTGATTTGAAATTGGACGGATAGATCGTCGTTGATTTGAAATTGGACGAGTGGTTCGTCGTTGATTTGAAATTGGACGAGTGGATCGTCGTTGATTTGAAATTGGACGAGTGGTTCGTCGTTGATTTGAAATTGGACGAGTGGATCGTCGTTGATTTGAAATTGGACGAGTGGATCGTCGTTGATTTGAGATTGGACGGATAGATCGTCGTTGATTTGAAATTGGACGAGTGGATCGTCGCTGATTTGAGATTGGACGGATAGATCGTCGTTGATTTGAAATTGGACGATTGGATCGTCGTTGATTTGAAATTGGACGAGCCTCTGCTTGGGGATGGGCCCAAAACTTCTCAGAATAAGTCGGGCCTTCACTTGGAGAATAAATTCTGGCACGGGACATGAATTGGAGAGCTGCTACACACACAGCAGTCTGTGCACAGATTGTGCACAGATTTTTTTGTGGGGCCCACCACGGGTCCCACACAAATCATCCGAGCCGTTCATTAAATGTAAAACAGTTTTTCAAAGGTCCCCGTAAAAAATAGGCTCAATCCAATACCTATAGGTGCTTCATCCAACCATCTAACTTTTCATTCAGATTTTCGGTTAATGAAAAGTTATGTGGTTGGGTCGAGCACTTATAGGTACCGGATTGAGCTTATTTTTTATGGAGACCCTTGAAAAGTGTTTTACATTTAATGAACGGCTCGGATGATTCGTGTGGGACCCATGGTGGGCCCCACAAAAAAATCTGTGCACAATCTGTGCACAAAGTGTATGTGAGTGTAGACTTGCTGCATGAATTGGGCCTGAGGCCCAAAACTTACTGGCGTACGGTAGTAGAAACTGGCGTGCGCCACTTTTGTGAAAGACCCGAGCCCAGACCCGGCCCAGATCCGGCCCAATCGTCCCATACGTCGTATAATCTTCCGAACCAGTGCAGAAACTGCCATTCTTCGATTTTGAACTCCCAATATCTCGAGAACTCTTTCAAACCTTCAAACTTTCCCCAAATCCTTCATCATTCTCACTAACCCACTCACCCACATTCATCCATGGCAGAATCCGGCGGTGGTAGTGGCAGCGGGGGTGTTGGAGAAGAAAGAGATCAAACAAAGGGTGAAATCGAGGCTTTGGGGCCCCGGATCGACGATCAAACATCAGATGAAGTGTTATGGGTCGCTGGTGCAGAGGTTTTGGGTGGTGCAAGCGGCGGCGATGGCCATGCAGCAGGGGTGGTTAGTGGCGACGGGCGGCGTACGCCAGGAGCAGAGGGGCGTACGCCAGGTGTTCCTGCGTCAGTGGGCCCACAGGTGCGTCGTCTGGATGCGAGGAGCGGTGTAGAGGGTGTGGTGATCACGGGACTAGGCTCGGTTGGGGCCGGCGGTAGTGGTGGTGGCAGTGGTGACGTCGGTGATGATGGTGGTGATGGTGGTGATCGACCGGGGACTCCACCGAGGGATCCAACGAGGGGTAAGGCTCTCGTGGTTGAGGAGGGTGCATCCGGAGAGGTACCTATGGAGGAGGTTGAGTTTAGGCCGGCAGTAGGGTCTTCGGCACACGTCCCCATCACTCGAGGGGACTTTGCCGAGTTTGTGTCCGAGGAGGAGCTCGGTCGGTTGCTTCGGGAGAACCTGAGGGTGGTGGCTGCAGTGTTGGCTGCACGGGAGGACAGGGCCCGGCAGGTTGAGAGGGCGCAGGAGGAAGAGCGTCTAAGAGAGGAGGCCGAGAGGGCCAGGGCCAGGGCCGAGGAGGAGGCCTTTGAGAGCGAGGCCGGGGCAGCAGAGGAGGCTCAGGGGGAGGTGTGGTCTTTTGAGCGGGCGGTGACGCTTGCAGAGTCCGCACGGCTGGCACCCCGTGGTCAGTTTGACGCGGCCACGTATGCTCCGCCCGAGCCGCACATTTTCATACCGTCCGGGGTCGAGAGCCTTGCGCCTTTGAGGGAGAGCTACGACGCCGAGCTGATACTGAGGTACCCACAGAGGCACTTGTTAGTGGACTGGGCACAGGTATCCTTTTGAGCTTGTCTTAATATTTCATTCTTTGTCATTTGTACCGATATGCAATTTGAACTGTAGTAGCTCGACTTGCAATGCATGTAGGCTAGAGCCTTGATCTATAATGTGACTGAGAAAGTAGAACTTTGAATAGCGTGCCTCGACCTTGAAACTTGACTTGAATGATAGAACACTTGAAGTAGTTGAATCGACTTGTAGGATGCCCATGACTTCGAAAAACGGTTAGCGCCAAACTCGAATCGACATTAAGTGGCCTTGACTTGATAGGGTTGTCTTTTGAACTTGAACTCGACTAGGTAAATTGCCATGACACGTTGAACGCCCGGATGGCGTGCCTCGTAATTTGTATCGACCATAAGGGTAAGCTGCAAACTTGTGAAATCGACTGAGAGATGTACCCTGAAAGAAAAGAGACCCTGTAGCTCGGAACTTGCCTAAGAAATATCCTTGGATTGATTCGACTAATAGCAGAACTGGATAGTATAGTATAAGTGCCCGGTAGCTTTGCTCGACCTTTATGATGCTTATTTCGGCTATAGAGTTACCTTTTGAGATTCTGAATTCGACTAACGGTTTGGATTGCCATTACTGATGAAATTATCTCTATTGTCTGTCTTTGTTGCGCAGAGGGGAGCAGCCAGCACCCGTGGCCATGGTGGTCCAGCGAGTTCGCTTGAGCTGTACAGGAGCTTGCCCGAGCGGGTCAGGGCTCTGGTTGACGTGGCAGGGTTCCGGTCATTTATCCTTACACTGACGCCTGTGAAGAGCGACCACGCTCTGTTGACGGCACTGGCTGAAAGGTGGTGGGATTCTTCGAACACCTTCCACTTGCCGATTAGAGAGATGACGGTGACTCCGTCGGACTTCGCAGCGCTCACCGGTCTGAGGGTAGGAGGAGAGCCTATTCCGTTCGACTCAGAGATGTATAGGGATCCTGAGGCTCTGGCATGGTTTTTGGGGCACGCGCCGGCAGGTGAGGCGGAGACTGTCCATTATGACCAGTTCAAGCGGTACTTGCACGGGAGGGAGCCAGACTCGGACTTGGAAGCGGAGCAGATGGCGAGGGCCTACTTGCTGTACTTGTTCGGGGCTACATTGTACCCGAACAAGCGATCCACGGTGCACCTATCCTACTTGCCGGCTCTCTATGACTTGAGCACAGCCTCGAGGTTCGACTGGGGAGGAGCAGCTCTGGGTACCGGCTATGGCTTCATGGGGGCTTTCTCGCGCGGAAAGAAAGCGACTGCCGGCTACTGGAGGGTGTGGGAGGTAAGAAACAAGGCATGTCATTTACTTACCGCTTTTCCATTTATTACACTTGTACTTTGATTTGCATATGAACTGTATTCTGATGCTTTGATTGTTCGATCATTTGCAGCTATGGGCCTACGAGGTGCTGAAGATGTACCCTCCGGAGAACAAGTGCCCGAACCTGAGGATGCTCCCCCGCGCCATGATTTGGGGTCCTATGTACAGCGGGAAGAAGAAGTCAAGAGGAAGCCTCTTAGCCTTTCGGACCTACCTCGACGAGCTGTCTGGCACTCAGGTATGCAACATGTCGAATTTGATCATTCTGCCCGTAGAATTGCTTTAATGATGTCGCTGATGCTTTACAAACTGTGCCATTGCCTTGCAGGTGGATTGGAACCCCTGGAGCAGCGCTGAGCCTGAGCATGAGTACCTGGCGCAAAGCAGGGCGGTGACTGCGAGCCGGGTGCTGTTGGAGTCGGCCTTCGGGTGGCGGTGGTACCTGGGCGACCGGGTGACACAGCAGTCACTAGGCGCTCTTGACTTCCAAGTTCCAGGGCCACTGCCTCCTCACGCCTCCCATACGGACAAGTACACCCTGGCTGAGCTGAGGCGCTTCACCGTTCCGACCAGGCTAGCTGCTTTTCTAAGGCCTGAGCGCGACTACGCTGTCTACCGGAGGCAGCACTTGGCGAGCCCGCTTGGAGTGCTGGAGCATGTTGCCGTGCAGAGTGAGGCGCTCGAGGCTGGCGAGGAGAGGCGAAGCCGGGAGAGCAGGGCAGCTCGCCCGAGAGAGAGGAGCGACTATGCCACTGCGACAGGGCTGCCCCGTCTTTCTTGGACTCTTGCGGTTCGGGACGCCAAAGGAGAAGAGGCCATAGTTCAGTTTGAGCCTGCCAGGACCGACCCGGCAGAGATCGTAGGACCGGTAAGACATTCCTTATCCCTTTTGCAGTTTCCGTATCTTACTTTCAGCATATGTGCTTGGCATTTGATTCTGACTTTGCCCAATAATTTGAATCACATGCCCCGATGGAATGGGTGCGGGAGGCGGGCTCGACTGATAAAGGCTATGGAGAAGGAGTTCCATAGGATAGCTGGCGGCGCCTCCTTGCAGTTGCAGTACCCACCTCCAGCTCCGGCTCCGCCGTGCAGCCTCAGATATAATTCTTTGTTCTGCTTTTGAATATGGCTGCTTTTGAACTTTGCTGCACTTTGCATTTCAATATATACACTATGTACAATGTATGCTAAATGTCTTGAACGACCATGCAGGGACATGCTACGGCGGCTCCTAGGAGGAAGAGCGTGCGGCCTCCCCCAGCAAAGAAGGTAGCTTCGAGCTCCTCACAGCCAGCAGCCAGGGTGGAACGGGTAGCACAGACCACTCCGGCCAGCGAGGGGCTCCAGTTCCGCCGAGAGCTGAGGAAGAGGCCGGCAAAGAAGAGGCTTGCTGAGGGACCCTCGCAGAAGAAGAGGAGAGAGGAGGAGGAAGCAGAGGAAGAAGAAGAAGAGGAGGAGACATCCCTCAGCAGTGGCTCTGACTCAGCGAGCGACCCCAGGTTCCGCATAGACTCTCGAGAGGTGGAGGACAGCGAGGAGGACGACGACGAGGACGACCTTTTTGACGACCGAGGGCTATCACCGAGCCTTAGTCTATTTTGCTGCTGCTTTGATACTTTGATGCTGATACATTGACACTTGGTACTTTGACGCTTTTGGATGGGGCCTGCGTGCCTCTTTGACCTTAGGGCGAGTGTGCCCTGCTACATTTAGTTCTACCCGGGCCGTTGTGCCGCTTGATGCTTGATATATTCCCACCGTTAGGCTTTTGACACAGTAGTATATAACATATGCATTTTCTGTTTATCGTTTTGCTTTTGCTTTGATGAATTTTGACAAAAGAAAAGGATAAATCCTCCACTAATATCCAACATGCATTGACGAATGTTCTGAATCGACAAAAGACACTTACATATGTACAAAATCAACTTAGCTCGAAGAAAAGATGGATGGAAAGGTCTTGGGATACGATACGTATCCCAGACACGCGGGGGGATACGGGAATTTTAGGCGTTAGCAAGCTAAAATCCGTCATTCCCCCCGGGGAAGGAAACTGACCCTTTTGAAAGGTGACATAGATGCATAATGACTTGCACGAGCTTCAAAAACCGATAGAAATGCCCCGGTGCAAGGGAAAACCAAGAAAAAGCTAAAAATGCCATAAAAATGGGCATAAGACGCCAAAGATGACTCGATATGGTCCCGGACTGAAACCGACACCCCCACACAGTCACATAAGTCCTATGCAACTTGTATGGTATGACAAAACTCGGCAAAAGCCCCTGAAACGAGATTTGACCTCCCGTATCCTTGATTTTAGCTTGACACGGGCCACCGAGGGTCCAAAATCTTTATCGGGCGTGGCTTTTGGAATCCGACGCTTGGCCATAGTCTTAAATGTCATTTATGACTTGTAGGAACCAACAAACGGCCAAAGCCAGCCCCGGAATTGAAAACGACCACACGGAGGCAGTAGCTGCTGCAAACTGGTTCCTGGTGAGGCCTACTGGCGTATGCCAGAAGTTGAGGGCAGTACGCCAGTAGGTGGGGACACGGACACGCCAGTTATTAACTGGCGTACGCCAGGTTCCTGAGTGCCAAATCCACTTGACTGACCAACTGTCCTTTTTCGGGGGCCACTTTGTTTTTACCCCCACACGGTTTGCACACGGTTTCTGGGTTCTCAGGAGGCAGTGTCCTTTGCAGGAGCATGATTTGGAAGCTAGCATGAGGCTTTGGATGCCTCCTTGGTGGAGACTTTGAAAAGGGCAAGGCCTATAAAGCAGAGGCCTTGCAATGGTTTTCAAGAGTGCACTGCTTCCCCCTTTTCTCCAGTATACTGCTACATTCCTCCATGGACAACCCTCTCCCAACTTTACTCAGGCCATGGCTGGCGCAATTTCTAAGTGTCGATTGGCTCAATTTTCAATACCACGGCCTTGCTTCATTCCGCTTCCTCCGACATGTGCCACTCCCGTGCAGAGTCGCCACTGTGGGCACGCGCCCCGAAAAATCGCTCGGCCTTGGGTTCCCTTTTTAAAGACTGGGCGCGGCCCTCTTTTGAAAATGCGCGGCGAAACGCCTCGATTCAGAGTCGCCACTCGGGTTTTAGCGGTGGAACACCCAAGGAACCGAACTCGAAAACTTTTGCCACGTTTGTTTGATTTGAAAAAGGCGTGGACCGGTCCGTCGTCACCTTCGATATCTGAGGTTCGGGAGCCAGGTTACGAGAGGGAAAGGGTTTTATGGCACCCCCTCTTGCCCAATCCGGAGATCGGTCTCTACTCGGGCATTTTATAAAAACATTTGCATTTTTCTCTCATTTTATCATTTCTTAGCCAGTTAGGGCGGGGGAGCAATTAATGGGGATGAAAGCGGTAACAAATTGCAGTTTATGTGACAAAATGTTTATGAATGATTCGATTGCAATGCTAAGTATAGATTGAGAACAAGCACTTAGCAACCTGAACAAACTATAGTACGCTATCTGGAAGGAGCTTGAGCAGATTCTGCCAGCATGTTCTGGCTTAGCCACTGCATGCTGACTAGACATGCGCACGCCACAAAGAGACTGGCGTACTCCACTCGTTTGATTTCTCAGTCTTTGTTTGCAATCCTCTGGGCTCTGGAGAAGGACCAGTGCACACCCAAGACAAACCACGCAGTCAACATATTACAGATCATATAATAACAGGTAGATGAAGTGGCTTTGAGCCATGAAGGAAAGCAGAACACCCCAAAAATAGTGTGGGGACAGAAAATAGGCCTAGACTAAGCTCAGACGCAAGGGCCAGTCACTGGACCCTGAGGCATACTGCCGTACGCCAGTAAATGACTGCCGTACGCCACTTTGCCTTTGATTCCCGTGTTTGGCTTTGCGTCATCTGGGCTCTGGACATGACCAGAAGAATCCCAGAAGCCTTTATATGACAGAAATGAACAAGATATGGGAAACTACCACTAAACAGTTTTAAATATAGAAAGCAGTAAACTGGTTGTTAGCATGCTAAGGTGATTGACAGGAATGAAAGTAAGCAAAAAGGAGTGACCCATGATCCCCACACCAGTATTGCACGTACTGCCATGACTGGCGTACGGCATACCATTACTGGCGTGCGCCATGTTCAACCTAGATCGATTGTCATATTTTACCAGTTTAAGGCCAGGACTGGTATCATCTACCAGCCTGGACCTTTCTGGTCCCCCTCAGGAGTTGAAAATAGAAAAGAACGTAAAGGTGGTATACCTTTTTGTATGGAGATTTGGAGGTGGTTTTGGACTCAAAGGTTGAAGATGGTGGTTTATATGATGACTGAGTTCCAGCAGGATGTGTGGAAGTGTATGACCTTCTCGTCTCTTTCAATGGATGAAAGGAGATAGAAAGCTTGAAGAAAGGAGAAGGAGAGAGATGGCACCCCTTAATGTGACTAACCCCTTGCAAATGAATGCAAGGGGGGTATTTATAGAGGAGGGAGACTGAGATCAGTTAAGGCCAAAGGGCTGTTTGGCTGGTGGGAATAGGAGGGGAGCCTTCCATGCATTAAATGCATGGGACTAGGCTTGATGGGGGATGTAGGAGAGAGAGGGAACGCCCCCGCCGAATGCAATCATCAGGGACACTGTAGCCGACGTCAGGGTGGCACAAAAGTCCTGCCCAAGTGGCTGAATAAAGTTGATTTGACTGGGTTTGACTGGCGTGCGCCACTACTAACTGGCGTGCGCCAGTGAAAGCTGGGCCAATGGTCGATGACTGACACGTGGCAGCTAACTGGCGTACGTCACCAATGTACTGGCGTATGCCAGTTTGGATTTTGCCGGGGCTGTTTGGCTCTGGTTTGAAAGGTTTGAAATGGGTTTGAAAGGGGGTTGGGACGCTCAAGGTTCAAACACACCTTTGTCCTCGATCTGTTTTCGACTATAATCATCATCGGGGAAGCAAAAGATCGACAAATAACGTTATCTGGACAGTCCAGAATGGGGTGTCTACAACTGCAAGGAAGGCAGCGCTCAAGAACACGTGGTCCATTTCATAGAATCCCTTGGGGCCCAAGAGTCGGACTCCAACTTGCGCCTCCGCGAGTTTTCAAATTCCCTTACTGCTCGCGCGCACACGTGGTACGTGAACCTGGAGCGTTACTTGATCACCACTTGGGAAGAAATGGTGAATAGCTTCTGCGCTAAGTTCTTCCAGGTATGAGAAAAGGTAACTATGATTAGCTTGACAAAGGAAGTTCAGACAAGCGGCGAAGATGTGGTGGACTATATTAAGCAATTTCAGGACCGCGTGGTTAACTGTACTGAATCAGTCAAAGAGGGTCAACTTGTCGAAATCTGTATCGAAGGAATGATGGATGAGTTCAAGATGTGCTCATTAATTTGAAATTGGGAACCTTCTCTGCTCTATTGGAGTCCACGTATAACATCCGTCACGTGGTCAAGCCAGTCAAGAAGGACACTTGGAAGGGCAAAACAGCAGGCGCCACTGTTGTTGTCGCAGACGCACCGCGAGTCCAGCAAGCCGCTGGCGGAAGAAAGCGAAGGGAGCGCGAGCTCGCACCGGCGCCAGCCTACCCTTGCAGTATGGACAAAGTAAGGGCATTGGTGAATGCATGGGTGGCTGACGGAGAGTTGGAGCTCTCCCCCGTCGAGTATGAGCCCACACGAGAAGACTGCGAAAACCCGTGGTAATGCATGTACCACTGCCACACGAAGCACCCGACCAGTGATTGTTAGTCACTGAAGAGAATATTCAAGAGAAAGCAGAGCGCTAACGAGCTGCGTATAGGACGACGCGATATCCACGTGGACCCATACTCGGCTCACGGAAACCGTGATGGAGAAGTCAACATGGTGGAATGTTACCCTTCATGTATGAAGATGAAAATGATGCAGACGGCTGCTACTATCTAGAGGATAATAAGGAAGTAGGGGCCTATATGGTCTCCTACGCAAGATCAAGGAAGAATTTGGAGACAGAACAGTGCCTACCGCGACACGTGATCCCAATACTTCTCCCAAAACGCTGCAGAATAGCACGAAATTTCGCACGTTCTTTGACGATTTTGGTTTCACCCCAGCTGTGAGGCTAGAAATCACCAAAGCGATCATCAATTTGCGGAGGTCTACCAAGAATCATGCATGTCCGTGGATGGATCTATTCTGCGGACAATCTGCTATGAATCCAACTTCGTCACTTTTTCGAATGTGGACAGAAGAGTCCCGTACCCTCATAACCGTCTAATAAATGTCACGTCCCGTGTTAAAGGAACAGAGTTGAAACAAACTTTTCTTGATGGTGGAGCCTCTACAAACCTCATGTCTCTGTCAACATTCAAAAAGCTGGGAATCCAGAACAACCGGATAGTGGAGTCACCAATTGCTATCACGGGATTCGGAGGCAATAAGAGACAGTCCTTGGGATACGTTGTGGTAGATTTAGAGGTGGGGGCAATCCGCTCGGCCACTAAGTTCCATCTCATCAACGCAGACCCAAATTATCATATCATCCTTGGCCGAAGTTGAATGCACAAATATGCAGTCATACCGTCAAGTTACCACCAATGCCTAAAGGGAGTTTGGGCCAGAAAGAAAGTTACTATTCACGCGTCAGAAAGCCCGTTTGACACTCACAAGGCCCACTTTTCAGACGCAGTGTACTTTTCGAAATTAGGAGAGGTCAATCACTGCCAAGCCGCACGGGGTAAAGATACCAAAATGGGAAGATATCAAGGAGGAGAAGCAAGAACCGCGTGAAAGAGGTCCATCCGCGGGAGAAGTCGCCACCCCCAGAAAGATCACGAAGCTGAAGGAAGGGGGCAAGACAACATACTATTTATGACGGTCCATCGAGGCAGCGGTTGATCATGAAACCGCTGGCCCCAGCAGAACATGTGCTGCACTAGAGGAGGAACTCATCCAGAAAATCGAACCCGCGCCAAAGTGCATGTAGGACGAACCCAAGCCACAACAGGAGGTGTTGGAAGAAATCGACCTCAACGATGGAGTTGCCCCCCATCGACCGATATTCATAAGTAAGGCACTGAGCGGAGAAATCCGCGCGAAGTTGATTTCACTATTGCGCAATAATTCCGATGTCTTTGCATGGCACTATGAGGAAATGATAGGCCTAGACCCAGAACTGGTAACACACCATCTGGACGTCTTCCCGAACTCAAAACCAGCAAAGCAGTCCTAGTGGAAGTACCACCCCGATTTGGAGGGCAAATCAAGGAGGAAATTGAAAAGTTAAGAAAGGCGGGCTTTATCTACCCGATACAGTATCCCGAGTGGTTAGCAAACATCGTACCCGTCCCGTCAAGAAGAAGAATGGTCAAATCAAAGTATGCGTTGACTTCCACGACTTTAAAAAAGCGGTATGGTCAAAATCACTAACCTTTGACCAGAGAAGACTATTTGAACTCCCATTTAGCGGCGGACACGTGGTGGTATAGTCTGCGCGGGGAAGAGACTTCGGTCAAACTTTTTTCGGAAGAAGGAGGTTTGACCGCCCAATAAGAAAAGAACACGTGTACAAAGATGGAAGGGTCAATCCCGCGGAAAGCATCCGCGGAAGGTGCAACTCTTGCGGAAGCCCATCTCCTCTGCGGAAAATGAGGAGTAGATCCTGATATTATGCCAACAGCAAACAACCACGGGTGAACCCTCCCTCGCGGATCAAATGAAGTCTGCCAATTGCGAAGAAAGATTCGATTGAATAGTCCCTAGAGTGTCGTTATTCGGACCGCAAGGCGGGGTCCGGAAGGAGCTCCGCAGGAGGGACACAATCGCCGCGAGTCGTGACCTCGCTCCTGCAGGAATTGAGGGATTTCTTGTGGCTTGTTGGCTTGGGACGGAGGTTTCGTCGTGGAGAATCGAGTCCCCCCGCGGAAAAAAGTCCGCGGGAGGACGAGATTCTCTAAGACCCAGAGATACAGCCGTCCTGGGCCTGACCTAGGACCAGGTGCCCTATAAATACCCCTGACATTCCTCCTGATTATAGCAGAGTTGACTTTTTCTGGAGAAAGATTGTGTGAGCACTGAATTTGAGAAAAGAGAACATTCTTCCCCAGAGAAAAGGTGACCTCACTCATTCAATCCGGGAAAAACCAGACGTCGGCCACGCGGAAAGATATAAGTTACACGCTACCTTTGTCTCTTATGTACCTCTTGCTCTCTCCTTCACCCCACAAGATTAACCCTCTTTTCCTCTCACTGACCATCGACCAATCGAACCTCTCCAGCTCACACGAGATCGATACGTAGGTAGTTCTCGGCGGATAACATGAACCTACACCTGTGCACATAAGAAAAGTTTATTTTCGACTTCCAAATGATTATCTTACTCAACGTAAATCACAAAAATAACCGCCTTGCAAGACTGAGTTTTTATTTTCATGAATTAACTTCAACTTTTATGCTAATCTTTAACTCAAACAAAGTAAATTCAAACCTCCCTATGGATAAAGGCTGCAACACGCATTGAATTTAGTTCAATGCAACAACAAGAAGACCAGCGAATTTTGAACATCAAAATAAATGCATAATCTGTAGATGTGGGAAATTTTTTTGTTTTTGAAGTTGAATATACTGGTCATCCCAAACAGATCAATAAAACTAATTATTTTCATGTGGGTAAAATAATTTATTCTATCAATTCATCCTCAATTGTAGATGCCAAATAGTCCAATGACTATTCTATGGGTGACTATACTTAATATTGAACACCGTAATATTTCAAGATGCTGCGGCTAATCTCAAAATATAACAAAGTTCAAATCACCTCAAAAGGCATCAACTACACTTTAATGGGATAACCATCATATGTTCACTATCATCCCATGGTAGTGAGATGGTTTCATGATCAAAAGCTCGAACATAAGAGTAAGTATGATCAATAATATTCCATTTGCCTTAAATCAGTTCAAGCATACAAAGTTCATGGCATATAATACGTCGAAAATAGTTTCTTTCTCCTGTTCTGAAACGAGGATGTAACTTATGCCTAGAACTTTATATGCGTCAAAAAATATTAGTCAACAAAAACTTGAATTTTCAACATATTTAAGTTCATATCCCAATCGATCAAAACATTTTTTTTATCCACCATACTTGATTAGGAACATGCCTTGCAGTCATAATATATAGCACATAACGATAAATTCGTTCCTAAGTACTAACTCTTCTTGTTCGCATAGGTGTCCTATCTCCAACTAATGAGCCAAAGGCAAAAAGATTGGGACACTCAGCAGATTTTCATTTTGTGTGTGATCAAACATTATTATATGTGCATCCAAAAATGGATCACGGGCTGAGACCTCTCTATCATATATACGAAACTAAGTTTCACCCGATCATATTCTGCAACAAATAAGCGTAAAGAATATTATTTGTATGCTGAACAATATGGACTAGAGGAGGCTCTGATACCACATGTAAAATAAATAATACACATACTAGTACACGTAGCGGAAGTAAATTGTACTGCCTCTAGTCATTGTTATTCAAGTGGAACACCAAACTCACACAATCTAGATTTAGGTGTCTTCCAATCTATGCATGTCTTGAGTGCCTTGATAGATGGATATCATAGGCTTTATATAATGCTAGGCTAGGAACCCTTAATCTCCTTACGAAACCTTATAGTTTCCCTCCATCAAAGAAACTAATTAATTAAACTAGTTAAACTAATATAATGGTGAAAGTGGGAAAGTCAAGATCTTCTTTAAACCACCACTATATCTATAATTGAAGTGGGCCCTTAAATATTTCTTGATCACAAAAGAGAATCATGAATTCTGTTTGTAAGTTATTCAGTGCTAAGTACATGAACTATACTTGTCTTTTATCTGAATTGCTGCTTTTCATCTAGGATTAGAAAGAACTGATGCGTGTAGTACTGTTGCAGAAACATGGCCATTGGCAACAGAAGCAGCAGATCCCATTGCATGGGTGAAGTTGTAGCTGATACTTGGATCCACTTCCATCACTCCTTCCAAAACCTTCACCACGGTCGACATGAGAGGCCTTTTCGTGTGATCATTTTGTAAACACCAAGCTGCAATTCTTATCATTCTCAACATTTCTTCTCGATTTTCAGGAATCTCCTCGTTCAAATTCTCCACAATGTCAAGTAATTGATCCTCCCTTGCCTTCTTCTGCATCAAACTGAGTAGATGTTTGCTGGATTCTGATCTGGTTCCATCTAAATTTCTCCTCCCGGTAACTATTTCGAGGAGAACAATCCCAAAACTGTAGATGTCAACTTTTATTGTGATTTTTGAATGGCCGCATTCTGGAGCAATATACCCAGGAGTTCCTCTCAAAGTGATCAGGACCTGGCTATCGTCCCTGTCTACTAGCTTAGATAACCCGAAATCTGAGATTTTGGCGTTGAAATTTGCATCCAAGAGAATGTTGGGTGGCTTTATGTCAAGGTGAATGATTCTCTGTCTGCATTCTTCATGCAAATAGGCCAACCCTTTGGCTATCTGGTGAATAATCTTCCTACGGGTTTCCCAATCGAGACAAGGTTTTTGGTCCCTATGGAAGATCCATTTGTCTAAAGACCCATTACTCATGTACTCATATACGAGAAGACAAGATTTCTCTGCAGAAAACCCCACCAATCTCACCAGATTAAAATGGTGGATGCTGCCAATTGTTTCAACTTCTGCTAAGAATTCCCTAACTGCGTGGCCCACTTTATATAACCGCTTCACTGCAATCTCAGAGCCATCTGGTAACACTCCTTTGAACACTGAGCCAAACCCACCACCACCAAGCCTCTCCTCAAAATCCCTTGTTGCAACACGAAGTTCCTCATGTGTAAACATTTTCTGTGAGAAATTTTTCGTAGAAATTTGCAAATCTTTGTATCCCAGCGCAACCAATGAGCCCTCCACTTTTGTTTTTCCAACAAACCTCCTTTGCCGCTTCCAGATTAGAATAAACATTAGGCCTAAAAGTAGTACTAAACCCGCAACAGCACCAATAATGATCCCCTTGATTTCTTTACCCTTCGAAAACTCAGAAGCAGCAAGTCTGAGATAAAGAGTTCCTCCATTACGATCACTTCTACCATCACTTGGTGAGAGTTGCGCATTCACAAATTCCCCCATCCAAATCAAACACCCGTTATAATAATCATAGGAATAAGCAGTGCAATTGCAGTAATTCAAGCAGGAAGATGCACATTCGGCAGCCCTACTAGAAGCAACAGATTGTGAATTATCAGGCAATCCCACGTTTGTATACTCATAAAACTTATCCGTCGACTCCTGATTAGCAACACTTGTATTCCCACACTGCAAGTTATTTGTCCTCGCACACCCACCAGAATAATCACCCAAATCCCAATCACCAACCGACTTAGGACTAAACCCTTTCAAACAATTGCAGAGGGGCTGCCGCTGTGTAATCTGACTGCAAGTCCCAAATGCCCCACAAAACGCATAAACCTCGCACTGCCTCGGCTGCGACCAAACCAAGTTCCACTCCCGGGTGGATTCCAACCAAGTCAGTTGCTTGATTTGCCCCGAAACATCCATAATAAATCGCGATATAATCCTAGGATCTTGCACAATATACAAAAAAATAACTCTCATTCTCATTATCAACATAGCTGAAATTGTAAATATGATTGGACTTCATCTCTGGGATCCAACGGAAAATCTGCCCATTCCATATGCCACTGGTCCAATACCGTTCTGACCCATTCCAGGATATCACATACTCAATGGTATCTGCTTTGAAACTCAAAGAAAACAGACCTTGAGATGGGTCTTCCGAATTTTTCCAAGAAGTTAGATTCTGGTGAGTCTTAGTTATCTTATTATACCCAATCTTACTACCAGGCAACCAAGTATTAACAGGAAAATCAAAACTTTGCCAAATGGGTTGAGTTGAATTAGACCCATCTGTCACAACCAAATTACCATCATCCCCAAGGACAGCCACCACAGAACTTGAAGCGGTGGAGTTCTGATTTGTGGACCAAATGGGTATCTGTGACTCATTGAGAAGAACTAGATTGCCATCCATGATTTTTAACACTGATGAGTACTTATCTGAGATGGGTTTATCCCTATTTGCTACCCAAGCTATGGATTGAAGAGAAACTTTATTGTACACAATACATATGTAGTGGTTGGAGGAGTTATCTGGTAGGTTGTAGAAACCCAATTTGAAGGTTCCATTTGCTGAGACAAGGGTTTGGTCCCCGGAGAGAGACTGGTTTGCAGAGATGGTGTCGGATCCATGGGAGATGGGAAGGTTGAAAGTGAAGAACAGGAAGAGAAGTGAAAAGATGAAATATGAGTTGGTCCTGACACCCATATCTCTGCCCTGAATTTTGTGCAGAGAGGGGGAGAGAGAGAGAGAGAGAGAGATTTGATTCGGTTCAGATCACAAGGAAGAGGAAAAGGGATTTGCTCTCAAAAAGGGTCATGCAACGAAAAAATTTTCAGTGCCGAGCGGGTACCATGTGGTGCCCGCTCGCGCATCCGAGCCGTCCATTACGTGTTTGGACGTCTCAGATTTGGAGAGAGAAAAGGAGAAAGAAAGTGTTGAGATAGGATGAGAGAGAGTGTTTTAATCCGAGCCGTCCAAAAATGTATCGGACGGCTCGGGCGTGCCGAGCGGGTGCCACGTCGGCAATACCCGCTCGGCACTGAACAATTTCTCGCATGCAACACAGCTCATGTCATCTCATGCTTTGAATTTAGCATCCATTTTATAGCCACACAGTTTATGCATGCTTACACAGACATCCAAATACATGTTGAAGTTTCACAACACCAGTGGTGTAATTTGTCAAACCCAACAATTGTGTAAGTATGCATGCGAGTGTGTAAAACTGCATGTGATTCTAAATTTATTCTAATTTCAGATAGTAAAATTAAGAGTAAAATTAGTTTTCGGTATTCAGTACTTCAAAAAAAATTAAATGTTGGTTTAACTTATAAAATTATTTAATTCCAACGTTATATATTGGAGGGATGCAAAACAACATATGAAAAATTGAGTAAATAGCTGAATTTTGCAGAAAATGAGAAAAGCAGGAGTTGGAGATGCTCCCATGGATAGAAGAGGACAAAGGGTGGGACCTAGTCCAAGTCAACCACGCTTGTTGAATTTGATAATTTGACTTGCGTAATTTGTGCGACTTAGGCACGGTAATGTGCACTATCCGAACCGTTTGTTCAACAATTCAACGATCCTACTGTGTAGGGGCACCATCCCCAATCCCGTAATTTGCAACCTTTTCTTTTTCTACTATAGGGAAAATAGGAAAATACACTTTCCCCTTAGTCTAGACCAAGGGTACAAATGTGACTCTACGGAATAAGAAGCTGCTACTACTTTAGGCAAAATTGATCAGTAACTCGGGGGAACAACATGTTAGGGGCGGACTCTTTAATCACGACATATTTTTGTAATGTCTATAAACATAGTCGTACATCTCACTAGTGATAAAGTAATATGGGATGACACGTGACCATGCTCCAGAAGCACAAATGAAAAAGTATGAGATGACACGAGGCTACACCATCAGAGTACCTAATGAGGGTTCCTTACTTCAACTCGTTTATTTCTCATCCATAGGCTTTCATATCTTTAGACTTTCACCCCGTTTCACTAAGGAGAATAATAATGAAAATCTTAGCGAAATGGAGCTTTAATTATTGGTTGTCAAAAAGTATTCTTTTTTTTTTTATGTTTTTCCTTGTATCGAGATAGTTGGCAATGGGCCTCGTTTAGTCCGCAAATGTAACGGTCCCTATGAAATGTTCGTGGCCGCAAGTTTGGACAACAGAAATAAATGTGAACACAACTACACATGTGCACTACTACAAAAATAGATAAAGACCTCGATCATTTGGTGTGATCTTTCACTTTTTATCTCGCATTTAAAACCGTGGCCTATCAAGGTGTAATTAAAAGTCTCTATCTTTTAATCACAGGATAAAAACCGTGATTAAAACTCATTAAAACCGTGACTAAAAATATAAAAACTATGATTAAAAATGACAAAATCGTGACCTTTAATAGCTTAACATCTCAGTTTTATTATAAAACCATGGTTGTTTAGAGAGAAATAATCTCAATTAATTTTTGAAAAAACCGAGATTAAAAGTTGCGTTTTCCTAAGGAAAAAAATTCCACATTATTTCTCCAAGAGGGTTTTGAACCCAAGTCTCTTGAGTTTTGCATAGAAGCTTTAACCAACTGCACCACATATACTTTTCAACATATAATTGAAATATTTAATATAAAACGTATGCGTTTAACATTAAAATATATTTCGAACATCATGTTGAACCTTTAAATATTAAAATTAGCAATTTTGATAAACATGAAAGTTGTAGCGCTTTGTGTTATTGTTTAAACTCAATTTGAATTATCTCAATTAATGGAGTTTTGAACATAGAGTTATACTCGAAATACATTTGGAGACGAAACGCAACCTTCGTAAATTTTGTCACCAAAGGTACTCATTTGGCGACGAAATATATTTTCATCGCCGAAAGTGCTCCATTTTGTGACAAAATATTTTTTGTAGAATGGTTGAGAGTGACATTTATTTAGGGATATTGCACGAGGAGTCGATTAAGGGGTAAGCGACTTTCAACTTTTCCTCTATAAGAGCTTTCATCTCAAGTCTAAAAAAAATGTTCTCTAACTTACGACCTCAGTTTCTAGATGACTGAGATTAAAGGTTCTTTTTATCTCAGTTTTTCCGAAATTAGATATATTCTTTCATATACAATCTCAATTTTTGGAAAACGAGGTCTATTCTTAAAGTTACAATCTCACTTTTAAATTACTAAGATTAAAAAATCTTTTCATCTCAGTTTTTTTCGAAACGAGATATATTCTTTCATATATATTCTCAGTTTTTTTAGAATGAGATCTATTCTTCAAGTTACAATCTCACTTTTTAGATTATTGAGATTAAAAAATCTTTCTATCTCAGTTTTTTCGTATAACTGAGATTAAAACTATAGTCCATAACATTTTATTACGTTTTTACAAAAAGTGAGATCTTTTTAATTTTTGGACCGTGATCTTTATACCATTTTGTAGTAGTGGTGGTTTAGATCAACCACCACAAAAGGAAGAAAGATGACCACACATGTGGTGTGTCTATTAATTTTTCTTTCGACGAGTATGAGTGTTCGGACTAGCATACACATACCTCGATTAATTCCCTCTCTGGTTCGGTCAAAGACAAGCCATCTACGTCGGGCTAAGATATTCAAAAAAAATTCTTTCTTAGGCCTAACATTTGATTAATTATACGGGAAATATACTCACCAACCAACCGGACGTAACCTTTGGATGGGTCTTCGAAATTTCGCTTGCTTGCAGTTAGGCTTACCTTACTAGCATGTAATCAGTCACATCCCAGTGTGCAAGATTTTCTTAACAAAAAAAACAAGTAAACAGCCTCGAGTCAAAAAAATTTTGCTTTCTTCTGTAAAACTCGTATTTTATAATCGGACTTGCACGACGCTATTATCCTACTTTATTTGGCTGGTCGATCTTAAGAAATCTCATAGTTACAAGGTGAATAATTTACTTCCATTTTGGGATAAATCTGCAAAACTAAAAAATTATGATCAAAAGAAAATAAAAATTAGTAAAGATAAAAACTACTAAACATTTACTCCCTCCGTCCCTTTTTAAGTGGTCTACTTCGTAATTTCAACTTATTAAAAAGACATCATCATTATATCTTTCACATCAACTTTTTCCTTTACTTTCCCTACTTACCCATCATCATTACACTTTTACTCACTTATTTTTTAAAATGGAATATACTTTTTAGGGACAAAATAGACAATACACCAATTTTTACCCACTAACTTTACAAAATGGACACTTATTAAAGGACAGCCCAAAATGGAATACTGGATTCTAAATAAGAGACGGAGGGAGTAGTATTTTTGCCTTTAGTGTCGTCTTATATGATCTTTTCCCAAATTCAGTCCGAATGTTTAATTTTTTGTAAAATCTTTTTGGGAGGTGAAATGCAAGTGTGCTGTTTCGTGTGGAAAGTTATGTAAATATCACTTTCCATGTGATAAAACGTCTTTTTTGATTGTGCAAGTTGAGGTTCACAATTGGGGTCATTAATAAAGTCCAAACCAACGACACCTATATTTACATTAGATCACGAATTAGCCTTCTTTAATAAATAAGATAACATATCAATTCTAATCTAATTTGGATTTGTATAGGGCTTGTAATTTTCATATTATCTTATCCAAATAAGAATCAAAACTTACAGTTTAAATTATTTTTTTATAGCTATTCAGAACACTCTTACTTCAGCAAAGACCTATTGATCACCAGCAAATGCAGAAGGCCGCGTGTGAGTGACCTGATCCTAAAAGTGTGAACAGTTTACACACTATCGCAGATATGAATTCACTTTGAGAGAATTTCATGCTCCTTTTACAAGTATCGAGAGCTTTTTTGCACATTAATTGGTTTCAAAAAAGCAATCTTTAACATGTTTAATTATTAAATACAGATATATTAGGAGTTTAGGAGTACTTAACAAAACCAAAAAAAAGCAAAAAAGGATCAGATATTTCGTAGGTATGACCGTATCTTGGAAAATTCTCGGTCAAAAAAGGAAAGGAATTTGGGCCATAATTAAGTTTCAGGAATTTGGACAAGGTTTGATCAATTGAGGGTCAGAAAATACATTTTACCAAAAAAAACGGAGATGGAATCGTACGTCAATGGGTAAATCGACTTCTCAGTTCGCGTCTAGATGGGAAATGAGAAATGCTGACAATCAAGATAAATGGTCGAATCGACCGCTCTGCATCTGCTCAACGGAGAGCTGTTTGCAAAGATGGAACCAGGAAATCTAATGACGACGGCCACCACGACAAATATTTTAAAAAATGCAATTATTATATGTGAAAAAAAAATTTATCCCCCACTTATGTAGTCTCGTCACTACTAGATTTTTCTTCTTATTTTTTATTATATACTAGTCATAAATCTTCTATTTTTTTTCAAGAAAAGAGACCCAAAAGCATTCTAAACTAAATTCAATGGGCCAAAGTGAAATAATATAAATGATGATGTGTAATTAAGAAAAAAAAAACTCCACATTCTAATCCTAAAACACGTTAATCTAAAAAATTAAGGGAATTTAATTGTAATGTCAATCCCCAAATTTATAATGTCACTTCCAAAAAAGAGTGCGGTTATCAATTTTGGAAATCCATATAGGGATTTGGGAAGTGATATTATCGATACCCAAAATTAAAATTAGTCTTTTTTCATACTCCATGTGCAAATAACAAACATCATTTACGATAGTTTTTGTTATGTTATTTTAATTTTTTTTGGAGCCGATGACTATTAATATTGTAATGTATCTTTTTATTTTTCTAGTATACATTTCGCCACTGCTAGGATAAAATCCTAGTTCCGTCCCTGACTGTTCGGCAGCATCCCTGGATCCTTAGATGGACACCCCGATAGCAATTCTACCCATTGTTCAGAATAACTTTATTGGAGTTCTTTCCAGATCAATCTCAAATCCTGATGATTCCCCTTTTCGATATGCATATCTAATCATGAATCGTCTTAATTTCATAAGGTGTCCGACAGCATTGATTTTATTGCCTTCCGAAATAAAATGAAATAATAACGATAACGATAACGATAAAAAGAATGGCAACAAGCAAATTCTACCTTTTGTATTTGTATAATTGTCTCTCTAGCTCATTGGAAATCTTGCAAGAACTCTTTTATCTACCTATGAAGTTCGGTACTTAATTAGTTAGACAACCAGCAATAAACATGTGTGATCCACGCCTAATTAGCACATTTATCTAACTTTGCATGCTAATTTTGTAGTACAAGAAAATATTCCAGAAATCATTGAAAATACACAAATCTAGACACAGATGTGTCTAAAATTAACCAATATATACAAACTCTACATGATCTAAACACAAATATGGCCCGAATCGTCCAATGTGTGTGGACTTCACATGATCCTGACGCATATGTCTCCAACGGTCCTATGTATGTAGACCTCACATCTATTGTGCAAGAGCCACATGCATCAAATGGTTTCGAACAAATTTGGGTTTGTGCATTTTCATTTTCTTTTATACCGTTGCTCCCGGTAACAAATTGGTACTAATAAAAAAGAATGATAACAAATAAATCAAAAATCAAAAATAAATTAGAATCATGCCACGTGGCACTAAGGAGACCTCTCCTTACTGACCTACCCATTTACTTGATTATACAGTATATATGTATACTTCAACATTGCTTCAACTGTCGCAAAGATGGAACGATTTTCTTAGATTTTTTATATTTTAATTAGTCATTTCGCTATCAATAAAAAAAATAACTTATGGTTCAATATTAGAATAACTTATCTAACTAACAAAACTTTACCAATTTAGCTGATTTTTTTCTATAGAAATTGATTAAAAAACAAAGCCTTATAAAGTGATCATAGATTAGATTATCGGGTGCATTTTTATGTAAAAGTGACTGGTGCACTACGAAATAATAGAACTATTAATGCATACCCAAGCCTACCATATAAAAACGGGCTTCACTTTATATTTACAAATCCAACCCAATTAAAATTTTATTTTTCAAACCCGTCTAACTAGTCCATTTATTTTCTCTACACATACTACTCAATTTCTCCAAAATACAGTATAATTCTCCGAAAAACATAAATCAAGTACCATACCTGTCACAAGTTAGAGTTCATAGAGCAGAATTAGTGCCAAATGTGGTAGTTACTTTGGATTTGTCAAATTTGTTACATCATCCAGACCAATAGATATATGCATCGAAAAGAGGATTGATCATGACTTTTCAGGATAGCATTTCTAAGGATAGAGGTTGTCATATGGCTAGTCCAAGAAAGCGCGGGGCTCATAGGCGGAAATCAAGGCTAAAGGATCTTGAGGATGTTCAAAATTTTCAGGCCTCCAAAAAATATGCAAGACCTAAGTGCAAAAAATCGCATATCATTGAGGATTGTTTCATCAATCATCATGGGTTTCAAGCACCACATCATGTGTTATGCTAGTATCCTTTATCTACTCATTATTCTCTAATTGTTTTTCGCAGGTGTCAAAGTGGTTTTATTCTCGTATGTGTTCGTTAAGCTGCTTTTGAAATCCTATCGGAGTCGGCATTCTCTTATTGTTGATTTTTTTTTTCTTTCTAGTCGTCTCCCCTATAAGGTCTATTTCTTGTGCTTTATCCTTATGCTCAATGAATTTCTTACTTTATCCTTATTTCTTGTACTTCTAAGTTCTAACAAAAGTTTTTAAAAAAGGAACCAATATTGTACTATTAGAACCTTAATTTGTACGTAGTGTGTGAATGATAAATAATTTCTCCGTCCCCAATTGTTGGCCTTGTTTTGGATAATCTGACCCACATGCAGATAACAAAAACTTTATTCTTGCAAATAATTTTCTGAAATTTTTTACCCTGAAAAGTACTAATTCAAATCTCTTCAACCGTGGAAAAAAATTACCGTAATTTTTGTTTTTTTGTTTTTTTTTTTTGGCAAACACATTATATTTTTAATTTCTTCTTGGTACAATAGTAATAATTGTGAACAGATAAGAGTATAAAAGAAGAAAAACAATGTTGACCAGATCAATGCTTCAGACCTTTTGAGTTCTTTTCGTCTTTCAGAGATTTTTCTAAAAGATGTTCATTCCGGGATCCAAAGGAAAAGTCAATTGAGCGATGCAAAGGGAGAAAGTGCCACTTCTTACACACCATAAAAGACATGCTACGGGTGATTATTAAGTGCTCCTAGAGCACTAACATGTGATGGTTGAAGAACTTTTTCCATTACACATATGTGTTGGAGCCACATATTTAGTGGTGGAGTCTACACAAATACGTGGTGCTGAAGGTTCTTAAACCATCATGTAACAGTGTCGGTGCTTCAAGAACCAATAATAATTTTTCCATATCTGCCCCTCTTATCCTCAAATTGCCACAAATCAAACCCAAAATCTACGTTTCACATAAAGTCTATGACGAATCAAATACCCCATTTTAATAAGCAGCCATGACAGGCCTATTTGGGTATTTTTCATTGACGTGTCTGGATATATTCAATTAGGGAAGAGATTTATTGTAATGACCCGAATTTTCATGTCAATTTGTTTTAACATTTTATTATAATTCTTTTATTAAATTTTTTTTTATTAAAGTGATTGTATTATAATTACGAGCTAGCCATTAAAAACCCTTTTGATATCATATGATTTTATTTTATTCTGTCCATATCTTGAACCTTGATATCCTTATACCCAACTATTATAGAACCCTAGTCTTCGGTTCGTGATCCTAACAATCTAGGAAAGGATCTGGAAAAATCTAGAAAAAGATTTGAGAAATCTAGACTAACATTTGGTTGGATTTTATTAAGATTTCGATAGGATTAGATTAGATTGGATAAGATTAAGGTGGATTGGATTTGATAAGATTTGATTGAGATTAGGTTAGATATGATAAAGATTTGTTTGGATATTATTGGATATTATTAGATATTATAAGATTTTGTAAGATTATGATCTTATCCTTTGGAATCTACTGGATTAAATATCCCTTAAAAATTCTTGGCATCAAATCCTAGATTTTATTACTATAAGAATATTCTCGGTATTAAACCCTTAGATTTTATTGGATTTTATTAGATATTATAAAGATTTTGTTAGATTTTATTGGATATTATAAGATTTTATAAGATTTGATTAGATATTGTTAAGATATAGTTGGATTTTCTTAGATTTGATTTGGATATTATTAGATTTGATTTGGATATTATTAGATTTTATAAGATATGGTTATGATTATATAAGATATGGTAATGATTTCCTAGATATGATTTAGATTCCCTCCACTAGTATAAATAGGCCTCACCCGTTCCCCTCCATTCCACGCGCCACCAAGGAAATAAAGGAAGGAGAGAGAGAGAGAGAGAGAGAGAGAGAGAGAGAGAGAGAGAGTTCAATTCCACCACCATGCCGCCTTTCCTACACCACTCAAAACCATTAGTCGATCTTTAAAATTCCCAATTCGTAGTTCAAAGAAATTATTTTTCTTGTCATCAAATTCCAACCGAGGCGACGTCACTCCGTTTCGACTCAACGAATTCGTAGCCGCTCTACCGCCAAGAAAAACGGTAGAAACCTCCTATCTGCTCACCTAAGTATAATGTTGATGTGCTACGTGTTTAACTATTTATTAATTATTTTTATGATATCACATGATTAAATTGTTTAAGTTGAGAAGTTGATTTTACAAATTTCATGTTTGTTGATAAGTTGTGATATAATTTCTAATGTTGTCAAAAATAGAAATGCATGAATTTAGTGATTTATTATTATCGCATGATTTGTAGCAAGCTTTGAAAGAATAATGTGAACGCGCGAAATGATGCATGTTTACGAGACACGAGAAACGAGAAATGTGAAAAAGATTAATGATTGTGTGAGCATGAGAACCCGGTAGGTCCATTAAAGATGGTCAGCAGAATCATGACTCAAGTGTGCGTGCGTGAGCATGAGAACCTGGTAGGTCCTGAAAGAATGGTTGGCGGAATCATGGCTCGGGTGTGCGTGTGTGAGCATGAGAGCCCGGTAGGTCCTAAAAGAATGGTCAGCGGAATCATGGCTCGGGTGTGCATGTGTGGCCTAGGAGCCCGGTAGGTCCTGAAAGAATGGTCAGCGGAACTAGTGCCGTGTATGTGTTATGAAATGGAAAATGTGTAAAGACTGAGAACCCGGTAGGTCCTGAAAGAGACGGTCAGCGGAATCAGTACTTTTGGGTGGCAAAATCTGAATTTAGCCTGGGAGCCCGGTAGGTCCTGAAAGATGGTCAGCGGAACCAGTGCTCGAGAAAATAAAATGAAAAGTGGAATCGATACTTGAAAAATGATGACACGATTTACGATATGCTGCGATAACTCTGAAAGACACTGACACCTTTGGTTATTGTGTGATGCTAAATTTTTTTGAGTACTGCTATATGTACAGAAAAGAGAGGAGAGAGATCGTACCGACGGCCGCCGGTGGGCCGTCTCCGGCCACCGGACGGCCGATCCAAGCCGTTCAAAAATTCTATAAAAAAAAACCAAGGGGCCTTACGCGGGAATCAATGTCATCCGAGGTGTGTAGGGTGCTCCGATCAAGCACCCTACACACCTCGGATGACATTGATTCCCTATACATATGCACACGAAAAGGGGTGCTCCGATCAAGCACCCTACACACCTCGGATGACATTGATTCCCACGTAGGGCCCCTCGGTTTTTTTTTTTAGAATTTTTGAACGGCTCGGATCGGCCCTTCCGGTGGCCGGAGACGGCCCACCGGCGGCCTTCGGTACGATCTCTCTCCTCTCTTTTCTGTACCTGTATCATTTTCGAATTTTTTTTTAGACATGATAAATTGTTATATATTATTTTTGTTAGTGTATGGGACATAGAGGTAGGAGTTAGCTATTGGGCTTAATTGCTCACGGTGTTACTTTTGTGACCCTGGCATCTTATGCCAGAGTTTAGAGACGAACATGGAGGATTTTATAATTTGAAAGAGTTCAGTGCTGAGCAGAATGATGCAGAAGAAGACGGCTTGAATTTATTTTGATGATGTAATTTATTTGTAGAGAAAATAGGGCCTAGAAGCATTTGAAAATACAATGTATTTTGGAGTTTATTTATGGAAAATAGCGGGTGTTACATTTATGGAGGGATGGAAAAGTAAAGCTAAGAGAAAATCTAGGAGCAAAACTTCCAGACACAATTATATTCGGAGCCGTTCGATATTATATGTGAGACAACGTGCATCAAACGGTTTCGGACGCAATTGTGTCTGACGTGGTGTCTTGAAATTGTATTCCTAACATTGCTCAAAATCTAACCACCGTCTCCAATATCTTCTAGACTTCTACAATAGAATACTGGGGAATAAAGAAAAAAGTGACAAGGCATGAATAATATCATCCTTCTGCAAAAGTTCCTTCCCAAGGTTCCGAATTCAGTTTCCTATCGTTGTTTAAGTTCTTTTTCCTTCTTATTTGTGATGTTTTCAGCTTTCGTTTTCATACGATTTCTTATTTTTCCTTTTCCTTTATACTTTCATGAAAATTTGTAGTATATATTAAACTATCAAGATAAAAAAAGAAGTATGTATTAATCTATACTACTCCTTTTAAATGTACGAAGGTGTTTCTTACTTTTTATTTTTCACAAATGCCCCTAAACATTTGCTATTAGTACTTGCCCAACCCTACGTCCTCTTCCCCAACCGACACTGCTCCAACGGATTTGATACAAAACAACGACAGCCTCTCCTGGCTTCCAAAGTACACGACTCACAAGGCAGGGAAACAAAAAACGCTACCCAAAATTGCTCCACCGCTCTATTCTTCCCATCCACTGAAGTTTGGCAGCCGACAACCAAGGGCGCCGACTACCCCATTCACATACTCCGCTGCACGACAAAGTGATTCTACGCAGAGGGAGAAAAAAAAACATACCAGACTGTTTCAAACAGAAACCCAACTTTCGTCCTTGCCTCTAATTGCAATCACTTTCCCCTTTGAATGGACCACTATGTCGATCATAATTCAAGGAACATAATCACCCACATGTATCGAATACGAATCCACAAAAGTGTTCTACGTTAATTACCCACTATGTCGACCATAATTTTCGCACAGAAACTGTTTGATGAAAGGTTCCTTTTTAATTATTTGGCTTATAGATGGTTTGGTGAAGAACATTTGAATGTGGCATAGAAAGGGTTGCGAGAGCCTTATAATTGTTCTCCTATAAAGCTTCATCAAACATCATGTAGGTGTATACATAATCTACCAAGCAAGACACAAAATTGCTAGTGACATAATTCATGCATATTCAAGAGGCAAGTAAGATATATAGCATTGCGTATATCCCCAATACAAATTATGAAGATAAAAATTATTTAGTTTTCAGTTAAATAAAGCCATTGTGGCTCTGTCATCTTATGACTTTGTACTTCCCTCACTTTCATCTCTATTATTAGTTTTCTTTTCTTTTCTATTGCATTTTTCATCAACATTTGGGAATAGCCAAGTATTGGGGATCATCGTGGCTCTGTCATTTTATTTCTTCATACTTACTTCTCTCACTTTGATTGTTATTATGATTTTCCCTCTTCTTTTCGAATAGCAAAGTATTTGGGTGGCATTCAATGTAACTCCATCTATTAGACTATTAGCCTTATAGAAAATGAATTGATGTATTCTAGAAAGGATTGCGAAAACTTTATAAATGTATCAAGATTAGTACTCATAGTGGAACTGTATCTGTGAGATAGACAAACTGGTGATTCTGATCAATATGTGTATATGTGACAGACACTCTCATTTGAAAGCAAGAATTGAAGTAATTGATTCATGCACTTATTTTTGGGTCCGCAATTGATTCATGCACTTGGTGGTTCATTGCGCTTTCTCTAGGGCTATGTGGTTGGCTTCTCCTTTGTCAGTGGACACCTAAACATAAAACTCACCGCTTAAAAAAAAATATTATGTCATAGAAATCTCAGCAATGGTACTTAACGAAAGGAAAGAAAGAAAGAAAGAAATCTCATCTATGGTACTTAGTGAAGTAAACGTAGCAATCCCAATGTTAGGCCAAAGCCACAGATTAAATAACCCAGAAATGTATAAACAACAACAAAACCACCAAACATATTGATAGGAACCTAAATCAAACTAAAAATTATCTAACTACACTAAGTTATCAAAAAAATGTGCAATGCACGTGCACAACTATGCAATGTGGCCTTAGGACTAACAACCCACCTTCTACCCATGCATTGCCCGATTGTGTATGGCAAAACCTGTCTCCCCCCCCCCCCCCCCCCCCCCCCCCCCCCCCGGGTCATACCTGCAAAATAGAGTTGCAGCAAGGCATGGAGCAACCACAGAAACATGACTTATTTTTGTTCTCCTCCTTTTTGCTCGGCTTATTCTTCTTCTTCTTTTTGCTCCCGAACAAAGAGGTTTCAGAATTGGTGTTGGTGTTGGATAATTCATCTTCAAAGTTAAGGGATCGTCAAATCGGGGAAAAAAATGGACGTTCAGAGATGGTTTTCCAGAATTGGCGTTTGCAGAGGAGAGGGCCTGGAATATGTGTAGTTTTAACTATTGGAGCCCAGGCTATTTTACTGCCAGTCTAAATAAGGCTGTGGAGGATGCTGTCGGTGGGCTGGGATGTGTCTCTTGTTGATGAAGTGTATTGATTAGGTGTTGTTGTTGTACTCCTAGAAAGGGGTTTTGTTTGTAAGGTTTGGGAACAAAGCTGATTATGGAAAAGGCATGATTATGTCTACGTTTCATCATGTTGCATAAGGTATACAATGCTGTATATTTGGAAATCAGCACAAAGAATATTATAAAAACTTCATTTAGATGGAATGGAGAACCCCAGTTACAATAGCTGGTTACTAGATTGCAGTACACAACTTCCCCATGTTGTAGGAACTGCATTTGCTATGAAAATGGATGGATGAGATGCATGCACAATCACCTTTTTCGGGGAAGCTGGCACCAGTGAGATAAGTATGTAATTATGTAAGATAACTCCTTTCCTGTTTTGTTTGGTTTTTAATCATTTTATCATTAGATCAATAGGAGTCTCAGAATTTCCATTTAGATATCCCGTAGTTCTTAGAAAAATTGGGTTTTCATTTGTTAAGCTTAGCATACTACCTAGCCGTCTCTTTATATGACTTGGTCTAAAGAGACTTCATTCGATTTGCAATTATCTTGGTTTCGACCCTCAAGTTGAATAGTTGTGTGTGTGTGATTCGACATCTATCATCTTAAGTCAGTAAGGTCGAAGACTCAAAGGTACAGGCTAGCTGATGCCATGTGTCTACCTCTGTGAGTGCATGATATTGCAGAATTCAAGTATAGTCATGGGCCTCATGGCTTTGAATTCCTATTCAGGCTTTTCTACACTACATAAAGTTAAGAAAAATCTCCATTTGCAATCGTTTCATTCAAACGAACAGTTTTTTACCATTAAATGAAGTGATTTTGTGGTGGTTATTGAGGCCCCAATTATTTTCACCTGTCGGAATAACAGTGGGCCATCAGCACCCGTCTCAGATCAATTCGAAAGTATTTTCCCTCTTCACTTTCCCTCTTCACTTTCCCTTTTCCAGATTCTCATTTTCAGGATACATTGAAAATTGCTATGGTATTGCTATTAGATGACAGGCATATGGAGTTCGTACTATTCGTGTAAATGGTAATGACGCTCTTGCCATGTTTAGTGCAATTGAAGCAGCACGTAGAATAGCTGTAAATGAGCATAGGTCTATCTAGCTTCAGGTAACCTAATGATTCAATTTTAATCATTACTTGAAAAGCTAAAAAGAGTTAGACAAGATTTCGTTTAGAGTTTTTGAAGTAAGTTACATTACACTTGCAAAGTTTTGATTCGTTTTTCAATGGATAGACCAGGAAATCACTCCACTTCAGGTGATTCCACCAAATATCTTTATTCTTTCAGATGAATAGATCGACCGGTGGAGAGAGCAAGACCCTGTGTCCAGATCTGATTTTGTAAGTGAATTGAAACTAATGGTTTGTGGAGTGATGAGGCGAAGTCCAAGCATCGAACCTCTATCAAGAACCAGGTAACACTTCCTCCACTTTGAACAAACTCAATAGATGATTGATTTCTAAGTTTAAGACAGACTATCATATGTAGGCTAACCATCGGTAATTCGGTATTGGGAGTGGTACAAAATATGGGGTAAAAGTTACCAGTTGCTCATAGAAACGGTACGTATCGGCCGGTACAGAACGGTATCATCAACCTTGATACAAATAGATGGTCTAAGTTTGGCTAGCTCATTAGGTCAACACGGACTCCTTATGCATAATGTTTTTTTTTTTTTTTTTGTCTGGAGACTAGAATTTATAAGAAATTTATACTTTGATTGTTAATTTTAGAGAGCCCACATGCGTAAGGACTAAGTGTTTCCCTGTGATGCTATAATGTCACCATGTAGAGTCACTTTCTTTAAAAAAAATTGTACCTTTTAAAATGATTTGAGCTTCAATATTTTTATTGAAAATGATGCACGTATACATTATATGTGACATTTGAGTTTGTTATAAATACAAGCAATTGAGAATTTGAAAAGACTGATATGCTTTCTCAAAGTTAAGGGGGAGACGAAGAGGAGAAGTTCAAAGTCCAACTACACAAGTACAATGAAGGTATCTTCCATTTGAATCAGATGGAGCTAGATAATTCTTGGACTCATTCAAAAGTCAAAATCATGCAGCCGCTTGACAAACTAATACGGAGTAATATTTGGTGTTATTTCCCCTGCTCTTTTTGGTCGTTAGAAGGGTCTTTGTATTCTTTTTTATGCTTTCAATAATTGAGGGGTCCAACAGGATGGCTGCGTTTATGTACCACTTGGATCCTTGTGTCCGTTTGAAAATGTTGGAACTGCTTTTCCACTCTTGTCTGCTAATATTGGTTTTTTGAACAGATGAAATAGGATTCTAAATTGTAACAACTACTGAATCTGGCATTTGAAATGCAAAAACTATTATTCTAATTGTTGAATCTGATTCCCAAATTGCTGAAACTATTTTGAATTGCTGAAATTGGTTCCAACTGTTGCTCTTTTCCTGATCGGAAGCTAGCTTTTAAACTGTTAAAATGGTTCTCTAAATTGCGGAAACACCTAAACTTGTTTATTTTAGGCGAAGAATACAATACAATGACGACCCAAAAGATGAGGGAGGGGAAAGGTTTTTTAGACCAAATGCTCACAGTTTGCAAGTGCATTTTCTAATGGACGGAAGTTGTAGAGAATTTAGAAGAGGGAACACTCAAATAGGGGCCGGAATGCAGAATGCTCGAACTTTTTAAATACATGTTAAGTATTGTGGAGCTCCCCTCACAGGGTTCCTCATCAATTTCAATACTATTTCTTCAATAGTTATAAAAGTGAACGCTAAAGTAACATAAGATATAGAATGTCTAAATAGAAAATGCTTTCAAAGAAAAACTACCACGTGCAACGCACGTGTAAATCCACTAGTAGATGTAAAAGCACTAACAACTCGAGATTTTTTAGGCTTCAGCCAACTAAAATAAGGACTCCTTTGTTGGGTTTAAGGTTTTGGTAGTGAACATTAGACTAGGGCATAATTGATCTTAGGTTTGCTCCTCTCAACATCTCAAGTTCGAAACCTCTTTCTCAGGTTCTATTAATTTATACGGGGCCAATCCATATAAAGCGTGTTCTGACTTTGATTGGCAACCCTGTAAGTAAGTGGTAGAATTAGTTTTTCAAAATTAGTCGAGATGCAGGTAAAGTAGCTTAAACACCTGAGTTATAAGAAAATGGAGGAGGTAGAATGTGTCCACTATTGCTTTAATCTTCGTTGAAGATTCGATGTGCGGAGGAAAAAGAACTTGACACGACAATTTAGCATGTCACATTACCTACGGGCTACCGCACACCGCATGGGTCACATTTTCCATCATAAATTCCCTACCACGAAAATTCCATTCTAAGACTGGATCCTCTGACGAGGATGTCCTACAACCAGGGACTAAGTCTTATTGACCAGAAATTCTTCACCTCACTACGAAGTCATTGGTTTAAATAAGGCCTCCTTTATTAGGTTTGAGGGTTTTGTTAGTCGACATTACACCAGGCGATAAAGGGTCTTCCGGTTAAACTACCTCGGGAAGGGGTTGGTCTGATGGTGAAGGTCTAAGACTTAGAAATTTGCTCATTCACACGGTCCAATGTTTGAAACCTATCAAGTATTATCATCTTTTTTGGAGGTTTACCCGGTCGTCAACTTCAGAATTTCAAATTAATTAAGGTAAGCAAGCTGACTCGAACACCTGATTATGAGATACAATGTAAATGAAACAGTGCATCTGTACTGGTTCGGTTCGCGCGAATAGACGCACTGGAAAGGGAAAAGAAAAACATAAGGGAGAGAATAAAATTGGTTTGGACCCAAACTTATTTTACAAAAAGAATATAAGCTAATTGGGCCAAGCCCATTTTATTATCTAATAACAAAACCCAGCCCGGTTCAAATGCCGGCGGCGTGCGTGTGGTAAGTGCGTCAAGCCGAAGTCGAAATATAAGGGAGAGAATAAAGGGAAAATGACGGCTAATGACGTGTTTTGATAATTAATACCCACCAAGGATATTTTCAATATTAACAAATGTTCTTAATTTGTCCTTGGCGGATATTAATTATCAAACACATCCTAAGCCGTCATTTTCCCGAGAATAAAATTGGTTTGGGCCCCAACTTATTTTCCAAAAAAAATGTAGGCTTAATTAGGCCAAGCCCATTTTATCCTAAAATGACCCAACCCGGCCTGATTTGAGCAGAGGCGGTGCGCATGTGATAAATGGGTTAAGCCAACAAAAATGCTACTGGTACAGCAGCTGCTGTACAGAAGCTGAGTACAGATCCCCTTTGCGCCTGCCTCGGATCCCGCAAAGATGATCGGAGCCGCTCATTTTGTTCAAAATACGTCGTTTAAGATCCCTGAAAAAAATCACCTCAATCCGATATCGGGAATGGTGTTTACGAATCATCCAATTTTGCTTCAAAATTTAGGCTAAATCACCTCAATCCAATATCTTGGATTTTCCCTCAAAGAAATTGATAGCACTTATGAGGGTTTCGAACCTGAAACCTTACGAGGAAACAAATTATAAATCTTAGACTTTAACCATCAAACCAACCCCTCAGGATTTATTTTTGCCCCTATTTTATCTTTTTTTTATCCATTTTTTTTTTGCCTTTTTCTTATTTGCTTCTTTTTGCCCTTAGGAGTGCCTGCTTTTGTAAATTAATCACAAAATGCATAAAAATATGAAGAACCATAGGATCTTACACTAAACTATTCAACGCTTCAAATTCATAAAAAAATCTCGTGTTTCAAACATCAGCAGCAAGGCACATAATTAGTTTTTCGAAATGTCATGGAGTTGATTTTAACAGTACTCCATAAAAAATTATATTAATATTAATATTTTATAGATATTTTTTGTACAACATTTTTTTGGGGTTCGGAGTGAGCCCCGACATGGAACGATGGAAAAAAAAAAAAAAAGAAGAAGAAAGAAAGGTGGCCGTAGCAGCTGTCTTTTTGACCTTCATGTGGAGTTATTGTTGTAGTACCTGTAGCAAGCCGAGCAAAATGGCTCGTGCCATTTCTGAACGTGATCCAGTATCCCAATCAACTCCGAGTCATCTTACTCTCAACGTTCGGAACGCCGAAGGCCTCCATAGCCGAGGGTCTCGTTAAATACGACTCCCTTAATCGCCTCAGTCTCCAGCACCCACGCGAGCAGGAAACGCGTTCGGTTGGACATCCTCTGATGGTCGCACAACACGCTCGGTGCCGAACGAGCATAGACATCGTTCCAGCTCGCCTGTGTGGGAACAGCAACCGTGGCAATGATGATGGTTGTGACGTCATCCAAACGGTTATAAGGATAACGATGGGGGCACGTGAAGGTGCCAGCTCATCCTGTAAATGGTTACAAAACCCTAAACGTGACGTAAGAGTGATGTCAACCGACGCGTGTCGAGTGTTGGTGCAACCTTGGAGATCAAGCTAAGAGGTTCCCTATAAATATCCCATTATGCCTACTTGGAGGAGGTACGCACAAAAAAAACCCTAGCTCCTGATTCCTAATTTCACTCTGCAAGTGAACTGATTCTCGCACCGGAGGGCCATCCCGGAGAACCTCCGGTGTGGTCTTTAGTCGTGCTTCATTTTGCAGGGTGAAGGAAGAGACTAGGAGCAGATCTCTAACCCACAGTCAAAAAGCATAAACCATTCGGAATGGAGCCCCACAGTACCTACACATTACTACGTAAGGAAATAGAGTACCTACGTGTTTTGGACACGTTTCGGGTCCCAAAAAATAATTCGAGCTATTGATTTTTGTTTAAAATGATTTGTTTTGGGTCCTTGTAAAAAAAATTCAATCTAATGATCCCAACCGCTCGTTTTTAATAAAAAAAAAAGTGTTCTTGTAAACAATTAATTCAATTGAATATCAGTGGGTTCTTTTTTATATTCGTAGGGAAAAAACTAATTCACCCTAAGAATTCTGAAAAAAACACGTACGATATCTGATGTGCTTGAGTTTTCACATAAACACTTAAAATTTTATTTTAAGAAATGACCTATTCTATCATCTTTGCGGGACCTGAGGAACCGAGGTGAGCCACACAAAAAAACATATGTACAAGATCAGCGTAAAACATCATTGTCAACAAACTTTTAGTTACTCCCAATGTCCCATTAGTTCCCTACAAAATTACGAAAAAACTTTAAAATAATGTACTTATTAAAATAACTTTTTAAAATTTTTTTGCGAAGTGCAGAATATCTCATCGAGATCTATTAAATTAGATTTATATTGTACAAAAATTATTTCATTAAATATATTATTTTTAAGTTCAAAAATTTTACATAGTTTCGACTAATTTTATGGAACGGAGCAAGTATGCTTTAGCCCACTGTCTTTTTTAATTGGGTACGAGTTGTCATTTAATTTACGAAAAAGATATAGGTACCCACCAAACCGTTGGGAAATCATACCGACGGCCGCGCCGGGCCGTCTCCAGCCACTGGAAGGCTGATCCGAGCCGTCCAAAAATTCTAAAAAACAAACATGAGGGGGTTTACGTGGGAATCAATGGCATCCGATGTGTGTAGGGTGCTTGATCTAAACACCCTATTTTTCGTGTATATAAAATCAGCCTTCCGGTGGCCGGAGATGGCCCGACGCGGCCGTCTGTATGATTTTCCTACGGGTTTTGTCGGTACCTATAGCATTACTCTTTAATTTATTTGGAGGAACGCTTGTTCAGCACATGAATTGGAATTTTGGAAGTCAAAATTATGGGGAAGTGGGGAACGCATAAGGCCAACATGGTCATTGTGCTTTAACCGGGTAAATTAGCCGACAAGCCTGCCAGGCATTAAATAAGGATATGTGTATGACTCTCTTTTCATGATGCGTGGGAAGCACTATAATCAGCCCACAAGGCTGACGGTAGAATTCTCCTTTCTAATATATTGTTTCCGTTTCCGGCAATTTTCTTAGTTTTTCCATTTGCTTTTCGTAATGATCATGACCTCGTTTTTTTCTTATTGTGTTCATTTTTGGGAGGAGATAAATTTCAAGATTAAAAAAAGAACTCTTTGGTGTACCATGAGAATTGTTTATTCAAACTAGTGCAATGCCCGTGCTTCGCACGTTTCCGCATACTCATTGGATGAATTTGTAGTCAAGAAGTATTTTTTGTTTTCGTTGTGATGATAATAGAGATATAGCAAATAGGTTATTGAATTGAATCACAGATCTTATGGAATTTGAATTGAATAAACGGAAGGAAGTTAATTGGTACCTCTATCTTATTCAAGAAGCAAAAGGAACCCTTATTTCGCTATTGAAATGTTTTAACCCTTCAATGACATGCACAAAAAGAACTTCTGCCAATATTCGACTGGCAACCTTTTACTTTTTGTTTCTGGTCAAAGGTATGGGCTATTCTCTCAAACCTCAACTTCAGATAGACTCTTTATTCCTAACACAACGGCAAAGTTTATAGACAATGGTATCCAGAGGTTTGAGTTTCTTGGAAGAGTTGTTGGCAAAGCACTTTATGAAAGAATATTGCTAGATTATTTGTTTTCACATGTTTTTGTCCAAAAGCTGTTAGGCCGCTATAGCAGAAAATAAATCAGGGATTCTCGATCGCATCATAACAATCCGTTCCACGTAATTAGCTAAAAATCTAACAAATTAGAATAAACAGCAAATCACAAACTCAATTGCCTAATCCATGCATGTATGTTTGTATATATCTACAGCCGCACACACACTCACTTCTTCATATAGAGAGAGAGAGAGAGAGAGAGAGAGAGAGAGGTATACGAGATCAACGGGGGCTATGATATGCTTGACAAGAGCGACGTGCACTTATTCTCGTTAATCTCGTGCTTGTGGAGCCTCCGAGTTGTTCACGGTGAGAGAGTTAGAGAGAGATTGTCTTGATGTATTGGATATATTTATAACCGCACCAATAGTAATGTAGGGACACTTCCTCAAATTATGGAAAAGGAAGCTTTACTTTTCTTGTTGTGGAAGGAAGACATGCAATACCTAAACTACCCTCAGTTAAACAAATCGGAGGACAAACCTTACGAGGGCAATTTGTGTTTTCAACGCATGCCTTGGCTTACCATCCTATGTTTTTATAGCCGCACCAATAGTAATGTAAGGACACTTTCTCCCTCAAATTATGGAAAATGAAGCTTTACTTTTCTTGTTGTGGAAGGAAGACATGCAATACCTAAACTACCCCCAGCTAAACAAAACGGAGGACAAACCTTACGAGGGCAATTTTGTATTTTCAACGCATGCCTTGGCTTACCATCCTAGGTTCTTTTATTACAAGTGTATTGATATAACTTCCCGAAATAGTAGTTAGAAAAGATTAGCCAAACAAAAACGGACGCTTCTTCCGAACAAACAACAAACCAATAATCCGAAGACCTGATTGTAAGATAAATAATATATGTACCAGTATACGCTGCGGAAGTAAGATCGTACTACCTCTAGTCATTGTTGTTCAAGTAGAACACCAAACTCACACTATAGATTTAGGTGTCTTCCAACCTATGCATGTCTTAAGTGTCTTGACAGATGGATATCATAGGCTTTATATAATACTTCTAGGCTTGGGATAATCTCCTTAAGAAACCTTATAGTTTCTCTCCATCAAAGAAACTAATTAATTAGACTAGTTAAAATAATATAATGGTGAAAGTGGGAAAGCCAAAAGCTTCTTTAAACCACCACTGTATCAATAATAGAAGTGGGCACTTCCATTAATCACAAAGTGACCAAATGGGCCCTTAAATATTTCTTACATCCTCCTACTGGCCCACGAGACACATGTATACTGCATTAGGTGATAAATGCCTTATATGGCCATACAACTGAAACTGCCCATAACTTAAAGTTTTTTGAAAACCTTTTACTCCATTAGAAAATATCAAACATGATTCATAGCGGTAGTGTCGTAACTAATAGGCATTCATTTCCATGTATTACAACGTGTGATACTTCCCAACGAGTAATAGATAAGACCGAATAAGATATACTCTATAAATGACTAACCAATAGTCATTTAGGGTCCTCTTTATTTATCCTAACGGATAAACTTTGTACGTATGTTTTACCTTATATGCACATGTACATCTCTATTCTCTAAAAATACTCATAGCATGTCCAAATCCCAATTGAGCAACAAATGACAGAAAATATTATAAAATGAGCTAACATGTCATGTATTCACAACATGACGGCCCCGTTTGATAATAGTGATAGATGAATGGGATTAGGATTGGGATTGATAATGAGAAAGGATTGATAATGAGTATGTTTGTTTGGGATGGGATTAGATAATGGAATTATTAATATCATGTTTGTTTGAGATGGGATTAGATGATAAGATTGGATTGATAGAACAAATTGGTAATGAGAAAGGGTTGGGATTGGACTACGAATACTAAGTCCCAATGGGTATTGCTAATACCCCCTATCAGCCGGATTGTTCATCCCATAGGACTACCAATCCGGACCAATTTTGAAAACCAAACAAAGTATTACTAATACCATCACCTTAGCAATCTAATCCCAACCTCCAATCCATTTATCAAACAGGGCTGACATATACTGTTTTGCTGACAAGAATTAGCTCTAGACTTTACGCTCAATGGACACAGATTGTGTTTAAGAATAGTCTTGCTCTTACGAGGTACTTTGCATCGATATTCTTTGTTCGGTCTTTATCTTTATCATAGAAAAGAAACTATAGCGGGAAAACTTAGTAATTGTCTCAATATAATATAAACAACCTGTGACCCTTAATTACATGCTATCTAGTTTTATGCATAGCTCCCATTAATTTCTGCATTTGCAAAAAAATAAAAACTTGAGACATGATTGGTGTAGACACCTCCCAAACGGGGCATCGTCATACAGATTGATCATGCTTGTTTGGTTCCACTTCATAAACCAAGATCATGGATATTCCCATGGCTAGGAACATCGCCACACGATAACAATTATCATCAAACAGAGTCGCCACCTAATTTATAAAAACTAGAAAAAAAAACAAGTAGAGATTCCGAGTATGGAAGCCAAAAGTATATATAATAAGGGGAAGGTGTTAGGCACCCCTCTTTACCCAGTCATGAGACTGGCCCATAATCGTTCGACATGTGATTGATATTTGTTTTATTTAATTCTATATGTAATTTGTTTTATTAGCCTTTAAACAATTAATGGTGAACCAAGACAATAATTGAAGCATGCATCAGAAATAAACAAGAAACAAACAGGTTGTCCCAGCAAATGGATGTCATGGCCGACGAATCCCACTGGATCAATGTACCAACCGAGGGATTGATGTCCCAACCGATGTTCTTCTTTACACCAAACCAAGTGATTAACAGGAAATCAAAATATTACGATTACAATACAAAAACATGAAAAGATCAAACCATAGCCTCACCATCTTGATCCCTCAGTTGCTTGATTGCTTCGAATTAAGGGTGATTGACTTACTTGCTTCTCGAAAACCCTAGGGTTAGGGTTTGTACTTCGGAGGTTTGATCATCGGATTGCGGCTGCCTTCGGTGTATTAGGGCTTTTGTAGGGGAGATATGAGAGAGTACTTATGCACGGTATTATGGCTTGAGAGGTTGAATTGTGTTCTTAATTTTAGAATCCAAAGGCCCCCTTTATATTGGTAATTGGTGACTCACTCCAACCAATCATGATGCACGAATTTATAGGAATTATATATGCACAAGATCTCTTTTCATAATCTCCTTTCATGGCCCAAACGAATCAAAATTTGGCTGCTAAAGTTTTGAGCACGGATCAAATGATTGACAAAACATTCCATCGATCTCTCAGGGAGATTTTCAAGCAACATGTTTCACAAGTGAAAGAATAAAGTTGAGGCCGTGAGATGGATCTCGCGGCCAACAGATGGATTCTCCTAGGATTCTGTATTTCTGTCTGAAAGGCTATATGGCTCTGGATTGGGCCCTCTAATTGGCTAAAAGTACTTACCATAAGTCCATGGGTTTACAAGAAGTGAATCAGTAATCACTGTATCCATTCATCATCTGGATGGTCCCCAAGGTGGAATTTGAAATAATCATTAGGCCAAATTGAGGTGTCTACAATTGGAATGCATGTAAATCAATCTAAAATTCTTGGTTCTTTATAAGTACCTCATAACCTTTATTTGAAGCATTCTATTGCTTCATATCATGGTCACTTGGATAGTAAACCCTTGACCAAAATCCATATAGCCTAGAAAAATGTATTTGCTCCCACTAACTTTAAGGAGTACTTTTTCTTTAATTATAAACAAAATGGCTTGTCTTTTCTCAAATTTCTTTTGGATGCTAGCCGAAACCTTATTAGATCTTCGAAGAAATGTTAACCATTAATCGGCAACGATGGAACTCTAAATATTCTTACTTTGAACATTAAGCTTAAGGGACTAACCCCGTTCCTCTTTCTTGCTTAACCTTCTTTTTTAAAAAGTATGTAATTTCAGACTCAAATATAATGAGAAAAATAATTTTTTGATTTTTTTTGCACCTTTTAAAAGATCTCAAAGAGATCTATCAAACAAGATCCATATTGATAGAAAATTTATTAGTGTAAACACGTGATTTTTGAGCTTGAAATTACCTTATTTTTGAAAAAGAAGGTTAAGTAAGAAAGTGGAACGGGGACTCTCCCACTATTAATGTTCAAACTTTTATCTCGCGCATGCCACTTAATCATGTGGGCATGATACTTTAACCACATAGCGCAAAATCATGATCCATGCATCTCAGACTAAAATACTTTCTAGACAATCAATAAAATTTGCACAACTGGTAGTGGAATACAAGAAGCAATTTTAATAACAACATGAATGGCTACAATAACCAAGAATTAACGACTTTCAATTTACATGTAAATTCTAACTGTAATACCCGTATTTGTCTTAAAAGTAACTTTACTTTAGTTGTGTATTTGGAAAATATAGAGAACAAAACAAAAGCAAAGACATTCGGTGCCTTGTGCAATGTGTAGAGCATTTTGTGTGGGCACGTGCTGACCTTAAGAATTAAGCTGGAGGTGGAGCTCATAAGGTGAACTTGGTGATTTGAATTGATGACTAAGCATCAGTTACTATATAAGTGAACTTGAAGGCTTGAATCATTATGGTGGTAGGAAACTAAAAAACTAATAGTCATTCATAAAGCAAAGTTATGGACAGTGGGTTCAATTTTGATAGCGATGAGATCTTGTACGTTGCTCTTTGAAGAGGAATATAAGGTGCAACTATATCTGATAACAAGGCGGTTTGAGTGTGAGTATGAGATACATATTTCTTATACAATATTAATGTTGGGTTTTGTTGGTTGTGCTATGTGCGGTGACTGTATGTCGTGGAACTTTTTGGTATGCGACAAGGTGACTAGGCTAACAAGCTATGCCAAAAGACATGTTGGCCAATGGGCTGTGGTGAGGCTAGTGAGGTGGTACGTCACCCGTCATATACCGAGGAGGACCGGATATGTGGTTCCTTTTATGTGGAACGTGTTATATTCGTGGTTGGTGTTATACATGGTGATTGACGTTGTGCAGTTTATTTGATAATTGATATTGTACACGTTATTATGTCTCACACACTCCTGGGGTTCTTTGGATTCCAGCTTGTAGGTTGGTTAGCGGGCTCGTCCGAGTTGCTGCAAGAGTGGGTGTTATTTATTTATTTTAGAGATAGTTATAAATTGTAAAAAAAAATTGAAATAAAGGACAGATTGTGGTTTTTTTTTTTTATATTGTGGTGCTTGAGAATCCAGGTCATTACAGTTGGTATCAGAGCATAGGAAATAGATCTTAAATGGGATCGAGTGGGTGGTTAGAGGACACTGTGGAAGCATAGAATTCGATTACTTAATTTTCATAAACAAAATTCGGAGATCATTTTATAGTCCTTTGGACAGTTCTATGATCAACTTAGGATGATTAACTCTGATTTAATATTGGTTTACCTTGACTGAGGAAAAGTCATTTATATAGGAGTTCATCTGTGGTTAGCTGCTGGTTAGTCATTAGCCGTAGGTGAAACTTTTTTTTGTGAAAAGTGAAGGTGTATCTTGGGACTAAGATGCTGCTCTAGCTTAGTAAATTCAGAGCATATTTCGGTGATTATGGTGCTGGTTGTTGCTTAATTGATTTCCTCCTTTAAAAAAAGAAAGAAAGAAACCGACTGGTGCATATTCTTGGATAACATTGGAGTAGGTGTTCATTGCTAAAGATATGTTCATGTAATCATACTCTACTCGAAGCGGGTACAAGTATACATGTGTGTTTAGTAGAGCTATGGATTGAATTTAAGTTTGGTTATTTAATTTTGTGCAATCTCTCGAAATGTTTTGACTTTGATGCTATATTACGTGGATTAAGCATTGAGAACAAAATCCAAATTGGTTGGTAATTCTTCTATGTTCAGTTCACTTATTTGGTTTTAGTCAACCAATCTCATGGTTTTGATATGATTTGGTGACTGCTGATATTGGGGATTCTAGTCAAGTGTAGTGTATGGGATGTTTTGATGTTGAGTGGGTGATCAGAGTGCGCAGCGGAAGCGTGGAATTAAATTATATATTTTTAGTAGATAAATTTCGGGGACGAAATTTCCAAGGTGGGGATATTGTAATACCCGTATTTGTCTTAAAAGTAACTTTACTTTAGTTGTGTATTTGGAAAATATAGAGAACAAAACAAAAGCAAAGACATTCGGTGCCTTGTGCAATGTGTAGAGCATTTTGTGTGGGCACGTGCTGACCTTAAGAATTAAGCTGGAGGTGGAGCTCATAAGGTGAACTTGGTGATTTGAATTGATGACTAAGCATCAGTTACTATATAAGTGAACTTGAAGGCTTGAATCACTATGGTGGTAGGAAACTAAAAAACTAATAGTCATTCATAAAGCAAAGTTATGGACAGTGGGTTCAATTTTGATAGCGATGAGATCTTGTACGTTGCTCTTTGAAGAGGAATATAAGGTGCAACTATATCTGATAACAAGGCGGTTTGAGTGTGAGTATGAGATACATATTTTTTATACAATATTAATGTTGGGTTTTGTTGGTTGTGCTATGTGCGGTGACTGTATGTCGTGGAACTGTTTGGTATGCGACAAGGTGACTAGGCTAACAAGCTATGCCAAAAGACATGTTGGCCAATGGGCTGTGGTGAGGCTAGTGAGGTGGTACGTCACCCGTCATATACCGAGGAGGACCGGATATGTGGTTCCTTTTATGTGGAACGTGTTATATTCGTGGTTGGTGTTATACATGGTGATTGACGTTGTGCAGTTTATTTGATAATTGATATTGTACACGTTATTATGTCTCACACACTCCTGGGGTCCTTTGGATTCCAGCTTGCAGGTTGGTTAGCGGGCTCGTTCGAGTTGCTGCAAGAGTGGGTGTTATTTATTTATTTTAGAGATAGTTATAAATTGTAAAAAAAAATTGAAATAAAGGACAGATTGTGGTTTTTTTTTTTTTTATATTGTGGTGCTTGAGAATCCAGGTCATTACACTAACCTTTCAGTGAATAGAGGTGCATCACACATGAATTTACGTAACACTATAGGGATAAGATAAATAATCTAAATAGTCGGAACAAATTCTCCATACCTATGGATATAGAAAAAGTTTATTCTCGACTTCCAAATGATTATCTTACTCAATGTAAATCACAAAAATAACAACCTCTTCACAGGATTGAGTTTTTATTTTCATGAATTAACTTCAACTTTTATGCTAATCTTTAACTCAAATAAAATAAATTCAAATCTCCCTGTGGACAAAGACTACAACACGCATTGAATCTATTTCACTTCAACAACAAGACTAGCAAATTTTGGACATTAAAATAAAATGCATAATCTGTAGATGTGGGAAATTTTTTTTGTTTTTGAAGTTGAATATACTGGTCATCCCAAACAGACCAATAAAACTAATTATTTTCATGTGGGTAAAATTATTTATTCTATCAATTCATCCTCAATTGTAGATGCCAAATAGTCCAATGACTATTATACGGGTGACTATACTTAATATTGAACACTGTAATATTTCAAGATGCTGCGGCTAATCTCAAAATATAACAAAGTTCAAATCACCTCAAAAGGCATCAACTACACTTTAATGGGATAACCATCATATGTTCACTATCGTCCCATGGTAGTCAGGGACGGAACCAGGATTTTACTCTAACAGTGGCGAAATGTATGCTAAAAAAATAAAAAATAAATGAATTACAATATTAATAGTCATCGACTCTAGAAAAAATTAAAATAACATAACCAAAACTATAATAAATGGTGTTTGGCATTTGCACATGGAGTACAAAGAAAATATAGTACATAATATATTTTTTTCAATATAGTGCAAATATCATCTATTGCTAAGACAAACTCAACAAGGGATTCAAAACATTTAATAATTTCTCTAACATCAATTAAATATGGACAAATGAAAGAAGACTCACATTTTCTCAATAAAGTTTGAGAAATCCACACAAAACGCCAAACAATAAATGATTTTTGAATGTTTCGGAAGTCCACCACTACTCTAAACGAGAAATCCACACGGTGCTACCGTTGGAAATTTGGAACTGAGAATCGAAAATAAAAAGAAATCTACTACTGCAGAGTATTTAGGTTAACTTGTTTAATTTTCTAGGTTAAGTTGTTTTAGGGTTAAAGTGTGGAGTTTTTTTTCTTAATTACCCCTCATCCTTTATATTATTTCACTTTGGCCTATTAAGTTTAGTTTTGAAATATTTTTCTGGATCCTTTCTTAAAAAAATAGAGTTTAGGACTAGTATATAACAAAAAAATAAGAAATAAAATCTAGCGGTGGCGAGACTATATGAGTTGGAGATAATATTTCTTTTTTTACATATAGTTTTTATTTTCTAAAATTCTTGCCGTGGCAGTCGCCGCCACTAGACCCTCCTAGTTCCATCCTTAAATTGGTAGTCAGACGATTTCATGATCAAAAGCTCGAACATAAGAGTAAGTATGATCAGTAATATTCCATATGCCTTAAATCAGTTCAAGCATACTAAGTTCATGGCATATAATACGTCGAAAATAGTTTGTTTTCTCCTGTTCCGAAACGAGTATGTAACTTATGCCTAGAACTTTATACGCGTCAAGAAATATTCGGCAACAAAAACTTGAATTTTCAACATATTTAAGTCCATATCCCAATCGATCAAAACATTTTTTTTATCCATCATATATGAATTCTGTTTGCAAGTTATTCAGTGCTAATCTATTCTACTTCTACTTCTTTTAAATGTATGAAAATGTTTCCTACTTTTTGCTTTACTAAAATGCCCCAACCACTTCCAACTAATACGTCCCTATCCCATCCTCTGCCTCTTACCAGCCGACACAACACAACGGCTCCAACGGAAACGGCTGTTTGCAAAGACTCTTAATTTCTCTTATTCTTACGAATTGTCGTCCAGCGTTTCCTCCCATTCTCTATGTCGCTGTTGACCGAGAAAGAGTGATTTCAATCTCAAACTCGCAAGTTGTCCCTCAATCCCTCTCTCTAGGGTTTCATCATCATCTCTCCTATGCAAATCCTCCGCCTCTTCGTCTCTTCGTCTCCAGTTTCTTTGTGGCATTCTCTCTCCCTCGCCGCCTTCTTCTTCTCCGTCATGATGGACATCTTATCCATCTTTGCGGCTGAGGCTGAGGCCACCGAATGGGCTGAACACGGCTTCCAACGATTGCGTGGGTTCGGCAGGAGCCAATGCTGCTGCAGAGAAACAGACCGGCGTGACTAGAATTCCGATTCCTCTATCGCTTGGTCAAGCAACACGGCCGCCGCAACAGGATTTGGTTCTCTGTATATCGTAAGAGAGGGACGGGAGTAACCGTGGACAATTGAAACTTTGTTGTCTTCAATCTTCTACGATATCCCAAACAGGTATTTTGTATTCTTGTTTTTGACTTCTAAATTGCGATCATTCTGGATTTCTTATCTTATATATAAAACAAATTGCAAATTTCCTTTCTCTTATACACCATCACGGAAGGAAATTTGTGCGTTTGTTGAACCGAGACAGTTGGCCCAATGGTTGCATAGTTACACTTAATTCAGTAAGGTTATGGGTTCAAGTTCTATGGAGTGGAGGTTGATACCATTCGTTATGGATTGGGTTCGAATTGAGGTAATGCAATGTAAGCTCTTCTCACATGTGGCAAAATAAATAAAAGATGGGCATTGTGGTTAGCGTATAAATACTAGGTTTATTGTCATTGTTAGAAACTTTTTAATATTGAGAAGAAACATAGAGTTGACAAATTCCTTAACTATTCAGTAAACAAATTAATTAAGAAATTCCTATCTGATTAGAAAATAATGATGTCCCAATATCTCAACATAGAACTCAGTACGAACAAAAACACGATTTAAACAACTGAGTAGTTACAAATTCGCCAGCACCAACAAGAGATTACCGAAACGCTTGACCTTTGGGAGGATATATATAGCCTTTATCTGCTGAATTTAAGTTCCACAGAGTGAAGTTTTTTGGTTACAAGTGAGATTAACATCGCTACTGATGCATTAGCTACGTTGGAAAATCTCACCCTGGATGATATCTTTCTATTTGTTTAGTCCCCTTTTTTAGTGTTACAACTGTTGGATATAGACATCAAGGGGCCTATGCTTTGGGCACTTTGTAACTATTAAATTTGTGAAACGTGCCTTTTGGTCAATATATGCCGCCTTTTGTTCGTTGATTCCCTCATCACTTGGATGCAAGAGGCCCTAGAGTCCTCATCACTTAGATGCAAGAGGCCCTGGAGTTCTATATCTCTCTCATTCAGCGCCTTTTGTTCATTGATTTCCCCTACAGTTTATTCACAGTGACTTAGAATAGCGTACAATATAATTCCTTTTTTTTCTTGGTTCCTTCTTTTTGTTTTCGTTATTGATTCTCAGCAGAGCTATTGATCACGGATCCACTCCAGAATTGGAGCTGTTTATGGGAGCTCAAATATCCTCGAAAGCATGAGGGCTTGTTTAGACTTGTTTACGTGGTAAAATCCTCTCTTAGCTTCAGCATACCGTTAGAAATATGTGTCAGGAATCAGGAGAGTTCGTGTTCTAGATGCCATATGCATGTAGAGGATGGCCGGGCACCATTTATTTTTTGATTGGTGCTCTCAGTAGAGACATTTGGACTAACTTTTCTCCGTCTCTGGTGCATGGGATATTGAACCAGAATTGGAGGGATTTGTTTATTTTCGATCACAAGAAGTTACATAGACCTCCTAATTGGAGGGAAGCCTTGGAATGTTTTATGTGTTGATATTTTATGAAAGTTATGGTTGAGTAGAAAGTAAAAGTATTTGACAATCTAGATAGTGACTTGAGCTCTAAGCACAAAACTAAGACTTAAACAAAGAAAATCCAGATAAAACCTCATCTATTTGCATGTTGGTTGGAAATTTCTAGGCAGGGAAAGTTGAGATTAAACACTTGTAGCAGTTTGCAAGGTAACCTGAGGCTGCCTGGGCTTGGAGGTGTCTTTAGGGACAAGAGAGACTGCTGGACGTTCAATTATTTCCTCATCTGCAGATTAAAGCTTATTGAGAAGTAGCAGCTAACTTGATAAAGTGTAGAGCTCTTGCAAGTTCCCCTCATAAGTCACTGGAGGAAGAATGTGAAGAAACCATGCCAAAGACATGGAAGGATATTGTACACGTGGAAAAAATATTCCTACTCATTTTAGCATTTTTTTTGAGAAATGCAAGCTTAAAGGTGGGAAAAGGAAAGGAAATTTCTTTTGGAAAAGCGTTTGGTTTGAAAATGAAAGTCTCAAATCAAATGTCCCAAGATTATATACTTTGGTCCTAGCCGAAGATGAAAATTTATGTCACATATATAAAAGGAGAGGTGATGATGGAATTTGGAACTTCCTTTTCAGAAGAGGTTTGCTTGCATGGGAAGAAGAAGAACTCCAAAGGCTGAACCATCTTTTGACTAATGGGGCATGTACTCAACCTGTGGTGGAGATGCAATGGTATGGAGAGCAACCACAGATGATCTTTCCTCTGTAACTATTGTCTAGAATGGGTATTATTGAAGATAATCAGGACTCATTATGCAGATTCTGTGGTAACAATCGGAAGATGACGAATTTTGTGGACAGACTGGTTGAAATGGTGGGGATGCTCGTGGGCTTCTCCTGGTTCAATTTCAATTTTGTTTGGATGTTGGAGAAGAGGGGAACTCAATGGAAGGTCAAGCACACTTATAAAGGCAATTTGGGATGCTATTCCTCTTGATATCATTTGGTTTGTTTGGAAAACTAGGTAGGAGCTCTTGTTTGAGGTGACTCAACTGATATGGGGTGATCTTAAAGTGGCAAACTGGGTCAAGAAAAATTCTACTCCAAATTCATACTCGGTGGAAGACATGATTCACAGGTTGCAGAGTATCGAGGGAACTTGATTCTATGCATTGTAATTTGGGATTTGCCTCTTTTTTCTTCTATTTGCTATTCGCAATGACTTGGTACATTTGTAGCTTTCTTTCCATCCTCTGTTAGCTTCTTGCCAACCTTTCTTTGTGATAGAAAGGCATATGATTGGTAGGAGAGTGGATGCTAATATAGTTTGGATGCACCTTTCTTAGCAATGCTTGAATGCTTCCATTGTTCTATCCTTTCAATCCCTCTGTAACACTTTCAAGATCAATAGATTTATCTTTCGCTGTCCACAAAAGAAAGAAAAAACAGAAAGAGGAAGATGGGCGCAGTCTACTAAGATACGCTTTTGGAAAGGGTTGTCATTCCTCTAAAGAAAGTTTAGAGAACTTCTTTGAGCTGATTTTGGCCGGACTTTGTTATCATGGAGTATAGTTTATCTTAATTCATTCCAGTACACCCACAAAGAAAAATAATGACAACCACAATTGCAGTGGTTATGGTGAAACCGATAAACTTGTGGATTATGGTGAAAGTCTCAAGTGCCTGTATTTTGCATAAAACAGGGTAGATTGAATGGTGAAGTTGCTGAGAAGTGTATATTCTTGCACCAAAATGTATGGAATATTTTTAGCATTGCTCAGTATAAGGCTGTATCTTGAGAATTTGGAATATGTTTAGCATTGCTAAGTACGGTTCTCCTGTGCTATTTGATGCTTTCAATTCTATGGTGGAGCCTTACTTTTAATATAGCTTAGACAACCACAATTGCATAACCACAGGAGCTTCCTTCTTCGTCTGCCGTTCTCTTTTATCACCATGGACAACTAGCCCACCTTAGCACTATAGTTTTATCATCCACTTATTTACTTAAGTCCCAATTGATTGCATTAGATATCTGGTTTTGTGTTTCTCAATCATTTTACTTGAAGTTACTTCTAGAATGGTATTTATAATCAAATCTTGAATTGTTAATATGTACATCAATAGTTAAGAAATAGTAGCCAAATTTGGCCTTTTGATAGTTCAACACTTGAACTATAGTTAGAGTGATCTTTGTGTGTTTTGAGCATGCTTATGTGTGGGTTTAACCCTTTTAACAGTTGAACATCAGTGCCAAGGACTGCTGCTGCTTTTGCTGTTGTTGCTTCATTTTTGCTACTACATTTTTTGCTGATGTTGCTGTTAATTTTTACTGCTGATTGAATCTTTTGCAGCATTATGGCCATGCTATAAACTGCTGAATTCATAAACCTACATTGGAATCTACTGCTGCCTTTCCTCTGCTCATTTTGCCAATAATTCTTATACTGGTTATGCAATCTGCTGCTTTCTTTGTTTACTGTGGATGTTTGGGAAGAGTTTAAGGGTGAAGCAACATGCTTATTGTGCTGAAAATTAAGATCAGAATCTTATAATTGGGTGCTCTTTGCATCCAAATCATCAAGATCATCAAAACTACTACTATCCCAAAAAGAGAGAGAGCACAAAGCAGTTCTACAACTCCAAAATCAAGTTCCCCTTGTCGTATGGAGCATCCCGCCAAGAAGAGATGCTAGTGATACTTAGGATTTTTTCCATTTTGCTTGTAATATAGCTTAGGGTAGACGACGACGATGATGTTCGGCTCATGCCTTTATTGTAAAACATTATGTATTTTTTTTTCATTGGAGAGCAATCTAGTTCTTTTTGCTATCACACGGTCAAGATATATTGTTCAAATGCTCAAATTTGTTGTCGGATTGATAGATGGCATTGTTGGTTTCTTTTCTTTTAATTCATAGCAACCTAGAATGGTTTGTTATTATGGCAACTTATTGAGTAAAGATGACAATGCGTTTGATTGAGACGCTATGACGTCGGGTAAGACCAAAAGCAAGAGAAACTCTGTCGAATTTTTTAGAAAATACCTTGAGACACATCTTTCAAGATACAAGATACGATACGGACACGATACGTACTGCCATAAATTGCATTCATCAAATATAATCTAAGATACGATACATCTTTCAAGATACAAGATACAATACATCTTTCAAGATACAAGATACGATACAGATACGATACGATACGGACACGATACGTACTGCCATAAATTGCATTCATCAAATATAATCCAAGATACGATACATCTTTCAAGATACAAGATACGATATGGACACGATACGATACGGACACGATATGTACTGCCATAAATTGCATTCACCAAATATAGACCGAAAACAAGGGTTTGTCCAATTTTTCAGAAAAAACATGAGACATGTCTTTCAAGGTACGATACGGATACGACACGATACGTTTGACTACCATAAATTGCATTCATCCAATATAATCCAACAAATTGCAACCTTGTGACATTCACAGGTTCAACAAAGCAGTCGTACTGCTAATACTATTATTCATCAATGTCAAGACCAATCAAAATAGCACAACATATTCATCATTTCCATAAAAGAACCAAGTAAACTACTCTCCATTATTATTCGCTACATTCATCATATCAATGAAACTTGGTTGTCCTTCACATCCATGCCCTTGAGTTTGTAGTAAATTTGGTTATGGTTCCCACCAATATTGACTTTGGTCTTCCAAAAGACTTGATTGTCCTCCCCAAACTTGGCTGCCCGTAAGAATAGATTGACCTCTCCAAACTTGACCATTGAACAAGCTTTGTGAACTTAGAAAAGTAGGTCTAAATTGGTTCAAGCTTGTTCCGGTTGGGCAAAGAGTTGGAGAAAATGGGAAGATGGTTCCGCCTTGTGTCATATTTGCTTGCATGTTATGGGGCATCATGTTTGGCCACATTGAATGCCCCATGTGGTTTGGATGACCCTGCCCAATAATAAAAAACGATTATCAATAAGTTTTACATGAAACAGGAGATTGTGCAATTAAAAATGAAATTCCTTATATGTACATTTACAATACTCTCTTGTGTCCCGAACTCATGGTCAACCGCAATCTTCTCAACCTCCTGAAATTAGCAACAAATATAACTATTACACATGCACTGAATAGATCTATAAGTCAATATTAACTAGTAAGTTGTTCAAACAAAAAAATTAACTAGTAAGCAACAAATAATAAAGAACTTATACCTTGACGACTTTTTCATTGAACAATGTCTTTTTTTTTTGTTTCTCTTTTCTTCTTAACGGCTATTTCCACAACACCTTTCTTCCTTTTGCATGGCGGTCTCCCTTTTCATTGAAGACCTTCATGGTCAAGAATGTTCGTGCTCTGTTTGGAAGTTATAACCTCATCTCTAAGTGAAATAGGATCAATATGAGTACCCATATCATCACCAATTGAAAACACATTACTTTCACAAATGACCAAAGCTTCCATCAACTCTCGTTTTAGGTCACGTACCCTTGTTATCACCATGTCATACTTCTCTTGAGAACATTCAGCTAAATGGACAACCTCATTGAAGAGATTGCACATGTTGTCATGCCAATGCACTTCAATTGACATTGAGTATTTATCGTAACTGATCCGAACTTTAGTATGGGCCCTCTTCACATTTTTGCACCATCTTTTGAATACATACTTGTCAGGCGCTCTTTCAACTCCCATTTGACACCACACCGTAAGTTGATGTCTACAAACCATTCCTCTGAACTCAAACAAACGACAATTACAATGTGCTTCATTAGTTACTGAATTAAAATCAACAATAAATGGTACTTGAAATCTCTTTCTCTCTTTTCCTTCTCCATATGTAATCTACTCTTTCATCTCATATTCGGACAAGCTTTCTTTTTTTAGACTACAAGAACACTCAAGTCTCCCAAAAAATTCATCATGAAACTCTCTAACCTTCTCATGCGTGTAAACACTCTGAAATTGCTTCTCCAAGTCATTTTTAGTTACTAACGGGATGTAAGTGTGCCAACTTTTTACATCTTCTTGGTTTTCACTCTCCACCTTATTCGCCAATGCATTTTCATACTGCTTTACAAATTGTTTCAAGGTCATCTTTGAATGAATATAACCATCAAAATATGAATTTATACTCACTTCTTTGTGTAGATGACATTCCCGCCCAAAAGCAGTCATTCACATAAGCAGGAACCCATCGTTTCCTCTCTAGATACAACCCTGCTAACCATGGGTTACTTTGAAGCTCGTATTTTTTGATGAACTAATCTCAAGCATCCTCAAATTGTTCTATTGTCAATGAATTTCATACTGCCTTAAGCATACACGAACTTATATTCTCATAGGCGTTGCACCCATTTAATTTTTCGGGCAACTTTTTCATAATATCCTATATGCACCACCGATATCGGGTGTCAGGGAATACATTTTCTAAAGCATTCTTCATGGCCATACACTAGTCAGTAATTATTGCTTTCGGAGCACAACCCCACATGCACGTCCTCCAAGTCTCAAATAACCACGAAAATGACTCTGTGTCTTCATGAGAGATAAGCCCGCATCCCAATAAAATCGACTGATCATGATGGTTCACGCCTACAAACGGAGCAAAAGGCATATTATACTTATTTACCAAGTATGTTGTGTCAAAAGTCACAACATCACCGAACTCCTTACAAGCTGCCCTACTCCTTGCATCAGCCCAAAATACATTCCTTAGCTAACCCTTTTCATCCAAATCCATTGCAAAAAAGAAGTCAGAATTGTCGGCTTTCATTCTCATGAAATAATGATGCATCACTTCAGCATCTCCTTCCACAAGTCGTAAACGTCGTCATTTGTCCAAATGATTTCGCAAATCTTTCTTAAGATATGGAAGCTTTTCAAGACCTCCCGCCTCAATCTAAAGTAAGTCATAATTCTTGTACACTTGGATCCCAACTTTATCATTCAATTCAAGCTTTTTTTTTACATGTTCATCCAGTACCCTATTGCACTTGAAATACCTTACCTTTCCCGGGCTGTGTTCATGATTGTGCTTCAAAACAACAGTGTTTAACCTCCAATTTCCATCTGGGTGTATCCCTACAGTAACGTGAGCTGGACAATCAATTTTTGTTTGTGGCCGTGGTTTGACTGGATTGCTTGTTCTCACCCTTGCTTTTCCAGTACGACAACATTCAAATCCTATATGCCTCAACTTTCCATCACTTCCCTTTCTTGATGATCTTTTCGCAATAGCAAATCCTTTTTCTCTAGCATATCTTAAGTAATAATGATATGCGTCTTCCGATGTGTCAAATGCCATTCCTTCCTTTGGTTCTTCAACTTTATCTTCACAATTTTCTATTTCCTCATTCTAATTCTTAGTAGTTTCTATCTCATCACAGTCTTTGCTTAAAGGACCATTACATACCTCTTCTTCATGTTCAATGTGTCTACTCCACACCTCTTCTTGTTCTCCACACTCATTGTTTAGAGGCATTGCCAATGGAACAGACTCCGGCGACATCCTAGTTCAGAAACAAAGGAAACAAATAAGAAACAAATTACCAAATAACGCATGTCAATAATTAAAACATCTAATTCATCTTGGTTTGTATGTCAATTACAGAAATTGATAGGTTTAGAAAAAAAAATAGAGCAACACAAGTACAAAAATTAACTAATTAATACCAACTTTTGAAGCAAATGTCAACAAAACTCCAGCAATGATATTGTAACAAATTACGTATTGTCTAATGCCTTACAAGATTCTTTGATACCATTTCATCTCTAGTTAACAAATTAAGAAAAAAATGGAAAATTTAGGAGGCTTCTTGACATTGGATATAAATTCTTTTGCACATCAGATTTAACCTTGTCCTTTCTATTGCAGTGTAAGTATACAACCTAACATGTTGCCAAAAACTTCATGTGTGACATTTTTCCCCCAAGTCAAATGACTTGCATTAGCCTATAAGCACAGTTATACTTAGATGGCCTATGAGTCTCATCATAAATCATCACACTATGAAAGGATATTGCCACATTCATGAGATGTCATGCTCAACAAGAAAAATGTATGATACCATTACAATCACGTAGCTCAATTTTAAGGGCAGCTGGAATTAAAAGCTAAATGAATTATTCTACTGCAATTAACGAGGTGAATTAGCTACAAATTTATAATTTCCTACAAGCTTGAGCCCAATAAATATCCTTTACTTTACTCAGCATCTACGGGGAGAATGCCCCCTTTCTCCAATTGCAATTCCAAAGGGATATCCTTTCAGAAGCTCTCCTGGCATTAGCGGAATAAGAGCAGTGGGACTTGTGCTAGTGGGATAGATTAACTATTTGAATGTCCCTCTTCGATTTCAATGAGCAGAGGGTTAAACCGGTTTGAGTGAGGTTGGTGAACCATAACTGAAACAACAATACATGCATTATGTGTTCCCGATGACCGAACCAATAATAATGGTGGCTTTCCCCCTTACTTAACATAGGCCGGTAACGGCTGAACAGACCTGCTTAATCTATTTGGAACCCTAATTTTTTTCAAAAAATCTCCATTCTGGCATGAGAGAGAGAGAGAGAGAGAGAGAGAGAGAGAGAGAGAGAGAGAGAGAGACCTTGCCAGGAGTGGTGTCGTGAGTCATGAAAACCCGACGATTTCGAATTAGTCTGGTCCTCTCTCTTGCCAAGAGTGGTGTCGCCAGAGGTGGATAAGGAGGGTTCGGTGGTGGTTGACGGTGGCGGTGGCGGGCTGTGGTGATTCGTAATTCTCTCTCTCTCTCTCCCTTCTATAGAACGACTGGTTTGGGAATTGGGGGGAAATGGGGTAGCGTTCTGAATTTGAGATTTTGGGTCTTTTTTTTTTTTTAAGGGACGCTCCAAAACGACGTCGTTTTGGAGCGTGTAGTGGATGGTGTTGTGGATCTTGTAGTGTACATAGCATTCCTGACCGTTTCTGCGCAACCTGTTTTTTTCGTGATGTTAAGATCTACTCTCCTTTTATAAGCTTCTGTTCCCCAATTAAAACCCAATTGGCCCCCATCATTACTTTCAATCCCAACCGTGTACTTCAATTGCTGAAAACCTAGGGCTCATTCTCCTAATTAAAAGATCCAGTGCACGTCCAAATAATGTTGCTTTTGGGCCCACCAAATACACGTGTGAGTTGTATTTTCAGCAACCCATTTCACTTTAAAAACCACTGTGCTATGGAGAAAAAATTATATGGAGCAATTCCCACTTCGATCGGCAACTAACGTATTAAGCTTCCAAACATCTACAATACACAAATTAATCATTAAGCTCCGATTAACAATATAAATAGAGTTAACAAAGATAAATTAGAAGGCGCTAATGTGAACATTTACACGCCTATCATTTAACCAAACCAAAATCACATGAACTGAATGAGTTCTTCAAGACTAGGCAATCATGAATAACTACTGCAATATCGGAAGGAGGGTCTTGATCATCATCGCATTTCCTCACAATCGCCTCCGCGTCCGATTCAATAAGCACCCTAGGACATTTTAGAGCAATCCCCAAATTCAACCCATCCCGAATGGCCAAAGCCTCCTCAATTCTGGGCGAGTTGATCCAATCATGAAGAGCTAGAAAAATACCAATAACTCGACCATCGTCTCTTCGAGCCACTGCCCCTGTGCCAATAGTACTTGAGCTCCTTCAAACCGCCACATCAACGTTTATCAGCACATTCCTCTCAGGTCGCAGCCATACCAAGGTTCCCAGGGGAGAGGGACTAGAGGGGGGATGGGGGACCCTAATATTTGCGTCCTTGAATTCATAAAAATTCCCTTACACTTTCCTACTAACAGCATCCGTTGCCCAAATTTTTTCATTGAAAATAAAGTCGTTCCTTGCCCACCAAATCCACCAATAGTAAAGTAAAGCCATACCTAAGAAAGGAGAAGGCAGACAAAACTATGTGATACGATCGTAGATGCATTCCCACCAATCAACCATGTGCTTGCACTCGAGTAGCTCCTCAGGTCTTAGCCGAAATGGAAAGTGAATCCATACTTTGATTGCAGCCTCACACTAAAAAAGAACATGTGCAATTGATTCTTCCACTATACCACAGCGAGGACAAACTGGGTTAAGTTTGATTTTGTGTGTCGCCAGTGCTGAATTTGTTGCCACCACATTATTAAAACACTTCCTGATAAACATCTTTACCTTCGGATGGAGTGATAGTCCCCATAGCTTCTTCCATACTATAGGTAATACGTTCGACGGGCTTGTTTGCCCCACTTGAAGGTTGGGACGAGAACTTAAGCCTTCCTTTGCTAAACGGTAAGCTATCTTGACTGAGCAAGCTCCATTCCAGGATGGGTGCCAAATTTTACGGTCTTGTTGGCTGGTATAACTAATAGGGATGGAAAGAATCGCATCTGCATCCTCATGATTGAAGGTCTCACGGATTAGAGAAACTTTCTAGGACTTCGTAGCAAGATCAATAAGATCTGCAACTTTCTCAATGCCCTCTCTTCTTGGTGTGGTTCCATCAATTCTGAAATCTGTATTCTTAGATAACCAGGGGTCTTCCCAAACATGTATATCTTTCCCGGAACATATTTGCCATCTCCATCCCTTGTCAATCAGTTCCCTGGCCCAGACTATGCTCTTCCAAGCCCATGAAGCAGTGCTACTAGCATGGGCATGCCAGAATGATTTATGTGGGAAATACCATCCTTTAAAGATTTGTCTAAATAGAGAGGATGCACCAGAAATTAGTCTCCAGCCTTGTTTAGCTAACAGAACTTGATTAAAAGTCTCCAAATCACGTAGCCCCAAGCCGTCATCACCTTTGCACCTACTCAGCTTTTCCCACTTGATCCAGTGAATTTACTGTTCCCCCTTCTTAGGACCCCACCGGAATCTCGCTATTTCGGATGAAATTTGCTGCAAGAGAGTTTTAGGCAACCGAAAGCACAACATAGCATAATTAAGGTGCGTCAAAAGAACTGATTTCAACAAAACCTCACTCCCCGCCTGATTAACCTTGGACTCCTTGTAGCTCCGTAGACGCTTTGTTGTTCTATGTTTGATGTATTGAAAGAGATCACGCTTGGAGCTCCCAAGGAAAACACTAGAAGCCCTAAGTATTTTGCACCGTACGCCTCTATCGATATGCCCACCTTTGCTGATAAAAGATTCCGAGATTGAACAGGAGTGTTAGGACTGGAAAACACTGAAGATTTATCTTTGTTTACTTTTTGACCGGAGGCAGCTTCATAGGAACCAAGGATCTGAGACAAAGCCTCGCAATCCTGATATGTAGCACGACAAAATACAATAGAGTATATTATATAGTACATATGTATACTTGTACTTCAAATTGAACATTGTTTCAACTGTCGTAAATTGAAGTGGGTGGAACGAAGTACTTAGATTTTTAGTACTATATTTTAATCAGTCATTTCGCTATCAATAAAAGAATTTTATAGTTCAATATTATAATAACTTATCTAACGTGCAAAACTTTATCCACGTGTCGACAACCAAAAACATAAATCAAGTAATTAACATACCGATCACAAATAAGAGTTCATAGAGCATAATTAGTGCCAAATGTGAGTTAACTACTTTGGATTTGTCAAATTTGTTACATCATCCAGACAAATAGATGTCCAAACAAATAGATATGCATCGAGAAGGGGATCATGGCTTTTTGGGATAGCATTTCTAAGGATGGAGGTCGTCATATGGCTAGTCCAAGTAAGCGCAAGGCTTGTAGGCGGAAATCAAGGCTCAAGGATCTTGAGGATGTTCAAAGTTTTCAGGCCTCCGAAAAGTATGCAAAGACATGAGTGCAAAAACAATCGCATGCCATTGAGGATAGTTTCAGCAATTCTCATGGGTTTCAAGCACCACAACGTCATGGGTTGCGCTAGTATCCTTTATCTGCTCATTATTCTCTAACAATTTCTCGCAGGTGGCCGAGAGGTTTTATTCTCGTATGTGTTCGTTAAGCTGCTTTCGAAATCCTACGGGAATAGTCGGCGTTCTTTTATGGTTTATTTTTTTGGCACACATTATATTTTTAATTTCTTCCTAGTACAATAGTAATAATTATGAACAGATAAAAAGTGATAAAACAAGGAAAACGATGTTGACCAGATCAATGCTTCCAGACATTTTATCTTAAAAATATATATAGATGTTCATTCCGGGATCCAAAGAAAAATTCAATTGAGCAATGACAAGGGAGAAAGTGCCACTTCTGATGGATGTTCACACCATAAAAGACATGCTACGGGTGATTATTAAGTGCTCCTAGAGCACTGACACGTGATGGCCGGTCGAAGGACTTTTTCTATTACACATGCGTGTTGGAGCCGGCCACATATTTGGTGGTGAAGTCCACACAAATATGTGGTGGCGAAAGTTCTTAAAGCATCATGTGACGGTGTCGGTGGTCCAAGAACAAGTAATAATTTTTCCATATCTACCCCTTAAAACCACAAACTGCCACAAATCAAACCCAGAATCTACGTTTCACATCAGGTCTATGACGAATCAAAGACCCCATTTTAATGAGCAGCCATGACAGGCCTATTTGGGTATTTTTCATTGAGGATGAAATCCTTAAAAGAAAAACGTGTGTGGATATATTCAATTAGGGAAGAGATTTATGGAGGGATGGAAAAATAAAGCAAATAGAAAATCTAGGAGCAAATTAAAACTTCCAGACATAACTGTTTTCAGAGCCATTCGATATTGAATGTGGGACCACGTGCATCAAATGGCTTCAAACGCAATTGTATTCGACGTAATGTTTTTAAGTTGTATTCCTAGCATCGTTCAAAATCTAACCACGGTCTCCAATATATCTTCAAGACGTCTACAATAGAATGCTAGGAAAAAAAGAAAAAAGTGACAAAGCATGAATAACATCCTTCTGCAAAAGTTCCTTCCCAAGGTTCCTAATTCAGTTTCCTATCGTTGTTTAAGTTCTTTTTCCTCCTTATTTGTGATGTTTTCAGCTTTCGTTTTCGTACGATTTCCTATTTTTCCTTTTCCTTTATATTTTCGTGAAAATTCGTAGTATTAAACTACCAAGATAAAAAAATAAAGTATGTATTAATAGATGTAAAAACACTAACAACTCGAGATTTTTTAGGCTTCAACCAACTAAAATAAGGACTCCTTTATTGGGTTCGAGGTTTTGTTAGTGGACATTAGACGAGGGCATAATTGATCTTAGGTTTGCTCCTCACAACATTTCAAGTTCGAAACCTCTTTTTCAGGTGCTATTAATTCCTACGGGGTCAATCCATATAAGACATGCTCTGACTTTGTTTGGCAACCCCGTAAGTAAGTGGTGGAATTACTTTTCTAAAATTAGTCGAGATGCACGTAAGGTGTCTTAGACACCTAAGTTATAAGAGCATCTATAGTGGAATAATCAAAAGTCACCACATCATTTTTTAGTTATCCATTTAAAAGGTTGCTAAGGTTAGCAATGTAGATGTCCACAATGGCATAATCAAAATTAGATAATCAAAACTTGCCACATCACTTTTTCAACCTATAAAAATCTAAAAATTGTCACCATATAAAACAATTTTTTTAAAAAAATAGTTTTCAAACTAATAAAAACAGGTTATAAGAAATAGAAAATAATTTTTTGAAAATTTTATTTTGAAAAAGCTACTTTTCGGAAAAAGTTTTAAAAAAACAGTTTTTTGAAAAAAAAAGAAGACAGTTTTAAAAAAAATATTTTTTAATAAAGAACAGTTTTACTGTTTTTGCAAGAAAAAAAAAACTTCTTTTAAAAATAAGAGAGAGAGAGAGAGAGAGAAATGGAAGAAAGAGAAGGTTTAGTTATTGGCAAAAGGTTACTAGTGTTGATTATCCAAGTGCCAAAATTTGATGAGTTGCTAAGAGGTTGTTAAATTTGATTATGTCACTGTGAACACTTTTTTGAGAAAATAATGTTAATTTTAACAACTCCATAATTTTGATTATTCTATTGTGGATGCTCTAAGAAAATGGAGGAGGTAGACTGTGTCCACTATTGCTTTAATCTTGGTTGAAGATTCGATATGTGGAGGAAAAAGAACTTTACACGACAATTTAGCATGTCCTACGGGTTACGGCACACCGCATAGGTCACATATTCCATCATAAAGACTTACCAAACTTCCAGTCTTAAATTCCAAACCACAAAAATTCAATTCTAAGACTGGATCCTCGGATGAGGATATCCTCTTATTGACCAGAAATTCCTCACCACACAACGAAGTCAATGGTTAAAATAAGGCCTCCTTTATTAGGTTTGAGGGCCTTGTCGGTTGACATTAGACCAGGGGATAATGGGTCTTACTGTTAAACCACCTCGGGAAGGGATTAATCTGGTGGTCAAGGTCTAAAACTTATAAATTTGTTCATTCACACGGTCCCATATTCAAAACCTATCAAGTGTTATCAACTCCTTTGGGGGTTTGCCTGGTCGTCAACTTCTGGATTCCGAAATTAATCGAGGTGAGTAAACTGACTCGAACACCAGATTATGAGATACAAGATGTCCACTATTGCTTTAATCTTGGTTGAAGATTTTGTGGAGAGGAAAAACAACAAAAAGTGGACTAAGATTTTCCCTCTTACAAACTTCCAGTCTCAAATACTACCAAGAAAATTCCATTCTAAGACTGGATCCTCTAACCAGGATATCCTCTAACCAGGGCTTCAAGTCTCGTTGTCCACAAATTCTCCACCCCACTGGGAAGTCAATGGTTAGAACTTAGAAGTTAGGCATGCTAGGGGCCTTTTGTTTGACTGCATATTAGTATCGGATTGAACCATTTATACGTCAAATTTGGCCAAATATTCAATGTTTTGTTAAAGGATTTACGACCCGAATTGTACCATGTAATCGGAAATAAAATCTTACAACGTGTCATATGCAATATCATAGGAGTAGTGTGGCAGTGGTGTTATTAATGTGGTCCTTATTAATCCAGTGAAATTGTATATCCAGTTGTACTATGTAGCATTTCACTATTAGTGGTCTATAAATGTGAAATTTCGCTCTATTTCCTCAAGACTTCGGAAAATACCCAAAAAAGACATTCAAATTTTAGTATAGTCCTCCAGGACTTGACCCTAGAATTTCATGGATCTAGATAACTTTGAATTTAGACCCAAAAAATGGTCAACCAAACAAATGAAACTACAGCCATTAGCCACAATGCTTGACCCATCCATGCATATTCAGCAGTTATACCAGAAGAGAAGCTATAGAAGTCATGCATGTAAAGCGACATGAAAAAAGGATCTTACCGATCAGATCACCCGTGGATTCAGATTTAGTTTCCATCTCTTTGACCTGTTAAGATGGCATTCTCTTTCTCATGATCCAGAGGAACTTCAGTTTTTAGATATTTGCAGCAGAACCGTATCAGCCCTAAAGTCAGAACTCATATATGAATCACTTAGAGCATTCAACCTTAGAATGAATTAGTGAAAGCTAACCAGCATCACTTGATCAAGGCACACAACCCATTATTGCCAACTTATCCTGAAAAATGAGAAAATGAAAACTTTACGTTAGTTTTGTATTTTAGTTTCATACTATAATAATTGATGTCTTATCAGATTTTTTTCAGGAACGAACACAAACCATACAAAAAGGTACTCCCACCGTTCCTAAATTAAATGTTCAGTCCGCAAATATTGACCGTATGACACACCCTATTGTCATACAGCAGAGGTACTCCAGGGGACAGTTTTTGCCAAAAACCACATTTCTTCTTCTGTTTTTTGAGATTAAGATGCTAGTTTCTGTTATACATTGAGGGTGTTTTTGCCAAAAGTAATATATGCCATGCTAAATCACTTTCGAATTTACAAAGCATATCAGCCTCATGTTATTACCTGAGATAGATACTGTTCAATTAGTACATATGCATGAATGCCTGTTTGAAACTGCAAATCACCAAGACCAGTGTCGTACGGCACACCAACTTGTCGTACGGTGGAGTCTTTCGTGGAACAGTATGTTGGTTTCATTAATTTCTGCAATTAAATACCTATATTCAAGCATGTTTGTTCATACCTGTTTTCTGACATGTTATAAATTGTTTACCTACTATAAACTATTTATGTGACATAAAAGTTAAGCAATAAAAATAATTTTTCAAATCTCACAAGTATAAGTAGAGATCAATTTTATCGGACGAGAGATGTGTCGTAAAACCTTCTTCTCTCGTAACTTGGCTCCCGAATCCAAAATTTTCTATTTTCGGTAGACCAAAACCTTTTTCTAAATCAAGGGCAAAAGAGTCACATTTTCTCAAAATACGGTTTCCCATGTGACAATCCAATTCTAAACTTGTGTGGCGACTCTCAAACAATCATTTTTCTTTTTTGTAAACTAAAAATACAAAAAGAGCGATAAAAGGGAAAAATCATTTTTCCAGGCATCGAGCTCACAGCCGGGCGACGCGCCCACACCGACCTACCCAATCCTTCTACTTTTCAACATTTATTACCCTCAGCAATAACCCTAGCTACCTTTCCAACTCCACCCAATTAAGCATTTTATCGTACGCATAGCATGCATGTTGAAAAATGTAAATTCAAGCAACTAGTATTCAAAGCCTTGGATTTGGGTGAGAGGACTGGTTGCTCTTCCTTGCTTCTTGACCGAGAAAACTGATGAAAAAAACAACTAAGCGAACCCCAAGAAGTCCACAATCATGGACCACCAAATGAATGAGGCTGAAGCATGAACCCCATTGTTTATTTGTTAATCGAAACTTTGAAAAGAACAGTCAGTTTTTTTGAGGCGAAGAACAGAACCCACAAATCGAATTTAAGTCATTTTACTTATTAATCTTTCGTTGCCAACAAAGACAAGCGATATTAATTAGAATAAATAAAGACGATTACTTAAATTGAGAGCGAACGAAGAGATTCTAAGCAACTTGAAATTGTGATAGGAATAGGAAAACAATACATACTTGCGCTTTTAAAGATGATGTGTAATCCCCTATCTGTATCTGTATGTTTCAGTTCAGGTTAAAGTGAGATGAAGAAGGAGAAGAAGTAAGTAGAATGTGCCAACTGCATGCCAAGTGATGAAGAATTAGGGGAAAATGACTGCTAAGGACGTGTGAACGTATTTTGATAATTAATATCCGTCAATGACATTTTCAACATTAAAAAATGTTCTCAGCATGTCCTTGGCGGATAATCCATTCACTTAACTTGCTTAGCAGGGGAATCTCAAGACCCCTATAAAGACGAAGGCACTACTCCAACTTTGGAGACTTTTGGGACAGCATGACTGAAATGATGGCAGAGCAGCTGTCTTCACGAAAAGGCAAAGAGAAAAATAATTAATTTGGTGGTGACCAACCAATCTTTAGATAGTTGGATAAAATTAAAGTTAAAGTTTACTCAATAATGGAGTAAATTTAAAGTTTGCTCAATTATGGAGCTCTAGCTGTCAACTTTTAGCTAATCAATCATTAATTTAAAGAGTTGTTGTTTTAACTCTTCATCAATTTGGAGCTCATTTAACTTTTTCTTAGTCTTACACTTATTAGCATAGTGTTCTATTTTCCCACACTTAAAGCATTTTGCAGTGGTTTTCTTTTTTGATTTATTAAGATTTTTGGTTTTGGTTTCGGAAGTAGACCCTTTTGAACCAGATTGTTCAAGTGGCCTAATATTCTTTTGGGGTTTTCTTTTAGAATATTATTTATTAATTATCAAAACACGTCTTGGATCGTCATTTTCTCAAGAATTAGCCTTAAAACTTACCAGAAGATTCAACGACCCCATTAGAAGAGGAAACTTTGGCAAAAGACCTTGCGGAGAGAGAGACTACTGCGACTAATTCAAAGGAAGAAAAGACCAAATCAAATGTTTGTTTGGTTTTTTTTGATCTTGACCAAATCATATTTTAGGAATCCAAAAAGCCAGGGCACATCGAATCCAATGTCCAATCCAAAGTTATCAAAAAGGACGACAAGAAAGGTTAAAGAGATGAATAAAGACCCCGTTTCAATAACTAACATTTTTTATTTTTTTTTTTACTTTTTTGGTTTTGTCTTTATTTAATTTTTTTTTTTTTTACGTTTGTTAGTTCTGGTACTTCTTTCTTTTTATTCGTCTTGTCCAGATGAATCAGACTTTCTTTTTTTGCTAAAAAAGTGGTCATACCTCAAAATATTTAGGTAAAATAAAAAATAATTAATTTTCTGATTCTTCTCGTCAAAACGAATCTATAATTCACAAAAATTTACAGCAAAACTAACAAACGCCAAAAGAAATTTAATAAAAGAAAAAACGAAAAAAAAAAGTTCTAAAAGTATTTAGTGAAACGGAGGTACAGAAAGCTCCGATGAAGAATCATGATAATAAAGTTGTTCTTTCACTTAAGGGCCACGTAACGGTCCACTAATGGATGGTACTACTTTGAATTGGAAATACAAATAAACTTCATGGAGGAGATAATCATTTCTCATAGGTTGGGGGAGATTTTTTACATTATGTAAACCTCAGGAGATGTTAGTCAAATTTTCCCAATTAATAACACCACATAAACCTCTCCTATGCATCATCCGATCATCGTTAGCATCATCATCCATTTTTTTTTTTTTTTTTTTTGAACAGCGTTAGCATCATCATCCTCAATCCAAGCAAACAGAGGAGAAGAAAGAAATCCCCTCCGCTTTTCTTTCGCCAACCGTGCTACTTGCACAGATAATTTTACACATATCTTGCACATATATTTTTATGGGGCTCATATCGGGTCCTACAAAATGATCCAAATTGCTCATTTTTTTAAAAATATTTTTTGGAGGGTTTCTGTAAAAAATCAACTCCAATGGATATCAGTAAGGGCTTTCTCAGAATTCCTAGGGCAAAACAGAATGATTCGCCCTACGGTTTCTGAGAAAGACCTTACCGATATCCATAGGAGCTGATTTTTTACAAGAATCCTCCAAAAAATATTTTAAAAAAGATGAGCGATTCAGATCATTTTGTGGAACTCTAATGTGGGCCCCACAAAAATATATGTGCAAGATATGTGCAAAATTCTCTGTGTGAGAATCATTTCTGTTCTTTCACTGGTGGCGCCAATGTGGAAGAAGAAGCAATCAGGCCCCTTTGGATATGAAGCTATACATTCATACAAATATGTTTATCTATAGATATATATAGGAGAGTATTGCTACAGGTACCGATTGCTACCGTAGGGAAATCGTAGGGAATGGCCGGGTCGGGCCGTCTCTAGCCACCGGACGGGCGATTCGAGCCGTCCAAAAATTCTATAAAAAAAAAAACGAGGGGGCCCACTCGAGATTCAATGGAATCCGACGCGTGTAGGGCGCTCGATCCAAACACTCCATTTTCATATATATATGCATGTGGCCCGGCGCAGCCGTCCCTACGATTTCCCTACGGTACCGGTCGGTACCTATAGGATTTTCGATAGATGTACATAGTAATATATATATCTATGAACCCTCTTCCTGGGGTGGTGTGCAAGTGGGCAATGGAATATTTGTAAGAGTTTTTGTCTGCAAACTCTTTGAACCCTCTAAATATTGTTTCATCTGGGGAGGGTGTTGCAAATTCGTGGATTAGGCCTCCAGTTGGGATCTTTAAGATCAACATAGACGGTTCATGGAAGGAAGACATGGGGAAAAGAGGATATGGTATTGTGGTTAGAGATTCTAGAGGTCTTTTTGTTGCTGCTTCTATGGGTTTTTCACAGTGATGTGCAAGTTCATCAGTTGCTGAAGCTCTTGCAAATCGACAAGGTGTTCATCTTGGCTTCCAACATGGTTTGGGGTCTATTTTCGTGGAAAGTGATGCTTAATTGCTGGTGAAGATGCTCAATGGCCAGGTTGCAACCAATTAAGAGGTGGATGTGATCATTCATGATATTCAAGCCTTGAGCAAAAATTTCCAGTGTTGCGGCTTTTCTTTTGTTCGTAGGACTGGTAATTCGGTTGCTCATTTGTTGGCAAGTAAGGGTTTGAGTGGTTCGGGGTATAGTCTTTGGACTGAATCCCCACCTTTGTGGTTAATTACTTGGTCCCCTTTCAAGGGACGGGTCTCCCATCTGATGTATCATTCCTAACGTATAAATAACAACTGTTATCATTGTGAAAAAAAAAAAAAAGATTAACAGAGAGGATTGTTAGAATGGGAGAGTAAAAAAGGCTCCGAATCCCCAGTCCTACTTCTTCTGTCCCACTCCTCTCCATGCGCCACGTATCCACTCCTTGCTTCCCCTCTAACAGCGTTATTTACCCGGTTAAATCCTAAAACTCCTTTCCTATTCCCTTTTACGTTCCCCAATTCCCCTGTCAAAGAAACTATTCCCCTGTCCCACTCCTATGTTTTGCACGATTTTTCCCTCTGGTATGCACTAACCATACTATAAACATAGTATAAGCAAACATTAAAAATATTCCGAATTACCAAAAAAAAAAAACAAACATTAAGACCAAAAAACATAGAATTTGAAAATTCAAAGTGATAAGTTAGATTGATACATCACAAAAGGACACATGAAGTTTGCTCACTTTTGGTAATTAGCATAATAATAAAGATCATAACCACTGCATTCACTTGTAAACTTCACAACCCTACCAGTCAAAAAAAAAAATTTGGCAACCCTCACTTGAAGTAAAATCATCATCTTGAACTTTAACTTGGTTACTTTTTTGGTTGCCCTTCACACTGAAAGTTATTGAACCAAAAGTCCTCATCCAGTGAGTGTGATAATGGAGCCAACAAAATGGGGGTGGAAATACAATTAAAACTGATCGAGATTTAGAATTATATAAACTTGAAGCATGTTAGTGCTACCCAAATACCTGCAGTAAGGGTGGATTTGAATTTAAAAGACAAATAGTAATTTGTTTTTTGTCTTTATTCAAAAAAAAATTGCATTTGTTAAATTCGTCTCAGCAAGAGAAATCGAAAAAATAAAAAATTTTGATCGAAACTCATAATTTTTTTTAAAAATACAAAATAAGTCAAATAAGTTGACTTTTTTTTGTCTTTATTCAAAAAATTATGAGTTTCGATCAAAAATTTTTATTTTTCCGATTCCTCTCTTCGAAATGAATTAATAAGTAATAAAAGTTTAACACAAAACAAAAAAAGAAGTTACTTAACTTTTTAATCCAAACACACCCTAATTCAGTCATGCTGGTAGGCACCGCTTGAGATGATTGGGTAAACTGGAAAAGTTGGTTAAACATCCGACGAATAGCCGGAACACCCATGCAGCCATGCTAGTTGAGGAGGTGCAAGACTCATATTGCTAAGTTTTTCAAAGTTTAAGAATAAAATGAAGTTAGAGTACAAAAGTGCATATTATATAGAAGTGGGGAACGTAAAACTGTAAAAGGGAATAGGAAAGGAGTTATTCCCTCTGTCCCCTTATTATAGTCCAGTATTCCATTTTGAGCTATCCCTTAATAAGTGTCCATTCCGTAAAGTTAGTGGGTAAAAATTGATACATTGTCTATTTTGTCCTTAAAAGTAGATTTCATTTTGAAAAATTAGCGAGTAAAAAGTATAATGATGATAGATAAATAGGAAAAGTGGAGGAAAAAATTGATGTGAAAAGTATAATGATGATATTTTTTTAATAAGTTGGAGTTACGAAATAAGATATTTAAAAAGAGACGGAGGGAGTATGATTTAATTGAGTAAGCATCGCTGTTAGAGGGGAAGCAAGGAGTGGATACGTGGCGCATGGGGAAGAGTGGGACAGAAGAAGTAGAACAGGGGATCCTCAGCCAGTAAAAAACAATTGGGTATAACAAAAATTGCACTTTTCAACGAGATATAATAGAAAGAATTATTGTACTCCTATATGAGTAAAAATAAATTACAGGCTGAAACACAAACCACATGCAACACAGGTGCCTAACCACTAGAAATACATGCAACGGAGTCTAAATAGTATTCTATCCATCCCATTATATTTGTCTGGTTCACAAAATGAAGATATAAAAATAACACAATTTTGCAAGAAAAAATCAAATTTTTTTCAACAATTCATTAGATATCGTTGAGTTCATTGTAATTTATGAAAAGAAAAAAATTGAACTTTTTATTGAGAGAAATGTATTATTTTTGAGTTCTCGTTTACGGACTAGACAAACATTTTGAGATGGAGGGAGTAACAAAAGAGGCCTCACCATGTGGATTAAGGCTTTGCATTACATACAAAAACAAGACAACAAAAAAAGGCAGAAACTACTTTATTATATGTATATATAGTTAACTGCATAGAGAAGTACTCCAATCACTAATTTCTTCATGATCTTCAGACCGGACTTAATTGGAAATCATTGTGGAAGAAGTGCTATTGGCCCGACTGGAAGCAGTTGAATGAGCGCTCTTTGGCTGTGAACTCTGTCCAGAAGACGAATCGGTGAAGAAAACTATATGCTCGTGATTCTCGACAAACGCTTGAAGTGACCGAGGAACCCGAGGCGGGTTCACTTCTACAACCCCTTCAAGTATCTGTACCACCTGACCCATTGTTGGCCTGTGGTTTTCATCATCTTGGATGCACCAACAAGCCACTCTAGCTATTCGCCTTAGCTCCTCCTCCTCGGCATTCTTTTCCAATCTATGGTCTAATAGGCTAAACAGGTCGCCCCCTTCTACTACGATACTTGCAGCCCAAGTCGGGAAAAACTTAAACTTTCCATCTTGATCAGATTGCTCCGAATTCCTCCTTCCGGATACGAATTCAAAAAGCATCATTCCATAACTATAAACGTCAGCTTTGGCTGTTATGGCAACTCCTGATATCCATTCTGGTGCAAGATAACCTCTTGTCCCTCTCATAGTCGTCAGAACCCTGCTGAATTCTCGGCCAATGAGCTTTGCTAGGCCAAAATCCGCGACCTTTGGGCAGAACTCGCCGTCTAGTAGAATGTTCTCTGGTTTTATGTCACAGTGAATAATACAGTCCCTGCACTTCTCGTGGAGATAAGTCAATCTTCTGGCCGTTCCAAGAGCGATCTCGTACCTCGTTTTCCAGTCCAAGACTTGCCCCTCCCTTTCGTGGAAAAGATGGGAATCCAAGGACCTGTTCGGCATGTAAATCATACACCAACAACTTCTGGTTACCATCGGAGCAGAACCCCCGAAGCCGAACGAGGTTGACGTGTTGAATGGTTCCGATCGTGCTAACCTCCATTCGGAACTGCTTCTCTCCCTGGCTTATGCTTTCCAGCTTCTTCACCGCGATAGTAGTTGAATCGGGCAATGTACCTTTGAACACAGAACCAAAACCTCCTCCCCCCAGTTTCTCTGAGAAATTTTTCGTAGCAATTTGCAAATCTCTATATCCAAACGCAACCAATGAGCCCTCCATTTTTGTTTTTCCAACAAACCTCCTCTGCCGCTTCCAGATTAGAATAAACACTAGGCCTAAAAGTAGTACTACTGCAACTGAACCCGCAACAGCACCAATAATGATCCCCTTGTTTTCTTTACCCTTCGAAAACTCAGAAGCAGCAAGTCTGAGATAAAGAGTTCTTCCAGTACCATCATTTGGTGAGAGTTGCAGATTCACAAGTTCCCCAATCCAAATCGAACACCCGTTACTATAATAGGAATAAGCAGTGCAAGAGCAGTTATTCAAGCAGGAAGATGCACATTCGGCAGCGCTACTAGAAGCAACAGACAGTGAATTATCAGGCAATCTCACGTTGGGATACTCATGAAACTTATCTGTCGACTCCTGATTAGCAACACTTGTATTCCCACACTGCAACTTATTTGTCCTCACACACCCACCAGAATAATCTCTCAAATTCCAATCGCCAACCGGACTAAACCCTTTCAAACAATTACAGAAGGGCTGTGTAATCTGATTGCAAGCCCCAAATGCCCCACAAAACGCGTAAACTTCGCACTGCTTCCTCGGCTGAGACCAAAACAAGTTCCATAGCCCGGTGGTTTCCAACCAAGTCTGTTGCGTGATTTGCCCGAAACTTCCATAACAAATCGTGATATAATCTTAGGATCGTACATCGAATACGTAAAATAACTCTCATTCTCATTATCAACGTAGCTGAAATTGTAATTATAATTGAGCCTCATCTCTGGGACCCAACTGAAAATCTGCCCATTCCAAGAGCCACTGCTCCAATACTGTTCAGACCCGTTCCACAATATCACATACTCCTTGGTATCTGCTTTTAAACTCAAAGAAAACAGACCTTGAGATGGGTCTTCCGAATTTTTCCAAGAAGTTAGATACTGGTGAGTCCTAGTTCTCTTATTATATGCAATTTTACCCCCAGGCAACCAAGTATTAGTAGGAAAATCAAAACTTTGCCAAATGGGTTGGGTTGAATTAAACCCATCTTTGACAACCAAATTACCATCATCCCCAAGAACAGCCACCACAGAACTTGAAGCGGCGGAGTTCTGATTTGTGGACCAAATGGGTATCTGTGACTCATTGAGAAGAACTAGATTGCCATCCATGATTTTTAACACTGCTGAGTTCTTATCTGAGATGGGTTTATCCCTATTTGCTATCCAAGCTATTGTACGAAGAGAAACTTTATTGTACACAATACATATGTAGTAGTTGGAGGAGTTACCTGGTTGGTTGTAGAAACCCAATTTGAAGGTTCCATTTGCTGAGACAAGGGTTTGGTCCCCGGAGAGAGACTGGTTTGCAGAAATGGTGTCGGATCCATGGGAGATGGGGAGGTTGAAAGTGAAGAACAGGAAGAGAAGTGAAAAGATGAAATATGAGTTGGTCCTGACACCCATATCTCTGCCCTGAATTTTGTGCGAGAGCTGCTACTCCCCCCCCCCGACACACCCCCCTCCCCGGCCCCACCTCCCTTTCCCGAAATTACCCCCTCTCTCCCCCTCTCTCTCTCTCTCTCTCTCTCTCTTCCTTTTCTTCCTTTCTTTCTTTCTTTCCTTCCTTCTTTCCAGTTTCTTCTTTCTTTCTGTTTTTTTTTCCTTTTCTTTCCGGTTCCTCTTTCTTTTTTCTTTTTTATTTATTTAAAATTATTTTAGTGTTCCAATTTTCAATCCGGTTGAATTAGTGGAAAGATCTTGTTTTCTTTATCATTTATCTTTAATGGTCATAATGAATTTTTGAACTCATAGAATCAAATATCTCTTAGGGCTAATCAACGAGAGCCCCAAAGTCAAAATTTAATTATGGCCATTTAGGATAGAATGATTAGGAAACTAAAATCTTTCCACTGGTTCAAACAGATTGAAATTTGGAACACTTAATTTTTTAACTATATTTTTAAATATATAAACTGTCTAAAAAGTTAAAAAAATTAAACATTGGTTCAAAGTTGCCCGTTGGTTCAAAAAAATTAATTATGACCATTAGTTCAAACTTCCAAACTGTCTAAAACAGTCTATAAAGATTGGAGAGTGGACCTTGTTCCAGAACATCTTTTTAAAAAATATGCATAACCTGAAAAGAGGAGACAGAAACTAAAGCGAGGAGGAGAGAGAATTTTTTTTTTGATCTTTAATTTAATTTTTTATTTACTTATACCTAAGTTCCAAACTCTTCAATTCAATTGTACTTTTGTGATTTTGTGGTTATGGATAGGACTTTTTATATGGTGTACTAAAACAATTAATGAAGGTATTATCTACCAAAAAAAAATGAGGGTAATTAAATAGAGGGGAAATACTCTTTACTCTATGTACACTTTACTTTTCGTGCGAAATTAACAGAAGGCGTTCAATATACTTTGGAACAAAATTGTACTCCACTAATTGGTCTCCAAAATAAAGATGATTTCAAACCACATCCATGCGTTTTTTATGAGATTTACAATATTGTATCAATATTGTTTGGAGTCTATTATTGAACTAGGTCTGGCAAGTGGCCAGAAAAAAAAAAACGAACTGCCGAGAAGCCATTTTCATTATCAAATTCTAAATCAAACACTTTTAGAGATTTGCATTATATATGTTTTGCAAATATCATCCAAGCATTTTCGCATAAAATTTGTAATTAACAATCCAGAATGGCACTACTCAAGGCCATTTTGATTGCATGGTCTAGTTGCTTAAACTCTCCCTTTTTTTTTTTTTGAAAGACAAAAAAGAATTTTATTATTTTTTGAAAATAAATTACAAAAATTAAAAAGACCTTAAGCATAAGGCATTAAGCCAGAGAATAGTAAACCCACAAGAAAAACTAACAAACTTCAACAATCATATCCTGCAAGGACTCAAAGAGAGAGAATAACAAAATTGGCAAGAAGCCAACAATGACAAAACAACAGTACCACTCACAAAAAAACACCTGACACCTAAATCTCAAAACAACACCCAAAGTTTAGGAGTGTTCACAATAGTTTTGCTTACTTCAATGGATAAGTATTTTGACTTCTGAGTTTTCTCATTCTATATTTGGGTTCAAGTCTCCGTATCACTTGTCAGAAGCTCCACTATCATCGCAGGGGTTCAAACGAACCCGTTGAATTCGAAAAAAAAAAAAAATTTTACATAGAATTTAATTTTTACACCCTTTGTATATTTAAAAATATAATTGAAGAATTAAGTGCTTTAATTTTCAATTCAGTTAAATCAGAGCAAGGATCGTTTTTTTTATTATTTTATTTTAAATGGTCATAATGAATTTTTTGGTTTAAAGCCTTTCAACAAATACCCTAAGACTCATTATTTTGTTTCAAAACTTTCTTAGGGTGTCCATTGAAAGGCCTTGGAGTCACAAATTTATTAAGACCATTTAGGATAAAATGATCAGAAAATAACAATTTTGCACCGGTTCAAACGGATTGAAAATTGAAACACTTATTTTAGTAACTATATTTTTTAATCTATAAAGGACAAAAAAATAAAAATAAAACAGTCGGATAAACATGATTAATTGAAATACTTTTTTTTCTCTCAATTACTTTACAAAACCTAGAATTAGACTTGAACCTATTATGAAAGAGAAAAAAAATTCAAAGTGGAAAGAAAGAAAAGAAAAAAAAATGAAAAAAAAAAAAGAAACTGAAAATAAAATGAAAAAAAAAATGAAACTAAAAATAAAATGGAAAAAACGAACCTGAAAATAAAATGAAAAAAAAAAAACGAAACTGAAAATAAAATGAAAAAAAAAAAACGAAACTGAAACTGAAAAGAAAAAAAAAAAAAAAGAAGAACCGAAAGAAAGAAAGAAAAGGGAGAGAGAGAGAGAGAGAGATAGAGGGGTAGAATGGGAAAAGGGGCGTGGGGCCGGGAGGGGGGGTGTGTCAGGGGGGGGGGGATTAGCAATTTACATTTTGTGCAGAGAGAGAGAGAGAGAGATTTGAGTAAATATCTGAATTTTGCAGAAAATGAGAAAAGCAGGAGCTGGAGATGCTTTCATGGATAGAAGAGGACGAAGGGGGGACCTAGTCCGAGTCGACCACGCTTGTTGAATTTGACGATTTGACTTGCCTAATTTGTGTACTGAGATACAGTTATGTGCACCATCTGAGCAATTTGTTCAACAATCCAACGATCCTGCTGTATAGAGGCACCATCCCTAATTCCGTAATTTGCAACCTTTTCTTGTTCTACCATAGGGAAAATAGGAAAATACACTTTCCACTCAGTCTAGACCAAGGGTACAAATGTGACTCTACAAAATATATTTTTCGGTGTTTGATTGGCACTTGAAAATATTTTCAAAAATCAATAAAATAGTGTAAAGAGAAAGAGGAGGGAAACTTAAACGGTGGAAAGATATGAGAATGTTGGAATTGAACGTGAATCATGACTGACGATCGAGAAAATTGAGAAGTAAGAATTGCAGTAGAAGACATCGGGTTCAGTTCAGAAAATAACTTACGGAAGATTTAAGAGTAAGTTTTTTTCATCAAATTGATGAAAAACGTTTTACATGTAAAATGTTTTTCTAAATTTTTACACAACCAAACAAAAAAAATAAGTAAAATATTTTGCCGAAAAATATTTTACGTTCAAACAGACGGAGCCTTACAGTTTAAAATTATTTTTTTTATAGCTATCGCAAACACTCTTACTTCAGCAAAGACTTATTGATCACCAGCACAAACAAAAGGTCACGTGGAGTGACCTGACCTCAAAGGCGTGAACATTTTACACATTATCGCATATATGAATTCACCGCTCTTTTTACAGGTATCGGGAGCTTTTTTACACATTAACTAGTTTCAGAAAAGCAATCTTTAACATGTTTTTATTATTGAAAAAATACCGATATATTAGGAGTTTAAAAGTATTTAACCAAACGCCAAAAAAAAAGAAAAAAGAAAGATCAAAAATTTCCTAGGTATGACCGTATCTTGGAAAATTCCGACTCTGTTGTCCTGACTGCTGGAAGGTTCCAGCGAACCTCGTATTTCTCAGTCAAAAAAGGCAGATAGCAATAATTAAGTTTCAGGAATTTGGACAAGGGTTGAATTGAGGGTTGCGTAGTTCTAGGATCACGTCCAAATGAATACCCACATATTTATGTTTGTGCAATGCGTGTAGAGTTCATATATTTGTATGTGTGGATGTATATTTGGATAATTAAAATAAGTGTGGTTGTAGAATTATTGATTGAGGGTAAGACAATACATTTACTACAAAAATGGAGATGGAATTGTATATTCACGGGTAAAGCGACTTCTCAGTTATAATGTCCTGATGGAGGATGGGAGATGTTGTCAACCGAGATAAATGGTCGGATCAACCGGATTCTTAGATGGTCACCCGACTCACCCTGATAGCAAATCTACCCATTATTCAGAATGATCTTATCGGAGTTATGATTCCCTTTTTTGATATGCACCTTGTTCGTTTTGGATTTTGAGGAAATTTATTGAGGACCGCAAACGAACAAACCCACTAATGAATCGTCTTTATTTCCTGAGGTGTCTGACACGCATCGATTTTATTGCCTTCCAAAAAAAATGAAACAATAACGATAACAAGAATGGCAACAAGCAAGTTCTACTTTTTGTATTTGCATCTCTCAGTGGAGGACAGGGGGTGTGTGCTGTGCAGCTTCATGCTGCACAGCGTGCTGCACGGCCTCCGGCAAGGTTTTTCCGGCATCGGTCCGACGATCGGAGACGTTCACCACGTAGAACTCGTCGAGTTCTATATGTGCATCAAAAATCAACTCGATCAAATATTGTTAAGGTCCTCATCCGAACATATATAACTTGAAAAAAATGGATTTAGTGGTTTTGATTCAGTGTTTCGTATCCATTAGGATTCATTTTTTTTCAAGTTATATATGTTCGGATGAGACCCTTAACGATATTTGATTGAGCTGATTTTTGGTGCACATGTAGAACTCGACGAGCTCTACGCGGTGAACGTCTCCAATCGTCGGACCAATGCTGGAAAAGCCTCGCCGGAGACCGTGCAGCACGTTGTGCAGCACGAAGCTGCACAGCACACACCCTCTGTCCCTCAGTGGAACTCTTGTAAGAACTCCTTTATCTACCTATGAAGTTCGGTGCGTAATTAGTTAGACAATCAGCAATAAACATGTGTGATGCACGCCTAATTAGCACATTTATCTTGCATTTCGAACTAATTTTGTTGAAGAAAAATATTCCAGACACAAATGAAAATGTCCAAATCTAGATAAAGATGTGTCTAAAACCGACCAATGAGTGTGAACTCTACACGATCAGAGCACAAATGTAATCCAAACCGTCCAATGTGTGTGGACTTCACACGATTTGGACACATATGTCTTGAACGGTTCGATATGTGTAGACCTCACATTCATTCTGCAAGATCCACATGCATCGAATGGTTTAGAACAAATTTGGATTTGTGCATTTTCATTTTCGTTTATACCATTGCTCCCATTAACATACATTCATGAGATAACATAAATTGGTACTACTAAAAAAAGGAATGATAACCAATAAATCAAAAATAAATTAGTATGATGCCACGTGGCACTAAGGAGACCGTATACCTACCCATTTACTTGATTATAGGGGTGTTTGGGAGTTTACTTTTTGACTTTTCATTTTCGGCTTTTTGAATTATAATCAAAATGTAAATTGAAATATGAAAGAGTATTTGAGAAATATGTGCAAAATATATTTTGGAACAGAAGTAATAGTATTAAACAAAAAATGAGAAAATGCAAAACGGTGAAAAACAGGTACGGAGCCCATTCTGGGATTATGCTTCTTTTGTCAAAATCTCTGAATGGGTTTGTGGAATGAGTTCTCCGAATAGACCTGCCAAACACCAAAACTGCAAAAATGAGAATGTGAAAATAGGCCTGCCAAACACCCCCTATATAGTACATATGTATACTTCAAATTCAACATTGTTTCAACTGTCGTAAATTGAAGTGGGTGGAACGAATTACTTAGATTTTTATATTTTTATCAGTCATTTTGCTATCAATAATATATATATATATATGTATGTATATATATAGATTATCGAGTGCAATTTTATGTGTGAGTGGGGGTGCACTACGAAATAATAGAACTATTAATGCATACCCAAGCCTACCAAATAAAAACGGGCTTCACTTTATATTATCAATTCCAACCCTAAACTTTTATTTTTCAAACCCGTCTAACTAGTCCATTTATTTTCTTTACACATACTCCTCAATTTCTCCAAAATATAATTCTCTGAAAAACATAAATCAAGTACCATACTTATCACAAATTTGAGTTCATAGAGCATAATTAGTGCCAGATGTGGTAGTTACTTTGGATTTGTCAAATTTGTTACATCATCTAGACCAATAGATATCCAGACCAATAGATATGCATCAAGAAGAGGATCATGGCTTTTTGGGATAGCATTCCTAAGAATGGAGATCGTCATATGGCTAGTCCAAGTGAGCGCAGGGCTCGTAAGCAGAAATCAAGGCTCAAGGATCTTGAGGATGTTCAAAGTTTTTAGGCCTCCAAAAAAAAGGCAAAGACATAAGTGCAAACAATCACATACCATTGAGGATAGTTTCAGCCATTCTCATGGGTTTTAAACACCACACGCTAGTATCCTTTATCTGCTCATTATTCTCTAATGATTTTTCGTAGGTGCCAGAGTGGTTTTATTCTCGTATGTATTTGTTAAACTGCTTTTGAAATCCTATGGGAGTCAGCATTCTTTTATTGTTTATTTCTTTTTGTTTTTATTTTGGCCGTCTCCTCTATAAGGTCTATATCTTGTACTTTATCCTTATGCTCAATGAATTTCTTACTCTTTTAGCCATACAAAGAAGCATCGTTATTTATTAGTGTAGCTAATAAACTTCTAAGTTCTAACAAAAGTTTTAAAAAAGGACCCAATATCGTATATTAGAACCTTAATTTGTTGTGTGTGAATGATAAATAATTTCTCCGTCCCCAAATGTTGTCTTGTTTTGGATAATCCTACCCACATGCAGATAACAAATACTTAATTCTTGCAAATAATTTTCTGAAATTTTTTATCGTGAAAAGTTTTAATTCAAATCTCTTCAACCGTGGAAAAGAATATAATATTTTTTTTGGCAAACCAAACACATTCTTAGTACAATAGTAATAATTGTGAACCGATAAGAGTATATAAGAAGGAAAACAATGTTGACCAGATCAATGCAGCCAGACGTTTTGAGTCCTTTTCGTCTTTCAGGAGATTTGTCTTCAAGATACAGTACATGTTCATTCCGGGATCCAAAGGAAAAGTCAATTGAGCAATGCAGAGGGAGAAAGTGCCACTTCTTGTAAGTGCTCCCAGAGCACTAACATGTAATGCTCGAAGGACTTTCTCCATATTACACGTGTGTGTTGGAGCCACATACTTGATAGTGAATTCACACAAATGTGTGGTGGAAAAGGTTCTTAAAGCACCATGTGACGGTGTCGGTGGTCCAAGAACAAGTAATAATTTTTTCATATATGTTACCCCTAATAACCACAAACTGCCACAAACCAACCCAGAATCTACGTTTCACATCAAGTCTATGACGAATCAAAGACCTCATTTTAACGAGCAGCCATGACAGGCCTATTTGGGTATTTTTCATTGAGGATGAAATCCTTAAAAAGAACGTGTCTGGATATATTCAATTAGGGTGGAGATTCATGGAGGGATGGAAAAATAAAGCTAAGAGAAAATCTAGGAGCAAAACTTCCAGAGACAACTATGTTCGAAGCCGTTCGATATTGTATGAGGAACCACGTGCATCTAACCACCGTCTCCAATATCTTCAAGACTTCTACAATAGAATGCTAGGAAAAAGAAAAGAGTGACAAAGCATGATTATCATCCTTCTGCAGAAGTTCCTTCCCAAGGTTTCCCAATTCAGTTTCCTATCGCTGTTTGTTCTTTTTCCTCCTTATTTGTGATGGTTTCAGCTTTTGTTTTCGTACGACTTCCTATTTCTCTTTTTCTTTATATTTTCATGAAAATTCATAGTATTAAACTACCAAGATTAAAAAAAAAAGTATGTATGAATAGATGTAAAAGCACTAACAACTCAAGATTTTTTAGGCTTCAACCAACTAAAATAAGGACTCCTTTATTAGGTTTGAGGGTTTGTTGGGGCATAATTGATCTTATGGTTAAACCACCTCCAAATGTAGGAGACTAGTGGTCAAGTCTTGAGACTTAGGAGTTTGCTCCTCTCAAAATCTCAAGTTCGAAACCTTTTTCTCAGGCCCTATCAACTCATACAGGACGAATCCATATAAAGCTTGCTCTGACTTTGATTGGGAACCCCGTAAGTAGGCGGTGGAATTAGTTTTCCAGGATTAATTGAGGTGCAGATAAGGTGGCTTAGACACCTAAGCTATAAGAAACCACCTCTCGAAGGGGTTGGTGTCTCGTGTTCGAAACCATGCTTGACCCATCCATATTCAGCAGCTATACAGCCATTAGCCACAATGCTTGACCCATCCATATTCAGCAGCTATACCAGAAGAGAAGCTAGAAGGTAAAGCGACATGAAAAAAGGATCTCACCGATCAGATCACCCGTGGATTCAGACTTAGTTTCCATCTCTTTGACCAGTTAAGATGGCATTCTCTTTTTCATGACCCAGAGGAGAAGGCAATCGAACATGGGGGAGACTGCCAGTTTTTTAGACGTTTGCAGCAGAACCACATCAGCCCTAAAGTCAGAACTTCATAGAATGCCTCAATTCTTGAGTGCAGAAGCCTATGCTTTGCTAAGAGTCACAGCCATGGTGATGAGCAGCAATGACTGAATCCAAGATCATTAAGCGGAAAGAACAAAAAAACAAAAGGAAATGCCATGGACAATAATGAGTAAAAGACGACATACAAAGAATTCTTGAGAAACTTAGTTTCAGAAATCAATTAAACAAGACTTTTTTAGTTACACCCCGAGGTTTTGATAAGTAGGAGAGAAAACACAAAGGAAAATGGTATTTCTTCTCCCGTTCCTTTCGTTTTCTTAATCCCTTACGAAGTTCCAAACATAGTGTTTCATAAATAACCGCATAAGAAAATATCCATCGGATGATGTAAAATATCATGTGCAAACCAAACAATTGGAAAAATCTGTGCTTCGGCACCCAAAAATCCAACAGATCAACACGACCATAACACAAACATAATCTATCAAGACCTTCTAACTATTCGTACTTTAAAGTGAAAATGTGTACTACATGCACATGATATGAATAAGAAGTTTCTGTGAGTCAGGCTATCTTCACAAAAAGTGGAGTGTCAATAAAACTTCTCAGATGAAATAAAATTATACTCATTACACAACAAGGAAGCGCATAAACAGTGAGGTGGTTAATCCACACCCTTTGTGCTCAACGTTTAATTAAACCAGACCTCAAACCTCAAGATCCATTCACATAGTCGGTAGCGTCCCTGACACCCAGTGTATTTCTATTCAATACTCCCTCCGTTCCTAAACGATAGTCCAGGATGAAAAGACATGTAATTTTAGGCCCAAAAATAGCTTACTTCTGTGCTTGATTTTTAAACTTAATTTACGCCAAATTAAAGAACTAATTGAGATCTTTAATTTGATGTCAAGAAATTTTAAAACTATTAAGTATTTTATTTTTTGATCCGAAAATTGCACGTCTTTTCGTAAATCACTATCATATAGAAATGGAGGGAGTAACTAATAAAGTTCTCTCCCTTGTACTAACTTCAGATGGTTACTTTTTTTAAAACAAGGAAAAAAAGAGGAGAAAAACAAACCTAAAAACCCATAACTGTTTCTCATAGTCTGCAGTGTCGATGAGCTAACATATCGTAAATCTTCTTAAATTAGAGTACCTATGAAGCAATTTTAGCGTACAACTTCAGTATATCAATGAAGACAAAAATTAATGCCTTGTACCTGTAATTTTAGCTGAATCCCAGAATTTATACATGTGTTCTCGATCAGAACAAGAGGCATGTGCAACATTAGCATACAGCTTCACTGTGAAGTAATGGCAACATTTAACACATAATTATTCAAGTCAGTCGAGTTCCAATATTTTTGCACCACGCCTCAATCGTCTCAATATCCTGACTCTACTACTCGCCTGAACACCTAAAACATCATCACCTTTTGTTCTACTTCGTTTCTTTCCTGCTTTAGAAGAATCATCAATTCTGAGAGCGGATTTGGTATGGGCAGCTTCAACTCTCTCACCTTTCCTGTCAAAGTTGCGAAATGAACATTGCGATTGTAACTTTTCTCCCAAAAGGCGGCCAAAATAGTAAAGTGGATCGACATAAGAAGATGATGAAGATACAATCCCTTTCAAGTTGGTTGGCTGGACTATCTTAACAAACTCCTTTATCTCAGCAAAGCATGAATGATCAGAGTATGGAACTGAATACATGTATTCATGATACCTTTCCACAGCTCTACAATTTCCATTAGGCTTATTCATGTACATGAGGCTCCGAACTTTTACATTTAGTTTTTTTCCATGGCGAAAAATTGAAGGAGATGAACCAAGCGCATTAGTGTTCCCTTCAAGGGGTTTCACCAACCATGGAAGACCAGATGGCATAATCCCTATAGTTGGGCGCATCTCATTTAGTCCCTCCAAAGTCTCAATGCTAAAACTGTAGCGAGGGACAGCTCGCACTCTAGTTAGAGAAGTTTTGGTTGTGAAGATGTCATGGAACCCAAGAAGATGCATAATTTGCAGACGCTCCGGCCACACCCAAATCTTCAAAGAAACAAAGCAAGAAAATATAAGGAACCATTGGTCATTGTTCATTCAAACAAAATTACTATACATAAGCAGCTAATAATGCAATTGTCTTTCTTTTGGTCTTCTGGATATCAAGAAAATCTGTAACCAAAAACAAAAGAATATTAACTAATTTCTGCTTAGATGTGTCACTCAAGTACAAGGTGGAGGGAGAGAGCACAAGCATATCCAAAAATACAACAAGGAAGCACCAAACTTATGTTCAAAAGAATCACAAAGTTATGGTCTAAACTCTCAATATTCTTGGCTTAGTAAAAGTGTGCAAATGTCCCAGTTTAAGGGATTTCTTCTAACCTACACAATCACCACAACGGAAGACAGGAAAAAAAACTAAGTAGGTCAAGTATGGTTCCTATCCTGAACTAATTTAGAAACGTGATGTTATTGCTCCAGTAGGTGCAGCACCATTATATTTCTGAGATAATTCACTCAATCTTCTCCATAGACAACGCAGTTTATGTAATAGCAAGTTGAAGACACTTCAGGTGGACCTTCAGTGTAGTCTGTGCCTTAGGGATGATTAGTCTCATTCTCATCTCTTTTTTTCTTGTCCTTGTCCTCAGCAAGTCTGGTCTTGTATATTGTTGTGCAATGGTCTGAGTAGTCGTCCTATGGAGTTTTCTGGAGTGTTGAGCTTGACCAGGCAACACAGAGGTGGCAGTTCCATGGTTCACACTATTTTCAAGTTATCCCTAGCTGCAACTATGTATTGGCTGTGGAGGGAAAGGAATGGTAGGGTGTTTCAGAATCTCTGCAGGGATTGCTCCTCCTCTTTACAAAACTTAGTTAATCATAGGGCACATTCGTGCATGCCTTAGCTCTTGGAGGAGGGTTAAGGCTTCTCATCAAAACTTAGCCACTGTTGCTTCATAGAGGATTCATAGGAAGGTTTTTTATCAGGGATTGTTTTGGGACTGTTGGTGGGTTTTTTTCGGTTTTCTTTTGGTTGAGTTTTGAGTCTGGAACTCTGCCAGGATTAGTTTACCTGAAAAAATAAGTTGAAGACACTATTCCACTGCACAAGCTGTTAAGGCCACACCACATACAGAGACAACCCTAGCTCAAAATTTCTTTCACTGAGGAATGAGCAAACCTTTATTTTTAGCACACGTGCAATATGAATTAAAAGATCTTCTTTGCCCAAAGAGTCGATACCGATGATGATGTCATGTTTAGGATGAGAGGCGATCACATCAACCACCTGCAACCGGCCATAAAACAATTAAATGTATGATCAGAAACTTGCTAGTTCATTTCCATATACAATCACAAAATGAAGTTCGACAGAGGATAATACCAAAGGCCCATACCATGTCAAGGGACAAAACTCAGGTTCAAAGTGACCGAGTTTCTGAACATTTTACTTCAGTTTGAAATGAATCACGACAAAAAGCTGAAACTTGATGAAACACCCAACCCACCCTCACCCCCAGACACAAATCCAATGGAGAAGTAGGTATGTAGTTTAAATTTTGAAAGCAATAAGAAACCATTCTAGTTATGGATTTCAGTTTGATATTTTTTTGATTACCCATCCGGGCCTTTTTATCCAATAAATACCCCATGAGAGATACCTAAAGTGATAATTGTATTACACCTTTTTGTATCACATTGCTTTGTAAAGGTCCATCTCGTTGTCTATTTCCATATGCCAATCATGTTGCCATTTTCTTTGCTGCCAATAGCGCTGAATTTGCATTTCTGTAAACCTGCCATGCATGTTTTCAACGTATCCCTCAAGCCCTCCAATATTAGGCATATGTGTTTGGTGAAACTGGTACCAATTTGGTTTTAGCAAATGCACATTGTTCAGCCATCATAAAGAACAATAACAAAGACCAATTTTTTAAGAACTCAGTCAGTTCCACCTCTCCCTGACATTCCCATCAATGGATAAACACATATTTCTTCGCACTTGTTTAACAATCATCAATAACTGCAAGAATCATACAGAGCTGATCACAAGCCACTCGACAAGCATGTTACACGACATATAGTTTATGTCAGGCTTATTGGACTTTGGGGGGAAAGATGAAAAAGCAAAAACCTGTAGATTAGTTAGTTTCCCTTAGGTTACGAGTCTATTAATTCGATTCCACTACATAAAAGGTGGAAAGTGAGGAAATCTCGCTGTCGAAGAAAGCTCACACCTGTTTAGCGGCAACTTCTCGAGAGGGAAAAGAATATGACGGATTACAGTAAGTATTGTCCAAGTAAAGAATGTCAACTTTATCATTCCCGATGGCATTTAGTAGCATGCTCCTTCCAATCTGTGCCCTTGTACTAGTTGGTTCCCAGCGGAAATCCCCAGTAAAAAGCATGCAGCCAAACTCACCACGAAAAAAGTACATGACTGCACCTGTCAGTTGAAAAACCAAGAAAGCAAATAAGAAACTTTTCACCCAGACTCTGTTACAGAAGAGGAAAACAGACAGAAAAAATAAAACTACTCCTATGCAATGATAAGTCAACATAACATACTGATGGATGGGAACTGTGAAACTGGCGCACTGAAACTCCCAAGATAGGAGTAAAAGCAAGACAAAATTTCCCAAGGTTTTTGAATCTATATCAGCAATGCTTATAGAGCTACCATCATTTTTTGGCTACTCATGTGGTCCAAGAACAGTACAGTCAACCAATGGTGGATTCACTTCATCCAGAGAACTCTTGATGTTCATCGTTTTCAGACTCGAGGTCCAAACAGGAATGAATTATTTTTAGTTGCAATAACCTAAGGTCTAAGAAGCAGGGACACGTCTACCGACCTCAAGTATCTGTGTTACGTAAGTGTCGGGCACAGACAAGGTAGTATAATTATTCAAGTCGGAAATGTAGGAATAGCAACTCTTCAGTCAAAACAGAACTCCTTTATTTATCTGCCCCTTCCTCATTTTTATGGCGCGATGCATTCTCCTTCCATTGGAATTAGCGTCCTGTTGGATAGTGGCAAGGGCGACTATACAGTAGCAGAGTAGTATTCTATACAGTCATTGCAATGAAGTACATACCAAATCCCTAACAATTACACGGAATTACAAACATGATCACAATTATTGCTGCTGCCAACAAACTGAATTCCTAACAATTACACGGACACCCTAATCTCCTAAAGAATTTTACGAGACAGTAACAACTATAAGGTAGTATAGCATTCAGAAACTCACTGAAAGAAAGTAGCACTGCAAACAAGCCAAGCCGAGCTTTGACGGGTTTGAGCTCGGCTCTTTTACTAAACAGGCTTAAAACTCGAGCTCAACTCGTTTGTTAACTAGCCGAGCCTTGAGCCAGGGGCAGCTCTACTAATGTTTTAGGAGGTTTAAGCAAATCCCTAGGAATGAAAATTTTGTAGTACTGTATATTTTTGCAAACCCCCATGGGTGGCTCTAAAATTTTCTATACTTTTGCATATAATTTAATATTTCTTTCATTATGTCTGCACTGAATAAGTCGTACAAAGCCAGAGGGAATGAAAATTTACTCTAATTTGTGAGTAAGTAGATCATATAGCTCAAAAAAATAAAATAAACTAGGCCCGATAAGTTTTCAAGCAAAACATTATTGCTATTTTATACAATTTTTTGTATATAATTTTCTCTAAAAAATTTGGTCCCAGCTGAGTTAAAATCCTGCAACAACTTAGTTTGTTTGCAGCCTTACATAAAAAACTTATTCACTTACAACCTCCATCGAACAATTGGAGAGCAACAGAAGCAAGTTGAAAACAGAACCAAAAAGCCTGACCGAGAGCGTACCGGGGCAGTGGTGAGCGTCGAAGGCCATGACATCGACGGTGGTAGCGGATCCGGTGGTCGGAGATACCAGAGAGACGGAGTGCCATTGACCGATCTCGAGAACTCGAAGCAGAGAGAGCGTGAATCCAGGGAACTTGAAGGGGAAGAGCTTGGCCGTGATTCGAGAGCAGAAGAGAGGGCCGCGTTTCCACGTAGGAGACAGGCCGCTGGTGTGGTCGGCGTGGAGGTGGGTGAGGAAGTACGCCTGGCTGCCGTCGGACCACCGGTCTACCGATATCATGCTTCTGTCCATTGCTTCAGTTTGGTCCCTGAATTCGGATTCAGAGTGATTGCGTGGAGAGAGAGAAAGTCAGAGTGATTGCCTGGAGAGAGAGAGAGAGAGAGAGAGAGAGAGAGAGAGAGAGAGAGAGAGAGAGAGAGAGAGAGATTAGTTTCGAAATCTAGGGTTTAAGCTTCATATGGCTGGTGCTTTTGTGTATATAAAATATTTACGCGGGTCGCTGATAACCGCTAAATATTTAAATATATTTTTTGGCGGGGGCGTTTCATTTTCATTTTCTTTCTCTGATCAGATCAAAAGGGGTTTTTCCGATCGGTAACTGTAGACTTACTCTTCCAATTTCTTTTGTCCTTTTTCGCACTTTTAAGTATTCACCCTCTTCCTTCGCCATTCCAAAAGAGGGAGTTGCGCCCAGTGACCCTCGTGCCATGGTTTCTTCCGGTTGTGCTGCTACGGAGTCCAAGGTTGGCTGTCGCTTTCTCGCTGGTGGCTCAGAGTCATTTGATGGGTTTGAAAGGCCTAAAGGTCCTGGCAAGAATTTGATATCCTAAGGTGGTATGAAGATTCGTGATCGACAGAAGTAAGTCATTATGGAGCGAGAGTTTCTCTTAGTAAGCCGCCATTGCTTTTGAGATTCAGCTACGAGGTTCTATTTTTTCCACATGCCCAGCCTCTCGATTGTGGAAGTTAAAGTTCAGAAGCCATCCTTGTAGCCATGATGGTCTAATGTCTCATGAGGTTTGTGTTTCTTTTGAACAGCAAAAAAAAAATATTATATTTGTGTTAATGTCCTAGAAAGTGATAGGTTAGTATGCCTGATCTTCTTAGTCATTTCTGGATGGAAGTGGTGGAAGAGATTCCTTCTTCGCTAGCTAGTTGTGTGACTATCTCTCCAATATTTGACCTCCATCAGCTGAGCATTGAGGACTCCTCATCTAATAGGGTTTGAGATGGTTTTCAAGATTCTACTTTGGGACCTCAAAACTTGCAAGCTAAGAGGATTGTGTCGTTCTGATAATATCAGGTAGAGGACTATGATAATGCTTTTGTGAGGCACTTTGGCAAGCAGAACCGAGGCACTTTGGCAAGCAGAACCGAGGCACTTTGGCTAGCAGAAGCGAGCAAAGGCGCTCTAACAGTGTCTAAGGTAGTAATGGGTGCAACAAGGTGCGACCGCATCCCATTCGGAGTAAGTGGAAACGGGAAAGGGTTATAGAAGATGATCCACATTCTTATCGTGCTCCTCAATGTCATGCATTTCTTTAATTTATCTCTTCTGGTCCTAATCTTGGTTTTACAGGTTTATGGTGTATTCGGTGTTGCTGGCTGAGTCCTGGTGGTGTTTTCTTTTAGGAATTTGTTGTGTGTCCTCTGTCTTGGCCTTTGTAAGCTTGTCGGGTCTGAGTTTTGTTGCTAGGTTATGTCGTGCGGGCTTTCTTTGGATTTTCATTTTTCTTTGGGTTGTGTTGTATTGGTGGATGTTCTACGGTTTGTCTCATATTTATGATATGCTATTATGTTTGTGTTCCGAAAGAATAATTGTCTCATATTTATGATATGCTATTATGTTTGTGTTCCGAAAGAATAATTGTGCAGCCACACCCCGCTCTACACGCCCAAATGCGCACGCACACTTGCTTTTAACACGCTCAAATCCACACGAGTGCGTGTTTGTTGTACCGTGATTGTAGATTGATCGACTCCAGAATGAAGAAGACCACACGGTTGACCATTCAAAATACCGTCAATGAAGAAAACACTTTTTTATATTTGAAGATAATCCGAACACTTGTTTAATCCATCTTCCAGGGATGGCATTTTACCATCAATGAAGAAAACAAGAAAGAGGACAGAAGATCAGCGGGAAAATAAGATAGCCATCGACACCATAAAACCTTATATGTAGAGTAGTAGTAGTAAAACAGTCACTCAGTCCACGAAGAACACTTGGTCTTCCATGACTTGTTTTCACTTTGTTTTTGGAACTGTTACAGCTGATGTTGATAAAGTACAAGGAGTACGAGAAGAGTATGATAATATTGTTTAACCATAATTTGGGAGTTACAAGTCTCTCCCTTCAATCTCAATCTCAAATCTCAATTATTGATCACTGCTTTTGCCTTCTTCCTCCGAGTGGTGTGGGCTGTACTTGTTCATTAGCTGGTTAAGGGCAGTATCAAAATCCTTCTCCAGCTGAACCTCTTCCTCAAAATGCCTCTTATTCATTGATATTTTGTCATCTTCATAAGCTTTCACTAACTTCTCCCTCTCAGACACAAATTCCTCCATCTCTTTGTCCTGAGACTTGACAAACTTTGCAAAATCTTCCTCCCTGTTATAGAGACAAAAGCATGTGAAGGTCTGAGAAAAGAGAGCAACTCGAGGAGTAAAAATGTGTTACAAACTTTGCAAAATCAAACCCCAATGCGTTCCATGCACAATCATGTAGCATCCATTACACATTCAAGGCAAATTACCTGCGATCACGATCCCCCTTAGCAGAAACATGTGTATTTGATTGTTTCATCTTCTCTCGCTCCTCTTGCTGAATCTTCTCAAACTCGTCTTCCTTTGCATCCCTAGTTTTATGGATGATTTCAAGCTGGTCTTTGAAGAATTGTTCTTGAAAATCCATCTAATGAGATATGGAAAATAAATGAAACAACCAAATGGTGAGCAAATGAACAGAAAGAACAAAACAAATTACTAAAACCAAGAGCCATCGAAAAAAGATCAGAGAAAAATTCCAACTAGAAGAAACAATAAACTGGAACACCCTCCGTCCACTAGGGTCTAGGGCGAGGGAGAGGACTTCCAATGCTATCAAAAGATTAATCCCAAACCCGAAATCCATAGCCACACAGTTCGCACCATACCATAAGCCCGCCACCCGCTTCATGCTCAAGTGCAAATGCAAAACAACTGCTGGCAGCATACTCGACAACAATACCAAACAAAGGACCACCAGGAGAGGTCCCAAATGCCGCTAGAAACTCATATTGTGCAAGTAGATGGGTGCATCAATCAGATGACGAGGGATGACGATCCGTTTAAAGTACATGATGTGGATTCCTTTGAAGTACATGAAAATAAAAACAAAAAAGAGAGAACCTCGCAACAACTTATCCTCAGCAAGAATACTTGCTGAAGTAAAAACCATGTCAACTTCGTACCTCCGTTGCTAGCGCATAAGGACATTGTTTTCTATCACATATTTCGATACTAGTCCAGCTATTTTATCTTTTTACTGAATGATTTCAGGGTCCTATAGGATGCACGGCTGAAACTACTGACATTAAGAGGATAAGCAGATGTGAAAAACACATGAATATCTGAGACATGAAAAGTTCTGGAAATGGCAGCAGTAGTGTGAACAAAACCGTTGCATATAAACTTATCACTGTTAACTGAGTCAAAATGGGTACATTAAAGCAGTACATGAGACTCCATCTCTGCAGGCAAAAATAGAGCCTACTCGATTTGGGCATGAACCAGAGGATTCAAAATTGTAATGTTTATGGGTCCTTAATCAAGTACATTAGAAGAAAAACCAGACAACTTAATGCATCTCCTGAAGGCATTCCAATCATTTCCGTCAATGTCTACACAAACTCATTACAAGAAGCAAGATGATCAACTAAAGGTAGTGAAAAAAATGCATGACACATAAACAGTCACGGCTGCAAGGGTTATTGCTCAAAATTAAAATGGTCACAGCAATGACCAGAAGCTATCTTAAAAGACCACACCCACTGACTGCAAACGGTAACTATGCAGGCAATAACAGTTACCAAAACATCTAATGCAAACTCCTTGTCCGGACATCAGACAGGATATTCAATTTATATCCAGCCCTGTTATTACCTCTTCCTTAGTCTGCTCATGATGCATTTTGCTCCTTTGCGTGACAATGCGGTTTTCCTCCTTGGTCTTGCGCAACTTCTCAGATACTACCCCTAAAGACTCTTCAAGAGCTTTTGAACGTCTTTGCCCTTTAGCCACTTCATCCTTAAACCAGATCAACTGCTGGTTATCTTCACTCATTTGTCGCATTTGGTTCACAACCATCTCCTGATAAGACTTAGTCTCAAACTTTAGTCGGGCGGCTTTGTTGCCTACTCAACAATAAAGCATGACCAAACAAAGGAGGTACTCAATAACTGGAATCATAATAATATAATAGAAATCCAACTAGTATGCCTAGCCCTGCCAATTCATGGGCTTGTGCCACCAGACGCACGCACAACACACACACACACACACACACACACACAAAGATATATATATATATATATATATATATATATATAGAGAGAGAGAGAGAGAGAGAGAGAACCATGGCAGTGCTTATTAAAAACGTCCAGGTCTTGTTTCTCCGCCATGTAGCCATAAAGTTGGCGCTTTCCACCAGGACAGAATAGGACTGGACGACGATCCCAAGCGTCCCTATCGGTTCCTTGTTCCTGGAAATGGTTATGAAGACTTTCGGCCTCTAAAAAGCCCATTGCCGAGTTCTCAAAAATCAAAACACTCATCCCTCGGTGCCCCTGTGGGCCATAGGCATGTCGAGCCTTCACTGGAGAATATGAACTAAAGGAATCAAGAAGCTCTTGATTTCCCATGCCATGCCACTGCAAATACAATTGCAAATGAGAAATTTTAATATCAAGCAAAAAACCTTTTAATAACAGATACAATGTGGTAAGGTTGCTTCACCCAATGCCATAAACACACATACATCCTACATCATGAATCGTGCTCGTAGTAAAAAACAGTGCAATGTTAACTGTACCTTGTCATTCTCATCCTGCTCAAGCCATGTGTTCATAATGACAACCATTGGCGGCCAAACAATAGAGCGATCTTTGATCCTTTCATCAAGACCCTTCCACTTGCCAAATGTTTCACCAGCTGCTATGACTGAAGTGCCCCGCTTGCGGAGCTCTTCATCCAAAAGTTCTGCAAAATCTCTATGCAGCTTCACCCTCTTTGATCCTTTTGTTTTGGCATGCGTCATGAGTGGCTGCAGACCTCGATACCAGTCAATTGCACCAGGACCCCCTTTGCATGCTGGGCAATGCCACTGTCTTGATGGACCATGCATATCATCCAAACTTAGTTTGTCCAAGTTTTCAAAAAAAACCTTGAACCACTTACTATTCTTGCGGGAGTCGTGGCTTTTCTCACTCACATCAGAGTCATATTCGTCACTTAATAGTTCATCCTCTGTATCAACTTCATCTGAGTCATTGTCATTTTCAAACTTGTCATCATCGTCATCAACAGGAGGGGGTTCCAAGTGTATGGTGGTCTCTCCTTGTCCAGTAGCATCTTCTGAAGACTGACTACTGGCAGCAGCTCTTGAATGCCAATTCCACCCATGCTCCAAAGGAGGAGGGATTGCTCGTGGGGAAGGGGTGTTGCTGTTGCTCTCAAAACCTCTACCAGCTGAATGGGGCCTTGAATTATTTCCTCTGCCCAGAGGCCCTCTCGAACCCCCTTTTCGTGAACTCATTATAGTTAGCACCCTCTTCCTGTTCATGTTTTGCATTAGAATGTCAGATAGCACAATGTGAAACAAATGCTCAATAAAACAGAACAGAAGCCTGCCACCATTGGCCAGGCAACATTATAGCAGCTTAGCATGACTACGTTGAGAATACAACAGAGGAAAAGCAGATATCTATGTTCACTCAGCATAGCAGATAATTAAGAAAAAAAAGTGTCATTCTGAATTAGTGACCCAATGGAGCGCTTCATAACTTTCATCAATCACTCAAAGTGATATGCAAAAAGAACAAATAGGAAAAACTCTCACATACACACTCACACCCCACAAACCAGAGTCCATAAAAGATCATAAAAATTGAATAAAATACAATACAGGACAAATATTTGACGCACTTCCAAAGCTACTTCTACATGGGTCCACAATCAATCCCAAGTCCCAAGCCAAATCAATCATGTCAATTGCAGTAGAGTACCTAACACATGCATAGATACGTCAACAATTTACATGCACGTACAGATCGTAGGAAAAAAAAAAAATCGTACTTAGAAAATATTTTTACTGAGCTATACCTACATCAAAGATATCCAAATGAAAGAAGCACAACATAACAGAATAGTGAAACCAGATACATTGCTTGCAACTTAAACTCATTCAGTTTCCAACAGGTGCATACGAGATTTAAAAGACCATAAGGCCTAGATTGGTGGAAATAACCTTATCACCTTAACAACTTCCTATGAGCACATCTCTATAATTATTCATCAAAGGATTGACATCCTATCATGTCAGCATCATAATGCAATGAGTTAGAGCCCCCATGGTAGAAGTTAGAACGAAAGAGTCAAGTGAGGACAGTTTCACAAGATCAAATGTGAATACAACCATTCAAGATATTAGAAAAACTCAAAAACCTCATAAATTATTTTGATATCTGAAGTAATCTTCCCCAAGGACCCAAACTGGACAAAAAAGAAAAATTTGTTCAGAGGATCGGAATCAGCACCAGGAATTTCAGCTAGGGCTGCCATAGATATATCAACAAAAAAGCACGTCATGAACACAGATGCACAAACACACAATCGAAAGTACACACGCACAAGAAACAACTTGACTAGACTAAAAAACAGGGCCATATCCAGTAACGAAAAATGAGACGGAAAAAAAAAGACTGCAGAATTAGAAAAAATTGTTCAACGAAAAGAAAGCAGGGCCATATCCAGTAACTCTAACTTGACTAAAAAATATACAAGGGAAACGCATATATTACCTGTAAATGTATCTATTACGTAAAAGACACAGATCTAGATACATCATAGAGGAGCAGTGTGTGTGTGTAATCAAACGGAGAAGAGCGATTCAATAGGAGCGAGAAATGAACCGATTGCATGCATGAATGTGCATTCTATATAGAGAGAAACGGAAGCCAAAGGTAGAGTTGGAAGAGAAATAGAGAGGACAGAAAAACCCTAACAGTCGAACGAACTCCAGGCGGAAACAGGAGAGAGAGAGAAAGAAGAGAAGGAATGTACCTCAGGATCAGAGTAGAAGGCGCCGGTACGGGACGGAAATCTGAAAACGGAGCTTCTGTCACTAGAGAGAGAGAGAGAGACGAGAGGAGGAGAGTAAAGTGGCTTGGGGATTAGGGAGGAAGCAAAATTAGTACACTCCTGCGACCCGTTTCACTTTTTTAAGTTCCCTTTAATGACGCACAACAGGGGTCGGACAGCAGTACTCCATCCGTCCTACAAGGGTGAGTTGTCTTAGAGTTCGTTCCAAAACCGAAATAAGAATTTATTTTTTATTTAATAAAAAGCTTTGTTTCGGAAAATAAGAAGGTTGGTATTTATTTTAGAAGAATTTATATAGGTACCGACCGGCCGGGAAGAGAAATCGTACAGACGGCCGTGCCGGGCCATCTCTAGCCAGGGCCAGCCCAAGGTATTTGGATGCCTAATGCATGTTCTAAGAATGATGCCCTAAACGCTGATAAGCGGCTAAGATTGTAAAGTCTTGGCGCTTAAAATCCTTTAATTTGTAGCATTTGATTCCTTAATTTATTATTTTTATTCCATTTTGCACATAAGGTTGTGTTTTGATAGTTTCAGGAAATACGTGGCATTAAGGCGGTTTTTATCGCTAAGGATTGCTCTCGGAAGTATCCGAGCATCCAAGGCCTTGTGGCGGCGCCCCATCAAGTCCCGTCGGGTGATTAATGAAGAAGGGAGAGAGCGTTGGGTCGTCGTCAGGCTGTTAAGACCAAAGCAGGCACAAACACAGTTTTCTGCCATGTATGAACCGGTACTGAGGGTTGCCTAGTACCAGTCTGTGATGATCAGAGTTTTTGGCAGATTTTTGAAGGCTATGAACCAGTACTGGGAGTTAGCCAGTATCGGTACATATTGTAGAAAATGTTTACGTTTTTGCTACTTTTTCATTTTTGGGATATTTTTCACGTTTTGGCTACTTTTAGGATATTTTTGAGATATTTTGTGAGAGAAGAAGCCACCTTGTATAAATAGGGCTTTCCTCTCTCTTCTTGAGGATCTCTTGTCATATATCACTTTAAGTCTTTTAAACTTTTAGAACTCCATTAAAAGCTCTAAGCTTTTGTGTTAATTTCTTCAAGAACTCCTTAAGGTATTTATCGTTTGTTAATTTCTCGTTTATTAAAGTTGCTTGTACGGTCTATCCTTGGTAATATCAAGTTTGTTTTCAATTTCTTCGGTTAAAAGTGATGTCTCGTTTTTATGTTTTCTTCTATGCTTTAAGTATGTGTGAGTAGTCATTAGACTAAGTCTCGGGATATTCTTTCCCGAGGATATAAGTTGTTATTTAGTTCTCGAACCATCGGGCTTAAAATCATTGTTTTCGGAATAGGGCTTAACTTGCATTTTTGATCTAAACAATGGGTGTTAACTCCTTGGTAAGGTGTTTAGTCAAACGGTCTTGGCAAGCGGCTCACAGAGGGCTCGTGGCCTCCTACGTGTTCGATAAATATTAAAAACAAGTTGGCTCGCCTCCGTTAAATCACATCTTTCGTAAACTTGGCCATTTAAGATAAATCCTCCGGGCGTGAGCACGCGGTCGTGACTCCCGCATGAGTTATAATCGAGAACCGGTAACAGCTTTAGTCAAGGGTTAGACGATCCCTAGACTTGCCTCTTTTAATGTTTTAATCTCATTTCTAGTTTTTCATGTTTAGCATTTCCACCGTTAAAGCAAAATCAAGTTGGCTGTCTTAAACGCCAAAATCCTATCTCATAAAACCTCCAATCCGAATTAAGTTATATTTGATTCTCTATGGGAACCATCCCGGACTTCCGGATATTATGCTACTAATGACCTAGCTGTACGCTTGGGGTTTTCTCAACTTTATATTTGAAGGCCAGGTTTGGAGCTAAGCAAACGCTTGACAATTTTTACGGAAAAAAAAAAACAGTCAGAGAAAGCCAAAACTATAGTATTAAATCCACTTTGCCAATTAAGTCTTTCCTCTTTCGACGTAGGACAAACAAGTTGCAAAACAAAGCCTCCTACCTATGGTCTCACATCACTAGTTGAAGGAAACAATGAAAGCAAAGAATCTTTTATAAGTAGAAAGTTCCATACTGCCTCAGTATCAATGCTCAAGAGACTGGGCTTTGCTTCTGAAACTTGGACTGAGCATTTTCCAATAAGAGTCCTACCCAATCCAAATACTAAAAAAAATTGGGGTGCCCCAAAAATTGGGCATCTTGGGGATGTCCAAGGCCGAGGCCTTGTGCCTGGGCTGATTGTGGTGGTGGCCCCCCCTCTCTCTCGATTATCTTCTCTAATTGTGAATGTGGGGAGGGAAGGGAAGGGAAGGGAAAGGGAAAATCGAGAAAGCGCAACCTGTTTTTTTTTATAGCAAAACAACGTTGTTTTTTGTCGACGTCATCATGACGTCAGCTATTGTGTGGGAGATATTATGTGAGTAGTATTTTTAGTATAATGATGAGGTGGGGGAGGAGCGAGGTGGTATGTTGGGGAAAGGAGGGGACAAGGGAAAAGAAAAAGGAAATGGGGAGGGGCTTGCCTGGAGGAAAAAGTGGGGCGGCTACAAATGATACGGGGATTGGGGAGGAAGAATTATTATCGCGGGGATGGAAACGTGTCACGCGGTGAATGGTAGTCCGATTTTTGAGTTTGGAAAATTTTGAAAATATTTTAAGACTAACCCTGGTTTGGGATTACAGAACAGAAATCTTGACAGCCAAGAAAATACCTTTTTTGTGGATATTAATACATCCAAATTGAATTTCAACGGAAATTAACTAATTAAATCAAATTTTATTAACTAGCAAATCGGAAACAATGAAAATGATTTTGAAATAATATCACGAAATTTTTATTTATTAAAAATTTTGGGATATTATAACTCCCTCTGATAATGTTTGTACAGACTGCAAAATAAGAACGTAAAAATCATATATTTTTTTTGCAAGAAAAAATTAAAAAAATTCAACAGCTTACTAGATATCAATGAGTTTTTTTTTTAATTTATGAAGATTTTGAACTGTTTCTTGAAAAAATACGTTACTTTATTTATTATTAATTATTTTGCACACACGACAAACATTATATGACAGAAAGAGTACCACTGTAATAGTTAGGGTGAGTTCTTTTAAACTTAAGAAACTTAAGTTGTTTTGTCCTTATTTGATTTTTGTTTTTTACATTTGTTAGTTTTGCGCCCACCTTTTGTAAATTATTGATTCGTCTCAACGAGAGGAATCGGAAAAGTAATTTTTTTTTACTTTTACCCAAGTATTTTGAGAATAACCACTTTTTAGCAAAATAAGTGAAATAAGTTGACTTATTTTGCTAAAAAGTAGTTATTTTCCAAAATACTTTGGTAAAATTATTTTTTTTACTTTTTCGATTCCATTCATCGAGACGAATCAATAATGCATAAAAATTTAGTACAAAATTAACAAATACAAAAAAAATTCAAATAAAGATAGAATCAATAAAGAAGGCCCTAATGCCACGACACGGTTCTTTACTGCCACAACACAATAGTGCTATCTGCCCTTTTTATCCTCAAACCAGAAATTTCCCCTCACAAGGAAATTAAACCTTGCTCCTCTCTCTTCATTAATTTTCTCGGCAAATGGCCTAGGCTCCAACCCAAACCTTTGGGAATAAAACACATTTCTTCACAACTGAAGTGGCATTCGAGAACTGAGACAAACCATTACGTTGAGTATTCGGAAAATCAATTCCTAATATCTATTCGACTTTAAGCGTGGAAATCGATATTCGGAAAACCCATGGGTATCGATATTCGGAAAACCCATGGGTAGTAATCCACGCTTAAAGTCGAATAGATATTAGGAATTGATTTTCCGAATACTCAACGTAATGGTTTGTCTCAGTTCTCGAATGCCACTTCAGTTGTGAAGAAATGTGTTTTATTCCCAAAGGTTTGGGTTGGAGCCTAGGCCATTTGCCGAGAAAATTAATGAAGAGAGAGGAGCAAGGTTTAATTTCCTTGTGAGGGGACATTTTTGGTTTGAGGATAAAAAGGGCAGATAGCACTATTGTGTTGTGGCAGTAAAGAACCATGTCGTGGCATTAGGGCCTTCTTTATTGATTCTGTCTTTATTTGAATTTTTTTTGTATTTGTTAATTTTGTACTAAATTTTTATGTATTATTGATTCGTCTCGATGAATGGAATCGAAAAAGTAAAAAAAATTACTTTTACTAAAGTATTTTGGAAAATAACTACTTTTTAGCAAAATAAGTCAACTTATTTCTCTTATTTTGCTAAAAAGTGGTTATTCTCAAAATACTTGGATAAAAGTAAAAAAAAAAAATTACTTTTCCAATTCCTCTCGTTGAGACGAATCAATAATTCACAAAAGGTGGGCGCAAAATTAACAAATGTAAAAAACAAAAATCAAATAAGGACAAAACAACTTAATTTTTCTTAAGTTTAAAAGAACTCACCCTAACTATTACAGTGGTACTCTTTCTGTACTATAATGTTTGTCGTGTGTGCAAAATAATTAATAATAAATAAAGTAACGTATTTTTTCAAGAAACAGTTCAAAATATTCATAAATTAAAAAAAAACTCATTGATATCTAGTAAGCTGTTGAATTTTTTTTAATTTTTTCTTGCAAAAAAATTATATGATTTTTACGTTCTTATTTTGCAGTCTGTACAAACATTATCAGAGGGAGTTATAATATCCCAAAATTTTTAATAAATAAAAATTTCATGATATTATTTCAAAATCATTTTCATTGTTTCCGATTTGCTAGTTAATAAAATTTGATTTAATTAGTTAATTTCCGTTTAAATTCAATTTGGATGTATTAATATCCACAAAAAAGGTATTTTCTTGGCTGTCAAGATTTCTGTTCTGTAATCCCAAACCAGGGTTAGTCTTAAAATATTTTCAAAATTTTCCAAACTCAAAAATCGGACTACCATACACCGCGTGACATGTTTCCGCCCCCGCGATAATAATTCTTCCTCCCCAATCCCCGTATCATTTCCAGCCACCCCACTTTTTCCTCCAGGCAAGCCCCTCCCCATTTCCTTTTTCTTTTTTCTCTTTTTCTTTTCCATTGTCCCCTCCTTTCCCCAACATACCACCTCATTCCTCCCCCACCTCATCATTATACTAAAAATACTACTCACATAATATCTCCCACACAATAGCTGACGTCATGATGACGTCGGCAAAAAACGACGTTTTGCTATAAAAAAAAAACAGGTTGCGCTTTCTCGATTTTCCCTTTCCCTTCCCTTCCCTCCCCACATTCACAATTAGAGAAGATAATCGAGAGAGAGGGGGGGCCACCACCACAGTCGGCTCAGGCAAAAGGCCTTGGCCTTGGACATCCCCAAGATGCCCAATTTTTGGGGCACCCCAATTTTTTTTAGTATTTGGATTGGGTAGGACTCTTATTAGAAAATGCTCAGTCCAAGTTTCAGAAGCAAAGCCCAGTCTCTTGAGCATTGATACTGAGGCAGTATGGAACTTTCTACTTATAAAAGATTCTTTCCTTTCATTGTTTCCTTCAACTAGTGATGTGAGACCATAGGTAGGAGGCTTTGTTTTGCAACTTGCAAATTGTTTGTCCTACGTCGAAAGAGGAAAGACTTAATTGGCAAAGTGGATTTAATACTATAGTTTTGGCTTTCTCTGATTGTTTTTTTTTCCCCGTAAAAATTGTCAAGCGTTGGCTTAGCTCCAAACCTCGCCTTTAAATATAAAGTTGAGAAAACCCCAAGCGTACGGCTAGGTCATTGGTAGCATAATATCCGGAAGTCCGGGATGGTTCCCACAGAGAATCAAATATAACTTAATTCGGATTGGACATTTTATGAGATAGGATTTTGGCATTTAAAATGGCCAACTTGGTTTTGCTTTAACGGTGGAAATGCTAAACACGAAAAACTAGAAATGAGATTAAAAGCTTTAAAAGAGGCAAGTCTAGGGATCGTCTAACCCTTGACTAAAGCTGTTACCGGTTCTTGATTATAACTCAGGCGGGAGTCACGACCACGTGCTCACGCCCAGAGGATTTATCTTAAATGGCTAAGTTTACGAAAGATGTGATTTAACGGAGGCGAACCACTTGTTTTTAATATTTATCGAACACATAGGAGGCCACGAGCCCTCTGTGAGCCGCTTGCCAAGACCGCTTGACTAAGCATCTTACCAATGAGTTAACACCCATTGTTTAGATCAAAAATGCAAGTTAAGCCCTATTCCGAAAACCATGATTTTAAGCCCGATGGTTCGAGAACTAAATAACAACCTATGTCCTCGGGAAAGAGTATCCTGAGACTTAGCCTAATGACTACTCACACATACTTAAAGCATAGAAGAAAACATAAAAACGAGACATTACTTTTAACCGAAGAATTGAAAACAAACTTGATATTACCAAGGATAGACTGTACAAGCAACTTTAATAAATGAGAAATTAACAAACGACAAATACCTTAAGGAGTTCTTGAAGAAATTAACACAAAAGCTTGAGAGCTTTTAATGGAGTTCTAAAAATTTAAAAGACTTAAAGTGATATATGACAAGAGATCCTCAAGAAGAGAGAGGAAAGCCCTATTTATACAAGGTGGCTTCTTCTCTCACAAAATATCTCAAAAATATCCTAAAAGTAGCCAAAAGTGGAAAATATCCCAAAAGTGAAAAAGTAGCAAAAACGTGAACATTTTCTGCAGTATGTACCGATACTGGCCAACTCCCAGTACCGGTTCATAGCCTTCAAAAATCTGCCAAAAACTTTGATCATCACAACTGGTACTGGGCAACCCCCAGTACCGGTTCATACATGGCAGAAAACTGTCTTTGTGCCTGCCTTGGTCTTAACAGCCCGACGATGACCCAACGCTCTCTCCCTTCTTCATTAATCACCCGACGGGACTTGATGGGGCGCCGCCACAAGACCTTGGATGCTAGGATACTTCCGAGAGCAACCCTTAGCGATAAAAACCGCCTTAATGCCACGTATTTCCTGAAACTATCAAAACACAACCTTACGTGCAAAATGGAATAAAAATAATAAATTAGGGAATCAAACGCTACAAATTAAAGGATTTAAGCGCCAAGACTTTACAATCTTAGTCGATTATTAGTGTTTAGGGCATCATTCTTAGAACATGCATTAGGCATCCAAATACCTCAGGCTGGCCTTGGCCACCACCGCCACCACCACCTTGACAACGCTTCCCACCTCCACCGGCGACCACGGTTCCCACCTCCACCACCAAAACCCAACCCCAACGCTTTTCATTGTCGACGAACGCCACCACCGCCGACTTCTAGGCAGTCCGACGTCTCCTCCCCCCCCCCCCCCCCCCCCCCCCTCTCTCTCTCTCTCTCTCTCTCTCTCTCTCTCTCTCTCCTTGTTTCAATTAGTATCCTTAATTGAGTTACTGAGTTGGTGGGAAAAAAAACCCCTAAATTAAGTTGCTGAAAAAAAACCCTAATTTAAAAATTAGGGCTTCAATTCGAAAATTAAAGTTTTATTTTTTCTAATAGTGAAAGAGTTTATACTTTGGATGGCTGTTCAATATCAAGATATGGTTGAAGATCGTACTTGATGATTTTGGTATAGTGGAAGACAATATTGGTAGCATGCAAATGGAAAATCCTCTTATCAATTAGTTTTGGAATCATGCTAGCATTATCAATGGCTCTCATAAGTGATATGAGGATACCAGTAGACGCACATTAACACTTACTCCACAAGGAAAGCAAGAAATTACCTCCATGTTCTTATAAGCTGTAATCTAAAATTCTAGAAGCTTGTTTCACGTGAGAAACAACCTTAAAATCCTTTCTATTTAAACGTTGCTGCTGGAAGAGTCGCTAAACAATTGTCAACTAAATGATGGCAAGGTGAGCAAGCTAAGCAGGAGAATGCAGCTGATGGTAGTTTTCATGCATTCCTATTTCTTTACTTTTGTTAGTATCGCAGGAGATCAGGTTGACTTCATTAACTTCGTTTACCTAGAAGCAAAGCCGGTGGCATCCCCTCCCGCTCCATAGTCAGAGCAACAATAAGGTTCTTCGGGCTACCTTTACTCCGTTTATCTAGCAGTTGGCCATGTAGTTGTTGAACCAGTGGAGGTCCTATTCATAGCCACCTTACTATGCATCCCTTTAGATTCTTTAGCTTGTTCGAGATTTAGTGCCTGTACGACAAATTTACTTCATGGATTTTCTCTACTGGTACACTTGTAATGCTATCTTTCTTCACTTACAAAAGGGAGAAGTAAAGTCTACACAGCCAATTTTTTTTCATAAAAGAGAAGTAATTTTTTATGATAAGTGTGAAGCAATATTATCACCTCATAGCGAACTTTCTTAGTAAATTTTCTTTTCCTTCTACAGATAATTGGACATGTGGGGAGCAGGACACAGCCAGCCCGATACGTTACTCAACATCACTCTATCCAAGCAGGGCCTACCTACATGCAACTGAACTCCCAAAATGTAAGCAATGGAGGGATATTTACTATGTTGTCATGTGATTTTATTCCTAGTAATTTTGGTGTTTTCCTTATTGCTCATTGTTATTCTCACGTTATGGTTGAGAAGATTGGGAGGGCAGCTTGATTACATGCATCCAGCTACTCATGTAAGATACGATCATTGTGTGAAGTTGAAAAGATGACAAACTATTTTATTATTTTGGATTCACTTTGGAATTTCACACCCAAGCCAAAGCAGCCATTGCTTATTCCTACCCAAGAAGAGTTTTTGTTTGGAAAAAGCTATAGCAACCAAGATGATTCATGAGTTTAAATAGAGAGATATCGGCAAAGAGATGACTCTACTTGGCAGTTCAACAACTTCGAGATGCCACATGCCGTTGAAAGAGATTGAAGCTATTCAAGTGAATTAAAGGCCAAGACAATGATCAATTGTTGTAATTTGGAATATGAAGTTGTAATTTGTTGGAATATCAAGTTGTAGTTTTATATCGTGTCCTATGTCCTGTGTCCCCTTTTGTGTCATTGTAATGATCTTTCATGAAGTAGATGGTTGGAGATTTCTGTTTCAAGTTGACTTCTTTAATGCGACGCATTCTACTTTTGTTCATAAAATTGTGCCATTTTAGTTGTTGACAATGGATTGTTCTTTTCGATTAATGAAAATGGACATAGACATGTTAGAATGTCAAATTGGCTGTCTGTGTTCTTTTTGCTCCTGTTTTATGTTGAGATCATGATATTATTATTATAGAATCATGCTAGTGGTTCTGGAAAATTTTTGGCATAATCTTCTATGTTTTTTAGTCATAGCCTGACGTCTCGCGCCTCAGTCAGTACAACATTAACAATAATATAAATAACATGAGGTTATGCAAAAGCCCATGCCGAACATTTCTTATTCTAAATCACCATTCACAAGCCACATTCATAGGCTACAATTGAAGTTTGATTTTGCAAAACTAAAACTTGAAGCTTCAACTTGATATTTCAACAAATTCCAACTTTATATTTCAAATTACAACAATTGATCATTTTCTTGGCCTTTGATTCACTTGAATAGCTTCAATCTCTTTCAACGGCATGTGGCATCTCGAAGTTCTTGAACTGCCAAGCGGAGTCATCTTTGTGCTGATATCTCTCTATTTAAACTCATGAATCATCTTAGTCGCTGCAACTTTGCAGGCTCCAAGCATCTGTACGTATTTGGGAAATTGGTTCTAAGTTTCTTTATTGGCTGTAAGCACTAGCAGTTCTTTCTCCTTGAGCCCTTTCAGTGGTCTCAGACTACTTGAGCAGGATTTTGCTAAGAGATTTCTCTAAAAACACAGAACAAGATTTCTCAAGTACCTTTGCTAAAAATTATGAGGCTAAAACTCCATAGGTGGTTAGTACAACATCATTCTGAGCAATAATTTTAGCATCCTTTGGTTTGCTTTGTCCATAATGAATATAGACTGACAAAGACTTAGGTTGTGCATGAGTTTCAATCTCTGCCTATCAATAGACAACAAGAAATAAAATATCAGACTTTCGAATGAAAATCATCTCACTATAATCTTGACACATCCATTTCGGGGTGTCGTGGAAAAAGTTAAAAAGAATGTCAAAATGGAGTATGTGCACCTTAGCTTCCACTGCCCAAAAGCGTCATGGGACATGCAATCAGATTGCCACCACCAATAAGGGAGTTCTTTCGCTTCACAAGGTTATCAAAACCAGAAAATTTTGTTTCTTGCTATTTTCAATGAAGGCTCCGCTCGTGGAAGGACTATCTAATGATCCACCTCTTTCTGAATGAGCAAGAAGGAGAGCTATGGTCAATATTGTCTTCCCAAGTCCCATAGCATTTGCCAAAATCTAAGATGTGCAATAAAGTCAAAACCCCAAGAATTAGAGAACTATCAATTATTGTAGTACCAGATGAACCATAAAGATTATGGAACAAAATGAAATATTTGATTGGCATAAAAGGAGATCGTGTTTAGTAGTTCCCGAGTGGATTAAAAACTTATGTGAACTTAGAAAGGTGCTCTGAAAATACCATAACAGAACTATGGTTAAACAATGCTCTAAATGCAGCATATCCAAACAAATAGCCAGTAAACATAGTCACCACCATATTGTGCAAATCAGAAATAACCATGCAAAATTTTCTTGAATCAAAAGGCATGCATGCATAGGTGATAAGGGTCGAAATCTAAATCCTAAGGAGAACGAACAACAAATATTCTTTTTTTTTTTGCTCGACAACAACAAATATTCTTCCTTAGAACAACCAAAATCCTAAAGAGAACGAATACCCCAACTAAATGTACAAGTTCTTGCAAACCATTCATATAGGCCAACCAAATGGTACGGTATCAATTTACAAAGATTATCAACACATTAAATCACTATTTTGAGTTAACAACTCCAATTTAGGATTTCTCATATTTTCAAATTAGGGGTTTCTCAAATTTTTGAAGTAGGTTTTTTTTTCCAACACAATAGTATAGGATTTCTCAAATTAAAACTCTCTAATTGATGAGGATGAGGAGTAAATAGTGGAGGTAATCTATCTATCTGAAACAAAAAGAGAGAGAGAGAGAGAGAGACCTTTGTCGTAGACAGCGTCGGGGTGTCCAGAAGCCGGTGGTGGTGGCGGTCGCCGGTGATGGGGAACAGCTGGGGTTGGGTTGTGGTGGTCGCCAATGGTGGTAGCGGTGGTGGGAGCCCCTCCCTTACTTCTATGGTCTGTATTTTGATCGAGGGAACGAGAAGGGGCAAGCGTCTATGTTGTTCGCAGCCTGCTCTTTTCTTTTTTTTTAAAACAATGTCGTTTTGGTCTGACTTCATCATGACGTCAGCAATTATGTGAGTTATTGTGTGAGTAACATTTTTGTATTTATACTCCCTCCCAGATCACTTCCTTCTTTCCTATTTCTTTTCCTTTTTTTTTCAGTAGACACACACACACACACGGCGAGAGAGAGAGAGAGAGAGAGAGAGAGAGCACCTTCGGCCACCCTCCTGCCGCACCATCTCTTGGCCCCCACCTCCTCGGCCTCCTCCCCTCCTCCGACCCACCACCACCCCTCGGCCGACCTCCACCCCGCACCACCATCTCCTACCGCCTACCACCGGAGCACCTGCCGAACCTCCTCCACCATCATCTCCTCTGCCACCTCTCTACCTCTCGGCTCCATAATCACCCACCGCCGCCACCACCCAAAACACCACCTCCACCCCGCACCACCCACCTCTCGGACTCCTCCACCGCCGCACCTCCTCAACACCGAACCCGCCACGTCCTCCGGCCACAACCGAACCCCACCTCCTCCGGCCGTACCCACCACCATACACCTCCCTCACTCCTCCAAATTCCATCCCGGTGGTTTTAATAAAAAAAAAACAGCCTTGAGTGTGTGTTTGCCGTAAGTTTCGTGCGAGCGCCAACGCCGCAGCCCCGACGGAGTGCCGCCGGATGCCGCCCCGAGATTTTGGAACCACCCCAGTGTTCTACGGACACCATACAACACTTACCCGATCTTTGAATCGCATTTGAGGTAGTTTTGCAGAAACCCGAAACCTTAATCTGCATTTTAATGGAGATAGGACCAAAGCTTAAATTCTGATGTAGATGGTGACCTGATTTTAATTTATTAATTAATTTTTAGTCCTGTTTTCATTAACTTTTAGTTCTTATTGTATTGAAATTTTTTTGGCAGGCCCAGACCTAGATTAAACGGCTTAATTGTTGCATATATGAGAAATTGTGGTGAATTGTGGGGTTAAAATTCATGTTTAGGTGAAGAATTGTGCAACTAATAATTATTGGAATAATCGTAATTTATGTTGTAATTTACTTAATAATTAAATATGTAATGAATTAGATTTAAATTATAAATGAGGAGCTATTTTTGTTTTAAAAAAAATAGTTACTACTTATAATCTAATTTCACAATATATTATTAGCCACATTCTCATATCACCTTATTATAAAAATCTGATATTAAATATTTATTGTATTTTGTTAACAAAAAAAATAAAGTATAGTAAAAACTAAAATTAGTAATAAATATTTTACAATAAAAACTAGTTTGTAAAATCTATGAATATTATGGGAGTTTAAAATAATGTTTAAATGGACAAATGGTAGAAATGTTTTATAAAAATACTAGACATGAGAAATAGACAAAATTTTAAGTGTATAATTAATTATTAGGTTGAATATTAATTTTGTAAAAAAAAATAAGGAAGTAGAATAAATGATTTCAAGAATACTAAATAAATATGGTATTTTTAAAAATAAATCGTAATAGCGTAAAAGAAGATAGTTTGAAATTAAGAAAACGTTTTCAATAAATTATTTTTGAAAATATCGTGAGTATTAATCTAATAAATAAAAATGGTAAATCTAGAAGTTGTTAAATTCCATGTGTTGGATTTCATATGTCGAACATGATGCAAGTGATAATGTATTTTGTAAGTCCTGTTGAATTTTTGAACTGTTGTTTGTTATATGGATTAATGTGATGTGTATTGCTATGGGAACGTAGAAATTGGACAAATGTACCCCGGGGGTTTTCGAGGTAGTATTGAAATTGAATAGACGTTAATAGGGCAAGTAGCACTATATGAATGGACATTGTGCGTTGTATGCGAGATTTCAGGAGGATTGTGCTGTATGTGCACCCTCGTGAGTTGACGCGAGCTCTCAATGAGTGTTGCTGTATGTGCATCCAAAGGAATTGTGTTGTATGTGCAATAAAGTTGATACAAGAGATGGTACATAAGATGAGATGATACGAGGGATGATATCGGTTCTGAGATTGGGATTCTGGTTATGACAGTCATGATTAACTTCGGTGGGACCTTTACCTGTTGCCATGGTAGTAAGTGAGTCCGCTAGGTAAATAATCTAGATGCACTCACTTTTTTTTGAAAGGCTTTTTTTTTTTGAAAGGCTAGATGCACTCACTTAGGACCCTGTTGCAGGACAATGAGAGGGAATTTAATCATGGGACGGTCATGCTTAGAAATATTGGGAGGAAAAGATTCTCGATAGAGGAGAATCGTAGAAACTGTTTAAATACAAGATAAATTCATAAAATGCTACTTAAGACTGCGTATTGTAATTGTTGTATAACTTTGTATTATTTCAGTGAAATTGCATAATGGGGTATTGAATTTTAGGATTTCTACTTGGTGAATTATATCACTCAGGATACATTTGTATCCTGATAAATCATTTGCTTCAACGATCAATTTACCAGAGCATTCAGGATTCTACAGTAGAGCAGCTGATCCAGGCGGGACTCCTGAAACGGAGGCTGGGCCAACGTTGCTCAGAATCCGTGTGAAAATTAGAGTCACTCTGGAGTTATTTTTATATAAAAATGTGTGTAGATTTTTGAATTATTTTGATATTGTAATTTTTGTATAAGGACATATAAGGGTCTAGTAGTTTGTAAAACTCAGCGTATTTTAGAGTTAATGCTTTCGAAATTCCTTGAAAAATCTGGGCATTACAGAAGTAGTACTAAACGCGAAATCTGGTGTGGGAAGCCTAGGCCTGTTTTAATGACGATGATGTTTCAGAATTAGGCCTATTTTGGTAAAATAATTCATTTAAATTTTTTTATTCAAAAATTTTTACATTTTTTTGTTTTTCATTAAATTTTTGTGAATTATTATTTCGTCATGACAAGAGAAATCTAAAAAGTAAAAAACTATAATTAAAATCTAATTTTTTAAATAAAGATAAAAAAATATTGACTTATTTTTGCCTTTGTTCAAAAAAATTTGGGTTTCGATATTAATTTTTTACTTTTAAATTCATCTTGTCATAACGACACAATAGTCCATAAAAAAATTAACGCAAAATTAATAAATGTGAAAAAAAATTTAAATAGTCACTTTGTTTATTTAGCCAAAATATATGCCTAAAAACATGCTCGCATGCTATGGTCTGATCCCGTAAATGAAGTAGTAAGTCTACTGGTACAGCAAAAGGGAACAAATTTTGTTTTGGGACCCACTAAGGTCTCACACAAATAATCCAAACTGTTCATTAAATGTAAAACAGTTTTTTAAGGGCCCCCATAAAAAATCAGTTTAATCCGATACTTATAGATACTCAATCCAATCATATAATGTTTCATTATCTTGGAATCTAAATCAAAAGTTAGATGATTGGATCGAGCACCTATAAGTATCGGATTGAGATGATTTTTCTCAAAGGCCCTTGAAAAAATATTTTACATTTAATGAACGACTCAAATCATTTGTGTGAGATCCATAATGGACCTCATAGCAAATCTGTACGTAAAATCTATACCAGTATGCTGTACCAGTAGACTAACGGTAGATGAAGTAGGCCAGGTTTGATGGAGAAATTACTACATCCTTAATCATACTTTCAAGGGAAATGTTACAGTGTCACTCTGACGGTGTTTCCCGTTACGCTTTGTGTAGTTCCATATTATATTATTTTGTATTTAGTTATACAAAAGAGGCAGGATCCGGGGTGCTGTAGTGCATTCCGTGTAGTGCACATATAGAGCAGCACACAGTCGTCGATCTCATTAATTAACGGTCCATATCAAAAATCAATTATGATAGGAAAAATCATATCTCAACAATTCATTGTCAAGATCGATGGCTTGTGTGTGCCTTGCAGGACCTTACACTACAGAATTTCTCAATCCCATAAATAAGGGGGAATGACTTCGGTGTCCCCGGTCATTTTGGAGACACTCTCTTTGTTTGGTTTAGATTTTAAAAAGTTATTTTTGTGAGTTGGAGTGGTAATGAGTGGAGAGAGATAGAGAGAAAGGTTTATTGAAAACTGTGCCGATAGTTAAAAGTTACTCTCAAAATGTCAATCCAAGCAAGGTGAGACTTCTGGCACAACCAAAACATATTACAAGCATAATAAAATCATAACAAGGCATAACTAACAAGGCATAACTTGTTTGTTATGCCTTGATTGATTTTTTGGATATTTCTTGATTATGGCTTATTTGAATTTTGTTATATTTATAATGGGTTTTAGTTATACTCATAATGGTGAAATTATGCCAAAAATTACAGTGTTCCCAAAATGACCAGGAACACTATAATATCAGGAACACCAAAAAAGTGAATTAAAAAAATTAAAAAATGTTGTGAATGACTTCGGTGTCCCAGGTTATTTTAGAGACACCGTAATTTTTGGCGTAACAAAACCATTATAAGTATAATCAAAATCAATTACAAGCATAACAGAATTATACCAAGTCATAACTTGTTTGTTATGCCTTGGTTGGATTTAGTTATGCCTTGATTGATTTTTTGGATATTCCTTGGTTATGCTTTATTTGGGTTCTGTTATGCTTATAATGAGTTTTAGTTATACTCATACTGGTGAGGTTATACCAAAAATCACGGTGTCCCCAAAATGACTGGGGACACTCTAGCATCATCCACATTTAACCAAACCCAACCAATGCATAACTAATAAGTTATGCATTGTTATGGTTCTGTTATGCTTGTAATTATTATGTCAAAAATTACGATGTCTCCAAAATGACCGAAGATACTGAAGTCATTCCGTTTATATTATGTCATGTTATGCCCTCTATGTGATTTTTGGTATGCACCCATGTTATGCCAAGTGGGTCCCAAGTGGTAAAATGACATAACATGGTCCACACACCCTGGCATAGCATATTATGTCATTTTGTGTTTTATTATAGAAATATTTAAATATTTATCCTCTTTATCTATGTCATGTAAGAATTCATTCCGTCCTTTTTTCATACTTATGTTTTCATCCTTTTAGTATGTGAATTACCTTTCTTACCCTTTTCACTATGATATACATATATTATGTTATATTGCTTTCCTAATTTAGTGGGATTGGATTTGATTGTTTTCCCAATTTAGTGGAATTGGATTGGATTATTTTCCTAATTCAATGTTATATTACTTTCCTAATTTAGTGGGATTGGATTTGATTGTTTTCTCAATTTAGTGGGATTGGATTGAATTATTTTTCTAATTCAATGAGATTTGGTAAATTTTAATATGATTGATTACTTATTTTTAGGAATATCATTCTTCAAGTTGGCCAACCAGATAACAAAAAGTCAATTTTTTCATTGATCTTATTACATGAAACATGGCTAAATTACCGTAAAAATATATATAACATGACATTCAAACCGTTACATGGTTAAATTACCATGAGATTACATGGTTAAATTACCATGACGATTAGTACGTGGACATGATTAATATCCCATGATTCGAACAAATATTTCATGGTAAATGGTTCAAAAAAATAAAAAAATCATTCAATCTGTGTATCGTCATGAAAACTTTCATTAATAATCATGGTAAGAATACCCAAACAAATCATAAATAAAAAAACTCAACGAACAAGACGAGAAAAAAAACATGAATAATCAATCGCTGATTCATGGTTAATAAACCATGAATACCCAAACCATATAAACAAAAAAAAAACTTCAAATCATTATATCTTGAAGATTTGCTCCGGTGACAACGATAATATATACTCACTTCTCGGTTAAACTTCATTGACGATAGAAGATAATTGATTGGCGAAAGGGAGGAGAGAATCTGTCAACAGCAACGGTACCAAAGGGAAATTTCTGTCGGCTTCATTAATAACGATGGAGCATGATTGATCGGAGAGAGGGAGGAGGAAAACAGCGGCGATAGAGCGGAAAATGTCGGATGACGAGTGGATCGCCGCCCACCGGAGGACGTGTGAATGGTGGTGGTTGTTTATGGAGGACAAATGGAGAGAGAGAGAGAGAGAGAGAGAGAGAGAGAGAGAGAGAGAGAGAGAGAGAGATGCTTACTTATATATAATTCCACCCGAATTTTTGGGATCCATAATTTTAGGGATTGAACAGAAATCGTGGGACGGGATGTGAAAGATTATGTTTTGGTCTCATTTTCTTATATATATATATATATATATATATATATATATATATATAATCATAACTGTTCAAAAAATGGAGGATGAATACTTAAGTTGGAGGAGATTTGAGGATGGATAATTAAGCCTCCCTTTATTATACCAGTGTCCCAAAAAAATGAGAGCTATTTTATTTTTTTTCGACCAAAAATATATATTGCCGAATCCTTTGATAGTTGAACCTAAGATTTTTCACAGTGTTACTTACAATAATAGTATTCCTTTAGGGGAACGACTTCAGTGTCTCCACCTATTTTGAAGACACCGTAATTTTTGCATAACAAAATCATTATAAATATAATCAAAATCATTACAAACATAATTAAAACTCTTATAAGCATAAGAGCATCTCCAACCCATCTCTCACTTTTTCTCCATTTTGGACACTCAAAAAATATATATTCTATTCAAAAAATAATTTTGGAGAATCAACAACTCCAACTCAATTCTCCATTTTCACCTTCAAAACTCCCCTCAATTCTTCCTTCATTTATTGTTCGATATTATTTTTTTTTTCTCTTTTCATTAGATGCATGTTTTTTTTTTTGTCCTTATTTCAACTCATTATTCAAACCAATACAATGATAGGATAGTGTAAATGAGAAAAAAATAATATTATGAGTTCAAATGGTTTGAATTTACATGTGATATTATTTCAAAATGCATTTACACATACTTAATATTAAACTCATTTTGAAGGAATTGTTATTGTCTTTCCAATGATACCAATTTTGTAGAAAAATGATGCGCAATGTAAAAATTATATGTAATTGACAAAATTCTTGCAAAAAAATAAATAAAATATTAGTGAATGAGAAAAATGGAGATGTGTCTCCATTTGGAAGGTGATTCTCCAAATATGGAGAATGAGAATTGAGTCTCCAAAATGAAGACCCCAAATGGAGATAGGTTGGAATGCATGAATTCTCCAGAATGGAAGTTTTGCTGCCTAAATGAAAAAGGGTTGGAGATGCTCTAACCAGAACCATAACAAGGCCTAACTTGGTTGGTTATGCCTTATTATGGTTTTGTTATGCTTGTAATAGTTTTGGTTATGTTTGTAATGGTTCCGTTATGTCAAAAATTATGGTGTCTCCAAAAAGAGTGGAGACACCGAAATCGTTCCATTCCTTTAGTAAATTGGAAAATTTAAAATTCTCACTTATTAAAGCGCAGTGGGAAATTTCTCAGCATTACAAATTCTTCCATAGTCCTCAGAGTTAATTTATTTTATTTAATTTTGTTAAATCCAGGGCCAGAAAATTCATGACTCACATATTGAGTGCAATTTTGTTCACTTTGTTTACTCTTGCGAGAGTATACTCATTCGAAGTCTTACTTTTTTGTTTGATAATCTAAAGGGGGGAGGAGGCGACCAACATAGTAACTTCTCCTTGGCGCGTGAGCATAGAGGCTCCCTATCCGCCAATGAAATGTCCGGTTCGAGTCATAGCTACCGTTCGAGAGAACGAACCATCACCACGGCATCACCTGGTGCACAACGAAGAGAAATCCCCCTCGTTGGTCCACCTTAAATAAAGCCTATTAGTGGCACCACCAAGTACCAGCACAAATGTGCCTCCCAGGGCTCGAACCGGCATAGGTGTTAAAGAGAGGTGGTGACTCCCACCAACTAGACTACAACCTAGATGGTTTGAAGTCTCACTTTGATAACCGAATCTATTGATTTCGTCCAAATTCATTTGTTAGGAGGCTATCAAAAATTCAGCTCAATCACGTACAAATAAGTGCTTAATCTTGATAAAAAACTTTTAGATCAACCAACTTACCGATATTTTGAATTAAATTTGTGCATGGTCTCCTAACAAATGCATTTGAACAAAATAGGTCCTTGATAATTGGAATGAGACTCAAAATGAGCATACTCACGCCAGGGAGCGGAGGCCCTATAGTGAACAAACTCGCTGCAAGGTGTAATGAATATTCATGTACAGCTGTCTATTTCACCATTCAACGGTCCAAATTTAAAAAAAATCTCTTCTTGAAAGAGTTTCAAAATCCGCCGAACCTTAAATCCGCTTTCGAACGGTTAAGATTACTCACTATATCCTTGTAGAAAGTTTTGCTCGTTAGAGCCTGTACATAAGAGTAGGCAAACTCACTTTTTTAGTCATTTTACCTAATCAAAGGCACCAAAGCAGTTTGTACTAGTCTCGGTAAACACAGAGGCATTTTATTTTTCCTTACAAGAAAATGCTCAATCAAACTAGCAAGGGACTATTCAAATACAAAACCCTTAAAATATTATTATTTCTTTTTTCCTTCCCTACCACTCCCTCATTCTCTCTCTACCTCTCTCTGTCTCTCTCTTGTTTAGTAATATATTTTATAAGAATAAAGATGTATGATAGAGAAAATTAGGGTGAGATTAAGAAAAATTTAAATAGATAAAATAAAAAAATAAATTATTAAATAGATAAAATACATTTTGTTGGCGTACATTTTCTTACCGGACCCTCGGATCGCAGTCGCCATCAGTGGCGGAGATGTAGAAAGTTAAAAGTGACTAAAATTGGTCTCCCCACACCTTGGGAGTTGGGACAAAAATCAATTCTACCAGGAAGGATCAAGGAAGTCTCCTCTTCTAATGTCCTTTTCGAGCATGGAAAATAGATAATAAATAAAAAATACATTCATATTTAAAAAAAATGTATTGATAATTATAAAAGTAGATTGATATCCGTGATATATATTTTGATATCCTAACTTTTATGAAATTATTAAGATATTATCCTCCACCTAATAAGTCGGAAGTTGTTTCAATGAAACAAACCTATATATGAGAAAAATGTGGTTAATGTGTGATTAAAGTGATGTACCTCTGATATTTTTGTTTAAGAAAAGCTACCAATAGTGGAGTACTAGATTTCGCTTTCTATTGCAACAATGCAACGGCCAAGAACGTTTCTGGGTACAAATTGTGATGGTACGTACGTAGTGTCTACCAGATCGTGATTACCTAGCCAACAGTCATCAAACACCAAAGCTTGACATTAAAATGGGTTACCATCCAAGTACCCCATTAGTGGATGAATTTTTGTGAACATGAAGCACAATAATATAATTTTTAATTAATAAAATAGTCGCACTTTTTAAGACCCACACGCCTCATTTGAAGAAGAAGACAGGTCACCCTCAATCATGTGAATGATGATGCAATCTCTTATCTGTCCGCCATCGTCGGGTCTCAATTGTAAGAAATTATTGAATGCTCTTGGACCACGAGTGCTCTAAGATCCTCAGCCACCACCACAAGGCTACGGAGACTTAAGACTAAATGTACGAACCTTGCAATATCTTGTGGCTTCGCTTCGAGAACACAGATCCTGTAACACTAATTAAAATAAATATTTATTTAAAAATAATGTGTACTTATCTCGTAAAATTTAAAAAAGTGCTTAAATAAGCACTCATCGATTATTGCCTTCATGTCAAACAACCCCCATTTGCCCCTAGTGCAATTTTGTTCACACTCCTCAAAAGAGGATAAACATTACATTCTTTCTTATTGGTTGAAATAATGTGGACCCCCCTAAAAAACGATGTCATGCTTACTATGCAATACACTTTTTGGTAAGCATGACATCACTTTATAGTGGGTCCATATTATTTCAACCAATAGGAAGGAGGGTAATGTTCACCCTCTTAAGTGGAGGGCGAACAAAACTCAACTCATTTGCCCCTGAGCAGTGCTACAGCTAGCCAACGCACTCCATGTGGGGCCCACTCTGGGTCTTGTACGGATGATCCGAGCTATTCAATAATTTTAGAAAAAAAATCGAGTGGGTATCGTGAAACATTAGTTCGATTGATCCGATATGTGTAGGTGTTCGGATCAATCTTCTCATCTTTTTGTACACTAGAAAATTAATCTTTCCATTTTTTTTGATTTTTCAAAGATGAGAAGGTTGATCCGAGCATCTATACATATCGGATCGAGTTGATGTTGCGCGATTCTCACTCGATTTTTTTTAAAATTATTAAATGGGTCGGATCATTAGGTGCGAGATCCGGAGTGGCCCGACACGGCATGCGGTGGCTGTAGACTTTCTGTTTGCCCTCGTTAAGGATCGTCACCTGCCCAGCTAAAAATAAATTAAGGATCGTCACACCTCTCTCTCTCTCTCTCTCTCATTCAGAACAGAAGGCCCCCGACGAATGAACCCGAAACCAGATCAACCGAACCTGGCGCCGGCGCTGCCGGCCATCACCCCGACCGCTGGGGCCCAGCGGCGCATCGCAATCGCCGTGGACCTAAGCGACGAGAGCGCCTACGCCGTCAAGTGGGCCGTCCAGAACTACCTCCGCGAGAACGACGCCGTGATCCTCCTCCACGTCCGCCCCACCTCCGTCCTCTACGGCGCCGACTGGGGCTCCACCCTCGTCGAACCCCTCCTCTCCCCCTCCCCCTCCGAGGAATCCAAACAAAAACTCGAGGACGACTTCGACAACTTCACCAATACAAAAACCGACGACCTGGCCCGGCCCCTCGTGGACGCGCACATACCGTACAAGATCCACATCGTAAAGGATCATGATATGAAGGAGAGGCTGTGCCTGGAGGTGGAGAGGCTGGGGCTGAGCGCGGTGATCATGGGGAGCAGAGGGTTTGGGGCCACCAGGAGGAGTGGGAAAGGGAGGCTGGGGAGTGTTAGCGATTACTGCGTGCACCATTGTGTTTGTCCCGTGGTGGTGGTCAGGTATCCCGATGGGAAGGACGGCGGAGACGGCGAGGAGGGGGTCGGGGAGGAGGTGGATCAGCTGCATCCGGTGCCGGAGGAGGAGTTGGAGTATCACGACGCTGATGATGAACAGAAAGGTTTGGGAGTTTGAATTGCGTGAATAATGTCAGGTTTTAAATATCGGTCATTGCGTGTATCGTAGCGGCTTATGTAAGGGGCTTTTGAGCCTTCTGATACGGTTACACCCGATATATTGGTATCTTTGTCGGTTTCGTCTTTTCTGAAGTTTCGTTAGATTCGAGCTAAGTTTTTTAGGTTAATTATTCGTGTTGATGAGATCTAATATCTGAAAAACAAAAAAAGTTACGACTAAAGGACAAAAAGTTTCACGAGAAAAAAAATTGAAACATCTGAAACAGCTCGTGTTCGTTGTAGTATTTTTAGGGTGTGGAAGCTGAAATCTGAAAGATTAAGTCTATAGATTTTTAATTTTGTGATCTCTTTCGTAGACGTGGATCCGAAATATTTTAGCAGAAGATTAAACATGAATCACTAAAAGTAAATAAAATTAATTTATCTTTAAGACAAATCAATTTACGTCAAACTCATCCTACTATGCTTGGCATTAGTATTTGGAGTGTATCTGTCCAGAATTTGAATGTTAATAAGATTCTGATTCTGCTTGCCACAATCACGACACATGCTTCATTTGGGTAATTTCATTTCGGGTTGATGCAATTTATCCAGCTTGTTTTATATACATAAATATATGTATACATATGTATATTTGGTGATTGGCTGATTGTATATGTCTGATATTACTGCATTGGGTATCTGTTGAGTTGGTTTACTTTGTGCATGTGAAGTTCAACTGGAGTATCGAAATCTTAGTCTTTTTTTAAAAATGATTTTGTTTTAACCTATTAGTTTGTAGTCTAAGAAATTTCCTATATCCTTAAACTGCCATGGAATTGAACGTGACTTGGAGCGGTGATTCTTGAATCTTCAATGCGATACTAGTTTTGACCTATCATAGCAAGTTTTGGTGGTAATAGCCATAGCCATGAAGCTTAGTTATTGTTTTCAAAATATGGATCAAAGTAATGTAGTCTTAACTTTATCGCTGTTGGGGTTGGGCTAGATAGGAAAGGGTTTGGCCCCTGCCCCCTTCCTAAATCAAAGTAAGCATTAGACGTTTATATAAACACAAAGCTTGGTTATTGAAATGAAGTCTTGCTGATAATTGTTGCTGCTACACGTCACTTGTTAACTGGGGCTTAGGGGCTAGGGCAATAGCTATATCTTTTTGGTTACATGTAACTGTTGATTCACAAACCGATGCGTATTCTTGATCCATAGGTTGCTCATATTTCTCTTAAGTTTTTTTGATGTTTTTATAAAATTAGAGGACGAAATGTGGCCTGATTCCTATACCCTTTGGTGCCTGCATATAACTAATCTTTTTAACCAGAAATTGTTAACCCCATGCTTCACGAAACTGGTTTAAGTTGCCTAGGATACGTAAAGGATACCTGTTTCCCAAGAAATATATTTTACTTTTTTGATTTTGTTTTACAGTAATCTCTTTAATATCGTCACATAAGAACTTTGGAAATATTCGAAGTCAGAATACAATCGTTGCCTAAATCGCTGCTATAACCTTGGGTTTAATCTAAGGCTTGAAAGGCAGGGGTTGACATTTGGTGTAATCTCACGGATTGTTGTCATTGCGCTTCGTTCTTCAGGTGCTATAATACTACTTTATTGTTTATCTCCACACCTCTTCAGTTGCTAGAACTATATACTGCTTTGTTGTTTATCTCTACGCCGTGCAGTGGTCATATTCATTTTGTACCATGATTTAGTGTATCATCAGGTACTGATTTTGTATCTGGAACTTTCTTTTTTCTTCCCCAGAAAATTGACGCTGCTGGCCATCAGGAATCAAGATTTGTATGTAGAAAAGAAATTCAAGAATGCGATGAAATATGTGAAAGAAAAGGGAAGAGAAGGTGATGAAGGCGGAGAGCACGGGGCAGGGTGGAGATGTTTGTGTCACGTAGACTTAGCAGTTACATTTTTTGTTACAGTAGTGTGTTCCTTTTCTCCTCTGCATCCCGCAAAGTTGCCTTGTGCACGCACGAGTATTAATACTCATTGGCTGGTCGTGATGAGTCCGTGTGTCTTCATACTTAAAAGAATGCTCAACATAAAAGAATAAAAATCATGTTTTTCCTTTGATGTTGTGGTTCATGAGCACAACATGGTCGTGTTTTTTTTTTCCGGTTGTGGAATGGGGTGAATACAGTTTGTAGTTACTGTAATAGTCTCTGATGACTTGGAAAACAGAAAGAACATTGTACTTCCCGGTTCGCCTCATCAGAAATTTAGAACTGGGGGTTGAATCTTCATATTCGACCAGGAAAAGCGGCTCTGTGATGAATTTACATGGTTGCAACCAGGTAGAAGATATCCATCCTTCTCTCTACCGTGAGTTTAACCGTGTCGGCTTGCTAAAACTCGATCACTTGATATTGGCTTGTTATTGAAAACAAACCCATTTTATGTCACGTTTTCGATTTTCAACATAAATAATAATCGTTTACGATAAATAAGATCACCACTAGAGTACCGATAATACCCAAATAACATTTTTCCCCTATTCACATATTTAAATTCAAACGTTACAATCCTGGCTCGAAGCCCCAATTTATTCAAAATACCAAAATTATATTACAGTTTATATTAATCATCCTTCCAAATACTACTTTCAAATCCAATGCAAATTGTCGCCGTTTTTATATCTTCGTATGACATGATCAATAAGCACGATATGCACGCCACGTCAAGTTCCTTGCTTTTTACCGGAAAATGATAAGTTGAGCTATACTAGCCCAGTAGAGAATTCTATACTCAAGTTATATGTAAATGCAATGAAACATACTATAAGAGTGAATGATTTTCAATAAACAGACGAGATACAAAGGAGCACCACAATGAACAGACGGACTACGGCTACGGGATTCTATACGTCTTAAAGACATCCCTAACCATTCGTACGTCAAACTAGGGGCAGTGTTAAGCACACATCAATCTAGATAACTCACGACAGTTTCTCAAACCATTTTAAAACTCCTCAAGTGAGTGCCACAATTAACTTCCTCATTTCTTACCATTCATCATCAAGCCTCTTTTCATAAAAACATTCCTTTTTGGTTGCTAAAAATGATTTCAAGAAAACTCTCGACCTTTACGGGTCAAGCTCCGTTGATTCGAGCTTGAATACCGGAATCCGTTGATTCGCTCAGGAATACCATAAAAATCCTTTTTCCAAAACCAAATTCCTTCCTTTTCAAAAACTTTGATGAAATCAATTGTTTATTTTCCTTTTTCAATAGTTACTATCTCAAGCAACACACAGCCCAAACAACAACATGAACTTTTATAATCAATCATAACTTCCTTCATCATGCGAGACATTCAACTGTATTATCACACCTTGTGTTACAGTGAATTCTCTCCGCTTGGGTTTCCGCATTATCACACCTTGCGTTGCGGACTATCTAGAGTCTCCGTATTACCACACCTTGCATTGAGGGTCCTCAATTCAAAATTATCAACTCATACATACACACATGCATTATCAATCCGTATACAAGAAGACGATATTTCCCAAGGTCACATTCTTTCATTCATTATCACACAATGTATTACAAACTCATAAACATGTCCTATGGTACATTGATAAAATACCTTAAGTTCACGTTTTTCCTCAACGTCTATCATGACGTCCTTCGTCACGCATCAAACCCATAATGACTCCACGACACACCATCCGTTAGGTTCTAGATGAGAATCTTATAGAACAAGTGCTAAAGGAACCCAGGAAGATCAACAAGACGAAGCACGAGGATACGAGTTACCCTATTCTTATCTGGACCACTAGGCAAACCTTCATCGACCAACTATGCACCCCACGTCATACCTTATAGCCTACGATATTCGATAATCATTGTACCATACGTTTTTTTTTTTTCAATTCACCGACCACCATTTCATGTCATAGTATCTAACGTGTCTATATTGTTCCCCACATCATGCCACAATCATCTTTGAGTACAATCAATCTCATTAGAAGTATTTCGATTCAAGAGTTAACCGATTAGATTACTATTCTTTCTTTACTAACGAGAGACGAACGAGACGAGGGTAACTTAGATTAACCAAAGGTATTCGATTAAACATGCTTGAAATAGGTTAAAAGGTGTTCGAAAGGGTTTAGAGGTGTTCGGGGCTCAATATGGTCGAGGAAACACAAAACAACAAAGTTGCTGTCCAAAAAGGAGGGGGATCGATCCCCCCTTCACCAGGGATCGATCCATGGCACAATTGGTCCGAAAATGAAAATGCGGGATCGATCCCCCATGCACGGGGATCGATTCCAACACAATTTTGGGCGATTTTCTGCAGATTTTGACAGCTTTTCAAGGAGACAAAGGAGGACGATCGAAGCTTTATTTAAGCACGAAATTAACTCATAAACACATAAAGTGAGTAAGAAATCTCTACCTCAAAGTTAGAAGCTTCTATCTCAAGATCAAACAAGCAAGCCCTAGCTTTCCAAGCTCCAAATCCTCCAAGAATGAGTTCTAGCACAACCCACGCGATCCAAGGCTCAAATCACGCGCAGGAGATGGATTGAAGGTTAGACTTCATGGGTTTCAAGTGATTGATGAAGTTTTTGGGTGAGAGAATGAGAGAGAGAGAGTGAGAGGGCCGGAGAGAGAGAGAGAGAGAGAGAGAGAGAGAGAGAGAGAGAGAGAGGTGTGGGATTTTGTTCTCTTACAACACACACACACACACACACACTTTATATACTAGCACCCAAACCAATTACACTCACACTCCCTCAAATAACAATCCTATCATTTGGGCCCCAAATCAAATAAACTCACAATTTCTCATTTATTCAATATTCGAGCATTTATAAAACCTTCACATCATTTTCATAAAATACGGGTTTTTACATTTTGCAACTTGATAGTACGTTTCAATGCTCAGCTTGGCTCAATAATCTATTTCACATAAACATTAACTGAGACTCAAGATCGATTAAAGCTCGCATGAGGTTGTCTTGAATGATCTGCAAACACAACTGTGACTCTTGTGTCATGGCTCCGACAATCTCCCCTCGTGTGTTTACAGTACTCTAGCCTAGCTCTCCTTGAATTGTGATGTATGCCACTCTTTGCCCTCCTAATCCTCCAAGCTCTTCCAAGTTTCTCCCTAGAATTGAGCCTTCTTGCTTTCGAATCCTGGTCCTGGATATCCCAGTGCCTCGTACAGAGATATGATGTTGAAACATTCTTTAGTGTGACCAGATGGTTTTAGTCAGTAACCATGTATGCATCAGTAGCCATGTCCAGGTAAACCCCCTGTAAGTTTGACTTGTAAATACAGGTGAGAAATAAACCAAGCTATTCAAGTTCAAGCTCATTTTACCTCATTAAAAACGTTCGAGATTATCTCGCTACATAAGACAACCCAGGATATATACCTACTTCAAAACTCGGTAAGTTTTCAAACCAAGAGCATGTAGTTTTAAAAACATTCAAGGTACTTATTGAGCATGTAGTTTTAAAAACATTCAAGGTACTCAAGATTGGCTCAATTAAAGTTTGTTTCAAATCAATTCACCTGATTAACAAGTAAACCTTGAACGTACTTTAAAGCTCATTAAGTTTTCGAGCTAAACTTGAACAAGCCGTACGGGTCATTTATCAGCCCTACCTGTAAACACTGCACGCAATAGAGAAGAAAAGGAATACAAGAAGCATGGCTTTAAAAAAAACTCCACAATCACCAAAAGCAACGAGTTCAAACAAGGGCAATAAAAACGGTACAATACGCAACATTTGCAGTTCAGTTGGAATAGTGCTCTCAAAGCCTAAAAACTTATTTTCTGACAGCGTCGGAAACTGTCGTGCTAAATCCACAAATAACCAGAAAACCCGCAAAAACCACACCCATAACCACACATATATTGTCATATATAGAGCACAAAACCAAGATTAAAGAGCTGCAAGAGTTCCCTCACTCCGACTCCTCCGCATGGACAGATCAGGTCTGAAGCTCAGAAGTTTGCTGCTGAAATCATATAGATTTTGCCGATGACTAGTTGCTGTTTTAGTCCCAACTGGAGGCAGCCGCCCAGGTTTTCCCTTGGACGGTTTCGGTGACACCACTGCTTGACCTCTACGACCATTAGCGGAGGAAGTCAATGGAGTCTTGAGAGCAGAAGCAGCACCATGAGTTGCTTTCCGCAAATTCTTGTGATCCGATCTAAGCCCCCTATCAGCAGTTATGCCCAGTCGAGTAGAACGATCTGCCACATCCTTCAAGGTGCCAGCTTTAACAGACTGCCTGTTGAAGTAAGTTAAATGAGGAAGAACACCCATAAGATATTTCTTGAGCTGTTCGTCCCCTACGTTCTTCTGGGCTGGGTTTCCTTCAAGGCTGACCGCTTGTAAGGAATTGTAGTTAGCGGCAAGTTGACCAAGACATTTGGCCGTGGAGATTTTGTTGAAGCGCAGATCAAGGACGTTTAGTTTTAGGAGGCGGTGAAGGCCTTCAACCTCGCTGATTTTGTTTCCAGCCAAGTATAGCTCTTTCAAAGAGGAACAAGAAGCTAGGCCTTGCGAATGAATAGAAGAAGATATATTAGGAGCAAGCAAAACTTCTAAAAATAGCTACTGTGTAGGTTTGGGTCTGAGGGTGGGCTTTTCATGAGAACATACTACAAGAAAAACAAGATAAATCAGAGAATCTTAAACAAAATGAATATTGCGTCACCAAGTTCAAGTTGAGTAGTTGTATGGAAGTAAAAGATCAGGTATTTCAATTCCACCAAAGTTCAATGGAAACCTGATCATTGCCATAGTACGTTGCTCCGCAAACCCCTCTTTATCAGGGATGTAATCAGAAAATACATCCTTGATAAAATGGTGGTATTCATTAACGACCAAAGGTGTAATTGTTGCAAGAAAAAGAAGGAAAAATGTGTAGGGTGTAAACTAACCTTAACACAATCAACTCTTATTTATATAATGGAAAATCATAACATAAGACTACATTAACCACTAATACCAATACTATATTCTAACACTCCCCCTCACGCTGGAGACTCTCCAGGTTGTTACATATCAACCAACGAAACAATTACCTCAACTACTAATTAGTAATAACGAAAAACAACCAACTTGTTAAAAACAATGGAACTTTCAATAGCAACGACTAACGAACGAAACGACTTCAATGACCAACCAACTTCAACGACTTCAACGAAATAATTTCAACGACCAACGAATCAACAAATGAATTCAACGACAAACGAACGATCTCAACGACAAACGAACGATTTCAACGACCAACGAATCAACGAACGAATTCAACCAAATAATTTCAACAACCAACAAATCAATTTTGACTACCAACATCAATTACCAACCAACAACCACCAACTTCAAGGAAATAGACGACAAAACAAGATATGTTATCACGCTCACCAAAAGCATGGCCAAAAAACCCGACCACGATACCCAACAATATCCAACTGTATGATTGTTGCCATTACAATAAGTGCAATGGCAAAGAACACAACCACGACAACGACTACGACCGACTTCACCCACTATATGCCCACCTCGACCAGAATCACGGCTAATATTAGGGCCGCCATAACCAGACCTACTACAATCATCTCTTCTAGACTTCGAAAAACCATGACCAAAGCTACGAGAGAAAGGACTACCCGAATCAGGAATTGAACTAGAAGCCATTCCAAATCAATCTCAACAATGCACCAACCAGCAGTTACTCCAACCATCAATGAACAAGACTAAAAACAGCAAAGTGAACCAGAATACCAACATGTAGTGTTACCAGCGAGTCATAGCATGCAAGGGAGCAGACCATCGCGAGAGCAAACATCACAACAGACCAAACAAAACCAGATCCGAGAACAAATCAGCATTAAACCCAAACGAAGTGGCTGGAAAAGAACTGACGAAGGGTTTGGAGGCCTATTGGTAAGTGGGTTAGGGTTTTGGAGATCAGACGAGAGAGGGGGGAACACTGTTCATGTCGGCGAACACTGTTCATTACGACTATGGTGATGGATATTCAGGTTAGGGTTTTGAGGGCTGCTGGTCAATAAGGCGGCTGGCTATGGTGGTGACTAACTATGGCGGCTAGTGGTGGTGTCTATCGTGGGGTTAGGGTTTCAGTGGGATTTTAGAATTAGGGTTAAGAACCTGCTCTAATACCATGTAGTGAGAAAAAAGAAGGAAAAGTGTATAAGGTGTTGTGTTAACTAACCCTAACACAATCAACTCTTATTTATATAATGGAAAATCATAACATAAGACTACATTAACCAATGTGGGACTAATACCCATACTATATTCTAACAGTAAACAGGAACTATCTTGTGGTCTTCTTCGACCACTTTGACACCTTAACACCTCTACGTATGTGGGCAGCCTGCCCTAGTCTTGAATAGACAGAGAGGAACAAGCTGAAGAAAGGTGCGAGAGAGAGTTGAGTTGAATTTGTGAGCACAGAATGTGCAGTGTTTGTAGGTTTCTCAAGGCACGTAGGCATAAGTTGAGGCTGATCCAAATGCTCAGAACAAACGAAAACCTAGCATGCAAGACTACTTTTGGCATACTAGCTAAAAAGTTCATATTTTAACAAAATCAAACCGTATGTAATGTTTTACAGATCAGTACAACATTACAACCATAGCTAACAGCCCAACAATTTTGGAAGAAAGACAATAAACACATAGCAAGACTCCTAGAAAAGACAATCTAAACATTACAAGACTCTTAAAACAAAATAGAAGAGACCCAAGAAATGTGGAATTATATTTTTCTAAAAGGTGCCATACCATGTCCAATTCTCACAATTCGATTGTAGCTCAGGTCAAGCACACGAAGCCTTGTAAGTTCACGCAAACCCTCAATGGTGGAGATACTATTTTTTGATAGATTCAAACTGTGGAGTCCTCGAGGAAGAGCACCAGCTGTTATCCTAACTGCAAAAAGTAAACAGTAACAATGAGTCAATGAGCCGAAACAACTCATCAGTCATTTATAAGATGCATAGAATATAAACAAGACACCAACCTATGGCATTTCCAGATAAGTTGAGAGCCCTTAGGCTTACAAAAGCGCTAAGAAATGGGATAACCACCAACCCATGATTTGCCAGCTGAGCTGAGGTGGTGGCGGCACTGAAAGAAGAGATGTATTTCTTTGCAGCTTCCATACCGGGGGTGACCCTACCATCACATCTCACAGCCAACAAATTGTCCACAACAGTGTACTCTTTCTGCACATGATAATCATCTACATTGGGTATTGCATCATTTGTCCCTTCCAAAGGGCTGCAATGTTGTAGGTCAACAACCCACTCCTCGATGCGTTTGATCTTCAAATCCTTGCTCGGTATTTCCTCCCACTCGGGTGTTGAAGATTCTCCATGCAAAAGATCCTCTACATTGATGGGTACTATCCAGTCTTTTGCTGAACCAACATAGTTATAAGAATCGTAACCATCCTCACAAATACTTTTTCCCTTATTTAACATACCCTCATCTCTTTCTTGTTCGTTCATCACGCCTGTTGCTATCTCATGAGTTACCATCTCCTTCCTACTCAAATCAAGAACGGTGAGGTCTTCGGACGATCTCGATTGAGGTGCCAAGTACGTGAGAGCAGGATTTTCACCAGAGAAATCTATGTTCGGTAAAGATTTTGACTTCCCAATAGCAATAGGGTCACGAGGTGTATCACTAGACTCAACTTTGCACTCACCAGAAGAACACTGAATTTCGTTTTCACGACCTTCTTTTTCCAATTGTTGTGAATCTTCAATCGAGAATATAGAGTCATGATTCCCTTGGAGAGAATCAGAGGGTGGAGCTTCTTCATATCTATTGGCCAGGTTGATTTCTGTATCCTTGCCGCCAATTGGGACCACCATCCCATCGCGACCCAATGATCCATCACAGGAATATCCTATCTCTGCCTCATCCTCCGAGTTATTTCCAACAGAAACCCTACCATCTCTATCCAGTCCACTTCCCAAAGACAGGCTTTTCTTAATACGTCCAGAATGTTGGAGCCCTCTATCACTCTCAACATTATAGTTGCTGTTAATTTCATCTGATTTCCAGTTACGTTCAATGGACGAGGAAGATATGACATGGTTAGCCATATTATTGGGAACAGCATCTCCTTGAACTTTCAGAGGTAATGAATCTTTTACGCCACAAGAATCTTTAAAATCCTTAACGGACGGATTTTTAGAACAATCTTCCATTGTCTTCTGCATTGCTTCAACAGATAGTTGAACTGTTTTCTGATTAACAGATATGAACACTGATTCAGAAAACGTCAACTGACTGCTCCCCACAAATACGTAAATTAAAAACAAAAATCAGCCATAAATCTTTCTTCCACATACCTTTGGTTTTGTAGAATGGCCGTGGGCGTGGAAGCATGAAAACCTAACCATTTTTTTTTTTTTGGAACTAAACTAAAGCTTCATTCGCATTCAACCAAATCTTTTTCCTGTTTTGAAAACTATCAGCAACTAACTATCCTGCCCAGTTGGGCCCAGAAACCTGAAACTAAGACCTGCCTTCTCTAATTTACAATCACATGCTACCACCGAAGTTCTTGGCACTTATTCCACAGTGACCTTAGCCATAGTCAAGAGACAAACCCTCTGAAACACGGCAAAGTCTCCAGATGTGTGATGATCTTGATCTCCTCAAAAGACGAATTAGCTCTTCATCAACACCCCACACCCACTTAGAGGTGCGAGAAGAGTCTGACTTTCTTGCAGCGGCCAGAGTGAAAGAAAATCTTCAGCAACTTTGGAAACGAAATCTTTAATGTGCACACGAGGTAACTGACTGCCAAATGAAACAAAAATTAACGAAAAACAATCACCAAGTGAAAAAGGATGTAAAAAGATTATATTAGATGGTACAAATCTCAACTGCGCAATGCAAAAGTTGCAGTATGTTGGTAATTATTTTTTTTTTAAAATGCATCTAAATCTATGCCATAGGGTACAGTTCTGAGATTCGGCAGTGTTTTGCAGCTTGCAACATGACCGGAAAAGTTTAAACAATAGATAACATCTTTCTCAAGTTCCAGTAAAGAAGTCTATAAAGAAAAATCACCCTATTTGCAGGCCTTGCATCTAGTGTTTCTATTAGGCTTTCACCGTGTCTTCTTAACAAAGATTAAAAACTAACCCATCATCTCCATTTTACAAGAAACTAATTCCAACTTTGGAAAACCAATGAACAACAAAAAGAAACGGATCTTCATAAGAAACTAATTCCAACTTTGGAAAACCAATAAACAACAAAAAGAAACGGATCTTCATAAGAAACTAATTCCAACTTTGGAAAACCAATAAACAACAAAAAAAAACGGATCTTCATAAGAAAGATAAATAATGGGACTTGCCCCGAAACAAGTCAATAGAAGTTAACAAGACAGAACCCGAAAAAATAAATAGAAACCGACATTGAAATCGAGAAATAAACATGAGCATGTACAAACATACACACACAGAGAAAACCAGGAATTGAAAATTCAAACAAGGGTGTATGTGGACCAGCTTAATCAAAATTTATTCCCCACGCAACCTTCAACATCGTATACGAGTTTTGAGTCCTTTGACCGGTTCTTCAAATTTTGTTATTGGTATTTAAGCAACCCATAATTCCACCCAAAGAGGCCTACAGAAACTAATAGTATCAATGTTCCACGCAGTCTACCCATTACATGATATGAAATCATGAACCAATTTTCTAACTTTTTCCCAGCGAAGACAAAAGCATCGAAAGAGAATTGGGTAATTTCCGCTAAAAACAAAACTAAACCGCATTAAGAAACGAGCTGACGGATTGTAGGACCTAACATATTGAAAAAACAATGCAATCCCAACACGTCTCCGGATAAACTAATCAGACAAGAACTATTACCCAAAACCGTTTAAAAGATTCCAAATCCCATCATTATATGTGAAATTAAACACGTTTTTTACGCAGAAGACAAACAAAACAAGAATTAACAAGACAGATTTAATAAGCTGAAAACGACGGAATGGGTTTTGAGATCTAACACAAGAGGTAAACAGGAAAACAAAACAAGAAAGATCAAGAAGTTGAAAGTGAAAGGAGGTGGGATTTGAGATCTAACCTCGTTTTCGCCAGGTTGCCTTTGCTGCTTCTTCTTCGGACCAGAAAAATGTGCACGAATAAGAAATAGTTTCTCGTTTAATATAACAAGTAGACGGCGTAAGGAACAAGCTTGGAAAAGGGTAACCCTAAGGAAGAGATTTGGGACGGTTGGCTGTGATTTAAAGGAAACTTCTTGGTGCTGATTTCTTTGGGTTATTTTAAATTAAATTACTTGGGGTTCAGGTAATCTGATGGTAGAAATCTTTAAAGAATATATTCTAATTGACTGTAATCAGATTATGCCGGGATGTGAGAGAGAGAGAGAGAGAGAGAGAGAGAGATATTTGCGTCCACAATCCTCAAGAGTCAAGAGACAGTGTGAACTGGAATGGGAACCTCTTTGTATGGAAATACGAATTTATTGCCGTTAAATCAGATCAGCCCGAGGCCTTATTTAAGGTAGGAATATAATAATTCAATACGAAATAACGGTCAAAACGGCAGTGTTTTGGCACAACATACCACTCCCCATTTGGTTTTGTTTGGTGCACATATACTTAAATAGGCAAGATGATTAATTATTTATTGATTTTTGGTGCGACCCATGGATCACACTAAGTTAATTCAAATCGTTTATTATTTTTAAAATATTTTTATATAGATTCTTGTAAAAAATTAGTTCAATCCAATATTAGTAAAGATTTTTTAAGAATTCGTACTAATTGAATAAAGCTAAATTTTTGTGACAATCAATAAAAAATATTAAAAATAATAGACGGTTTGAATCATTTTTGTAAAATTCAAAATGGGTTCCAAAAAATATCGATAAATAATTAATCTAAAATTCAGTAGCCAAACACTCTGAACAAAAAAAAAAAGGAGAAGAATAGTACTCCTAAGAAAGTTTCTAGATTTGCAAAATTTCTTATTTAAGTGGTAATAGATTAAGAGAGCTGATAATGCCAAAACCACTTTTGTTCCTGCCAAAATCCTTTTTGTTTCTGCCAAAACTCATTTATTGCATTACTTAATTGTCATTCACTACACCACTTACATTGCAAAAAATGCCCCTTCAAATCCAGGGGATTACTTTTGTTTAAGTCTCTTCTCAAATTACCTCTAGTTTTGCTCGTGAATTGCATTTTTGCTTGATGTTTAATTTTTGTTTGGTTCTCTTCTAAAATTAGCTCTAAAATTTGCTCATGAATCCTTCAATTTTTGCTTGAAACGTGGAATTAGAAAACGTATTGCACTTATGGGATTTTAAGGGGTATTTTTGTAAAGTAAATGATGTAGTGGAGGACAATTAAGTAATGCAATGAATGAATTTTGACAGAAACAAAAAGGATTTTGGCATTATCAATTCCCAAGATTAAAATGATTATAAAAATCCCATTGAAAGAATTAATTATGCGAAAAGTCTAACTTGTAGTATACAGTACAACATAATAAAAAATGAAAGGTCAGCTCCGGAGAAAGTTTTGTCTATCCCGGGGATACCAAGCACCTTGGTATCTCTTCCAGTCTGTTTCTTATTTTTTGGCCATTTCACGATTACATTTTGATGATCGGCTCCGTTCTTTTTGTAAAGTTCAGTGAAAAAATTATTCATACCAAAAATCTCGTTCATCAGGCTTTATTTGATACATGATAGGAATACATAAAAATCGCAAAAAAACCAAAACTGGGTTCTGATTCAGTGTGTCTTTGGACCCAGTTTTGGTTTTCTTCAATATTCACGTGTGTTGATCATGTATCAAATAAAGTCCAATGAACGTGATTTTTAGTAGGAATAAGTTTTTCGCCGAACTCTACAAAATGAACGGAACCAATCATCAAAATGTGATCGAAAAATGACAAAAAAACGAGAAACGAACCGAAAGAGATACCAAGAAACTTTGTACCCCGGGATACACAAAAGTTTCTCGCTCGGCCAACCCATGGCATTTGTCAGTTAGCTCAATGTAATAACTAAATTTTACGTAATTACTCCTATTTTTGTTCAAGATTAGTAGAATCACATCTGAGTACTTTTAGTAATATCTAGGAGGGAAAATTTTTCTGACACCCCCAGAGGTTTGCCTTGGCGAGCATAAATCTCTTGTAATTTTTATGTGCGTTTCAGCGACATCCCCGATGAACAATTGTTTATCAAATCACTTGACGGAATGAATCAAAAGTGTCTTTTATCTAAAATGTGATTCTTTCTGATAATAAAAAACTCACAACAACTCTTACTTATTTTGAATCAAAATGATATATTTTTTCATTGGAGGAGATATTTCAATAAAAGGTGTAAAACTTACACATAACTATGTATTTTTTAAATACTTGAAAAAACTATTTTTAGTCATAAATGACAAGTTTGTTACTTATGTATCAAAAAATTGAGAATTAGGAGATATTATTATTTGTTCCATTTTTGTAAAGGGTACATTTGCTAAAATAAGATACTTTTGGCTAATTCAATCACATTTTTGGCCTAATTCTTCTTCTTCTTATTTTCCCGTGAGGTGTTAATGAAATTTAGCCATTCTATGGAATTGTTTCTCTACATATTTAGCGTTTATCAAACGGCGCAAAATAACACAGACATTGAACACCGACCTTATACATAAAAAAATGTTTTACATAGTCTAAGGGCACCACCAACATTGATTTTAATTTTTAAACATCATTTGACTTCAAACATCATTGCACGGGCGTTGATTCTTGGTTCACGATAATAGAGATAAATTGCACGGACACTGATTTCTGGTTCATGCTTCTTTTCTATTTTTTGTTTATGTGGGACTAGTTTACTGGGTCAAATAGAGATACATTGCACGGGCATCGAATATTTCTAGTTCACACTTCTTCTTTTTTTAAATGGAACTACTACAATGGGTCAAATAGGGATAAATTGCACTCGTGTAGATTTTTTGAAAGTTTCTACGTTTATTCTTAATGTCAAAATTGATCAACTTGGCCTCATTATGGAAAACATTAGGACAATGACTTAGTTGATTTTATTTTAGGGGCAGTTTTGGTTTAATTTACGATACCCAACTGGTTTCGGATTGGGTTTGGTATAAGCAATTCCAAACTAAACCGAATCTTAAATCACAATCACTTGAGATTGGCTACATGAATCCTTATTCAGACTAAATATGAGCCCAAACCAAACCCGATACCGATTACATTTTTAGAATATATTTTTTTCTTCATCGGAATCAAAACATAGCAGTTGCCAGATTTGGTGTAGTTTTCAAACCCCATAAGATTTGGTTATGGTGCACTAAAAATCATGCCCATCAGGTTTTGGTTTGAATACAGATAAGTACTTTGAGTTTGGGTACGGTTATCGCAAAACCCAGTCCAAACCGACCCAATGCCATTCCTACTCACAAGCCCCAGTACATCTCCAACCATGCCAATATTATTATTTTTTATACAGCCATGCCAATATTTGACGATGGGGCCGAGTTAAGCCTATACAAAACGAATCATTTTTTTTTCGAGCTTGACTCCTTTATTATACAAGCCTATAAATTTGTGCTCGAGCTCCACTAAATTATAAAACGAGTCAAGCCGAGCCCTAATAAGCCAATCCTCGCTAGCTGCTCTATTTTGTTTTTGATTTTATTTTCAAATTTCAAACATATTCTCTCATCCCCTATAAATACCCCTCTCATTTTAGCACAAAGGAGGAGGAAATCACACACACTCTCTCTCTCTCTCTCTCTCTCTCTTGCTACCAAAAATCCCTCTTAACTCCCTCAAAATATTTTCAAAATAATTCTCATTTCCTAAGGGACATTTCTAATTTTCAAGCAAAAATCCTAAAGAGAGATGGAATCCTAAATTCTCTCTTCTCAGACTATTTTCAATCCATTTCCAAGCAAACAAATCAGTCCAAGAAGCCAAGTTCAAATCAAGCAAGGTATAAAGGCTCACTTTATACTTCAAATCTATTGTTTTTCTACTTCTGAAGGGGATCAAGGGCCCATACCAGTTCCTCATACTGGTTGTGAGCTCATTTGATCTTATTTTAGCAATAAGAGCAACAGGAGCACAAAGAAACCAAATATTTTCTGGGCACTGTGTTCACTCCCGAGCACTCAGGAGTGCTATTGTTCACCAAAATCTTGTTTTGTCGTCAAATGCTGCATTTTCTATTTTAAGTAGACACTGGGTGTGCACTGGTCATTCCAGAGCCCAGTTAGATTTATTTACACTTGCAAGGAAGCGAGGTTTGAATGGTTAAGACCAGTCCTTAGTTGTTTAGGCCTTTGGTTGAGCATGTCTATACTTTGATTTCTTTGTGTTTCCGCTGACAGTACTAGCATGTGAATATGGCTAACCAAATTTACAGGATGGCTTGACAGCACTCCAGAGTGCTCAGGACTACTCCCGAGCGCTCGGGAGTGATTCCAGTGGCAAATTTTTCTATTTTCTTGTTTCATCATTCTATTGCACCTTGTACACCTTGCACATGCATGCACCCATTATTCGGTATATCTGTGGATACTTGCTAGCTGTTTAATGAAACAAAATGCTTTTTAATGAAAATTCCACAAACACTGAGTAGAGACCGACATCGCGTCGAGTGAGAGGGGTGCCGTAAAACTATTCCCCTATCGTAACATGGCTTTCGAATCCAAAAACAATCTCTAGTTTTCAATTTCAAACCATGATTTTCAATCAAAACGGTTTTTCGGGTGGCAAACCTCAAGTCCGAGTGGCAACTCTTCAATTCTTCAAATTCGGGCGGGTAGCCCACAAAGCCCCTACCTCTAGCAAGGTCGGGAGGGGGGGAGTGACCTAATTCGAAGCAAGTATGTAGCAACTTTGAATTTCCATGCCCCTGCTTTGGGTTAGGGTACCTCGACCAGCTGTTAGAAAATTATTGAGTGGTGGACACTCATGATAATGTAGGGCTGCTAGGGGATGTGGGCTGGTGTCCCAAAGGGGAGGTGGCATTGGCTAGGAGTTCGGGACGTTGAGAATCTGAGCAGTGGGTGACTTGTTGGTGGGTCGAATTAAGGGGCTCGGGAGAAAGCCGAGTGTCCTTAAGGTGAGCAACCGAAAGTCCGGACGACCGTGAAGGCCGGGGTGACTTTGTCGGAATTTTGTCCAAGGGTATTACCCAGGAGAAGACATAACCCCTGAAGTTGATATAACACGGTCTGAGTGACAACGAATCGAGTTGTAAAAGTAAACAACAGAAACGAAAAGAACAAGCATTGGCAATAAAAGAAGATTCTCATTGATACTTGTTCGGTACTGTCGTTACATAAGCGAGTTGTCCCCAAAACAAAATTACTTAAAAGATAGATACTGATAAAAAGGAAGTCGACGGGTCCTCGGAACCGAGGTGTTGCTAGCCATAGAACTTCTTTAGGTTGTTTGCGTTCCAAGACTTAGCAATAGGAGAATCGTCCAGCTTCTCTAACTTGTAATTTCCCGAACCGAGGTGCTTGAGGATTCGGTAAGGGCCCTCCCAATTGGGCATTAGCTTCCTTTTCTTGGACTTCTCCACTACTTTCTTCCAGACGAGGTCGTCAGATTTGAACGACCTAAGACGGACACTAAGGTTGTAGCCCTTGGCAACTTCCTGTTGGTATGACGCGAGCCTGATCCTTGCATTGTCACGTTCCTTCTCGGCTAAGTCGAGGTCCGAAGCGATGTTATCGTTATTCACCGAGTCGTCGAAATTTTCAGTATGCATTGTTTGGAGCCCGACTTGGAAGGGAGTTACTGTCTCCATTCCGAATGCCAAAGAGAAAGGAGTGCGACCGATGGATCGCCGGGGTGTAGTTCGGTAGCCCCAGAGCACCTTGGGTAGCTCTTCGGCCCATTTACCCCTATGTGACTCGAGTCGGCGCTTTAACCTGGACGAAATTGCCTTGTTTGCAACCTTGGCCTGCCCGTTACCCTAGGGGTAAGCCAGAGTGGATGTGTCCCATTTGATGCAGTATTCGTCCAATAGGGATCGGTATTTTTGCCAGGTAAACTGCCGCCTGTTGTCCGTGATGATAGCAAAGGGAACTTCGAAGCGAGAGATGATATTTCACCAAACAAAATGAATGACGTCTATTTATTCGATAGTGACCAAGGGCTCGGCTTCGACCCATTTTGAGAAATAGTCGATGGCGGTTAAAAGGAACTTGAACCCACCGAGAGCAATGGGGAGCTTACCGACGATATCCTTGCCCCACTGAGAGAAGGGCCAAGGGCTGGTGAGGGGGCTAAGGTCCTGGGCTGGCTGGTGAATAATGGGGGCAAACATTTGGCACTTCCGACAATGTTTGCTCTTCAGAGTCCTTCATTGTTGGCCACCAATACCCTTGGGAGATGGCTCGGTGAGTGAGGGAGTGACAACCGCTGTCACCGGCGTGAAGCTCTTCGATGATGCCCAGTACTTAATGGGGATGTGCGACCAGCAGATATGGGCCGGTAAATGATTCCGTAAAGCTTACTGTTCAGATTGAGCCAAAAGAGGGCGACTTCATTGCGGAGTCGGTGAGCGTCCTTCTTGTCGGTGGGGAGGACATCATCTCGCAGGTAGCCGATGATCTCATTCATCTAGCTCAGGCCGAGCTCTATGATGAGTACCTCTTGATTTAATGCATCAAGTTTGAAACTGGGCTTGTCAATGGAGCTGAAGGAGATAGAACGATATCCCAAGGAGGAGCAAGCCGAGGCAAGCCCTGCAAGGGTGTCGGCATGGGCATTCTATTCCCTAGAGATATGTTCGACTCGAATAGCTTTGAAATTTTTGATGAGTCGAACGGTAGAGCTAAGGTAAGTACGCATTCGGTCGTCCCGAGTTTCATATTCCTCCGACAGCTAGTTAACTACTAATTGGGAATCACTGTAAACCACAAGCTCTTCGATACCCAGAGCTTCGATGGTCTTGAGCCCGGAGAGCAGTGCTTTGTATTCGGCCTCGTTGTTGGAGGTTGGGAAGTTTATAGAGAGGGAACTTTCGTGTAAGACGCCGGAAGGGGAGAGAATGACGACTCCAGCTCTTGTGCCTCAGCTGTTGGAGGCACCATCGATATACATCTTCCATACATCTCCGTGGAAAAGTTTCCAAGCGGTGCTAGGGTTCGCATGGAGCACTACTTCGGTGCTTGGGGCTGGAGTCGAACCAGGAGAGTCGTTCGGGGTGTGAAGGCGAAAATCTTTCGGCCCGCCTATTTATTGTACAACATGCATAACCTTCGTATCCCCGTTTGTGTCCTGTTAGTCTTTTTTTTGTTATTTTTCTGTTCTTTCGTTACTAGGGACTAGCAACGCTCAAGTTTGGGGGTGTGATAGGCGCGTGATAACGTAGGTATGAGCGCCTAAGTAGGACGAATTAGCATATTAAAGGCATGTTTTATTTCATTTTCCATTTGATGCTGTGCTTTGTCTTTGTTTTGTGTTTTTATTACTTTCACAAGAAATAAGGCGGATTTAGCGCCAAGGTTGGAATGAGTGGCCTCAAGGCTGGTTCGTACGTTGCCGGGGTGTTAAAGTGGAGGTTTCTCAAGCTTGTTTTCAAGAAATTTGGACAAAAAAAATAGAGATACAAGAAACTTGGGGTTTAAATGCAAAGTGTTTAAAGATGAATTCTTGGTTTGTTATTTCATGAAGTCCAGGGGTCTTTGTGTGATTAAATCTTTCAAACCCTGTATAAACAACTTTATTTCCCTACTGAAAAGGGACTTCGGCAGCTTTTTAAAAAAGGGGGATTTATTCCCACGAACGGGAAACAGAAAAAAAGAACAAAGGCTGCGAAGCTTCTCTTCTGGGCAGCACGATTCCAACGAAAAAAGAACGGGGCTGCAAAGCTTTTCGTTTCAAAGTTTAGTTTTCTTTCAGAGTTTTATTTCTTTAAAGTTTTTGATGTTTTATTTAATTACTCGCATTTCAGTAACTAGTTTTAATTTCTGTTCTTCATAAAAGTTGTTCGTTGGTTCTTGTTCAATTTAGATCTTTTATTTATTTCTCATCTCGCGTATTAAAAAACATAAATCAAATTAGGGTTTCTTTTATTTTATGCATAATGATCAGTGAGTAGTCGTTCAAGTAGGGTCGCAGGGTGATTAGCACAAAGTGACCAGTTTGGGCACTGCTTCTGTTTTCAAACAATGAAAAAGATGATTTTAGATTGGAAAAAAATACTTCTCTCGGACGAACCCAGGCATTGTCGGAGCCCATGTAAACGGGGGAATAGGGGTCCAAAACTCATTCTCCGCTGCACATGGGTATACGACGACCATAGGGTCTCGCATCTTGCGAGATATCTTTTTCAATCTAAAATTAAACATTTTTAAGAACTCCAAACAGAGCAGGTTAATCCGGATTAGTTACAAGTGCTATCAACCCGACGATTTTACCTCCTTTTAAATTTTCTAAAAAAAAGCACATTCAATTTTCTTGTTTTAGTTAATCTCTCAATCAAACCGGAAAAGGGTGGCTACCTAAGAGTCCGTTAAATTAGTTTAACCTGAGTTTTTAGTCAGTACACATCACCGTCTCTGTGGATTCGACCCCGGACTTACCGGATATTGTGCTACGTTGGTCTCCGCCCTACGCTTGGGGCAACACGTTATTTTAGGACTAGGAAATCGTCAAGTATTTTTGGCGCCGTTGCTGGGGACGGTAACGTGTGTTAAAGAATTCGGGTAGTTAGTTTTATTTTTATTTTCTTTTTAGTTTCTTTAGTTGTCTTAAGTCAACATAGGTAGAGGTGGGCAATCCTCCATCGTAGGGAATCAAGAGTGTTGCTATATATACCGACCACGGGGAGGGAAAACGTACCGACGGCCGCCGGCGGGCCGTCTCCGGCCACCGGACGGCCGATCCGAGCCGTTCAAAAATTTAAAAAAAAAAAACCGAAGGGGTCAACGCGGGAATCAAGGGCATCCGAGGTGTGTAGGGTGCTTGATCAAAGCACCCTTTTTTCATGTATATACACGAAAAAATGGTGCTTTGATCAAGCACCCTACACACCTCGGATGCCCTTGATTCCCGCGTTGACCCCCTCGGTTTTTTTTTTAAAATTTTTGAACGGCTCGGATCGGCCGTCCGGTGGTCGGAGACGGCCCGTCGGCGGCCGTCGGTACGTTTTCCCTCCCCCAATGGTCAGTACTCATAGATTTTTCGGGGAATCAATCACCTCTAAAGCCTAAGTACTACCGAGACAATACCAGGCGTCTCATAGCCATTGAGAGAGAGCCGAGAGTAATCGTGGAGAGAGAGTCTTTTAGTGGTGATTCTTTTGATATCGATGGCCTTTTCGTTGATTTAATAATTGAGCCACCAATAGCAGAGCCACCGATGTCGATGCGTGCACACATGCATCCTGAGAGGACCGCTCCTCTTGGTCCAATAGTTTTACCAACCGAGATGGTGGAAGCACGCAATGCTTTCACCATACAGCTTGGTACGCATAATGCCCTTCCCCTGTTTTATGGGAAGAAGAATGAAGATCTGTATGAGTACGTCCGTCATTTCGAGGGGTTGGTGCGCACCCTAGCCACCATTACTCAGTGGGAGAATGCTTGCCTTAAGCTTTTCCCAGCCTCGCTTAGGGACAATGCGGATAAGTGGCTGCAGATGCAGAAGCCACAGTCTCTCAGGACGTGGGCTGTTGTCCGAGATTTATTTTATAAGAAATATTTCTTGGAAAGTAAATCAAAGTACATGACTCGCCAAGTCCAATCGTATAAGCAGAAAGAGGGCGAGTCGTTTTTAAGGTGCTGGGAGCGGTTCAAGGACTTGCTGTTGTCCTTACCGCATCATGGTTTCGTGAAACACCAGTTGGTGTCATTTTCCTATTTGGGCTTCAATGTTGCTACGGTCCAATAAATGGAGTACCTCTATAAAGAGAAGGATTTTCTAGATAAGTCCCCGGACGATGCGTGGGACTTTCTCGACGAGTTGGCCGAGAAACACCAAAGTTGGGAACTTTTCGACCTCGATGATAGGGCCATGGCTGCACAGGAACCCAGTGGGTCTGGCATTTTTCCTTCTAGTGTGCGAGAGCACAATGTCCAGTCTCGGCTGGACAAGATGGCTAAACAATTAGAGGACTTGAAGCTTAAGCAAGTCCATCAAGCGAATGAGGTGAGAGTCGAAGAGGTGTGTGCGTTATGTGAGTATCCGGGGCATCTTGTCACTGCTTGCCCTGTGTTTCCCAATATTAAAGACGCATGCCTTAGTAATCAGGCTGAGGTGAACGCGCTTAACCAGCGTTGGGATCCATATTCAAATACATACAATCTTGGGTGGGCCCAAAATCCACTTCTGGGTTGGAGGGATCAAAAAGCCCTGGTGCAATCCCAAGCACCACCTCAGCCGCAAGTTCAGCAATTCTGGCCTCCTCAAGGCCAAATGACCCAGTTCCATTACCCCCCTTAGCAGCAGCAGGGGTTTGGCCCTTCATCTTTTAGACCACCCCCTGGCATTAACCATCCCCCGTGGATAAGCAGACTGATGAGATGATGAAGGCTCTCATGCAATCTCAAATTAGCTTTACTGAGCAAACCAAGCAGGCAATTGGTGACATAAGGACCCAATTAACCTAGTTGACGGTGGCAATTGGACAAGTCCAACAAGAGAAGGGAAAGTTTCCTTCTCAACCTTTAGTCAATGCCGCTGGTACTCATTATGTGGGCAATTCTTCTGGCCCAAGTAATCCGAATCTCAGTCTGGAAGAGGCTAAGGCGATCACCACTCTTAGAAGTGGGAAGGTGATCGACAAGAACTTACCCCCAAAGTAGAAATCGGTGCCACCCCCGGTACCGGTAGCTAGTCCAGCAGTCGTTCCAAACTTGGAAAGTGTTCCCGAGGAGGAAAAAGAGGCGGAGTCTCCTGAAGTGGTGGTGCCAGCCCATGCGGCCCCTATGACTCCAACGCCACCCGTTGCTCCATATCCAAATCGCTTGGTGGCGAAACCTAAGGTCAATGTGAACTTTCAAAGCCATTGACGCAGTTCCTCAGTTTGCAAAGGTCTTGAAGGATTTGTGTACGTCAAAGCGGAGAACCAAGAGTCAGGACAAAGTGCTTTTGCCAGAGCAAGTGAGCTCCATTCTCCAAGCTGAGATCCCCACCAAGTGTAAGGACCCTGGTTGTCCTACCATCCCTGTAGCTATCGCGGGCCAAAAATTCGATAAGGCTTTGCTGGATTTAGGAGCAAGTGTCAACTTGCTCCCCTATTCGGTATACTTGAAGCTTGGCCTAGGCGATCTGAGAGCCACACCGGTCACGCTACAATTGTCCGATCGGAGTGTGAGAGTTCCAAAGAGGGTAGTAGAAGATGTTTTAATTCAGGTGGGCGAGTTCCTTTTTCCAGTCGACTTCATTGTCTTGGATACATGCCCGATACTGGAGGTCTTTAAGAAAACTCCTATCATCCTTGACCGTCCATTTCTAGCCACCTCCAGTGCTGTCATGAATTGCAAAACTGGACAAGTCCAACTGTCGTTTGGGGACTTGAAAATGGAAGTGAAAGTGTTCAATGCAGATAGCCGAGTCAAGGATGATGAGGTGAGTTTGATCGACACGCTGGTGCAGGAGCATGTCGATAATATTTTGTATAAGGATCTTTTGGAGATAGCCAAGGAGGCGTCATTCTTAGATTCTCCAGAATTAGGAAGTTTGATGAAGGTGTTGGTCAATCCTGGATGAAGTAGGTGAACAGGTTGAGGTGTTGGTCGATCCTGTTTATTCGGATGACCCTATTGTGTAGCCTTTGGGCTACATTCTGACGGGTAGCTTTTGCATACCACTCTCTTCATCGAGAAGTGGGCCCAGCCCCTAGCAATAGGGGTACCCATCATTGACTTGGGTTTAAAGCTTTGCATCATGGTCTTGTATAACCACCCATTTCTTGCCCACCGGCAAAGCATGGGAAGAAAAGTATAACACGTTGATCGCGTGACGATTTGGTGGAGTATTTTCTTTTTCTTTTTGTTTTGGGAGCCCGGATACCACGAATCAGGCAGTACTAATGTTTTTTGCAGGGTACGGTGACTTCCCGAGAGGCCAAAAACAAGAAATTCCTCGAACATCGGCTGAGGTCACGGTGGTTGGCTGCCACCCGCAAGTCCATTTCTTCTCCCTTGTGCTTTATTTTGCTGTGTCTCCATGCTCTGGGGACATAACATGTTTCTAGTTGGGGGGAGGGTGTACTTTGTACATGTTCTTGTTGCATTGCTAGGATAATTTTTTGGTAATTTTTAATTTGTTTGGGGATACGTTTGTTATACTTGATTGTATTGTTAGGCAAGCATGTTAGAATTAGCTAAATTATTATGCCTGTTTAATTCAAATTCACGCATATATTTGGCGCCCTTTGTGAACATGTTTGTGCCGTAGATGACGTTGAGTATGTGTTCCCATGTAGTTAATAATGCATCCTGATAAACATTTCCATTTTCTTTGTTTTCTTTTTCTCGCAGTTGCGAAAAATAGTAGGCTTTTGTTTCACAATTGAGTAGCTAGATGTTTTGCATGCATTTGTGAGAGTTGATAAACGTGCATAGGGGATGAGACAAGGCATTCTTGCATGATTAGACCACATATGAGTCCCATTGACCAATTTTAAACCAGTCCAAGTCGGTTCCTGAGTCTGGCCTAGGAAAACGGTGTCTTGGTTGGATTGTAGTTGGGGGGGTCTAGCTTTGTGCATCATGGGTGTCTTGTTGCATTCGATTTGGAGCATCATTGTTGTCGGAAGTGAAAGAGAAGTCTTGATGGGTGTCATGTTTTGGAATCAAATCCAACTTTTAAGCCATAAAGCTAAGTAAAAAAAAAAGAGTAAGAAAAGAAAAAGAAAAAAAAAATAGAAAACGCAGAATAAAAGGGAGATGCGGCAAGTTGAGAGGAATCAGCACCTTCTGGCACATCAGAATAAGTGATTGTATGATCATGTTATAGGGCAGTCCTCGGCTTCGAATCAACGCCCTAGTTCCTAGACTTAGAGGTTAGCGATGACTTTGCCGAGATCGATTTGGATTGAGCTTGGACTCCCGTGATGCATGAAGCTAAGGTGGATGTTGTTTTGTTTTATCGTTTGGATATGGTTTGGTTGGCACAAATGGGTGCGCATCAGGTAGTTAAGGGGAAGGTGGCGGCCAATCTGGATAGTCAACCTTGCGCTACTATAGGCCACCGCCTAATTTTACTGTTTCCCTTTCGTTGGAACCGCGGTCATTATAAACCTAATTAAGTCCTTAGTGGATCTTGTATACGTGGTTAAACTCTCGTTCATGCATGTTTTATATGAATATTGCTCATTTTGTGGAATAGTGATTGTTACATTGTGTTTTTATTCTTTGTGAGCGCTGTCTTTGATTGGCGCGTGGTAGCCTTTGTTTCGGCCCCACGTAGTTCGCCAAGCACTTTTTCATGGGATGTTTGAGTGTTTCGGTGAGCGAGTGTAGCATTATTGCCTTCGTGGGGCATTTTATCTCTATTGTTGTTTTGGCACTAATTTTGTTCTTCTTTTTGCCAAGGCATGCATATATTTGAGTTGCAGGTGAGTGTGAAGGCGAAAATCTTTCGACCCGCCTATTTATTATACAACATGCATAACCTTTGTATCCCCGTTTGTGTCCTGTTAGTTTTTTTTTTGTTATTTTTCTGTTCTTTCGTTACTAGGGACTAGTAATGCTCAAGTTTTGGGGTGTGATAGGCGCGTGATATCGTAGGTATGAGCGCCTAAGTAGGACGAATTAGCACATTAGAGGCATGTTTTATTTCATATTCCACTTGATGCTGTGCTTTGTCTTTGTTTTGTGTTTTTATTACTTTCACAGGTAACAATGCGGATTTAGCGCCAAGGTTGGAATGAGTGGCCTCAAGGCCGGTTCGTACGTTGTCGGGGTGTCAAAGTGGAGGTTGCTCAAGCTTGTTTTCAAGAAATTTGGACAAAAAAACAGAGATACAAGAAACTTGGGGTTTAAATGCAAAGTGTTTAAAGATGAATTCTTGGTTTATTATTTCATGAAGTCCAGGGATCTTTGTGTGATTAAACCTTTCAAACCCTATATAAACTACTGGAGAGGGACTTGGGCAGCTTTTTAAAAAAGGGGGATTTATTCCCACTGACGGGAAACAGAAAAAAAGAACGAAGGCTGCAAAGCTTCTCTTCTGGGCAGCACGATTCCGATGAAAAAAGAACGAGGCTGCAAAGCTTTTCGTTCCGAAGTTTAGTTTTCTTTCAGAGTTTTATTTCTTTAAAGTTTTTGATGTTTTATTTAATTACTCACATTCCGGTAACTAGTTTTAATTTCCGTTCTTTATAAAAGTTGTTCGTTAGTTCTTGTTCAATTTAGATCTTTTATTTATTTCTCATCTCTCGTATTAAAAAACATGAATCAAATTAGGGTTTCTTTTATTTTATGCATAATGATCAGTGAGTAGTCGTTCAGGTAAGGTCGCAGGGTGATTAGCACGTTGTGACCAGTTTGGGCACTGCTTCTGTTTTCAAACAATGAAAAAGATGATTTTAGATTGGAAAAAAATACTTCCAGCGGACGAACCCAGGCATTGTCGGAGCCCATGTAAACGGGGGAATGGGGGTCCAAAACTCATTCTCCGCTGCGCATGGGTATACGGCGACCATAAGGTCTCGCATCTTGTGGGGTATCTTTTTCAATCTAAAATTAAACGTTTTTAAGAACTCCAAACAGAGCAGGTTAATCCGGATTAGTTACAAGTGCTATCAACCTTACGATTTTACCTCCTTTTAAATTTTCTAAAAAAAAGCACATTCAATTTTCTTGTTTTAGGTAATCTCTCAATCAAATCGGAAAAGGGTGGCTACCTAAGAGCCCGTTAAATTAGTTTAACCCGAGTTTTTAGTCAGCACACATCACTGTCTCTGTGGATTTGACTCCGGACTTACCGGATATTGTGTTACGTCGGTCTCCGCCCTACTCTTGGGGCAACCCGTTATTTTAGGACTAGGAAATCGTCAAGCAGTTGGTCAATTCGTGAAAGGGGAAAGAAGTACTTCGGGCAGGCGTCGTTGAGATTGGAATAATCGACACAGACCCACCATTTGCCATTCTTCTTTTTAACCACTATGGTGTTGGCCAACCATCTGGGGTACTGCATTTCTCGAATGGCCTTCGCATTTAGGAGCCGGTTGACCTCTTCAATGACAGCTTCGGAGTGGACCGGGGAGGATTGCCTTGCTCGTTGCACAACTGGGTGTTTAGCTCAGTCAATATTGAGTGCGTGACAGATAAATGAGGGATCGACCCCAGGCATCTCATACGAGGTCCATGCGAATACTTCTATGTTCTTATTTAAGGAATTTATCATCTCATTCCAATTGATGTCACTGAGTGAGGAACCGACAAGGAAGAAACGGGAACTGTTTTCGGTGATGGGGACGGTGACAAGGTCTTCTACTTTTTTCTCGTCGGCTGGTCTGCCCACGCCTTCCGAAACTGAGGCCTCGGAATCCTCAATGAGGTTGATCCGGGAAGTCTGCTTACAACTTCCAACCGCGTTTACATAACATCTTTTGGCAGCGGTTTGATCTCCAGCAAGTCCCAGCTCTCGATGCGAGTCATAAGGTCTTTCATGGAGTCAGGCTTGTGGCGGGCGAGGTCGTCATAGACTTGCTCGTAGTGGGAAGTGAGACTAAGCTTGAACCTTCAGGCGGAGATGACACCGTCGCAACCCTCTATTTCGTTGAACAACTCCCAGTAGTGACTGGCGTACTGGCAAAGCGTTTCGTCGTTTTGTTTACGACAGACGAGGAGGGAGTCAATCTCCTTCTCGTGCTTGTTGCTCGTGACAAACCGAGCCATGAAGGCATCGCAGAGGGAGTCAAACGAGAAGATTGACCGGGTGGGGAACTGCTTAAACCATGTGAGGCCTAAGTTCCCGAGGCTGGCAGGAAAAACCTTACACAAGAATGCATCATCAGATGGTTCGTTTCGGAGGAATAGAGACATGACAAGTTTGTATTGTACTAGATGAATGTACGCCTCGGTCTTGCCATCGTATTTGGCAAATTTGGATTGGGTAAATCCCTTTGGGGGGGTGACTGAGTCGATCTCTCTTGTGAAAGGAAAGGTCGCGAGTCTTTCGAGTCTGGCGTCGTGATGAGGTCGGATCAAACGGTCGGAACCGTTTGGACGCTCGGTCGTTGTATGCTTCTTTGGAAGCAGCTGATCCAACCTTTCATACTCCTTTTTCTTCGATATGATGCTTGCCGACTTCTGAGGGGAGTGTCTGTGGCGGTCTCTTCGGTAGCTATCTCGATGGGAAGGCTCGAGGAGCTTGGTGACTGGGCTTCTGTTACGGGCGTATTTAGGGTGTGAAACGATAGGGCTTTTGGCTCGAGCATTTTTCAAACGCTCCCGGTATCCCTTGGTCTGGAATTCCCGGAGGCCATCGTTTTTCTTGGCGGCCCTTGTAAAGTTGGGGGTGGATTCATACTGCCTCTGCCAATTCGAACCGAATGAGTTAAGGAGGCGGAGACGCTTCTTACTTCAACCTTTTTGAAGGCGGTTTCCCTCGAAGTTGCTTGGGGGAGCGGGAACATCCCCTATGCGACACAACCCTTTCGGTTCGACCACCCTCCGCACCTAGTGGCTTGAGACGGTTTTTGACTGAAGGTTAGGATCGGTGCTCCACTGGTGGCCTCTTTTGCGACTGCGGTGGGGGCTATGAAGGATTCTTCTTCTGCCACGGCTTCCAGAGGAATGAGATGAGGAGATCTGGAGGAGATGTTTGATCTCCACCAACTCGTCTCGGACGTGCTTATCTCGCTCCATGACCATTGCTAGGTCATCAATCTTCCGTTCCAGGTGATGGATGTAGGTGTGGAGTTCGGAGGATGGCGCTACGTCTGGTGTTGAGGTTCCGGCCCCGACTCCGATGGACATATGAGCTTTTCCAAGGGCGTTGGCTCCGCTGAAGCCTAAGTTATGGTCCCCGAGGGGGCCGAGCCCCGAGGGTGGTGTCATTGTGATGCGTTTCTTCGACCTTCACCATATCTAAAGTTGGAACGATGAACGAAGTTTTCTGGAGATAAGGGAATGAACATTGAGAGGGTGGCTAGGTCCCTAGCAGAGTCACCAATTATAGGGGTTCGATTTGACTAGACCTTGACCATAGTTCAGGTTTGGTTCTTCCCTCCATAGCTCGGTGCTCCTGCCGCTAGACCTGCAACAAGTCACTAAGGCTGGAGTGGCCCGGTGACCCTCCGACGATCAAGTTAGATCTCATAGGAGGAATGTAGATCTAGGGCTAGGATAGAAAAATGGCATACCTTTCCAGGTGAATATCCCTTTGTTTTTATAGACCTAGATTTACTTGGCCTTTAAGCTAGCAGGTAGAGGATACGCTCGAGTAACCGCCTCAGTTGACGTCATATGTGACAAATGGAGCAAAGCGGTTATGGAGTACATGGCCAGATCTGATCCCAATGATTATACTTGCCACACAATCCTCATGGGCCCCATATGGTGTAACTACTTTTCTTAGGCGCCTTTAGGAACATTGAAACAGATACACTCCGTGCTATTGATAATTAGTAAAGCAAGCACAGGGATCTTATCACCGAGTGATAAACCGAACAGCACGTAGGGACCATCAGCTTATTCCTAGTTACGGTCTAGCCCCTCAAAGGACATCGGTTCAAACCATTTGGCTCGTTTACCTAGACAGTAACCGAGGCCACCACAACTCTTAACTTCCCACGTTCAGAACTTGTAAATCATGGATTTAAAATTGATTCCAAGGCTACCAAGTGTTCTTGGATGATTCCCTATAATGTTGGGGTTAAGGTCAGGTCCGGTCCAGTCCAGTTTTAATATTGTCCAGTTCAACCCATGCCAGTTTTGGCCGTGGGCCCATAACAACGGTCGGAATCGTATATTTAGAGCTCGTCGGATACGTCATCCATGAAAAAATTAACATGATCAAACATCGATAGATACATTAACGAAATATATTTGTACAAGAAAAAAATGGCAATTATGAGTTTCATTTTATTTTTGGTCATTGCATTTTCTTGTACAAATATATTTTGTTCATGCACCTACTGATGTTTGATCATGCTAATTTTTTGCATGGATGATATACTCGAAGAACTATAGAAAATAAACGATTGTGGGCCCGGGAGGGACTCGCAACGGTCCAAAACTGGATCGGACTGGACACTATTAAAACTGGATAAAAAATGTTAGTGTTAACTCACGTAGCTATATGCTATACAATGACGACGGGACCTTTTGAGCTTTGTTATTGAAAAATTAAAATAATAAAGCCCACACTACAACAACATATTCTACATAGTTTGTGTATGCTTTCTCTCCATTTATAAGGGACATACTAATATACTATAGATCTTAAAGTACATATATTTTTGGATAACAGAGTGCCCGAAACCAACTTGCATGCACCTCGGATTAATCCATATAGCTCCTTCCACAACCGTTTCAAGTGACCTAGCCTCAAGAATTGAGGCAATAGAAGTTGAACCTGAGATCTTAGGAGAGAGTACATTCTAAATCTTAGGCCATCACCACGGAACCATCCCTTTTTTGGGTGAATCTAAAAAATGCTATATCAACAAAATCCTTCCGACGAAATTCATCCCAGTCCTTTATATGATACTCCATAAATGTCACGCCCTCGATTTTTAACATAAATAACAATACCATTTTAAATACAAATCCTCACAATAGTACATATGGTATCCCAAATTACAACATACAGTTTCTAAATCCCACAATTTTGTCAACTGATACAGCATTCCAAATTAGAGAAAATAGTACAATACGGTTTGAGTTACAAAGGAAAGACAAGTTCTTCAGAAAATAACTTTAGCCTGTGATGTCTGCATACACTTCACAACCTCCAAGACTGTGTCCATGTAGTGTACCTGAAAATGGTAGGTTGAGCTACACTAGCCCAGTAGAGAAATCTATACTCAAACTATGAAAATGCGATAAAGTATGCACAAAGAGTGAAAGAATTCAATAAGTGAACATGAGAAACACGAGTTTATCACAACGGAAGACAGACTACTTACTAATGTTGATTACTTTGATCTCGTGGAACGAGCGCCAAAAGAGTTTGAAGGATAAGTGAATCATGCAGATACGCATTACCATGCTACCACTCGGATCACTAGAAAAGCTTATGTCTACCAACTATACTTTCCACAATGTCTCACTTCGCCTTCGGTATTCCTAAACAACCTTACATCACATATTCCATTTACGACGACACTAAGATTACGCTTAATGGGTATCGAAGGAATTTGAATGATCATTAACTCATAGGAACTCGAGTAATCAAGTTTAGGGATGGTTTAATGATGTTTAAAAGGTGTTAGAAGTGATTGGGAGTCAAAACAAACAAACGAGAATAACGGACCAAAACTGTCCTAGAGAGCAGTCAGTGTTCGACAATTCATTAAAAATTCCACATTCAATACTTTTCAATGATTCTTACGCCAAAAGATCACCAACTTACCAATCTTTAAAACCCATAAGGCTCCATAACCAATAGCGTCATTTAGCTATAACAAACGATGAAAAAAACGCAGCCCTGTACGCTGCCCAAATTTCCAGATTTCAGTTCAATCTTCTAAAAATCACTATAAATCGAGTTCTTAATATTTTTGAGTGATTCTAGTCCCAATAGTTGCGCGATTGAATGAACTTTGAAAGACACAAAGGAACCCTAGTCAAATCAGCATTCCAAGGGTGGTTAAACAGGGGTTTACCGAGGCTACACGAATCTGTCTGACAGATTGACATATCTCCACTCAATCCATCATAACTTTTTGTGTACTAAGAGTTTTACAAAGATTCTAGTGGCAAATGAAAGCTGACTTCAAGATCTTCGAACCGATATAAAGTTTGCATGAAACAGACATCGGACGAGGAAGTTATGGCTTTTCGAAGTGGGCTGAAACCCAGAAAACGAGACAGATTGCAGACCAGTATTCTAAATATCACCATAAATTCAATTCTCAACGGTTTCAAGTGATTCCAGTGGCATTAGAACGGGCTCTAAGTCTACTCTATTTCATACGAAGGAACTAAAATTTACTTCCGAGCTTAAGAAGGCATAAAACTGCAAAAACGAAGACCCTGTTCTGTAGATTCTTGGAAATGGAAGAAACGATCTCAAACCACGAAACAAGGCACGATCTAAGTACATAAACACCGTATAAACGCATAACGAGAGTAAGAAGTCCCTACCTCATGCGTTTTGAGCAAAACCCGAACCTTTGACTAAGTCAATCGATCTCCCACGTGGTCCGATCGTGATTTTTTTTGGATATTTGGAAAGCTCATGCTTCGTATAGCAACTTTAATTCTCGGGCCTTGTCCGGAATCACCCCTTAGGTAGATGAAATCGAAGAGAGAAGAGAGGAGGGAGTTTTTCGGAGGAGAGGAGGAGAGAGAGACCGCCGAGAGTGAGAGAGAAAAAAAGAATGGAGAAATAATTCTCCCAGGAGAATTTTAGAAGTGGGGAGCAATCCCCCGCTTCTCACACCACATACTCACATGTGCACTCCTTACACAATTACCCTTATATCCTCCCACGAAGACGTCACATCGAATATCCGTACCGTCTATCTTGACGGGCCGTACGTTAACAAAAGGAAAAAGAAAAAAAAATGGCATAAAAAACACGGATCTCGACAATAAATGCTTACTAGTCATTGTTGCAGATTTGCTTCACTCTTCTCAGTTTAGAGCATGGATGTGATCTTAGGGGGCCTGTGATCAACTGAACCATCGAATGGCTCCTTAGTCATTTTCTTCAACTCCTCCTCAAACCTTTCCATGACTGGTTCTGGCAAGCATATTGCAACCACAATCCCATCTTTGAAATTCATATAGAAGCTTAGCACAGGTAACGCCTCGCAGGTGCCGCCATACACCATTTTCCCCCACCCAAAATCCACTCTGTCCAATGCAAGACGTCTTAAATCAGAAACAATGAAGTTTCCCGCCACGGTGTACAAAGGCCGCTCTTTAATCACCATAAGATCCGCCACCGATCTAAAATACTCAGCGGTCATTTGGGGCTTTGTCATTTTTACCAACTCCACCGCGTATTCCAGTGGAAAGGAAGATACCTTTCCCGCCTTCGAAACTGCTGCAGGATAGGTAATGACGTTGCCGTAGTACCCGTGAGGCATATTCAGGCCAGGCAAGCTGCGACCATTGACAATGCACGAAACTCTAACGGTGTTGTTAGGGTCTAGTGCGAGTGCACGAGTGCGACACCTCCACAAGCACGCGGTCAAGACCTCGAATGTGGAGGCGCTTACATGCGGGGGGAGATGGTTTCGAATAGCTCTGATCTCCTTGGGACCAAAGAAGAAAGGTTTTTGGATCGGGGTTGAGTTGGCATCATTTTTGTTGGTGTCGAGCACTTGTTCGTATTCATGGTGAAGGCATGTAATTCGGGGAGGATATCTTGCAGATAGGAGCTCCCTTTGCCACACAGGTGACACAGAAGGTGCAGTGACTTCTTTCCCTTGGGCAAACTCGGCGATTGCAGTTAGGAATTGGACCAAACCAGTTGCATCACTCATTGTGTGGTTAAAGCGCAGGGCAATGGCGAATCCACCGCACCTAAATCGAGTCACCTACATCCACCAAAATTCACCAACAAAAAAAAACTTGATGTGAACATTACATGTGAATATGAATATGCACATTTGTTACAAGAGTAAGTACTCTATCCAGAATCACATTTCTTGCCAGCATCTATCCATAGTCAAGAAAGCTGAGCTGTGGGGTTTGGTGAGAGGTCTGACTTATGTAATGCACCAAAAGCTATAAAAAGTTGAAATAGATCAGATGTGACGGTGATAGATGCCGAAAAGCATCTAATTAGTCTCCCTAATTATTCATGTGTTGTTAGTCCGTTTGCATTGTTTTTTGATGTTTTTAGTTGTTTAGTAATGTTTGAGGCCTTGGAGGGTGGTTAAGGCTTAAATGTGTGAAGTGGGAGTGCTTAGGATGAGCGAACACGAAGTAGGAAGCTGCAGGAGTGGCCCGAAAGCAGGGGAGAGAATGCTGAAAATCCCGTTCGGATGGCTATTATTTCCGCCCGGAAGGCTTTGCCCACCTGTAGAAATCCAACTCTCTAAATTTTCGCCTGTGCGGTCTCAGAACAATAATATATTCTGCGAGTTTTAAACGTAACTTTGAGGCCTTAGGGTATAAATACATCTTCTAAACATTGTTCCGGATGACTGAGATAGATTATGCTCGTGAGACAGACTGTGCCGTTAGGCGGCTAAACCGCACTAGTGAGACAGTCAGTACTGTGGGATAGTCCATATTGGTTGGCAAATTGTGGAAATCTACTTGCCTACTATCGATAGGGATTGCAAGCCCTAGCGATAGTGATTTACAATTCGAGTGTTAATCCGGTCTATGTGATACATGGTTATGCGATTGGGGTGGATTCTAAATCCTAGACTTTCCTCCATCAAGTTTCCAAACCCTTTTTAATTAATTGCTTTTGTTTATTTATTTTCTCTGAAAAAACAAACCAATCAAACTCTCCATTTCCCTTCAAATTATTCTAGAAATTCGTCGGAATTATAGTAACTTAGCCAATCTGTCCCTTCGGATCAATACTCGGTCTTGACCACTATTCTACGGAGTAATAGTTAACTCCAAATTTTTACAAATTTATTTTTGATACGGTACAACACGATCAAAAACCTAAGCGAAGTTGAAACAGAGAGCTTGAACTCTTGTTTTTTTTTTCTTTTGATCTTTATCTTTCTATTTTTGTCTTTCCATAGTACACAAAATAAAGTGAGCACCAGCCCTCAATGAAAATGGTTCTATATTGAGGTTGTTTTTAGCAGGGAAAATGATTTACAAACATCATTACACAAAATATATGCAAAATTTTATGGCAGCGGCATATTTGAAATCATAAGGTGCCTCATCATTATGACTCATGGGAATTCCGAGTTTGACTCCTCTCCAATCCTAGGGGAATTGGGGGATCCTCAAGTCCTATTAATAAGGCGACACATGGCAACTATAAAATCTAACGGCTAGATTATTAATGTCCACATAATCCTTGTCATCAAGCGAAACACCAAATAATTTCACTTCTCCTTCATTATTCTAGACACCATTGATCATTATTCCAGACACCATTGATCGCTGCTCCTTCCCTCTATTTCCGTCCAACCCTCTACTAGCCATCACCACTGCTTTCCGCCTCTTCCGTCCCCCTTTTCTCTATGCCCACTACCCTTTCCCTGCGATAGCTAAGCCCTAGCCTTAATAATTGGGTGTCTCAAATCTTTAATCATCACCATCAACAAAAACTAGTTAGTGGCCATGTTTTTTGGACGCAAAATTGTGAACTACTCCCCTCGTCCCAAAATATTTGTTCGGTCCGTAAAATGAAATCTCAAAACAATACACTTTTTTCAAGAAAAATTTCAGTTTTTTTCAACAATTTACTATATAAAATGAAATCTTTTTTATTTGTTTAAAAGTTTGAATTTTTCTTCGAAAAAAATGTATTATTTTAAATTGTTGTTTTGCAGACAAGACAAACATTTTTAGAACGGATGGAATACCGATGAAGCAGTAGTTGAAATGGCTGAGGGGTAAATAATTATGCATGCTCATCCTCAAATCCTTTAGATAGGTTGTGTTCAATGTTATATTCTTAGCCATTGGATTAGAATTGGAGAATCCTCCAACTCCCCAAGAATTGGAGAGGAGCCAAACTCAGGAATTTCCTATATATATTTAGGCTATGTTTGGTAACACTGTCACTTTTCTGTTTTTTGTTTTCTATTTGCTGAAATCAGTTTCTACTTTTCCTAAATAAAAAAAAAATAGTGAAAGCAGAAAATATGTTTGTGTCAACCGGTTTTCAAATAAAACAAAAACAAAAATACATAAACATGATTTTTTTATCACTCCCCATTGAAATTCAGAAGACAAAAGACAGTTCAATCTTTCGAAAGATTAAGTTTTGCTTAATTTGAGTGGAAATAAATTTTGATATAGGTTCAAACTCAGAAGTAAAGAGAAATTAATTAACAGAACTTTTACTCATAATTGAGTACAATTAGATAGTTTTTGCGTGCCACTCAAAACTCACTTAATTACTAGGAGGAATTTCTCCCGGCCACTAAGGACACATGACACCTCTTGATTCGCCCAAGTCCCTTCTTTCCCTACCTAATAGCAATCTAACATTACCTCTACATCTTAACGTTAACTCTATACTAAATTCACCCTTAACCAAAGAATCCTTATATTTTAGGAAAACATCTCCATGTAATTAGAAAATTTTATTTTACAATTCTATTATTCTAGGAATAGATTACCATGTATATACCTATTATATGTATGAGAACAAAGAAAAAAATGGAATTGCTACTTTGGATGTCCAATCAACTTCAAAAGATTCCATAGCAAAAACGTCATTGCTGTCAATGACATCCTATTCGATCCAGCAATTTCATGCCACACCCCGGATTGTTGCAGATTTCTTTCGTGTCGTCTTCGCGTTGTGCTCTCCTCGTCTCGGATATGTTTCTCTTCATTGTTTCTACCAGCCTAGTAGTTCCTAGGCTACCTGTGCTTATGCCTAACGGCGAGGTAGATCGAATGTTTTGGGAGTATGGCTGGCGGCCTCCCACCGGTATCTACTGTTGGGGGATTCGGTTTTCACCTAACGACTATGGTTGAGTGCTCGCGTCTGAGCTTGGGTTTCCCTCCATTGGTTTGTGGTCTAGTGGTGGTGGTGTTTTGGTGCTCGGTGGATGTCTGGACTAACTGGCTCGGTGGTGGGGCAGTGGTCAGGCTGATTTGGTGGCCGCAGGTGGATGGTTGTTTGAAATGTTTAGTAGTTAGGGTTAGGGTTTTGGGTTTCTTTGGGCTTGGCTATATTGTCATATCTGGGCTTTTTTGGCCTTTTGCTAGGGCTTTGTTCCCTTTTGGAGTGTTTTTGGGCTTCAATATTATATTATTTGGGTTTTTAGGTCTTCAGGTGTATGGGTTTGTTCCCATTGGATGTAGTCCAACTTTTGGTTGGATTCCCCTCCCCCTTCCCTTAATAAAATGTTACTTTTGTCTATAAAAAAAACACAATAATCTCATCGGCGTAGATGGAAAAATTGATATCGACAACTCATTTTGCAACAGTAAGAAGTTGGCTTATTATTCATCGAAGAACAAAGTTATGCACAGAGTTTTAGATTTTTTCCATTTTTTTTTAAAATAGAGGCTTTCTCCATTCTTATGCTTTTTGTGTCTTTTAGAAGATATGGAATAGAGAGAAACTGAAATTTTCTAGTTACATGCATGGAGGGTTTTTCATAAAAAGTAGGGTTGTTTTTTGGTTAACGGTGAATTTAGTTTAGAGTTAACGTAATGTTAGATTGCTATTAGGTGAGGAATGAAGGGACTTGGGCAAATCAAGAGGTGCCATGTGTCCTTGGTTGGAGGAATTCCTCCTACTGGGGTTGGAGGAAAATCAGATTAATTAATTATCATGTACTAACTTCCTGGCTATCCATAATTGCGAGTCTAACTTTTTTTCTGTAAATATATACAAAGATATGTTTATGTATTAATTAATTCAATTATTGGGTTGGGGTTGTATTTTGAGTCTTTGGTCTTCCTCTGATGTGGTGAGAAGGTGCATGAGTCGAATGACAAGCTGGGTTAAGTTGAAGCGGAAGGTTGGGAAGGTTTTGGCAGCCGGTTTTTTCATTTTTGGGAGAAGTGAAAGTAAGGTTTTGATACTTTCTCAAATATTCAAAATAGTGAAAGCTATTTACGTTATTTGGAAATGGAAGTAGTGCACCAAATATATTTTCATTCCTATTTTTTGAAAATTTTAAAAATAAAAACAGAAAATAGAAAACATTAGTGCTAGCAAACATAGCCTAGCTTAGAGTTTCTAGATTGTCAAATGTTCATAGCTTAGTAGCTAACTCTACCTGAAGCAACAAGAGAGGGCAGCCAAGGATTCCATCAGAGCCAGGAACATCATGAAGAAGCTCCTCCAACACCGGACTCCCTGGAAGAATCGCGTCACCAAGTCGGTTGAGCTCAACTTCTGCATCGGCCTCTACAAACAAAACCCCCTCGCTCGTGCAATCCACCAGAAGTTTCCGGTTAGGCCCTTCAACAAGCCTCCCGGCAAATGGGTAGTAGAACGAAAGTGCTTTGGCTAGGCCTTCCTTGATGACACACACAGGGTCTTCTCCTTCCATGAAAGGATTGCTCTTGTAAAACATTATCGTCGGAAGCTGAAACCGGAGACCCTCTTGGTCGTCTATGTCTGAGAGTTGTTTCAGTTCACGAGGTGTTGGTTCCGCGGGTACCACCAGTCTCGGCTCTTGCCTAGTCACCGTGAACCATATTGAGGAGGAAGATTTTGACATTGTTTAAGGAAGTGTTTTCAGATGAAGTCAAGAGGGAAAACAAGGCAAATACACTCTAGAATTTATGCTGTGAATTGAAAGGTATTTATAGAGGATATGGTCTCAGCTAGCATACCTCAATTTTTGAAGGTGAATCATGTGCTCCTTTTCTACTACCACATGAAAAAAAAAATCGTCCTAATGCAAAGGACCAACCACCTATAACTGGGTGGGTATCATGGCCTGTCGTATTCGTGTCGGAATTCTCTTAATCCTAACCTAACCTGTTTAGTTTTACGTGTTATCGTGCCACGTTATCTTCATGTTCCGTGTCAGAAATAGCCGACCCTAATCTGCTAACTTCGTGCCAAGTTTGTGTCGTGTTATCGTGTCTTTCCATAAATTCTCACCCCGCGTCATGTCGTGTCGTGTCATCTCTTGTTCATGTTAAAATTCTCTAAATCCTAACCCGACCTATTTAACTTTTTGTGTTATGGTGTTGTGTTGTATTCACGCCCAATTTCCGGATTCAACCGGCTCCGAATCAATCTCCCAAGGATTCAGTCACAGCAGCAAATGGCACAAAGAACCACGAACAGTGAATGAATGAATATCCACTACTACAATAAACCATAAAGATCACAGCTATTGGGCGTGATTGTAAGTTTTCTATCACACTCCTACTACCGTGATGGATTTGAGTGTGATTGTAAGTCACTCTCTTTTATCACGGTTATAAAGCGTGATTGAAAGATAGAAATAATCATGGTCAAAAGGTGTGATTGTTTCTCTTTTATCATAGTTATAAGCTGTGATCGTTTTTCTTGGGCGTGATCGTTTCTCTTTTTTGGGTGTGATTGTATGTCACTTTAGATCACGGTCTATAACCGTGATTGAAAGTTCAAAATAATCACACCATAAACTATTTGTATCTATTAGACCTTCTTTTCTTGTCATTGCCAAGTTTCGAATCCATGCACCCTTGGTTGATTATATTTATACTTACTTCTTAAAGTGAGAAAAAAAAAATTTCCTTAAAATTTGCTGAATTTTTTGAAATGCAATTAACATGAGGTAGACAAACTTTATGAAAATTATCACAACCTGCAGATTATAGCATTATGGACAAACTTTATATATTATTATTTTTTATAAACTAACCATTTCACATGAATTTTGTGTTTATATTGAATTTCAATTTTAATGGTGGCTTCCTAATTGGATTTTAATCCTTTTCAGATAGGCTAAACCATAATAATATAATTATTTTTTTACCTAATGTGTCAAACATTTAGAAGACATCCGAAATAACTAAATTTTACTACTACAATAAACCATAAAGATCACAGCTCGCCCGCGTGAAAATCGGACACTAGTGGAACAGTCCGTCTGTCGTCGAAGAAACAAGTGGGCACTGGTGGAATCCAATCGTGGGATTTGCCTCCTCTCTCTCTCTCTCACTCTCTCTCTCTCTCGATCGATCGATCGATCTTTTTGGACGTGAAGATGAAGATGAAACATAAAGATCTTTAGGGGTAAGGGTAATTAGGGCTTATCTTTTTACCTTTTATAAAAAAAAAAAAAGAACCTTTCAAAGTCCTTAAACGACATCCTTTTCCTCACATAACTTTTCAAAATCCGCCTAAATGAGTACCAGCCCGCCCATGTGAAAATTCAGACCGCGTGCCTAAATGGGTAGGCTTTTTAATTATCTCGCCGTAAGAGTGAGATCATTTATCTCGATCACTTTTTTCTGCGCTAAAGTTTTTTATCATGCTACAAGGGTGAGGTCTTTTCTCTTTTATCTTAGCACAAGAGCGAATCTTTTATCTCATTATTTTCCGCCCTAAAATCATTTATCACGCCACAAGGGTGAGGTCTTTTCTATTTTCTATCACACCACAAGAGCGAGATCTTTTATCTTTTATCTCGCCACAAGAACGAGATCTTTTATCTCATTCTTTTTTGTCCTAAAATCTTTTATCACGCCATAAGGGTGAGATTTTTTCTCTTTTATCTCACCACAAGAGCGAGATCTTTTATCTCATTTTTTCCGCCCTAAAATCTTTTATCATGCCGCAAGGGTGAGGTTGTTTTTCTTTTATCTCACCGCAAGAGCGAGGTCTTTTATTCCGCGCTAAAATCCATTTTTTATCTCAGTTTCGGACTTAAACTGCGATAAAAAATTTTAAGCACCACTTTTTATCACGCTTTCACTGAAATCCGTGATCTTTGTAAATCTCCTTAGTGTGACGCATATCTATTATTGTAGTAGTGATCGATGTGAACGTGGCCCAAAAATCAAACCAAACGTTTGAAGAAGATGCAAGAACGAAGGAAAAGAACGTGGGCTGCCAGAAAACTATCAACTCTCCTGTAACAAAAATAAAAACATGCAACCCTTCTTTTTCTTTTTGTAACCAAAATACTCTCGCCTCTATCGAGAGAAAACTAAAACTAAAACAACAGTGGTGCACTCTTTCTTTCCTTCACATATATTCAAAATCTCTTCTCATCAAAAAAGTGTCGTCCACACCTCTATAAAAACAATTTTTTAATGATGCAAATATGGAAAGCAAATCTCACCGAATTTTCCAGAAAGGCAAACGGGCAATCTTTATTTTTATACTCCAAAGAAAAATCTCAAAACGATAAGAAGATTTTCGGAGAGTGTTATGGGAAAGAAAAACATGCATGAATAAAATTTCTAATCTTGGAAATAATATGCATGATGTATTGTGTAATACTTTTGCTTTTCACGCAATTGGCTCGATTCCGTAGCGGTCAAATTGGCGTAGATAATGGAAAAAGCATCGAGTGAGACACCACCCCTAATTATCCTACCCATTACATTCAAAGGAAGTCGATATATAACAAGACACTAATGGAGATTTTGAACAATTCCGGGAAGTGCCAAAATATCTAACACTCACTCAAATCCTAGTGGGTGGTTTTTTTTTTTTGTAACTTCGAAACCCACCCATGGCCTACTCTAACTCATCGCAAACGTGTCCCATAACGTATACTACCGGTTGCACACGAGCACACAAAGAGAGAGGGGAAAAAAATCCTCCAACTCTTCTCCAAATGGTTATGGTCCCAACATATATAGATGATTCACCTGCTATGCCAACATAAGGTTTAGCGCTGATATGCGCATATTGTTGGAAATCAAGAGAGAATTCACATACTAACAACTCTACTTTCATTCATTTCTCAATCAAAACATACAAATACATTTAACTCACTCACAGCTCATACATAAAAACTTAATCAGGTGGGGGAGACCCCTCAGGGGCTCCCTACGTCTCTCTCTCTCTCTGCTCTTTGCTTTTTCTCATTTCCCACTCTCCTTCCTAGCTTGGAAAAATAACTCAATTAACTTATTTTTTTTCTGTTAAAAAAAATTAACTTAATTTTTTTTCCTTTATTCAAACTTTTTTCGAATTTGTTAGTTTCGTGCCAAATGTTTGTGAATTATTGGATTGTCTCAACAAGGGATAAAAAAATGTAAAGAGTCACTATGGAAACTCAATTTTTTAATTAAGATGAAAAAATTCAAAAGATTAGTTGTCCTTTTGATTTATAATTGTCCTTATTAAAAAAAAATCATGTTTCGAACATAATTTTTTACTTGTTCAATTATTCTTTTCCAGATGCATATATTTTTTTGGGACTTTTTTTTGGTGAACTCAAATATTATAAAGAAAACCAACTGGTCCTTGTCAATTTAAACCTTGAACTCAAATATTACTTTTGTTGGTAAAAATAAAAATAAAAAACATAGAAAGAAGAAACAGAAGGAGAAAACGTTGGTAAAAAAATAAAAATAGAAAAACAAAAGCAGAAACGTAACAAAGAAAGAAGAAAGCGGAAGAAGGAAGCGTTAGATTTTTATGAAGTAAAACAACACATTTTGCTTTAGAAAAAAGGAAATCTCTTGTGGACCATTGGATCTCTTTATTGGTGTGTAGTCAAGCTCAAAACAAAATCCTCACAGAGGATCCGCATTCGTTGATTTTGCGCAAATGAAATTCTACTTTATGTGAAACGTATTGCCCTCAATAAAATTTAAAGTTAAGGGTATTTTTGTTTGAGTAAATTATTTGGACTAATCCAGAAAGAAAAATGTTCTCTTTCTAGAATTGAAAAAAAATGGGTCAAAATTTATGTACTCAATCATTTGGAAAAAATTAGTATTGCTCTTTTAATCACATAATATTGCACCTTCAATTAAATTATATTGCTCTTTCAATCATATAATATTGCTCCCTGAGTATGTGTATATTGCTCCCTGAGTGTGTTATAAATTATAGAGAGGTGTATTTTTATCTTCAACACCATATCTTAAAAATTATTTTTTTCTTTCACATGACTCAAAAATTCAAAAAAAATGTCCCTTGTGTTGGGACTTATTTGCCCTACTTGCCACTGTACCGCAATTCCCCCTTTTTATAGGAGATATGGTCCCAGCGTACCTCAATTTTTGAAGGCGACTGCAGACGTACCATGCGTTTCATGAATCATGTCCTTTTCAACTACCACATGGTCCACATGGAAAAAGAAATCGTCCTAATGCAAAGGACCAACCACATATAATTAAGGGTGGGTATCGTGTCATGTTGTGTTTGTGTCAGAATTTTCTTAATCCTTACCCAACCTGTTTAGTTTTATGTGTCGTGTCATCTTTGTGTCCCGTGTCAGAAATAGCAAGACTCTAACACACTAACTTCGTGTCAGGTTTGTGTCCTATTATCATGTCCTTTCATAAATTCTCACCCTGCATCATGTCATGTCGTGTCGTGTCATTTTTTGTTCGTGTCAAAATTCTCTCAATCTTAACCCGATATGTTTAACTTTTCGTGTTATGGTGTCGTGTTGTATTCGTATTTTGTGTCAGAAATAAGTGATCCGAATCCGCTAATTTCTTGTTGAAAATTCCCACCCTTACCTATAAGGTGTGCATGTTTGCAACACCGTCCATCTAAGAATCACCAATTAATTCTTCCTTCATTGGCGCTAGATAAAATGTGAAATCAATGGAAGATTAGTCATCACCAATTAAATAGTAATTTATTTTTTTTGTCTTTGTTATCCATATTTATGCAATATTATTGTACATCGCAACGGGTTTGGGACATGACACATCCAACCGCACCTCAATGAAATTATGAGGAAGTGTTCAATTTACTCCTAGAGGGGGGGTGAATAGGAGTTTTGTTAAAAAATTACCAATTTGAATAAATATTAATAGATTAAAAAATAATAATGAACGGGTTAATTATTTCGATTAATCCAAACCAAAGCTCAAGTAGTGCAGTAGAATAAAATAGTGACAAGAGACGCACGATTTACGTGGAAAAACTTAGGGCCCTAAATAACTCTAAGCCAAAATCACGGCCTAACACTACTGCTTTATTCTATTAATAAAAAAGAAGTATAGATTGCGAAATAGCAAAAACCTTACCCAAGCCTTTATCTATTCTCGCTAATCTTCGATGCTCCCAAAGCTTCTTCAAGATCCAATAGATGCACCACGGACTTCACGCCCAATTTCCGGATTCAACTGGCTCCGAATCAATCTCCCAAAGATTCGGTCACAGTAACAAACGGCACAAAAAATAGCGAACAGTGAATGAATGAATGATATGATGTGAACGTGACCCAAAAAGTCAAACCAAACGTTTGAAGAAGATGCATGAACGAAGAAAAAGAACGTGGGCTGCTTAAAAACTATCAACTATCTTGTAACAAAAATGAAAAACGTGCAACCCTTCTTTTTCTTTTTGTAACCAAAATACTCTCGCCTCTGCCGAGAGAAAACAAAAACAAAAACAACAGTGGTGCAGTCCTTTCTTTCCTTCACATATATTCAAAATCTCTTGTCATAAAAAAAGTGTCGGCCACGCCTCTATAAAAACAAACGTTTAAAACAAACTTTTAATGGTGCAAATATGGAAAGCAAATATCACCGAATTTTCCAGAGAGGCAAACGTGCAATCTTTATTTTTATACTCCCAAAGAAAAACCTCATAACGATATATATATATATATAGTCCCCTTATTCTAAGGATCACCTTATTTTAATAAAACAAGGACCTCTCTTTCCCGATCAAATTTTGATGATCCGAGTCGCTCAATGTATTCAGAACGTGATTTTAAGGGTACCCGCGAGAAATCAGCCAAAAAAAAAAACAGGGAAGGGCTTCATCCGAGCAGTTTTTGTTATGTTTTTATCAAACGGTTCAAATAAAAACTGCTCAAATCAAGCTCTTCCCGGTCATTTTTTTTGCCGATTCCTCACGAGTACCCTTAAAATCACGTTCTGAACACATTGAGCGGATCGGATCATCGAAATTCAATTGAAGAATGGGAGAAATGGAGAGGTCCTGATTTTAACTAAAATAAGGACCTTCTTATTTGAAAATAACTGTATATATATAAAAGCAGGTTTTCGGAGAGTGTTATGGGAAAGAAAAACGTGCATGAATAAAATTTCTAATCTTGGAAATAACATGCATGATGTGTTGTGTAATACTTTTACCTTTCGCGCAATTGGCTCAATTCCGTAGCGGTCAAATTGGCGTAGATGATGGAAGGAGCATCGAGCGAGACACCACCCCTAATTATCCTACCCATTACATTCAAAGGAAGTCGATATATAACAAAGACACTAATGGAGGTTTTGAACAACCCCGGAAAGTGCCAAAATATCTAACACTCACTCAAATTCTAGTGGGTGGTTTTTTTTTTTTGTAACTTCGAAACCCACCCATGGCCTACTCTAACTCATCCCAAACGTGTCCCATACCGAATGCTACGGGTTGCACACGAGCACACAAAGAGAGAGAGGAAAAAAAATCCTCCAACTCTTCTCCAAATGGTTATGGTCCCAACATATATAGATGATTCACCTGCTATGCCAACATAAGGTTTAGCGCTGATATGCGCATATTGTTGGAAATCAAGAGAGAATTCACATACTAACAACTCTACTTTCATTCATTTCTCAATCAAAACATACAAATACATTTAACTCACTCACAGCTCATACATAAAAACTTAATCAGGTGGGGGAGACCCCTCAGGGGCTCCCTACGTCTCTCTCTCTCTCTGCTCTTTGCTTTTTCTCATTTCCCACTCTCCTTCCTAGCTTGGAAAAATAACTCAATTAACTTAATTTTTTTCTGTTAAAAAAAATTAACTTAATTTTTTTTCCTTTATTCAAACTTTTTTCGAATTTGTTAGTTTCGTGTCAAATGTTTGTGAATTATTGGATTGTCTCAACAAGGGATAAAAAAATGTAAAGAATCACTATGGAAACTCAATTTTTTAATTAAGATGAAAATACTCAAAAGATTAGTTGTCCTTATTCAAAAAAAATCATGTTTCGAACATAATTTTTTACTTGTTCGATTATTCTTTTCCAGATGAATATATTTTCTTTGGGACTTTTTTTTTTTTTTGGTGAACTCAAATATTATAAAGAAAACCAACTGGTCCTTGTCAATTTCAACCTTGAACTCAAATATTATTTTTGTTGATAAAAAAAAAAACATAGAAAGAAGAAACATAAGGAGAAAACGTTGGTAAAAAAAATAAAAATAGAAAAACAAAAGAAGAAATGTAACAAAGAAAGAAGAAAACAGAAGAAGGAAACGTTAGATTTTTATGAAGTAAAACAACACATTTTGCTTCAAAAAAAAGAAAAAAAAGAAAGCTCTTGTGGACCATTAGATCTCTTTATTGGTGTGTAGTCAAGTTCAGAACAAAATCCTCACAGAGGATCCGGATCCGTTGATTTTGCGCAAATGAAATTCTACTTTATGTGAGACGTATTGCCCTCAATAAAATTTAAAGTTAAGGGTATTTTTGTTTGAGTAAATTATTTGGACTAACCCAGAAAGAAAAATGTTCTCTTTCTAGAATGGAAAAAAAAAGGGTCAAAATTTATGTACTTGATCATTCAGAAAAAATTAGTATTGCTTTTTTAATCACATAATATTGCACCTTCAATTAAATTATATTGCTCTTTCAATCATATAATATTGCTCCTTGAATATGTGTATATTGCTCTCTGAGTGTGTTATAAATTATAGAGAGGTATATTTTTATCTTCAACACCATATCTTAAAATTTTTTTTTTCTTTCACATGACTCAAAAATTCAAAAAAAATGTCCCTTGTGTTGGGACTTATTTGTCCTACTTGCCACTGTACCGCAATTCCCCCTATTTATAGAGGATATGCTCCCATCGTACCTCAATTTTTGAAAGCGACTGCAGACGTACCATGCGTTTCATGAATCATGTCCTTTTCTACAACCACACGGTCCACATGGAAAAAGAAATCGTCCTAATGCAATGGACCAACCACATATAATTAAGGGTAGGTATCGTGTCATGTTATGTTTGTGTTAGAATATTTTTAATCTTAACCCGACCTGTTTAGTTTTACGCGTCGTGTCATCTTTGTGTCTCGTGTCAGAAATAGCAAGACTCTAAGCCACTAACTTCGTGTCGGGTTTGTGTCCTATTATCATGTCCTTTCATAAATTCTCACCCTGCATCATGTCATGTCGTGTCGTGTCATTTCTTGTTCATGTCAAAATTCTCTCAATCCTAACCCGACATGTTTAACTTTTCGTGTTATGGTATTGTGTTGTATTCGTATTCTGTGTCAGAAATAACTGATTCTAATCCGCTAATTTCGGGTTGAAAATTCCCACCCTTACCTATAAGGTGTGCATGTTTGCAACATCGTCCATCTAAGAAGCACCAATTAATTCTTCTTTCTTTGGTGCTAGAAAAAATGTGAAATCAATGGAAGATTAGTCTTCTAAGAAAGCTCTTGTGGACCAGTGGATCTCTTTATTAGTGTGCAGTCAAGCTCAGAACAAAATCCTCACAGAGGATCTGAATCCGTTGATTTTGCGCAAATGAAATTCTACTTTATGTGAAACGTTTTGCCCCCAATAAAATTTAAAGTTAAGGGTATTTTTGTTTGAGTAAATTATTTGGACTAACCCAGAAAGAAAAATGTTCTCTTTCTAGAATGGAAAAAAATTGGTTCAAAATTTATGTACTCGATCATTCGGAAAAAAATTAGTATTGCTTTTTTAATCACATAATATTGCATCTTCAATTAAAGTATATTGCTCTTTCAATTATATAATATTACTTACTGAGTATGTGTATATTGCTCCCTGAGTGTGTTATAAATTATGGAGAGGTATAATTTTGTCTTAAACACCATATCTTAAAAATTATTTTTTCCTTCACATGACTCAGCAATTCCAAAAAAATGTCCATTGTGTTGGGACTTATTTACCCTACTTGCCACTGTACCGCAATTCCCCCTATTTATAGAGGATATGCTCCCAGCGTACCTCAATTTTTGAAGGCGACTGCAGACGTACCATGCGTTTCATGAATCATGTCCTTTTGTACTACCACATGGTCCACATGGAAATAGAAATCGTCCTAATGCAGTGGACCAACCACATATAATAAAGGATGGGTATCGTGTCATGTTGTGTTTGTATCAGAATTTTCTCAACTCTAACTCGACCTGTTTAGTTTTACGTGTCGTGTCATCTTTGTGTCCCGTGTCAGAAATAGCAGACCATAACCCACTAACTTCGTGTCGGGTTTGTGTCCTATTATCACGTCCTTTCACTCTGCGTCATGTCGTGTCATTTCTTGTTCGTGTCAAAATTCTCTCAATCCTAACCCGGCATGTTTAACTTTTCTTGTTATGGTGTCGTATTGTATTCGTATTCTGTGTCAGAAATAACTGATCCTAATATGTTAATTTCGTGTTGAAAATTCCCACCCTTACCTATAAGGTGTGCATGTTTGCAACACCGTCCATCTAAGAAGCACAAATTAAATCTTCTTTCTTTGGCGCTAGAAAAAATGTGAAATCAATGGAAGATTTGTCATCACTCATGTCAAGTCACTTTCACATTTATCACACGATATGAAAAGAAACCTGAAAAAGGGAACCAGAGTTTTCAAATCATCTTTATATTTAATTTTTTTAATCGCAAACAAAATTTTATTTATTACAAGGATTAAAAAAAAAAAGGGAAATCGGACCAATAGGAAAAGAGAAGCTTTGCAAAAGACTCGAACAGTTCACTCAATGTTCTGCACCACTGTGGTTGCAGCACAAATATGATCCAATGAATTAAATTTAGACTCTTCAACGGCATAATTCAATAATGAATATGTCAAAGGGAAAGAGAGACCGGATAACTAATGCTTTGTTTGGATTGGAATTTGAAATTTTTTTTGAAAAATAGTAGGGGTAATAAGTGGAGAGAGATAGAGAGAAAAGTGTTAAAAATAGGAAGAATCTAGGAGGAATCTAGGGGGAATTTTTTGAAAAATTCTTTTTAAGTTGCAAAGAGAACAAAGCATAAATTCCTTCTACTTTTTTTTGTCAATCGGCAAAAATTTTATTTATCACTAAAATTGAGAAAAGTCTAAACATGCTTCCCTACGAGTCCATTTCGGAAAATCTCCTTTCCAAATCGTAGGTAGCTCCCCAGCGAAAACCCAAAGCTTCTACTAATTTAGCTGATACAATATTGGTTATTTTCCTATCTCTCCTGGAAAAATACTCCCTCCGTCTGAATTTAATAGTCCTTTTTGGAGTTTGTGTCATTTTTCAATCAATTATATCTTGTAATTTATAATGTTGTATGTAATTTTGGAAAACATTACCTTATAGAACTAATTGAGATCTATCAAACAAGATCTATATTGGATATAAAATTCATTTCCAATTTAAAGAGAGTAATAGAGATAGGAAAATAATCCCATGCTCTCACACCACCAACACACACATGCACCTCTCACACAATTACTGTTATATCCTTTCTCAAATTTGAATTTAACTCAAAACTCAAAATTCACACCACCTCTCATACTTAATCCATATTCTAATATTTTTATAAAACACCGGAATATTAAAAAAAAATACAGGTCTCTACACTCTCACACAGTCACACACTATATCAGTATATACTGTGTATGTGTATACATTGGTTTATCTGTGTCTATATATAGAGGTTAGGGCTCAAATTTGATGGGAACGAGGGCTGGGCTTAAAAATTTCGACTTTTGGGCAAAATTGCTTGTTCTGCTTTCGCGGATGAGAAGTTCAGATAGGAGGGATATTCATCCATGGATTGTTGATTGAATATGCGCCGTGAACTCTGAAACCAACATTTGTATCCAATGCTTGCCACATGTTTGTGTTTACGCTTTTTTTCTCTAATCGAAACTCGACAGAGATTTCGGGAAACAAAGTTAACAGCAAAATAAAGGGCTAATGCCTAAGATAGAGGATGTCGACGCCATGCAAAGGCCAAAAAGCCTAAGGAACAGAGCATAGTGTGAATGGATGAGCAAAAAAATATAGAAACAATAGAAAATAAAAAACTGACAACCCAACCACTGCCACGAGCCGCTTGAACACTCCTTGCGTCATCTCCACGAGCCGCTTGAACACTCTTTGGGCTCGTTTGGATGCGGGATTAGGTTTGGAGGTATTATATAAGAAGGGGGATTGGATAACAGGGCGTATTGGTTAATAAAAAATGTTCCATATTGATGTGATATTTATGGATAAGGTATTAAATAGCACTTGGTTTGGATGATATATTAAAAAGGGGGATAAAATAGTACTTGGTTTGGATGGAGGATAAATAGGGGTATAAGGAAGGGTGAATAATATAAAAAACTGTCAAATGACCATTTTGTTCTTGTGCAGTCCCAAACTTAATTATGGATTACGTTGCGTTATATATATAATTACAAACATAATTAATCTTTCACACTTTAAGCCTTAATATTTAATTTTATTGACAAATGTACTAATTTAATAATATTTCAAAATAAAAAAGTCAGCTTTAATTTGACAAAATTCATTTTTTTAATATATAAATTGTAGGTTGAAAAAGTCAGTTTTACTAACAACTGTAGATTAAATTCGTTTTTAATCTTTCACACTTCGTTTTTTTTAACCATATTTTTTAATATATAAACTGTAGGTTGAAAAATTAAATGTTCTAATATTTAATCGGTTTGAATCAGTGCAAAGATGCTATTTCTCTAATCATTTTATCTTAAAGAGTTATAATTAATTTTTGGCTTTAAGACTCTCGTTAGTTAGCCCTAAGATATTTAGTTGTACGACTTTCTTAGGGCTAATCAACGAAAGTCCTAGAGTCAAAATTTAATTATGACCCTTCAGAATTAATGATCAGAAAAATAAAATCTTTTCACCCATTCAAACGGATTGAAATTTGAAACACTTAATTTTTTAACCTACAGTTATATATTAACAAATATAGTTAACAACTTAAGTGCTCTAATTTTCAATCCGTTTGAACCGGTACGAGGATCATATTTCTCTGATCATTTTATCCTAAAGGGTCATAATTAATTTTTGACTTTAGGGTTCTCGTTGGTTAGCCCTAAGATATTTGGTTGTACTACTTTCTTAGGGCTGATCAATGAGAATCCTAGAGTCAATTTAATTATGACACTTTAGAATTAAATGATAAGAAAAATAAAATCTTTCCACCCATTCAAATGGATTGAAATTTGGAACACTTAATTTTCCAAACTACAGTTTATATATTTAAAAATTAAGTACTCTAATTTTCAATCCATTTGAACCGGTACGAAGATCCTATTTGTCTGATCATTTTATTCTAAATGGTCATAATTAATTTTTGACTTTAGAGCTCTCGTTGATTAGCCCTAAGATATTTGGTTGTACCTCGGGGTGAAAATGGGAGATTACGAGGTGTAGAATCGTCCGAAATAGAGAGAGATTTGGGGAGATTCCACAACAACTGGTAGAACCCTACCCATGGCTCTAACACCCCCTTAGCCGGTATTAGGGGGTGTAGTGGAAAACAAGGCAAAGAGAATACCCCTCCATTTTGGAATGCCAAATGGGGTATTAGGTTGGGTCCTAGGGTTTAAAAGGGGGGATTTCACAACCCCCTTCACAATACCCCATCCAAACGAGCCACTTATGGCATAACTTATACCCCTTGCCAATACCCCTTCACGTCCTTATAAGGGGCATAACTAATACCCCTTTGCCAATATCTCATCCAAACGGGCCCTTGATATGTTGCAAAAGGCACAGGTGATGTATTGGACTACTCTCTACTACTAACTAACATGAGCAAAATGGCTTTAATCATTTATTGGGCCATTATAAATTGGATCAACTGTTAATAGTATAATACAGTAGGGAATTACTTCGGTGTTTCTCCTAAAAAAGGAGACACTATAACTTTTGGCATAACAAAACCATTATGAACATAACCAAAACTCATTACAAGCATAACAAAACCATAACAAGGCATAACTTGTTTGGTTATGCATTGGTTAGTTTTTTGGATATTCCTTGGTTATGCGATATTCCTTAGTTATGTATTGTTATGGTTCTGTTATGCTTATAATATGTTTTAGTTATGTTGATGGTTTTATTATACTAAAAGTTACGGTGTCTCATTTTTTAAGGGAGACACCGAAGTGCTTCCCAGTACAGTAATATATGTTCATTCCACAAAGAATGTCTAGAAAATGTTATCAGTCGTCATCCACTTTCCTGTGTTTGGTTACCAAACATTGTTACAATACTTCAACCTCCCTTGACAAATATTCATAGCTAGGTGATGAGCACCCAATATTATAGATATTTGGTGCGGTGCGACTAGTCCCGTTTTATGTTGTTTTAACTTGTGTTTATTTAGCTTTTATAGTGATATTGCACGTAAGGTAGATTCTTGTGTGTTTCAGGTAATTCATATAAATAAGGCGTATTTGAACGCCAAGGAATACTCCGGGTGCAACCAAGTACTCAAAGCCACGTGCCATCCCGTGGTGGTGCCCGAAAAGCATGAAAAGGTGGTTTGGAGGTTACTCGGATCGCCCAAGGCTCAAGGGAATTGAAAGACACATGAGGCTTTTACCAAAGCAATTCATCTTCCGACTAGCTAAGGGTAGAATCGTCATAACTTTTGATGTACAAACTACTTTTTATCCAAACTACTTGGGTTAGAAAGTAGACTCGACGAGCTTTTCAACGGTCCAAAGAACACCTAAATTCAAGTTCGGGAGTGTCCGAAGCGAGCCTACGAAGTTTACCCAAAAATCTGTCAAGCATGTACCGGTACTGGCCAACTCCCAGTACCGGTACATAGCATCCAGAGTTCAATTTTTTCAACCGTTTGAAGGCCTTGTATCGGTACTGAGGCATTTCCAATACTGGTACAGCTTGGGAAAATCTGCAAATTTTTGTAACCTTTTTCAACCTTCCATTTATGGAAAGTTTTCACTTATGGAATGTTTTTGGGATATTTGAAAGACCTTTTGGTCTTTTGTAGGGGATATTTTGCAAGCCCTATAAATATGCTTGTATGCCTTTAATGGAAGATATAGGCCATTAGTTAGATTTAGGCCTTTGTCTTCTTACTTTCTTGGTGAACTCTATTAATGTCTTCCAAGCTTTTTAGTTAAATCATTCAAGAACACTTATAAGTCTTTCTTGTTTGTTAATTTCTCGTTTATTAAAGTTGCTTGTACGGACTAGATTCTCCTTAGTATCAAGTTTATTTTCGCTTTCATCGGTTAAATATGTTTATCATTTCTAGCATGATTTCTAGTCTTTTTGCTATGTGTGAGTAGTTACTTGGCTAAGTCTCAGGCTACTCTTTCTCAATGATTTAGGTAGTTATTTGGTTCTCAAACCTTCAGGCTTAAAATCATGATTTCGAAATCGAATTAATCTAGCCATTTCGGTCTAAGCGAGGGGTGTTAACTCCTTGATATGTAGTTTAGTCAAGCGGTCTTAGCAAGCGGCATATTGGGGGCTCGTGACCTCCTACGTGTTAGATACATTAGCAAAACTAGGTTAGTTTAGTTTCATTTAATCACATCTTTTGATAATCGTAGTCATCAAAGCTAAATCTTTCGGACGTGAGCGCGCGGTCGTGACTCTCGCTTGAGTTATAATTGAGTACCGGTAATGGTAATGGCCTTTGTCAAGCGATAGATGATCCATAAACTTGTCTCTTTTAAGTTTATAAAGCACATTTCTAATCTTTTCCTTAGTTTCCAATTTCAAAGCAAAACCAAGTTAGCCGTCTTAAACGTCTTAATCCACCATATAAAACGTACAATCCGATTAAGCTATTTTCGATTCTCTGTGAGTACGATCCCAAACTTTTCGATTATTATGCTATCAACGACCTAGCCCTATGCTTGGGGTATTTCAACCTTATTTGAAGGCGAGGTTGTGGCAGTAAGCACTAGGGACTAGAGAGGGTTACATAATCCATTCGGCGCCCAAACCTAGATTCATGAATGTTGCGAACGTGGACCATCGGACCATCGAATGGTGTCGTGTAAATAATGTACGTAACAGTTGTGCTAGGGGAGAATAACTTATTCATGGAGAAGTCGTGAATAAGTTAGGGCAAAGTCCACTTTCACTCCCTGTGGTTATCGCCATGTATGGATACCCTCATCATGGTTCAAAACTGAGCACATAACCTATCTGTGGTTTTAAAAATGTGTGGATAGACTCCCTGCAGTCATGTTTTTCATCTATATTAACGAAGATGTATCTCACACGCCTCTAAAATGTAATCTGAATTGTTCATAATGTATTAAATAAAGAATAGAGTATCTCTATAAAAAATCATCTCGATCCGGCATCAATAACTCCGTGATCTAATTTTTAGCAAATTCAAATTTGAAATTTTAATTTTATAACAAAATCGATTCGACATGAGCTTTTCATTTTTTGATTGACTTAAATTTTAGCATAGATGTAGTACTCGTCAAAATTTACAATATCAACGGTTTGGATTCAATTTTTGGTATAGGAGATGGTGCGGTTAGACTTAAAAAAGAAAAAGAATCAATGGGTATGATGAAGGTATATCTGTCTTTTAATATTGTGTTCGTTAATATGGATGAAACACATGACGGCAGGGGGTCTATCCGCACATTTTGTGTTCGTTAATATGGATGGAAATCATGGACGAGTCATGAATAAATTATTCACGGAGACTCGCAATCTTACCTGTCCGTTTGTGACTAAAGACCACGTAAGGGATCACGAATTCTAGCTAGCAACTTTTTGTAGGTTTCCAAGGGTCCAAAGGGCAAACTACTGAACTAAAGCGGTAAAGAAAAATACTTCCAACTAAAAAAGGAACTGTAACAGAGGAAGGGACAAGGCAAACAAACAGCTACAGCTAGCGAGAGACCAAAGGCACCTATTCAACAAAAACTGTGGCATGCAAGAATGCTCCATTGAAGCCATAAAGCTTTTTCTTCGTTGATTGATTTCTTCCGATTTTTTAGTTTATTTGTCTATCATTACTTGAAAAGAGGCAAGGATGAGTGGGTTATAGCAAAGGCAGTCCTAGTCATGCAAATAGGGTCTGAGTCTCTGCACAACTCCAAATATCTTCGCAATGTTATACTAATTTTCAGGTTAATTACAAAAAATTCTATGAGATTTGTCCCATTCATATTCCTTGAGTGAAAATTTTTTCTTAGAATTTCTATATGTAGGGTAGAATTTCAAGCTATCAATCATATTTTTTTGTCATGTATATAAAATTAAATGGTAGCTATATACACACATAAATACAATCTCATCTTTTCTTTGGACCTTGCAAGTAGCAATATAATTGTACTCCCTCCGTCCCTATTTAAATGACCACAATTCCATTTGAAATTAATGGACGGCTTGTGTCATTTGTGTGGGATCCCTGAGTGGAGCCCACATCAAAATAGAGAGAGAGAGAGAGAGAGAGAGATAGTAACACCCTAATTTTCAGAATAAAAATCGGAGGCATTAAATATAATTTTCAGAAAATTTACTAAATTAAAGATCAAAAATCCAAAATGGATAATTCAACATAAGATTCATTTATTACAAACCAATGTGGAAATAGTAAAAATTGTTTTTGTGGTAATGAAATAGACAAAATAATAGAGCCAACTTCTAAGCTTGATATGGATTCCAAGTGTACTCTGGCTCAGCTCCCACCTCTGAATTCTCTTATGTATAGAACTGCTCGCCTTCGGGATTCTGTGTCTCTTCTTGGTTTTCTGCAAAATCTGGCACGGATGCCAGACAATCCGTACCTCAGTGATAGAGTTCACTCCGTAGTATAATCCAACCCAGCTACCCCTTTTACTTTACAGCTAGCAAGTAACAAGATAATAATGATGTGAAGAAGTAAACAGAGATTTTTCACATAAACTAGTTTATTACTATCCATTAACCCTATGTGAGATCTAAGATCTCATCCACGAGATCCTTTCCTCTCATACCACTACCTATGATCGTGTCATAGGAAATCCCCCATTGCTTGTCCTGCACACAGGATCCTAAATGAATGCACCTAAATTATGTACTTAGTATGAATTCATTTAAGACCATAACAAAGGGCACGACTACTCTTTGGAACTTCCCATGGCATACCATACGTTAGGGTCGCCACCATTCCTAAGCCACTAACTATGACCGTGCCATGGAAAAATCCCCCCTTGTTGGCCTTACAAGGGCACGATTACCCTTTGGAACTTCTCACGGTGTACCATACGTTAGGATTACGACAATAACATTACCGGGCCCCGCAAGTAACCCATTTCAATTTAGGACCCAACTGGTAACCCTCACCATTGTCATGGCCAAAACATAATCCATAATCTCACAACTCCAACACTTTACCATTTTTCCATTAACTTAGCATCGTCTATGTGATAACTACTCGAAACCAACCCATGAACCTAGGTCCAACTAGCAAGTACTATTGTAGCATAAATATCATAAAATCCACCGTTCATGATCATAACGTAACTGACAAGATAACGACATAACATTTAATATGTGCAATAAAATAGCATGGAGTGTAATAATATTAAAAACAATTTATTTATTTATTTTTTAAAACCAAGTAACTCCACCATGTAACCTTTTAATACTCTTCTTCTTTTTTACAGCCTAACGCCTAAGTAAAACAATATGAACATATGTTTATAGGGTTTGAAACGTAGACTTAGATGCCACTAGGAACTAAATTGTGATTTCTCAAAACCTTTCTTATTTCTCATTTGGGCCAAGATATGGTACATAAATAGATAAGGGAGTAAACTGTAATTTAGGTGTAAAATTTTTTAAAAAACCAACGGTTATGCACAGTGAGTTGCCGAGAAATGGGTTTCGCCGGTTTTGGAAAATTTTCTTCCGCGGGCTTGATTCTTTTCACTACCAAACGTCAAATTAACATATTAGAATATTAATATACTTAGGAAGAGGTAGGGTAGAAATTAATCTACCTTGAATTTGGTCAGAAATTATGGTGAACGATTTAGGTGGGTTTTCGGCAATCGGGGAAGACGACTGGAATTGGAGACTTCGGGGACGGGATTGGACAGAATTGAGGATGTTTCGTGATGGTTGAGATCCTAAGGGATGAATTGCACCTCGTATTTGGATTGAACAAGGTTATGGGAGTAAACCCACTTTTCTCTCTCTAAACTCAAAACTCCATTGTTGGACCTTAGAAGCTTTATCTCTCTATCTTTCTTTCTGTATTCTCAATGGTGCATGAGAGTTTTTTTTTTTTTTTTGCTGTCCTTTTCGGAGGGAGGGCTCAAAGCTATTTATAGGGGGGAGGGGAGTGAGGGGAAGGGGTGCCGCGGGGTTCAAGAACAGAGGGAAGGGGTGCCGCGGGGTTCAAGAACAGAGGGAATGGGAGGGGCTTGTTCTAGGAGGGATGTTTTACAGCTGGTTGGAAGAGATAAGGGAATGGAAGAGATTAGATTGACTGATGGTGGAGTAGGGAGGAAGAAAAGAGGGAGAGAGAGAGATATACGGCTAGGGGAGATGAGAGAGCCGAAATTTTTTGTCGAAGGGGTGGTGGAAAAATACTATGGTACATAAGGCACACCAAGGTATAGATACATAAGGCACACCAAGGTATAGATACATGTTAAAATGAGGGACTTTCATTTTTCAATCAAATTTTGAAAATTCGAACCGTTCAATGTGTGCAGAACATAATTTTAAGGGTTCTCGCAAGAAATTAGCAAAAAAAATGACCGGAAGAGGCGTCATCCGAGCAATTTTTTTGAACCGTTCAATGAAAACTACTCGGATGAAGCCCTTCCCGGTCATTTTTTTTGCTAATTTCTCGCGAGGACTCTTAAAATCACGTTCTGATCACTTTGAGTGGCTCAGATCGTCGAAATTCAATCTGGAAGGGAAGTCCCGCATTTTAATAAAATGAGGGATCCTTCACCAGAACCTAACTCTACATATATATATGTACATATTTTTGTAAATCTAAGTCTTGACATATCAATAATCAATCTATAATTATTATAATAAAACTAGTTAATTTAACTAAATGATAATTTGAAATAACGATAAGAATTTTTATTTAAAATATCAGAGCCAAAATTAGGGTCGTTACAACCTATCCCCCTTAAAAACATTTCGTCCTCAAAATTAAGGTATACGTTCAGGTGGAAACAGATTCGGATAGTTGGCGCGCATAGTGTCCGCTCGCTCCCAAGTTGATTCCTCAATTCCTCAATGTCGCCAAAAGATTCGAACGAGTTGAATGGTATTGCCTCGGATGCACTTCTCACTGTAGTCTTGGATTTCTATAGGCTGTTCCTCGATAGTGATGTCCTCGTTAAGTTCGATTGTCTTCCCAATTTATGATGTGGGAAGGATGCACTGTGTACTTCCGGAGCATAGACACGTGGAATATATTGTGAACTCGGTTTAGTTGTGGCGGTATGCCACTTGTCCAATCTTTTCAAGGATTTCAAAAGGTCCAATGTAGCATGGTGACAATTTTCCTTTCTTTCCAAAGCAGATAACTCCTTTTCGCGGTCTGATCTTTAAGAACATGTATTCTCCAATCTGAAAGGTCAACGGTCTGGTCCTTTTGTCAGCCTAGCTCTTTTGTCGGCTCTGCGCGGCCAGGAGTCGTTGGCAAATGGTTTGATCTTTTCTATTGTCCCTCGAACTAACTCTGGTCCTAGTAGGTTTGCTTCTCCCAATTCAGTCCAACAAATCGGCGATCAACAGGGTCGTCCATACAAGGCTTCGTATGGTGCCATCTCTATGCTGGATTGATAGTTGTTGTTGTAGGCGAATTCGACTAGAGGAAGGTGTCGTTCCCAACTTCCTTTGAAGTCCAGGACACAGGCACGGAGCATGTCTTCTAAGATTTGGATTGTCCTCTCGGATTGTCCATCCTTTTCGGGGTGGAAGGCGGTGCTGAGACGAAGATTGGTCCCTAATGCTTTTTGCAGGCTATTCTAAAAGTTCGACGTAAATTGCGAATCTCGATCACATATAATAGATAGGGGTACACCGTGTAACTGCAGATTGGTGATTAACTTTGTCTCTTCGCGATCTGGTCCTTTTGTCAGCGTAGCTCTTTTGTCAGCTCTACGCGGCCAAGAGTCGTTGGCGAATGGTTTTGATCTTTTCTATTGTCTCTCGGACTAACTTCGGTCCTAGTAGGCTTGCTTCTCCCAATTCAATCCAACAAATCGATGATCGACAAGGTCGTCGATACAAGACTTCGTATGGTGCCATCTCTATGCTAGATTGATAGCTATTGTTGTAGGCGAACTCGACTAGAGGAAGATGTCGTTCCCAACTTCCTTTGAAGTCCAGGACACAGGCACGGAGCATGTCTTCTAAGATTTGGATTGTCCTTTCCGATTGTCCATCTGTTTGGGGGTGGAAGGCGATGCTGAGACAAAGATCGGTCCCCAATGCTTTTTGCAGGCTATTCCAAAAGTTTGACGTAAATTGCGAATCTCGATCACATATAATGGATACGGGTATACCGTGTAACCGCACGATTTCTCGGATGTAGAGTCAACTGAGAGTGTCCATGGAATCCATCACCCGCATTGGTAAAAAGTGGGCGGATTTAGTCAAACGGTCGACGATCACCCAAATGGCGGTGTTCGATTGCGGGGACCTTGGCAGCCCTGTCACGAAATCCATGGTGATATGTTCCCACTTCCATCCAGGTATAGGTAAGCATTGCAGGGTCCCACCGGGCTTTTGATGTTCTACTTTTACTTCTTGGCAAGTGAGGCATGTCAAAACGTATTTAGCCACGTCCTTCTTGATTCCATTCCACCAGTATTGTTAGCGGAGATCTTGGTACATCTTGGTGCTTCCTGGGTGGACGGCGAAGTTGGAATGGTGAAATTCCTTGATTACTACTTCTTGGAGGGTACCAATATTTGGTACAAAGATTCTTCCTTGGACGCAAAGGCTCTTATCAGCGTGGATTGCCCATCCGGCTGCTGCTTTTCCAATTGATAGTTGATATCTGATGAACTCACATTCCTATTCAAAAGTTTGTGCTAAAAGGATTTCTCGGTGTAAGGCGGGGGTTGCGACCACGGCAAAGAGACACGCATCGGTGCCTTCTGCGGTTGGCTGCAGCTTGAATCCGTTAAGGTCCTCTATCATCTTCCATTCTTTTATAGCAAAACTAGCCACTTGTCCTTGATTCTTGCGACTCAGTGCATCAGCGACCATGTTAGCCTTTCCAGGATGATAAGATATCGTGAAGTTGTAATCCTCCAAGTATTCCATCCATCTCCTTTGCCTCATGTTCAGCTCTTTTTGGGTAAATGGGTATTTCAAACTTTTGTGGTTTGTAAATACCTCGAATTGTTCTTCGTATAGGTAATATCGCCAGGACTTTAGGGCAAACACTATTGCTGCCAGTTCCAAGTCGTGTATCGGATAGTTTCTTTCATGCGACCTCAATTGTCGAGATCCGTAGGCTATGACTTTTCCGTTTTGCATGAGTATAGCTCCCAATCCATCTTTGGATGCATCACAGTACATTGTATACCCTACGTCTCGTTCAGGAATGATCAATATAAGGGTGTTGGTCAACCTCCTCTTAAATTCTTGGAATAATTTCTCATATATTTCGTTCCACTCAAACTTAACCCCTTTTTGGGTCAGTCGCGTCAACGGTTTTCCCAAGATGGAGAAATCCTGACTGAATCTTCTGTAGTAACCGACTAATCCTAAGAACCTTCTTATCTTGAACACTGTTGAAGGTCTTTTCCAGTCCATGACCGCTTTTACATTGTCATCTTCGACTGAGATTCCTTTATCTGACACCACGTGTCCTAGGAATTTGACTTATTTCATCCAAAATTTGCACTTGCTGGCCTTTGCGTACAATTGATTGTTTCGAAGTACTTGTAGGATAATTCTCAAGTAGTCTTCATGTTCTTTCTCCGTTGGGGAGTATATAAGGATGTCATCGATGAACAATACCACAAATTTGTCTAAGTACGACGTGAAAATCTGGTTCATCAGACACATGAAAATTGCAGGAGCATTGGTTAGACCAAACGGCATGACTACGAACTCGTAGTGTCTGTAACTTATGCGGAACGCCGTCTTAGGTATATCACAATCTCGAATTCACAACTGGTGATATCCAGACCTTAGATCAATTTTCGAGAAATAAGTTGACCCGCTCAATTGGTCGAACAAGTCATCTATTCTCGATAGCGAGTATCGGTTCTTGATTGTGACCTTGTTGAGTTGACGGAAGTCAATACAAAGTCGGAGTGTTCCCTCCTTCTTCTTGACAAATAGAGCAGGGGCTCCCAATGGTGAAGTATTGGGTCAAATAAAACCCTTTTCTAGGAGTTTTTGAAGCTGCGTTTTCAACTCTCGTAACTCTGCTGGAGCCTACCCATACGGGGCCATCGAAATTGGGGTCGTGTAGGGTTGTAGCTCGATGGTAAAATCCATTTCTCTTGGCGGCAGTAATCCTGGTAACTCCTCAGGAAACACGTCCTCGTATTCGCAGACGATGTGAGGAAGGCCCAACTCCATTTGATCCGCTTCCTCCAACATGAGGCTCGCAAACCATCTGGAAAGTTTCTTATGCCACTTCGTTTTGTGCGTGTTAAGTGCAGAAGGGTCTTGTCTATCCCCCTTAAACTTGAAACACGTTCCATCTGGTGAATAAGCTGTCACCATCTTTTGATGGCAGTCAATGACAACTCAGTGTGCAGCCAGCCAGTCCATCCCGAGTATGACGTCAAAGTCCATCATTTTGATTACTCATAGGTCGCATGTTATTTGTAAATTTGACACTTCTAGTTCGCATTCCTTACAGATTTGTACTATCGAAATCTTACCCCCTAATGTTGAAGTCACATGCAGAGTTGTCTTTAAGGGTTCAGTTTCTAATCCAAGTGTAGATACCCATGCAGCAGATATGAATGAGTGCGAAACTCCAGAATCAAATAATGCTTGCACGCATGTGGCATAAAGAATGAAGGTATCTTGAATTACTGAAGGGTCCAACTCTTCTTCGGTTCCTTGCAATGCAAACGCTCTTCCTGCAGCTGGCTGCATCTGTCCCTTTACTCCGTTGTTCTAGGGTGGGCGAGACTGTTGTTGGTTCCAACCAATACGGGGTTGATTCTGACCTCTGAATTGGTTGTTAAACCCAGTTGGTTTGTTTTGGTTATCATTCTGTCCTCAAGATCCAGAGCTTCCAGATTTGACGAGTTGAGGGCGATTACTCCGGAAGTGACCCTCCTGGTTGCAATGGAAGCATCTAAGGTTTCGATTTTGGGGTGGGTACTGATTCTGTAACTGAAATTGCCCTTGGTTTGGGTTAGAGTAGGGATTGGGGTTAGGGTTTCTCCAGGGTTGGTTGTGCTGTTGTGGACGAGGGTTATTATGAGAATAGAGTTTTAGAGCAACATACCCTTGGTTGTTATTTCGAATAGGTTCTCCTTGTTGTGGAGTGGCCATTTTTTCATCCCCGGTCTTATAATAGTTGTTGAGTTCTCTTTCGTTAATCAAAGTGGCCTGCACCACTTGTGCATAAGTTGGGAGTCGCAACCCAACTACCTTTTCTTTGAGTGCGTGGTCAGGTCCCCATTTGAATTTCCTAGCCTTAGCCGATTCGGTTGGTATGTACTCTGTGGCAAAGCGTGACAGTTTGTCAAATCGAGACATGTATTGAGTCACTATCATATTTCCCTTACGCAAGGACATGAATTTTTGTGCCATTTCATCTTTCATAGGGGCTGGAAAGTACTTTTCCAAAATGATAGCCTCGAATTGAGCCCACGTAAGTGTGGCAAGGTTGACTGTAGTTTTGGTGGCTTCCCACCAATAATCCGCGTCTCCTTCAAATTGGTAAGTGGCCAAAGCTATCTGGTCAGCACTTTGCTGGACTCCCAGAGCATCCAACATCTTCTTAATTTGTCGGATCCAGTGGTTGGCGACAAGAGGGTCAGGTGTCCCTTGAAAGGTTGGGAGTCTTTGCTTCCTAAATTCAAAAAGGAAGTAAGCGTGGTTTTGGGTTCTTGGTTGCTGCACAGGTGGGTTAGTGGCAAGGGTTTAGAGGATTTGTGCAAAATTGTTAAGGGCGTTGGTGATGAGTGATTCTTGTGATTGCCCGTTCTATTGGGCGTTGCTCCCTGATTTCTCATGAGTTTCCACCATCTAGGGTATGTAAAATAATAAAATTTAGAGGGATTTTCCAAAAATTTTATACTATACCAATAATGAAGCAAGAAACATGCCACATATAAGTCAAACATGTAAAGCCTATGTTATCTCGCGGTACGTTCTCGAGGTCTAAGTTGGATGACAATTAAGCCGTACATATAGATTAGACTTAAAGTGAAATATGATAAGCGCAAAATGTATTACTTAAAGACGCTCATACTTGCATTGTTAGTCTTGACTTTATAATTATTTATGTTGTATTATCATCTATTTATGTTTTGTAGGTATTTTGGGATTTATCATGCAAAAATGTTTCTTTCGAGACTTATGCGATGAAGTCTGATTCAAGTGGGCTCAACCCAATTTAAATTAGAAGATCCAAAAGAGCAAAACCCAAAATCAAGCTCATGGAATTTTCCTACGATGGAATTGATTTAAGAAGATTTGGACTGCAAGGATTTTTGGTAATTCTCTGCATATGGTCCTGCACAGCTAATTGGGTGACAAGAGCTATTGGCTTTGACTCAAACTCCTAAGGCAAGAATTGTTTAAGGAAAAGAATATTATATAATCGATATTTACCGATTTAACGAGAAGATTGGTGGAAGTGGAATTATATTTCAAAATGGAAGTCTTGGCCTTATTAATAGCAAGCAATGGGAGGGTTGGAGTTATCACTAGCTTGCTGCCCTATTCGACAAGAATAATTTACACGTCCAAGCCCAAGCCCAAATTGTAAAAGAGTTTTGACTGTCAAAATAGCTTTCCTCGTAGAAGTTTGATGGTAGAGTTTGGCCCAAGCCCAACTCAGCCTACTTTATAGTCCCAATATTTGGGCCTGAACTCAAGTCTTCGAGTCTCTGGTCACTCCTTCGACTCGCCAGTGACTCGGTTGGTCTGTTCTTCTTCTGAAACTGTGAACCAAACCCTAGGGGGCTCAAACGTGAAGCCGAAGAAGCACAGGAAAATGGCTTCACATTCTTCGAAATTGCTTCTACTGCGAAGAGTTACAAGAAACCTCAAACCTCCATATTCTTCATCTTCTTCTTTTTCTCCGTCTACGATCCGTAAATCCTTTTTATGTTCTTCTACGCGCCTTCTAGAATCTTCGAATTGTGCTCACACTCCTCCCTTCTCACTCCTTTCTATAAGTTTCTGCTCCCGTCCCCTGAGTCACGACGGCGACCAAGGCCCAGCGCCCGTCGATTACAGGTGCGTATCGTTTATATCTCGAGCCAAGAGAGCGATGAGATTTTGATTCTGTTGTAATTATGATGCGTTCAACTTCTGTGCACGTGATTAATTTGCGATTCTCAGCTACCAATACCAACAATGCTACTTACATAACAATCTAAACACGACAACTTACATAATCTCTCACATTAATGTGCAGCCCACAGATAGTAGTGTGTGTGAAGCCCACATGTATGTGAGAGGTTGTGTTTAGATTGTTGCGGGAGTATCATTTTTGCAGCTCCCAATAGGTCGAGATCTTGATTTTGATTTGTATGTCGACTCGAGCCCTTATAATTGAACTCGAGCTCCTTTCCTTCGGTATCGTGGTGTTCAAGCTCGGTTTGTGTAATAAACGAGCCGTGCCACGACAAACGAGTCTAGTTTTGTAAAACAGACTGACTTTCAAATAACTCAAGCTCGGCGGCTCGTTTACTAAACGATACTAACGTATGGAGCCAAAGTGTTTGAACCTGGCTTGTTCAGAATTAGTCTAGCCCGAGCTCAAGTCGTGCCCTTAAAATTGAGCTCAAGCTTGGTTTGTTTAGTACCGAGGTGTTCAAGCTTGGTTTGTGCACTAAACAAGCCTAGTTTTGTGAAACAGCCAAGTTGAAACTAACTCTCAAGCTCGGCTCATTTAGTTAACAATACTAATGCGCTGAGCCGAGCCTGTAACGAGCCGAGCCTTTGAGTGAAGTAATACAGTTACTAGAAGACTAGTTAGCTCTAGCTGCTGCTCGTGTACAGCTCAGTGAATCATTTGCAGCCCAGAGTACGAAATGGTACAATATGTATTATTAGTGGCTGTGGCAAAGCAATTCAAGTGCCAGTGTTGATGTGTTGTTGCCCGAGAGATATATCATGCAATTTTCTAATGATTTTTGATGAGTAATGAAAGGATGATTCTAACAGAATGCTATTTTTTCGGGGTGAACCAAACTTCAATTTTACTTGTGTTTTCTTTTTCAGATTTGTTTCTCAAATGCCTGATTAGTGATTGCTATTGGGGACATGTGAAGAAGTATGGAATGTCTAATGTTTGATTTCAATCTAGTTCTTTACTGCAGGAGGAGGAATTTCACAAGCTAGCCGATTCCACAATTCATGACCTGTTAGAGAAATTAGAGGTGAGAATTGGTGACAAAAAACGATATTGTTCAAATAGATGCAGTCCAATAGTTTAGGAATAGGATGTACCTGATTTATGAGTTCTCCAAAGCATTTGTTTTGGTAGATAGTTTTTAGTGTCGGCGATTTCTGGCCTTAAAATTAGAGGATTCTGCTAGGTTGTTGGCACATGCTATGTTCGATCATTTTAGTTATGTTTAAACGAAGAAATCCCTCCTTTCTTTCAGCTATCCCACCGTAACCTCAGTTTCAGTTACCTGATATTTCAAACCATATTTACGCTTTTGTGTGCATGTTTTGGTGTATGATTTTTTTTTGAAAACTAAGAATCTGTAAACTAAGAGCAATGGATATATCTGTATGTAAGCATACCGGTTACAGATAAAAGAGGTTTTTGGCATGTGTTTTTCGTTAACTATTTTGTACGCATATTGTTATTTATCCATGCTCTTGGAGTGCAATGGAAGTTACTGTTGCCTGTTCTGTTGTTTAACATTCTCATATTTTCCTCCCTGACAGGAATATGGGGATTCAGTTGATATCGATGGTTTTGATATTGATTATGGGGTGAGAATTCCTGGTAATTGCTCATCACTCAATCTTTCGGAAGATTGGTGTTTGTTCTAACATACATATGGCATGTACTTGGCAGAATCAGGTGTTAACCCTAAGGCTGGGGACTCTGGGCACCTATGTGGTGAACAAGCAAACACCCAATAGACAAATTTGGATGTCTTCCCCCCTGAGGTACTTAAACTTCCCCCCCACATAATAATTCTATTTTTATGCCTTTTGCCCTCTTAGGCTTGATGTTGATTGAAGTTATTTCTGTAGAGATTGGCTACAGAATGGTTATCAGAGGATCGTTTTTTGAATTTGGCCAGCGACCAGCGTTGTACATTTATGAAATGTGAAATATATATCGCATGCTTATAGTTCGAGTCTCGACTCTTGGGGAAAATCAGTTACAGCCCAAGGGATTTTAATTCTAAAAGTAACCACATTGAACTTTTCACGAGATCATTCCCTTTGTGCTGATTACCTGATTTGATTTGGAACTTATCCTCATATGAAACATTGGTGGTTCTTTTGTTAAAATAGAGGGAAAATTTGCTTCCCTGTTTATGGACTTGATTTGTCAACTATGTTTTGGTAGTTCTGAGTTTCTTACAGGTCCTGTCTAGTAATGTGGTTTCTGGCATTTTGTTATGGGCTGGGACTGGGAGTAAGACAAGTGCATAATCTGCCCTTGGAAACTTTTTTCTTTTGATAAGTCAATTACCCTTCCAAACCTAAGTAACATAACTGCATAATAGTGACTGGATGGCGCTGTAGCTAGCAGATTGACGATTGTAAAGTGGACCATTTCAAATTTACAGATCATGGTCGTCTAATATGTTTTTTTAAATTGATCTTTGCACTGCCGCATGAGCATTTGTAATGCGTGAGAAACACTGGATTGCTCATTGCTCCAACAGCTACAGGCACATGTTGGCACACACTCATAATTCCCATGGAGTTTCGACCTAATGGTGGTCTGCTGCTTGACCTCCATGCCACATGCCTTGTACTTCCTTTGTGCTAAACAACTTCTTCTTAACAAGGCATTAATCAATTGAGAAATGTTAATATGATGTTCATATAAATACTTTCAAATAGGGTCTTAGAGTTGTGCTCCCTCTCTCAGGTTATTTTTGCAAAGGACGCTTGAATGTTCTTGAATTACACGGCCAAATGTGACTGGCTTTTGGCTGGTACAAACAATTATTGGACAATTCTTATGGAAGGATTATTGTTTTACTTATCTACTAATTGTGGGTAATTACTTTGTACTATGATTTTTTTCCTCAGATTTTATATTCTTGATGCAGTGGTCCATCCAGGTTTGACTGGGATCGGGATGCTCAAGCTTGGATTTATAGGCGGACTAAGTCAAATTTGTTCCAAGTTCTAGAAAGTGAGTTGGAGCAATTGTGTGGTCAATCCATCAATCTTTCTTAAATCTCTTGTAATCACCTTAACATATGGTGGAAAGTTTCTCCAGCAGAGTTGCCCAATGGAGGTTTGTGATTCGGTCATCGATTAGGCTATATTGTTTCTCTCTTTTCTGTACTACAATTATACTAAATAAACCATGGGTTTCCAATTTAGCCCCTATCTTGAATTCCATATTTTCAACTGCACTGTTCCTTAATCCTTGACCTTGGACACCTCAAAGCTAATCCTATGGTACTGAACTTTGTGTTGGCAAACAGTCTGTTTGCTTTCTGGCTTTTAGTTGTGCCATTTGTTTAGGTTATGGACCTGGGTGTGACAAGGCCATGGCCGAAAAATAACCCCAATAAACATTATCCGGGTCTGAGGGCTAATTAGTCGGATTAATATGACCTGTTTGATGAACCCGTAGCTGTTACTACTTGGTTACCTTTGTTGAATTGAAGCCTAGATATTTGTCCAGGCAGACTACGACAGGGAAACAAGCCCATGGAAAGGGACTCAGATTCTCTCCAAACCTCTCTCTCCACACATCTGCCAAACCTTTTCTTGTAGAGCTGACAGCTCATTAATGAAAGTATGGGACGGTTTAGATCACGCCAGCTATGCAACTTCCAAATCCTAAAGTTGTACGACGGCGTTTTTCTATTTTGTTCCAAACGGCAGGTTAACACTCCGTGGGCCGTTAGGCCCGATACCATATTTTCATCAGTCGAAAAATTGAGAAACACCAGAGCCTTCTTCCTCCACGAAGACACTCTCCACTGTCCACTCCGCCCAATCAATCCAGCGTGCTACGGCAACGGCAACGGCGACCCCGACTCCGACGATCTGTCCGTAAGTTATTGAGAGAGATCTCTCTTGGCTCTGTAGTTGATTAGGTTTTTCCTTAAAAAGGGTAGTCTTCTTGATACTGAAATCTAGTCTGGTTTTGTTTTGATTTTTGGTAAATAGACTAGACTATGTGTCGATTTTGCAGTAACAACCAAGGAGAAGGATTTGTTTCAAATTACACCGAATTTTGATATATTTTAACAGTGAAGTTGATCAATTCAATGAGGATCTGAATCTATGAAAAACAAATTCTTCCTTGAACAGATTGAATTAAACTTTGAAGAAATCAGAGCAACGGGAGAGAGAGAGAGAGAGAGAGAGAGAGAGAGAGAGAGATGGCTGTGAATGGAGGAAAGCAGGTGGGTTGGGAGGAGGAATTGGGATTTAGGGCAAAATTAACCTGGAGATCGAAATAGAAAAACGGAGTGTAAGACTGCCGTTTGAAACAAAATAACAAAACGGCGTCGTATGGCTTTAAGATTTGAAAGCTGCATAGCTGGCGTGATCTAAACCGTCCCATACTTTCATTAATGAGCTGTCAGCTCCTCAAGAAAAGGTTTGGCAGATGTGTGGAGAGAGAGGTTTGGAAAGGATCTGAGTCCCATGGGAAGCCTGGGTTTCACAATCCAGCCTGCCAGATTTAGTCCAATCCGTACTGTACGTTATCAAATGGTAAAGATTTATGAAATAAAATAAAGTTTTTGAGAACAATCATAACAATGATGTTTTATAAGATAAGATAGCCATTTCATACGTGCAGAATTGTATCTGAAGTTGTTAAATAGTACCAGTAGATAACTTGGGTTCTAATTTTATGTGCGAAAAAGACTTCGTCTTACCATTGGACAGACCGAGTTTAGAGACAGAAAGAAATTTTAGATTCTGTTATGAGACAATCTCTCATTTGATGATGTCTCATGTGATATTTTGAAAATGGAAGGATTTTTAAAACAAATTAAATGAATAGATATATAGAGTCAATGGTATGACAGACGGGACAGCCGACACGCGAATTAGTTTTTGAGGTCAAGCAGTCTCAATTTCACTAAAGGTTTTCGGAAATTTTACTAAAGGGTTTTCGAATGAATGTTGGGTTGGGCTACATTAAATGGCGTGAGCCGCACGCGGAGAGACCAGTATGTACGGTTTTTAGGCATAAATTGGAGATTACCATGATTTTATGTGATGATCTAATTTGTTTAAAGTCTATTCGTCCATTGCACTTGCGACAAATTGTTCAACCAAGATTTTGTACTCCTATGAATTTTATTTTTTCTCACATACCCTTTACGTGGAGACTCCAATCATTAATGCTGTGTTTGAATTGTGTTTTGAAAAGTTTTTTGAAAAATAGTAGGAGTAATGAGTTGAGAGAGATAAGAGAGAGAAATAGTGAAAGTAGGAGGAATCTAGGGGGAATTTTTTGAAAAATTATTTTTGAGAAGAGAAAAGAACAAGGCATAAATGAGACTATAATTTTTACATATACAAGAGAATTACACAAGCAATAATACTTCGCTCCATCTTTGTTTGTTTGTCTATATTTTTTTTTCATTCTTTTGATTTGTTCTAAAATTCTTGTCTGGCTTGAAAAATTCTTGTGCATTTGATCATATTTATGTGTCTTTTTTTGACCAAAACAAATATTGATACAACCAATTCTGACACAATTTTTACTTCCAACCAACTTCATTATTAATTCGTAATTACTGCCATTTCCAATCTCAATTTCCATCTTGGGAAAAAAGTTTGAGAAACAGACATGGTTAAAGAAACATTATTTGGAAATTGTGAAACATGTTTTGAGATTGAATGACCTACTAGTATATATTTAAGAGTATTTCTCTGTAATGGTAAAGATTTATAAAGTGAAACAATGTTTTTGAAAACAATCATAACAATGATGTTTTATAAGATAGCCATTTCATATGTGCACAATTGTATCTGAAGTTGTTAAATAGTACTAGGAGATGACTTGGGTTCTAATTTTATGCGCGAAATGGACTTCGTCTTACCATTGGATGGACCGAGTTTTGAGACCGAAAGAAATTTTAGATTTTTTTATGAGACAAACTCTCATTTGATGATGTCTCATGTGATATTTTGAAAATGGAAGGATTTTTAAAACAAATTAAATGAATAGATAGAGTCAATGACGGGGTGACGACACGCGAATTAGCTTCCAAGGTCAAAGTAGTCTCAATTTTGCTAAAGGGTTTTCGAAAATTTCACTAAAGGGTTTTCGAATGAATGTTGGGCTAGGCTACCTCGAATGGCGTGAGCTGCATGCGGAGAGACCAGTACGTACGGTTTCTAGGAGTAAACTGGAAATTACCATGATTTTATGTGATGATCTAATTTGTTTAAAGTCTATTTGTCCATTGCACTTACGACAAATTGTTCAACCAAGATTTAGGCTCCGTTCCAGAAGTCTTCTTAAAAAATAAGTAGCTTATTTCACATTTTCAAACTAAAAAATAATATAAATAAAAAATAAATTTTCAATTTTTTTTGCACCATTTAAAATATCTCAATAAGATCTATCAAATAAGATCCATATTGATAGAAAAATTATTTGTGTATGCACATAACTTTTGAGTTTGAAATTGTCTTCTTAAAAAATACTAAATACTATTTTGAGTTCGGGAATAGGGCCTTAGTACTCCTATGAATTTTATTTTTTCTCAAATACCCTTTACGTGGAGACTCCGATCATTAAATGAGACTATAATTTTTTTACATAAACAAGAGAATTACACAAGCAATAATACTTCCTCCATGTCTGTTGTTTGTCTACTCTCTTTTTTTCTTTTGATTTGTTCTAAAATTCTTGTCTGGCTTGAAAAATTCTTGTACATTTGATCATATTTATGTGTCTTTTTTTGACCAAAACAAACATAGATACAACCAATTCTGACACAATTTTTACTTCCAACCAACTTCATTATTAATTCGTAATTACTGCCAATTCCAATCTCAATTTCCATCTTGGGAAAAAGTTTTGAGAAGAGACATGGTTAAAGAAACATTATTTGGAAATTGTGAAACATGTTTTGAGATTGAATGATCTACTACGGAGTAGTATATAGTATTTAAGAGTATTTCTCTGTAATGGTAAAGATTTATAAAGTGAAATAACGTTCTTGAGAACAATCATAACAATGATATTTTATAAGACAGCCCATTCACGGTTTTTTTTTTTTTTTTTGGAATATTATCAAAAACATTTAGATAAGAATTAATAATTCACAAAAAATTAAGTCCAAAACTACTCAATACGAAAAAAATTTAAATAAAAATAATAAAACAATACTAAATAATCCCAAAAGGCAACGTACCAATCGATAACATATCGACACGACCTGTGATTGAATTTGTTGTGTCCATTGTCACTTTCAATATGAGGTCAAAAAAATATATTATAATCCAGTCCATATATAAATATCTGCGGAAGAAAACACAACACAACAAGAGCCACACAAATCCACCGCCTGCTGTTTCTTCCATATTTAGCTACAATCCAAAATCGACGATTCTCCACCACAAGATGGTCCGTCCGTCCTCCTTTCTCTCGTCTTCCTCCTAAGCAAATCCATTCTTTATTACTCCCACCGTCTCAAATTCTTTATCCGGTCAGCAAAATAGAGTGTTAAAAATTTTAAAAAAAAGTTCAAAATTTTTTCACAAATTAAAAATATTCATTGATATCTAGTAAGTTGTTGAAATTTTTTTAATTTTTTCTTACAAAAATTGTATTATTTTTAATATTCTGTTTTGCAGACCGGACAAATAATTTTGAGATGGAGGGAGTATTTCATCAAGATGGTCATGGGATGGTCCCTTGTAACAGCTTTTGAACAACATCATGGACCGCATTGGTTGAATAAATTAATTGGATAATAGGAATATTACAACTTTAGTTTTAATTGAATGATCATAACTTTAGCAGCTCTTCGTTTCAAGTTGTTAGAGATTTGATTTTTTATATAACCGGATGATCGGGCTAGCTCACGTGCATGCAATTCAACTACTATTTTTGGAGCCTTGGAATTAACGACCGGATAAACCCTCCGATGGCCCCAAAATTCAAAATGTTTGGCTTCCATAAAATTCAAACATGCAACTTCATGAAAACAATAACTTATCGCTTTGCTCATTTTCGTTTGGCCAAACCCTTCTAGATATTTGTTAAGATACTAATGTTTTAAGCCAGTTTTTGGTCCAAAGCACAAGTGGTGTTAAAAGTACAAATTTTGAACCATAAAAATACACTTTTTTTTTTTTAAAAAAAAAAATTTTGTGTGGTGGTGCTTTGATTTTGAATCCAAGTGTTCAAAGCACTCACTACTTAGTACTGTGGTTTGAATTGTTACCAAACTTACGCATGCGCACATTATTCCGAGTGAAAGAATGTTTTACCAAAGATAGCTATATGTGCCAATCATATTTCATTTTTGCTTTTAGCTAACCAGCCAAGCTTGAATATGCAATTCCAGAGCTACTCAAATTTTAAACAAGTGTGAACAATTAATTGCTCGGGTCAATAGGTTATAATCTTCGGAAAGATTTTAAGCTTCTGGAATTTAATTGAATCGGCAAATGAGGCGAGGTCACGTTTCTACAATCCTTAAAGTATTCTAATTACCACTTACCAGTCACACTTTGTTGCTTTAGAGTGTATTATTCATCCTTAACTTGCGTAATCGATCCATCATTGGCAGGTTACCGAGTGCAATTTTGTTCACCCTTCTTAAAAGAGGGTGAATATTATCTTCCTTCCTATTGATTGAAATGGTGTAGATTCCACCATTAAGTGATGTCATGCTTACCATGCAATACATTTTTTGGTTACCTCTTCCCTTACACTTCATTTTTTTTTTTTTTGTGGGGCTCTGGTTATAATATGCCAACAACTATGCTTAAACAAAACAACTAATTAAAAACAAGGTGGTGAACTGAATAATGAAGTGGAATACAGAGAAACTCCCTCAACCACATGCTCTTGTGGTTTAAAATTTGCAGATTCTGTACTAAAGAATTCTACTATGAGGTCTTGATGATTCTTGAATGGGATGGGTTAGTCTCCAGTCATGCAAATGGACTAGACAGAGCCAGTTCAGCCCTTATGGGGATTTTTTTGGCCCCAGTATGATGATCCGAATCGTCAATATTTTAGATCTTATCGAGAACCATGACCTGGGCAAACATCAAATTGATCAGTTATCGTTTGACATGATTATGAAACACATTTACTTTGAGCTAAATAGGTTGAATGGATTTAGATTCGGTTTGACAACGTTTATATATCCCTATACAAACATACTTCATAATCATAACAAACGACATCCCATTAACTTGATTTTCTTGTATGGTTATAGTTCTCGACGAGGTCTAATATATAAACGATTCAGATTATTAAAGTGAGGCCGAAAAAGGCCCCAACAAGGCTGAACTGAATCGATCCAGTCCATTTGCATGACTAGAAAGAATCTCATTCCTTCTTGTACTTATCGACTCTTTTGGGGCCAGTCCATACAATTGCTCTTATTTCTTTCAACAGGTCTCCTACTGGTGGATGGTAAGATTAGTTCTTCAAGATTATTTGAAATGCTCATAAGCTGATTCAGACACTTGATTATAAAAAGAAAGAAAAACTTATGCCAACTAACGACTAATAAAAAACAACTTTGCGAATTGTAGTAGTATAATCAAGTGGGATGCAGGGAAACTCCCTCAACCACATGCTTTTAGTGCTTTTAAATACATAAATTCTGTACTAAAGAATTCTAATGTGAGGTCTTTGATGATTCTTAAATTCAATGGTGTGGAAAGTCCCTGCTGTAAAGCATCGTCTCACTTGACATGATTGCCGGCCTCAAGTTGTGGCTTAGTTTAATTCCGAATATTTGTGCATGGGAACTAATCTGGGGGCGACTCTCAGCCAGTTTCTTAGCATCCAGTTTGGGGTCCAGTTTCGGCAATTTGTGGATCATTTCTTGGTCCTTCTAGTTTCGACAATTAGTTTAATTTTCGACGTGATCACATGGTCACTATATATACTCGGCTAACTCTAAAAAGTGAATGATTCCGATCATTGTTGTCGATCCACAAATGATCCACAAGTGACGAAAATTGGACCAAACTGGATGCATAGAAACTGAATGGGAGCCGCTCCCAACTAATCCTCCCCTAGATATCACCTCAAGAAAATCGTTACAGAAGAAAGAAACAACACAGTAGCGTATGTGCCTGGCCTTTCCAGTTTTATTAGTTTAATTTTCGACGTGGTCACATGGTCGTTATACTCAACCAATTATAAAAAGTGAACGATTCCGATCATTGTTGTCAATCCACAAATGATCCACAAGTGATGGAAATTGGATCAAACTGGATGCTAAGAAACTGAATGGGAGCCGCTCCCAACTAATCCTCCCCCAGATATCACCTCAAGAAAATCATTACAGAAGAAAGAAACAACACAGTGGCGAATATGCCTAGCCCTTCCTGTTTTAACCATTAGTTTAATTTTCGACGTGGTCACATGGTCGCTATACTCGGCTAACTCTAAAAAGTGAACGATTTCAATCATTGTTATCGATCCACAAATGATCCACAAGTGACGGAAACTGGACCAAACTGGATGCATAGAAATTGAATGGGAGCCGCTCCCAACTAATCCTCCCCCAGATATCTCCTCAACAAAATCATTACAGAAGAAAGAAACAACACAGCGGCGGATGTGGCTGGCCCTTCCAGTTTCAACCATTAATTTAATTATCGACGTGGTCACATGGTCGCTATACTCAGCCAATTCTAAAAAATGAACGATTCTGATCATTATTGTCAATCCACAAATAATCCACGAGTGACGAAAACTGGACCAAACTAGATGCTTAGAAACGGAATGGGAGCCGCTCCCAACAAATCCTTCCCCATATATCTCCTCAAGAAAATCGTTACAGAAGAAGGAAACAACACAGTGGTGGATGTGCCTGGCCCTTCCAGTTTCAACCATTCGTTTAATTTTCAATGTGGTCACATGGTCGCTACACTTGGCTAACTCTAAAACGTGAACGACTTTAATCATTGTTGTCGATCCACAAGTGACAAAAACTGGATCAAACTGGATGCTTAGAAACTGAATGAGAACCGCTTCCAACTAATCCTCCCCTAGATATCTCCTCAAAAAAATCGTTACATAATAAAGAAACAACACAGTTGCTGATGTGCATGGCCCTAGATTTTTGGATTCTACACTTGTGCCTCGAATATGTTCTTTTTCATTCTTTCGAAAACTTGCAATAGTACCTCGTCCGTACTTGTAAGAAATTATCAATTCATCACTATCATTTCTTTAATAAAAAATAAAAAAAGGGACACGGCTTGCCAGCCGTTTGGGGGTGGACTCCAACCGGCCAGTTTCGTCCTCATTTCGGGTCATATACGACATTCAGATTCGTTCGCATTGCAGCATGCGTTGCGTGTCACAGTCACGTAAAAAAATCAGATAAGTCAGATACCGAATAATTTCTTAATTGAAGGAAAATATTTTGAAGCTTATTATTAGTCATATGTACGTCCTCTCTTGTGTAGTGCAGAAGTTTTGAATCCGCCACTTAAACGAAAGCATCTCCGACAAGAAATATACATTGAACAATATTAGGGCAACTGAATTCCATGATGAATCTTGATAATAGGAGGAGGGGGAAAAAAAAGAGGGAATTCCATGTGAAACAACTTCTCCAAATTCGTACGAGTAGAGAGAGAAGGCTCCCAAAATGAAAAACAAACATAAATGGCACCAATATGTGCTTGATTATTGAGTCCAAATTCGAAGTAAAACATCGAAAAATTGAATCAGGATTTCAATTAGCAAAAAAACCATAGTATTAAAAGTACCTAATATACAAAAACTAGGACGATTCATAGATAACGAATCCTAGAAATTGCGATGTTTGTTAGAAAAAACACGAAGCTAATGAAGGATGATAGGTTCAGAATCAATCGGCGCAGGAAGTGAAGCCAGTTTTCTGACGTTTGGTGAGAGAAGCCGGTGGCGGCGAACTGTTTTCCCGGCGAGAAGATGAATGGCGGCGGAGATCATCCTGCGACACAAAATCACCACATACTCTTAGCAAATTTAAAAAAAAAATTGACATTCAATAAATACTCACCGCTCATCGGCCAGTGACATTAATATCTTAACAACTAGGATTCTGGAAAAAGAAGAAGATACGAATGATCGATTGTCACGCAACTTAAGGCGTTAGGTCAAAAGTCAGATGGAAAAATGCAATTCGCGATTTGAAACGGATACGACTCAATGCTGAATTCGAAGAAACAAAGTCCAAGTTTTCAAGGATCTCCTTCAACTCAGTGTCGCTTTATTCGAACTTTATTTTTTTTATCCATTTCTATTATCGCTTCAAAAAATGAATTATAATTGATTCCAAAAATTATGATGAAAAACATGGGCTGCTCCACTATTAACAGCTCGTTTGGAACGGAGGTTTTCGAGAAAAGAAAGGGGATGGAGGGAGAAGGGATTCTCTCCCTCGTTTGGAAGGCCCAGAAGGTGAGAGAGGGTGAGAGGTGGGAGACGGAACCCCCTCACACCCCTCAGTTCCGTTTCTCACTAAAAGTGGCGAGATTCCGTGAGAAAGGGAGAAAATGAGATGCGTGGGTGAGAGTAGATCTCACTCGCGTGCACTGTGCAGCACGTGTGGTCCACCCTCTGGTCGGATCGTCGTCGTACTTACGCCGTTGTCTTCGTCTCATCAAGGAAAAGTTACTTCTGTGATCAAAATTGAGTTTTGAACACTTTGACTTCGGACCAGTCGCCGGAGATGGGATTCTAATTGTCGGAGATGAAGTTCCAGTCACTGGAGATGATGTTTGGTAGCCGGAGAAAAGAGAAACAAAGAGTTTCAGATCGCCGGAGATAGACTTGAGGTCGCTAGAGATGGAGTTGAAGTCGTTGGAGATATGGAGAGAATTCGATTTCTCACGATTGTTAGGATGAGTGGATGAGAAACCACAACCTTCTTTTTTTTTCCCCTCACTAACAAGGGAGACCACTTTTCTCTCTTTTCTTTTCTCACATCCATTGCCAAAGAGGCTGTAAGTGAAGGGTTCCCTAGGTTCAGAAATTGTGCTAATTTTTTTTTTATAGTTTTTATATGAAATTTAATTTTCCTTTAAGTATGGTCTGCATTGGATTAGCCGTACAAAAGGAAAATGAATAAAATTCATTTAAATTTGTGAATAATTAGTTAGTATAACTCAACAAAATAACACAAGCCGTGAAGCCATGCCTAGTAAATTTCTTTACGTTTTTGTAACCACTAAACTCAAATTCTGAAACCGCTCCTTACAAAAAAAAAAGTAAACAAACGATCACAAAAAAAAAAAAAAATACTTATTGTTTGTAAGAGAAATCAATTTAGGCAAAAGAAGTAAAGCTGAACTTCCGAAAAAAATATTCACATCCTCTACTGGGATTAACAAAGTTGTAAAATCAGAAAAAATTCAAAAACCTCCGAAAGAAATGGACTCAGAACTCATACATTAGAGTGAAGATCCCTGGTGACGGACTTTTCACGCAATAGCTTCAACGAAACCGCTCCATCATCGCCGTTACATGACCTCATGACACTGGACGACTCTTCTTCACTGCTCGCCAAACTCGCCGCCTCCGCCAACGGCGTCAACGACCTCGGCACCACCTGATTCTCTCCGTCCTCCTCCTCCACCACCACCTCATCGTCATCATCATCTCGATCCACTTCGTCTTCGTCGTCCTGATCGTACAACTCGTCGCATTCTCCGTCTTCTATATCGATTTCCACCGCGTCGGCTTCGCTCTCTACCACCGGCTTACAACCGTTGACGCAAGCCCGGCAAACCGACACCGTCTTGCAGAGTTCATAACCGGAGGCGTTCCAGGGCGTCGGCGACTGGCAGACGTGGCACAGCAGAGTCCTGGAGTGCTTCGCGACGAGGAAGTTGGCCGAGTGAACCTTGGCGTCGCAGTCCCAGCACAAGCCCGCCTGATCTGAATCGCAGAGAATCGTGGCCGTCGACTTGCACAGCTCGCATCTCTTCCTCATCTTCGAATGGATATCTCTCTCTCTCTCCTCCCTCTCTCTCTCTCTCCAAACCCTCGATAATGAGAAGAGACGGATGGAATGAGAAGGGAAGAGAGAATTGAAAAAGAAAAAGGTAACCTTGTGGTCGCTTATGAAACCGCCCTGCTTTTTCACAAAATTACGAGATTATTTCGGGGCGTGGGACAAGGATATTTTTATGTTATTCCTTCGTTTGATCCGGTCTATATACGGAAGGAAAGTTCTTTTTTTTTAATACTCCCTCGTCTCTATTCTTTTGTCTCTTGTCCTATTCTGATCGGATAAAAAACTTATAACTTTTAATTGATAATACTAATTATATGTAATATGAATATTGTTTAATAGATCTTAATTAATTTTTTTAACGATATTTTCAAATCACCTAAAAAATTATATATTATAAGATATAATCAATTGAAAAGTGGTACGGAGTCTCCAAAGGCAATAAAGAATGAGAACGGAGGGAGTACATTTTTTAAGATAGACGGAAAGGTTAATGCAAGAAACGGGATGAGTGTTGTGCAATAATGTACAGAATAATGTTGTGCACCATTCGAGTCATCTGTTCAGCATCCCCGGCTGTTTCGGTTAATGCAACCCATCACGACTTTATTTTATTAAATCGAATTGTTTACTTTTCCATTGAACAAATAATTTACAAAATAAATTGGTTATGCAGTTATCCATTGTTTAGGCTATATGAGTCACCTTCATATAGTTCTTTTTTTGATCATCCACCTTCATATCGTTCGATAGCTCTATCTTGTAAAGTAATATGAGTATAATCAATTGTACTCGAATTTACATTTTGCCTATATTCCATTGTACTCAAATTTATACTAATTTTGCCCAAACGACATCATTCAGATGTGACACTGATCGTTTTTTTTAAGCAATTCATAAAATGACAATAACAAAAGTACTACTATACTTTTAATTTCCGACATAACAAAAAAAAAGTACTACTATGGAAAGGACAGGTGGACTTTCTCTGGTAAATCTTTTTGAGCAGTTGTTTTCGATCGAATTCTTTTAATTTTGAAACATTTTAAAATCAGCTAAATGGGTTAATAATAGTAAGTGTGTGAATGTATATTAAAGAGTGTAAAAGATACACAGAAATACGTATTTTTCTTGTCTTCTGGTGTAATTATCGTCAGCCCAGTAGGCTAACAATAGCAAGACCTTTTAATTTTTTACCAAAAAAAACAAATCCATAAACTTACACCATTGTTTATGGATTTTAATTTTAATTTTTTATCCACAAATCCGGAAACTTACACCATTATTTTTAAGCTAATTTTATTTTACATAAGAAAGAACAGAGAGTTGAATGAATAAATAGAAAATAAACGCACATGATCAAAAGAAGCTCAAACATAATATTAAAAATCTTCCAATTCTATCCTACGCGTGAGAAACAAACGTAATATTATTAATCTCATATCTTTACGAATCTTACATCATAATCTCATCTCTTTACGAATCTCATCTCAATCCTATCCCCTAACTAATCTTATCTAATTCAACGCATTTATCAAATACAAATAAGGCCCTAGTACTATTGAATGAGAAATGAATGGAAAAAAATTCCAAGGTAGATTTAAATGTCGATTGGACATTTTTTTCTCAAAAGTAATACTTGCTCAACTAATGATTGTGCAATTGACACATACTAATTATTTACCTGATTTTGTATATACAAACTTACAGAATAAATTAATCATAACAAAAGAATCGATGGAAGGCTCAGATAATTCTTCGAAAGCATTTTACTTTCGTTTTCAATCATCGCTCTCATAATTTTATTATACTTTGAGACGAATACCATTTACACGCGATTGAGCGCGCTCAGCTAAAGGCCCTCGACAGGCTAATCTTTTAACGGTGGCAAAATTTAGTTGTTATTTTAGGAAGCCGGGGCGTATATATCGTGATGAAAGGTGTAGAATCCGAGGCTGGCGAATGGCAGGATGTGGTGACAGGTGTAAGCTGGCGAGGGGACAAAGACGTTCGGTGGGGAGTTGTGGTGGTTGTTGTTTCCGAGGTTCGGTTCGGTGATGGATATTTCTCTCTGTCTCTGTCTCTCTCTATCTCTCTCAGCGCAGCTTCAGTTAATTACTAGCACGTGTCATCCAGTGGTGAGCAGATTCTGATTTGCTTACGTGGCACAATCTGGTCCACATAGGAGAGGGACCACGTGGTGATACGCACCTGAATGGCTGGATAGACTTGACGTGTCATGTGGGGCCTCTCTTATTTTTGCCTTCTTCTTTCAATTGACGTCCTAATGATAAGATTGTGGACTAATTACTGCGTACCCCATCTGTTCTAAAATGAATAAACTTTTTTGAAAAAGCATGTTATTTTCAATTACTTATATATTTTAATATAGATATTAAAAAATATATAATATAAATATTATTTGATAGATTTTAATTAATTCTATTAAACGAAATTTTTAAAATCATATAAAATTTCATAAATTAAAAGATTTAAGCATTTTAAAATGACACAGAGTTTCAAAAAGATTACTCATTTTGAAACGGATGAAGTATGATTTAGGAGACAGCAGTGCTACGTCCACTTCTCAATATTCATTGCTCGATATTTCACCACCCGTCTCGGCAATTAATGGTCCAAATTAAAAATAATAATTTAAACGGTGAGATTGAAAACGGTGAGGATAGCGATGAATGTTGAATGGTGAATGTAAACTTTTGGTTTAGGAGAAGTAATACGAGAAGATAATGAAGGAATTACAGTGCCCCAACGTACCAGGCTTCTCTTTACCGCGTCAGATTGTCGATTTGGACACCTATAGGCCTCGTTCCAAAACATTAAATAAGTATTTAGTTTTTAAGAAGGCAATTTCAAATTAAAAAATAATGTGTTTATGAAAATAATTTTCCTACCAATATGAAACTTGTTTAATAGATCTCATCAAGATCTTTTATACGGTGCAAAAAAAATATTTTTCATTTATATTATTTTTGAGTTTGAAAATACAAAATAAGCTGCTTATTTTTTATGAAAATTTCTGGAACGGGGATGTATGAACACCACATCAATGTGTGACATTGGAGCGTGGTGCTTAGGAGAGACTGAATAATTATTTAAAGATATGCAGATGGTAAAACTCCACGCCCTACTACGAAAATTATTAGGCGCTCTTTAGAGCTGGGAGGTTGCCACATGATGTTTCGAAATTGTTTCGTCACCATATATTATTGTGAAGTTTATACATGTGGATCCTACAAAATGTGTGGCGCTAAAAGGCAGGCACCAAATGACAATACCCTATTTTAATGGAGTTTTTAAATATTCATCGTCCTCTCTCATCTCATGTAAGTATTTATTCCGGTCATTTTAAACCGTTATGTTTCCATCCTTTCGATGTGTGAAATATCCTTACTACCCCTCTAGTTGGATATACAACGTATATGAATATGTATAACATATATGGATGTGTGTGTGTATATATATATAGACACACACACACATAACGTAAGGGATCCAGGAAGTCTTGCAAATCCGTGAGTAATAGTAGGAGAATTTCAAATCCCAATTATTTCCTAAATTAAAGGCATTGGATTCAAATCAGCCATCACAGTCCTGCAATTAACTGAACAAATATTAGGAGGATTTCAAAATTCGAAATTTCGAATGTGAAGATCACCAAATCCCACTGATTTCTGTTACCATCGACTATGGACGAAGTTTTGTTTCCGAACGGATATATAAGGTCCCCGGGATGGAGTTTAGTCCTCCCTCAAACATTTGAACTTTGGCATTTTAGTTCCTTCTTAATTCCATCGATCATCGTAATTCTCCATCCATCATTTTCCTCCTAACAAGATATGTCTATGAATATTTAAGAACTCTAATTAGTTGCAGAGGATGCTCACCATCTGCATGCATAATTTTTCATCCCATCATGGTCGATTAATGGTATATCACGCCCAATCATAATCATTTGCAGAAAATGCCCCGTTTACATGCATAACTGTTCACCGAATCATGTTGCGTGACGTTTTATTTTCGTGGTAAATTATTTGTATCATTAACCATGAACTATGTTTATATGTTCTTACCATTTCATGGCATATTAAAAAAAAGACGTAGGCATACAAGACACAATCATGAAGACATGATTTTGGAATCATATAATACCAGTTGCGAATTATCCATCCGAAAGTTAATTGAAACACCAACTTGGTACATGCAAAATAAGGAATTATCCACCAAACTGATTCTACGTGGCTAGTCAGTATCACAATTGCCAAAACATATATAACCCAGAAAAAGTTCTTCTTAGCTCCAAAAACTAGTAACATATGTAGTATTATCCCCAAACTTGTCCTCAAAGGCATAGGCTGAAGACTGGTAGCATCATCCTGTGGGGACATTCCTACACCACCAACATCCGATGCTCAGCTTCTTCAAACTGCTTTTAGTGTCCACGGATTATGTTCACCACTAATGAATGCTTTAACTATTTTGGACCGCATCCTTTGGTAGCGTCTTCAAAATGGGTTCGTTTTGATAGTATTGCCGAATGATATAACAAACAATAACACCGCAGTTGAGGCTGAAACCAACAAATAAATATACCTATTAGATATCCCGTTTTTATGACCCAGTGTGTTAGGTGGGTAGGTTGAGTAAACAACTCACCTAGTGTATCCCGTTCTTACAAGATACACCATATGAATTTTTCCATGTTTCTTCTACTCAAAACATCTAATCCATGAAAATCAGGCCTATTCAGTACAAAGACACAGAATTCCAACAAAACTTGACCAATTTTGTCAACCAAAAAATATGACTATCACCAAACTCGTGACCATGGCTGTCAAAAAAAAAAAACGTGACCATCACCATATGAAATTCCCCATGTTTCTTCTACTCCAAACATCTAATTCGTGAAAACAAGGCCAACAATAAAATGACCAACCATTCCATACAAAGATGACATAATTCCAACAAAATATGACCAATTTTGTCCAAAAAAAAAAACATGACCATCACCATATGAATTTTCCCATGTTTCTTCTACTCCAAACATCTAATCCATGAAAACAAGGCCAACAAAAAAACGACCAACCATTCCATAAAAAGATGACATTTTTAATACATGCAAATAAACTCTCAACGGATCATCTTCATATTCATGGCATATCTTCGGGAAAAACAAGAAAGAGATATGAACTTGACATATTACGAAACATGAAACTTCAAAAATCAATGAATACTCGTCCATTACGAATACGCGTAATCTTGCTCTGTTTGGCAAAACCAAACAATGACACAAAAAAATTAAGGTGCGTTTGACGGAACGACTTACGAAATCTGGCCATCTTGATTTCTTCCCTTCCTTCTCCGTCAATTGCTTCAGCAAAAAATGACTGGATCGATTTGTGGCTTTTTGGGATCTTCCGGATAAACCCTCATTCGGTTTGAATGGGGGACTACATACGCCAATCAGATTAAATGGATTTCGCAACAATAGAGGACGGCCAGACTACTATGGATTTGTCGTCGTTTAGGGATTTAGGAAAATAGGGAGCCAAAATTTCAAATGGATTGGAGTCCGTTACAGGACTACAATTCTCTGGATGGGAATCTCGGACGACAATCTCGGGATGGGAATGCGAAACAGACGGGGGACTACTTGCATTTTGATCGGGGGACGAGAGGAGTTATGTTGTAGTCCCCTTTTTCGTTGCTATAAATACATACATATAGATAAACATATATACGTACGGTTTTATATAGAGGGGCACTACTGGCATTAAAAAATAAAGAGGATGAAAACATAATGGGCTAAAAACAGCAGGACGGAAACTTACATCTTGTGGGTGCTGAGGACGAATCTTTAACTCCCCCATTTATTTACCTTGTTGCGGTATGGTTCCCTTTATTTTTCCCCTCAGAAAATAGTTTGGGGGATCCATCGATGTAGCTATTTCTTTAAAAAAATTTAAATCTTCAATGCAATGATCATATTGATACAAAATTAATATCACGATGCTTCGTAAGAAGGAAGCTAATAAAATTAAAATCTTACCTGGGTGATCTAATTTTTAAAAAAAAATTACTCAATTCTTTTGTCAAGACAATTTGAAAAAGTAAAAAAAGAGAAGAGAAAAGGTTAAAAATTTAAGATATCAGAGAAAGCGAGATTTTGAACAAAGAAAGTCAAGCTTACTTGATATCCAAAATATAGAGAATGAAATTCCTTCTTTTTCACTTTCTTGGGAGCATAGATTTTACAAGATTGGACTTTGGACAATGCAATGGCAACGATGATTCACTCTCTCGAAAAATAGATTGGACTTCGGACTTTTTCCAAGACCACCCGTTGCTCGATCAATAGCTTCACGAAACTCAACTGAAGCAGTGAACCTGCGAAACTTTTCATCTTGACTTGCCTGAGACTTGGCATGCTGAGTTTAATAGGTCCGTTAAGAATCTCCTCTGATAAGCTCTCCTGAAACATCGAGTAAAATCAGTTCTAACCAGCAAACTATAAAGTCCGATGTTGTTCACTCGCTACAAAAGTGGGTGAACACCGAATCGATACGCGACTGGTTCTTCCATTGCAGTACAGCCTAGTTAAATGACCAATCAGGGAGGACTAAAGTTGTGGCCTTGTGGATCAACAAAATTGTCTTCACTAGGTTAACATTTTATATCTTCATTTCCGGATGGTGATAAGAAACTCACATCATCGTCGATTTCGAAAAAGATCAACGACAATCAATATCTCGAGGTTGGGGAAACACTCCGACAATGCAGCTATACCGAGTAGATCATATGTTGTACAGCCAGTGTGCAGCAGCTCCACAGAAGTGAGGTGGTTGAATACAAGATTCTCAGAAGAGATCCCCATTGATGAGCGAGAAGCTTCAAATAACGACTACATGAGAAAGGATTATGCAATATTTAAATAGTAATAGCAACAGTTCTAAATGATTAGGAATGACATAAAAGCAATCTGGGATCATTCTATTCCAAGAGAATGATAGCTAAGCATTTTCAAAATTGGACAGTTTTAAGTGGAATATTTATAATGCAACTACGATTCGATGAAACCGACCGTAGAAAATAGCAGCTACTTCAATACCACCGGCTGATATTGAGGTAATCCATTATAGGACTTAAATGGTTCTCCAGTTTACTTGCTCCGAACACGTAGTCGCCAGTCACCAAATTGACTGGCGACGGGCGTATTGGCGAATCAAAAAAAAAAAAAACTAACACTTGGTATTCTACTCCACCTCTCCATCCTCCTTGAACAGGACTCAGCTGATTATCACCTCTTACATTTTTACTTGTATTTAATCTCAAATATTACTTTCTGGTAACTAGAACGATGTTTGAGTGCTTTCGCTGCATAATTCATATCATCTAGGGAGTCCACAATTAGTAAAAGAAAATGAGGTGGAGACATATCGAGCAGTGTCTCGTAAGTGTCAACCACATGGTCCACATCCAGAAATAACAAATTAGCCACCAAATTACAGGATGTGCAGAATTTTCTTGGCAAAAGAGAGGGTAAAGAGAAGGCGGCGCGGTGGAGGAGGGTGGCCGGCTGGAGATGGGAGGGGGAGGTGAGAGGCGGCAGCCCCATCCCCCAAGCACAAACCCCATTTGGAGAAAAGTTTAGAGGGAGGGAGTAGAGAGAAGGCAGAGCGTTTTTTCTGTTTGGTCACGTCTAATCTCTCCACCAATTACCCCAAAATCGTTACTCAATCGTGGATTCGTGGAAGGAGGGCTTGTTCGGAGCCCCGTTTCCTCTCCATTCAACAATGGCATGGATTTTGAGAGCTCAAATCGAAGAAAATTGCAATACGAGTATCTCATTTTGTCCGAATCTATTTTTTTTTATGACTCAAGTGTCCGAATTATTTTTTTATTGCATGTAGTACATAGGGATTTGGTTTGGTGTTTTTACCAAGGGAAATAATATACCCCCACACAAAATCAAGAAGGTATGTTAAGCTTGTCCTCTTCTTTATTTTCCTATGTGAGCAGGGTGGTTTTAGATAAAAAAGTCTACTTCTTTTTTGTCTTTATTTAAAAAAAATATTTGCATTCATTAATTATGCATCAACCTTTTGTCGCGAAAGTAATTGAAAAAGTAAAATTTTGATCGAAACTCCTAATTTTTGCAACTTATTTTTTGTCTTTATTCAAAAAATTATGAGTTTCCATCAAAAAATTTATACTTTAGAGTTTCGATCAAAATTTTATACTTTTTTGATTCCTCTCGTTGAGAAGAATCAATAATCCACAAAAATTTAACACAACTACAAAATGAGATATATATATATTTTAAATAAAGACTAGACAAAAAGTCAACCTAACTTTTTTATCCAAAACCTAAAGAGCTGCTGCCATGTGCTTTTTCTTTCCTCTGTTTTGCAAAATACACTATTATTTCGAGTAATTGTCCAAACAATAATTAATTTCATATAAAATTTCCTTTCCTCTGTTAACAGTCTCTGTAGTAACCAATACAATACCTATCCTGAATTGCACTGTTCTACTTGAAATATCCACAATCAAGGAAGTCGTCCGAGAAAGCCGAGCAATCTTAGATCCCATTTTTATTTAATCTCTGTTTAGCCAGCAGTCGACGGAAAATTCCGATGAGTAAGCTCTCCCTCTGTTTAATCTCGAATAAAAATTCTTCTAAGCTAAGACATTTTCTGATTCTCAATCTAGCCTCTACAAAAGCAACTTAAACACGATCTCCGAACCCAGGCCGAACCCCAAAAGAAAGCCCGAATGCACGTCTTAACCTCCCTATTACTACCAGAGTTTCCAATTCCAACTACTACCCTCATAACGGCATGACAAGTCATCGGGCACAGGGAGGTTATGACAATCCATTTCAAGAACAGGCCTCGTGCATATGTAGATTGTGAAGAACAGACCATGAGTATTTTCTCAACATGATTGATGCTGAAAACATCAGCCGGGGCTAATACTACATGTTACACAATGCAAGCATGAGACAGACCTCATAATGTTTCGTCCACAATTTCACAAGACTGAAACTGTCGAATAGCATACGGTGTTATCATTATCTAAAAACCATACCACTCTGCAAGTTATTTGCATCACAGGTTCCAAAGTAATCACGCCCGGATCCATTCCTAAGTAAGTTTATACCATGTTTAGACCTCAATTGACTCCTGCCCCCACGCTAACCCACTTTGCATTCAATGGGCACCAGAATCATAGAGCCATCAAGCAAAGAGTGATTTCAGTTGTTATTAGCCAGCAGTCCATGCTGAGTCCTAGGACTCCGACTCTCAGTCTATCACTAACTTGATTTACAACGGAGAGAGGTCTGGCTATTTATAGGCAGTCCAGACATCTGCTTACATCACTGTATGCATCAGCATACAGTATTACAACATAATTGGCAAATACTATTTAAGCCAGGAAAGTAAAAACCTATAAAGCTAAGCCTACAGCAAAAATACAACCTGCTGAGGACTTTCAGACAATAATGTAAGATTACACTATTACACCATTAGCTAGCACAAAATCTTGGTCCCTATTAGACTTCTCACTCAGTTCCAGCCATAGTTTCAGTCTATTCAATCCTTTCTACCAAAAATCTTAGCTCGGGTAGTCAAACCCTGCAGTTTCTTGCTTTGATCCAAAACCCTCCAGTTTCTACTGTTCTTTTCTTCTTCTTTTTTCACCAACAAATTACAACGCAAGGAAAGGCCAAAAAGAAAAGAAGTACCTCATCTAGAATCAAACAATAAAGCAATTGCAAATAAAGTGCACATACCACCAGTTCTGAACCTGAAAACGCTTGACATTTCTGAGCAACCTCACAATCTTTCTCCAATAGCGGTAATTCTCCGCCCTGGAAATGCAAGTAACACGTGCTTCTTCAAGAGTAGAGTCGTCCATTACATACTTCCCAACCTCAAAGGAAAAAGAATGGTCAAATTCAAGAGATTTGGAGCGCAAATCTAAACCGATCCTTGGTTGGACTTGAATTGCCATAGCCCCAAGCTTTTAAGCCTCGCTGAAGATATATTCCCATTCTTCATCCTGTCACACTGCCTTATACTCAGAGTCTCAATGTTCAAACATACTGAAACAAGATCCGATATTGTCTCATAGGTCAAATAGATCTGCTAAAGAACAATCCCATTCATTGACTTGAATTGCTTATTCCTCAGCAGATTGAGGTTGCACCGTTCAAGTCACAAAGATCGTACAGTGCCGTTTCGGAGTATGCATAAAGGGAAGCAGTAGTAGTATACGGGGAAGGAGGAGTCAGTTTCGTAGTGACATTGCTGGATGCACTTAGAGCAGAAGGAGAAGTTGCCTATACATGTTGATTCCTCCAAAAGCTGAAGAATGTCTAGCAAGTCACAAGAAAGTTTCAAAGAAACAATAAAGTGAAAATTGTCTTTGGTGTTTTTGATTCCTCCAGGCAAATCAACCAGTAAGCACCAAGTTAAGTTACAGTTATTATGAGAATTTCATCAAACACGTATTGTAAGAAGGTCTAAAAAACGTCCACAAGCATATAGGTACCACAACAAACACAAATACAACTCATAAAGAGAGCCTCCGTGCAAGGACGGAGTTGAATACTTGTCCTTATAATGAGATGCAAAAGCAGGCAACATGTCAAGCTCACCGATCAAAAAGAATTACATTGAAAAAGAACCACACCCAAGGCTTGTAATCTTAAAGAGTACGACATAAGAAAAGTCGTCAAATGGTAAGATTCACTCAGTATTGGACTTGTAAGTTGTAATTGATAGAAATTGGAAACGGGATAAAACTGGTTCACCAAGAAAGTTACAAGCTGGCAACACAGAGAAAGGTGACAGTTATATGCACTATGACAACGATAAATAAGTTTCTTACTTCCAGAACAAACAAGATGTTTCCATTCCTTGGTAGACATCCAATCCTTGACAAACATGGAGGCTGCACCCAGGAAAAGAACCCTGAACAACTTGAAATCCTTGACTTTGCTTGGCAAGAACTATTGGAATAACTTTCTCATCCAATCTAACAGGACATAGTACGATTCTTTCTAAGACTACTTCGCTTTTGAGCACAAGTCTCAAAAAGTGTAATTCATCCATTGCACCCCAATAGCAGTTTAGCTTAAGTTGCCGCAAACTGGGCAAGATGAAATTGATCCTCTCAAACTCTTCAGATATGCTCCCTCCAAAAATCTGTGATTTAGAGAAGACAAATCTTTCAGACTAATGTTGTTACTACACATGAAAAAAATAACTGAGTTGACACAATTAAGGGCACTTACCTCTTCACTGAGCTTATGATCATGGTCTAGGATCATTGTTCCAAGTTTGGACGAAAGTTCAAGTAATACGGCAATGCCAAGCAAATCAGCTTTTGTATACCGTGTATATAGTCTCAAATAGTTGAGGTTGTGAAATACAAAACTCTTAGGGAGACAATCTTTTGATACAACGGCCTGTTGTTATGATGAATATGTTAAAAGATAAACCTGGTAGTATAACCAAACATGTGAAGTTATCTTTCACCTGATTCATGTAAATCAGAGACATTAGTAAGCTTGAAAGAGCACTCGAGATCATTCAGTGGTCAATATGTACAACAATCAATTAGAGATCAAATGACTCATAATTAATCGTGTTGCTAAATAAGGAAAAAAACCCACCCCACCCTTGTTCTTTCTCCTACCTCTGTTTGCAAAATATGTTCAATTATTTCAAGTAATTGAGAAATTATGTTTTAATTAGACATAAAGTTTCCTTTCCTATGCTTGCAAATTGAACAGTGAAATACTGTGAAAGTCATACATTGCTCTGCATGTATCCTCGCACTGAGCCCAGCCAATGCAAAAGATGGTTAACAGACTTTCTAGTGACCTATAAAATTCCAATCCTCAACTGCACTGTCCTACTTAAATATCCACAATCAAGGAAGCCATCCGCGAAAGTTGCGACTCGAGCAATCTTAGATCGCAATTCTATTTAATGTCTGTCTAGCTAGCACTCAACCAAAAAAAAACTTAACAAAGACTCATTTTCTCAATCCAGCAAATAGCCCTCTTTAATACAGCAAAGATTGTACAAGACAAGTTAAAAAGACACATGAACAAGTTGCATATCATGCATATGTCAGCACAATTGGTTTTGGGTTCAAAGTCTGAGCGCCTTTTTAAAAGTCTCTTGTCTTGTAAAATCAATTTTACTTGGCCAAGTTGGCCTTTCATGTATACCACTCCAACAAATGGGCTTAACAATTAAACATAAGCACACATTCAAAGACATAACCAAAGGTTGGTTGCCAGGGGCCACGGCTACCCTCAATTTGAGAAACACCTATAATTACCTTGGATTTTTTACATACAAGACTTAACATCTTGGTAATTTGTAATATACGAAAGAACTTAGATAGGAGTTACAAACTTGGACCACTTTCTCGCACGTTTCTTTCTCGTTTATGGATAACAGGTCCATCACTCATCTCTCTCTCATAAACTAAAAGAAAAACTCACCAAATCACCTAAATTTTTCTCTCTATTGGGTATCAATATAACTGACATTAAACTTTTTCTATACCCCTGAGCCTTAAAATTCTAAAACTTTGTTATTGCGTTATGACCCCTGCATTTATGAAATTCTAATTACGTCCCTGCACACATTACTTGAACTTTACAATCAAGAAAACACTAAGTCGCATTCTTCACATAGCATTAATGCTTTGTTTTCGTTAGGCAAGCCATAAAATGCCTTTCTCAAAATCTTAGCTGAGAAATTGTTCCCCTAGTTCGGCCTCCATAAGAAGAAATCATGGTTCCAACATTGACAAGAGAAGGGTGGTCCAACGGCAAGTTATGCTCAACCATCCCTGCAAGTTATTTGTCCTCACAATACATTACAGATTCTGAAACAATCACCCCAGTATCCAATCCAAAGTAAATTTTCAACTCTGTCCAGACACATTACAGATTGGCAAACAAGTTATGGTCAACCAACATTGTCTAAAACCATTTTGCCACGTGAGTTATTTGTCCTTGCAACACATCACAGATTACCAAACAATCACCCTAGGATCCATTCAAAACTAAAAATTTTCTACTGTGTTTAGACCTCAACTGATCCTTACCACCACAATTAGAGTCGCATGCGTCATATATCACACATGGCACCATAAATTGCACATTGACATAGTCACATAGCTGAACCCTAACTCTTCATTTTGTGTTCAAAAGCACCAGAATCCTAGAATCATTGCCAGGTTAGGTATCAAGCAAAAGAGCAATAATGCCAGTCAGTTAGCAGATCTTGCTACATCCTAATTATCTGGTTAAACATCGTTCAATCTCCATACCATTATGCTTATCGCCAATTAAAGTCACAGTTCCAGTTTATACCATCCTTTCTACCAAAAATCTTAGATCAAGCAGTCAAACCCTTGCAATTTCTGTTCTTTTACCACCTACATACAAGAAAAGGTCTAAAAGGGAAGAAACACCTCATCTAGAATCAAATAACAATGCAATTGAAAATAAATTGCGCATAGAGAAAGACTACCTTATACCACCAATTCTGAACACGAAAACGCTTGACATGGCCAAGCAACCTCACAATCTTACTCCAATACCGATAATTCTCTGCCATTGTAATGCAAGTAACATCTGCTTCTTCAAGAGCAGACGAGTCCTCCATTACATACTCCCCAACCTCAAAGAAAAACATCATCAAATTCGATAAATTCGGAGCGTGAATCTCAACTGATCCTTCATCGCACCTGAACTGCCAAAGCTCCAAGCTTTTAAGCGTCGGCGAAGATATCTTCACGTCCTTCATCCCGTCACACTGCCTTATAGTCAGAGCCTCGATGTTCAAACACCCCGCAACCAAATCCGATATCATCTCATCCGTCAAGTAGACCTGCACAAAATCAATACTCGTGAACGAGTCGAATTGAATACGAGACAAGTTCATCGGCAGATCGAGGTTACAGCGGTCGAGTCGTAATGATCGAACGCTGCCGTTTCGGAGAAGGGGAAGAGGGAAGGGGTAGTAGTAGTAGAAGTGAGTAATGTCGTTTTGAAATTGGCGGAGGTGCTTGGAGGAGAAGGTGAGGGAGAGGGACTGGACGTGGTGAGCGACGGCGTAGTGGATCCAGGAGTCGATGTGGCGGCGGTAGGGGAAGTGGCGTGTGGCGGAGTCGAGGCGGAGGTGGAGGGAGCGGAGGGAGGACGGGGGGTGGCGGAGGAGGAGGGCACGGGTGACGAATTCGGAGAAGGCGCCGAGAGTTTGGCAAGAGGTGTCGCAGGGAGGGAGGAAGAGAGAGAAGTCGAAGGAGAGAGAGGGGAGGGAGGTCCATAGGTCGAGGAAGGCGGGTGAGATTATGGTGGTTTGGATGGCGTCGAGGGTTGGGAGGAAGGAGATTATGCGGAGGAGGAGGTTCTGCGGGAGATCGTCGAGGGTGGTGGGTCGTCGTGGGACGGCGGAGGAGTCGGTGGTCGGCGACGCCATTGGAATCAGATGTGCACTATAGGCTCCGTTTACTTGCCAGGAAAGTACAGGAAAGGATGAGAAAATCAACTTTCCTGTGATTTTTGTAGCGTTCAGTTGGCAGGAAAGTAGTGGGAAACATGTTTTTAAATTTTCCTGCAGGAATTACTTTCCTGCAAAAGTGATCCTGCAAAAAACACAGGATTTTACGTCGCGGGAAAAGGAAAATGAGTGAACACTCACAAAATTTTCCCAAAAGTTTCTTTTTCCTGACAAATGAACAACTAAACCTTAATTATTCTTGCAAAATTCTTTTGTCAAATGAACACTCGCAGGAAAATATATTTCTTATTCCTTTACTTTACTTTACTTCACTTTTCTTGAGAACAATTTTCCTGCACAACATTCCTAGCAACTGAACGAAGCCATACAGTCACAGCCGGTTTCAGAAACCTTCTTATTTTATAAATACTTATTTTGGTGCTTTATTCTATAAAATCCAAATAAACAGTTTATTTTTATATTTTTAAACTTAAAAATAATGTAAATAAAAAATAATTTTTCAATTTTTTTTATACCGCATTAAAGATCTCAATGAGATCTATCAAATAAGATCCATTGTGATAAGAAAATTATTTGCGTAAGCACATGATTTTTTAGCTTAAAATTATCTTTTTAAAAAATAAGTACTTATTCACCCTTTTATGGAACACATCTTATTACTAGACAAAAAATAAGTTCTTATTTCGATTCTAGAACGGGCTCTCAGTCTACGCTCTTTGAATATTCTTCTTTTTTTCTTCCGAGAAAATCACTCCAGGGCTTTTTGGCTAAATAAATTAACAGTGGTGTTAGACGTAATTTTGGGCCCGATTTAGGTCCCGCAAGGATAATCGGAGCCGTTCATTTTGTTTAAAACTTGTTTTTAATGGTCCCTGTAAAAAATCATCTCAATCCGATATCGGTAAGGGCGTTAACGAATCATCCAACTTTGCCTAAATTCTGAAGCAAAGTTGGATGATTCGTAAACGCCCTTACCGATACCGGATTGAGATGATTTTTTACAGAGACTCTAAAAAACAAATTTTGAACAAAATGAGCAGCTCCGATCATCTTTGCGGGACCCGAATCAGACCCAAAATGGATCTGTGCAAGCTGTGTGTACAGCTTCTGCTGTACTTATATCATTTCTGATAAATTAATTGGTTTATTTTTTTCCTTTATTTAAATTTTTTCACATTTGTTAATTTTACGTTAATTTTTTTTGAATTATTAGTTCGAATCGACGAGAGTAATTAGAAGAATAAAAAGTTATGGTCCAAACTTAAATTTTTGTGATTAAAGATGAAAAAAATGTTTTATTAGCTTATTTTTGTTTTTATTAAACAAATTTAAAATTTTGTCATAATTCTTTACTTTTTAAAATTTTTACTTCATAGAGACCCAATAATTCAAAAAAAAAAAATCAACAAAAAACAAAAAAAAAAAGCAAAAAATATTGAATAAGGATAAAAAGAAAGCCAATTAGCTTATTTAACCAAAAATTAGTATTTATTTGTAAATCTAATTACAACCTACTAGACCATTCGAAAAGAAATTACAATTTGTTTGGCTGAGATTTTTGGCTTATTTCAGAAATATGATTTGGTGCGAGCGTGTCAAAAAAAGGTTATTATTATCCTTTTTAGATTTAACTTATAAAAGCCAAATTTAATTACGCGATCGTGGTGTGGGTTCAATTACCTCAACGAATAAGATTTTTCTATCTAAAAGTATTAAAACGGTACAACGATTCATTGGAAATTTGACAAACCAAAGAATAAATAAGATACCTTGATCAATTTAAAACAACTTGTCTTCCAATTGATTCTCCAACTTCCACAAACGAATAGAACAGATTATAGTGTGACTACTACTGCAAACTACTTCGAACTAAGTCTAAATTTCTAAATTATTGCCTAATGGACAAACCAAGTATAGCATTGCTGTTTGTTTGATGATTTGTCATTTCTTCTATTTATAGGCAAACTCTTAAGTCTTCTCCACGTTTTCATTTTCCCGCTTAACTGCTTTCGAAGTCATCTCAACTTTGAATTCAAACTTTTCCTCCATGATTTCTAATCGTGGTGATTCAGTTACATGCTTGGATCTTAACTCCTTTGATTGTATCAACTTGGTGTACTGCCTCTTGTTTAAATAATACGAGTCGCACTTTTTAGTTTCGAACTAACAATTGTCATTACCTATAAAACGATACTAAGTTAATCAGAACGTTATCGTTCTTTAAATTGTGTGATTCCGTATATTTTAATCTAGACGTACTTCGTCTCGTCTGACATGAATGGCCACTTGTCATTATTTGATTGGGCCAATAAATACTCATGCAAACACGGTTCCAAGCATAATGGAAAAAATTTCCGAATTCGGATTCATTTAATTGTCGCTTTCATGTATTTTAGTATTCGTTCATGTTGTTTTTGAAACAAGTGCTCGTGTTTACTCCCGCTCCCGCATGTGTATTACGACTTATAGGCTTGTTCTTCCAAAATTCTTGTTTTGGTATAATTTTGTCTTTTCTGAACTTTTGTTAAAATCACATATTAAATATTTTTTGTTAACTTTTTTTTTTTTGAATTGGTCATTCGACTCGATTAGAAGAGTTTAAAAGATAGTAAAATTTAAAACCCTGCTACACAGTACACACACAGATAATTTGTGCACAAATTTTATTATGGGGCCCATTACAGGTCTCACACAAATAATCCGAGCTGTTCATTAAATGTAAAACAGTTTTTCAAGGGTCTTTGAGCAAAATCAACTAAATCCGATACCTATAGATGATTAATCCAATCGTTTAACTTTTCATTTTCTTGAAATCTGAATGAAAAATTAGACGATTGGATCGAACATCTATAGATATTGGATTAAGCTGATTTTTTGCGTAAATCCTTAAAAAAATATCTTACATTTAATAAACAGTTTGAATCATTTGTATGAGACCCATAGTTGGCTCCACAACAAAAAATGTGCACTATCTGTGCACCAATAATTTGTGTGAACAAACTTTCCATAAAATTTACAACCAAAAATAAAAAAATTGACTGAGGACAAGAAATATCAAATATCTGTGTTTGAGCTGAATGTTTAGATCTGGGTTTAAGACCCGTTTAAAGTCTCATAGGTGTTTGGACTTGGTCCATTGAATGTTGATGGGGCTTTGCTTCTTTGGATGTCCTAGGTTGGTTTGTTACTAATCTAGGGTTGAGTTGAGTCTCAACATAGTCAAGTCTAACAATTCAATCGATACAAGAAATAAATTCATAATATGGTAGAAACAAAAAAAGAAAGAAAAATTTTTCTAAGAGAAGAATACTCATACGCAGATGGTGAAACTCGAACTTTCAACCTTCTAATGAGATTCAAGAGTCATAGCTAACTGAGTTAGCCCCAATTAATTAGAAAAACAAAATAGTAGTTCTTAACTTTACTTAGAATTTAATGCCTTCATTTCTTGTTATTTTTTTTAATAGCTTTGCTTGATGCAATCATTCTTTTTTTCTTTCTTCCATCGTGATTTGAAAAAAAAGAGAAGGTAAAACAAAAATTTGAAGAAATAAACAACGGAACAGTTTAGGAGACACTTAGAAAAACATTTCAAATCTTAATTTCATAATTTTCTATCAATTTTTGATGATCCGAACCATTCAATATGTTTAAAATGTGATTTTAAGGTTATCCAAGAGAAATAGGATAAAAAAAAGAGACCGAAAATGGTTTGATCTGAGCAGTTTTTTTATAAATGTTGAAAGAAACTATTTATGAATAACTGAATGGATTAAGCTTTTCTCAATATTTTTTTGAGCTGATTTCTCTTATGTGTCCTTAAAAATATATTTTAAACATATTGAACGACTCGAATTATTAAAATTTGATAGAAAACTAAAAGATATTTTATTAAATGTTCTCGAAACCGCCCTTCAGCAAACAAATACTAACCGAACAAAATTTTGGAAGATCCGAAGAACAGGCCAGCGCACTCCACACAGTGGCGGTACGCCATATACTTCTCCAACCACCTCCTGGTGCATTTTCTCCGTCATTATGGCGGTGGAACCAACCAGCGACCGCAGCCTGAACGACTTCTCCGACCACCTCCTCCTCCATATCCTCTCCTTCCTCCCCGCCCTCGACGCCCTCCGCACCGCCCCCGTCTGCCGCAAATGGCAAACCCTCCTCCCCTCTCTCCCCTCCCTCAACTTCGACTACTCCCTCTTCCCCCCCTCCGCCTCCCCCTCCGATACCCGCCGCCGCTTCGCCGACTTCGTCGACCTCTTCCTCCTCCGCCGCCCCCCCACCTCCCCCCTCCTCAACCTCCGCTTCCAGTTCGACTTCGGCGACTACCTCCACTCCTCCCAAATCGACTCCTGGATCCACCACGCCATCAATCACGGCGTCACCGAAATCGACGCCGACTTCTTCATCCACCGCGACTACCAAGTCTTCGACCAAGCCGACGGCGGCTACAGCTACAACGAATGTTACTTCACGTTCTACTTCAATTCCATCAAAAACAGCCGCGTTAGGGTTTTGAAACTCTCTCGTTGCGAGCTGATTTTACCTCTCGGTTTCTCTACTAGCTCGTCGTTTAAGTCCGTACAGTCGTTGTACCTGGATCAGATATACCTGAACGACGAGATGGTCTCGGATTTGATCTCGGGGTGTCCGAATTTGGAGAGTTTGGTTCTCGAGTACTGTTGCGATATGAAGGAGTTGAGGATTCGTTCGACGAGGCTGAAGCGGTTGTCGCTGTTGTATTTCCATTCGCAGGACGAAGAGGAGGAGTCGGTGGAGGTATGCGCTCCGAATCTGCGGTCGTTTCGTATCGTTTGTTTCGAGATGGGGATGTATTCGATGGAGGGAACGACGGGTTTGGATGAAGCGTACGTGGAGTTTATGCACGAGGAGAGGCATTATAAGTACTGGAGCAAGGTTGTGAGGTTGCTCAGTGGCGTCAAGCATCTCGTTGTGGAAAATTGGTGGTTTAGAGTAAGTTCCTTCGCCCCTCTTCACTGGGATTTTCGTGGGCACGGAAATAAATACAAGGAAATCTTAGTGTACATTATATTCGGGAAGATTGGTAACAACTAACAAGTACGTCTTAATATGCATTACATTTGCCAATCAAAACGAAAATATGCATTACATTTTCTGGCTGAAAATGAATGTTTGCTAGATGTAATTTACAGTGACTAGAAAACTAAAAGTTCAGAATCGTGCTTCAAACTGAGAATCAGGTGGATGCTACCAAGCAGACTATTGTTTTCTGAAGAAGTTAATCAGTTATGGTAGGAAGAAAAGAGTGACTAAATGCAGGGGCGGAAAGGGTCGTCAGGTTGCTATTATACTTCTCAGTTGATTTTGGGATTAGTTCAAGGACTCAATCTGTTCGTTCAAGAGAGAGAGTGATTTACTTCATACTGCCATTTTGTCCTGTATTCCATATGACTGTTGGTGCGAAAGGAAGATAAGAAACTTTTTGTAGGACTTTTTGGCGGATAGGTTGAATTAAAGGGAATTGAACCATTGTATAGGCACATTTGGTGGAATAAATAATAGAAGAATGTCAGTTTTGGTTGCTTAGGTACGCCCAGTATTTGGTAATCATGGATAGAGGTTACTATTGATCCGCTTGACAAGCGTCTGGGAGTCTTTTGGGGGCTTGCAGTTATGCAATACCTTACTTCTGTGTTGCTTATTCAAGAGCTTTTCTAAACTAAGCACCTCCTTTGTGGGTTTTTAAAGAATAAAAGCCTTCTCCAAAGAATGTAGAGATTCAAATGTGGACAAACACAAATTTTGAGGATCAATGGTGTCCTGAGATTGATGACAACAATGGGTGCCATTGTTAGTAATAACTTGTAAGCTAGCATCAAGGTTTTGAATATTGTATTGGTATGGTATTTTTTGAGCTGTACATTGCACCAACCAGGCTTAGCTCCCTCTTGAGTCTGGTCTATCATCGAAAAAAGTAATGTCAGCTATATAAGATCTCTGGTAAACTCATCCTGTAGAGTTCACCGTAGAATGTCCACGCGTCCATTTTAATTCCAGCATCATGTTCACTCTTCACAATCAATCACCAATTCACCATAACACGTCTGCCAAGAGCCACCATACTCCGTCGACAGATATGCTGCGAGGGTTTTGTCTCCATCAGGAGTTATCCATGGAGTTTCTTTGCAAGCCCACTGACACTGGTGTTCTTGGCTCAGAGATTCCATCTACAAGTCCTTGGTCGGAATACCACTTATTGGGGATTTGTGCAGGGTAACGATGGAGTCCCTAAGCAGCACGGGCACAAAAACGTTCTTTTCCCCAAAAAAACTAGTAGATGGGCACATTGGAAACACATTGAAAAAATTATGTGAATTGCGAAATCATAAGAGAAACGAAATAATAATGCAGATCGACATGTTTCGGGCTTCTTAGGGTGCCTGCAACAAGGCCCAAACCATTGGGGAGGAACTGATGTGGGACTCTATTCTTCCTAGATGTCCCAACTTTTGGTACACACGTCTTATCTTTTGTGGTTTATATTCATACCAATTTCGCACTGTGGAACTTCTTTGCCCCAAAAATCCTGCCTTCCTATATTTATGTGGCTGAATTTGTTGTTTCTGGAGTGGTTGACATGATACATTGTCCTCATTTTATTTTAAATTACCAACTCCCTAGAAGATATGATTTGTCCAGCAAAAACACTCACACTTAGTGCTAGTTACAATAAAGTTGAACTACAAGTAAATATCTGAGGCGAACTACGAGTACAAATCAAAGAGGTGATATTCCACATAGAGTTCTGTTGAAGGAGGACGTGGAGGTGGGGAGGTGGAGGAGAGAATACCACTTGTTGTTGTCATAGTCAATATACATGTAATCGTAGATGCTCACATGGCATATTATTACATGTATAACCATGTGCTTTGCTAGGATGTGTAGGGTTTTCTGTAACTAGTGAAAAGGTGGTTTCTGATAGATCTCCGGTAAGAAGTAAGAACTATCAAATTGGTGTCTGGCAACTACTTACCCAAAGCAAGTTAAATGGAGAACCAATAAGTCCTTTCACATTACATGTTCCACATAAACTCTCCAATTTTGAATAAGCTTCGCTATCATCCTCTTGAAATATAAAGGTCTCAATTTGCTTTATGTCATTCTTTATCATTTAGAACTGTTGCTCATACTATTTAAATATTGCATAATCCTTTCTCATGTTTGTTATTTTAAGCGTCACTCATCAATGGAGATCTGTTCTGAGGATCTTGTATTCAACAACCTCACTTCCGTGGAGCTGCGAACTGGCTATACAACATATGATCTACTAGGTATAGCTGCGTTGTTGGAGTGTTCTCCCAACCTCGAGATATTGACTGTCAGTGATCTTTTCAAGATTGACAAAGATGTGAGTTTCTTATCATCTTCCGCAAATGTAGCTATTGGATGTAGACATAGTGGAAACATTAACTAACAAAATGTCATAAAGATTGTAAACTTTTCAACACAATTTTTTTGATCCACAAGGCCACAACTTTAGTCTTCTCTGATTGATTATTTAACGAGGCTCTCCTGCAGTGGAAGAACCAATCCTAGATATATGCAGCGTTCGCCCAATTTTGTAGCGAGTAAACAACAAAAGCTGATTTTACTCAATGTTTCAGGAGAGCTTATCAGAGGAGATTCTTAACAGACCTATTAAATTCAGCATGCCAAGTCTCAGGCAAGTCAAGATTAAAAGTTTCGCCAGTTCACTGCTTCAGTTGAATTTCGTGAAGCTTCTGAGACAACAACAGGTGGTCTTGGAGAAGATTATAGCGGTAGCATAAAACGGTCAGAGCTCAGTTCTGCAGATAACACCTATTAGATGATTTTTATTTTTTTGATTGAAGATAGTTCTTTTTATCTTTTTATTTATTTATTTTTCCCCTCGGTTGGTTTCTTGAAATACTTTTCAGTCAGCTTGAAATTAACTCACTTGGTCGTCAGTTTCATGATTTCTAGGCTCTTTCATTTGCATCTGAGTAATGTCCATTCTTTAGCCTTCTGAATTGTGATGGTTGTGTTTCCTCGTTGCCATTCCATTGTCTGAAGTCCAATCTTGTAAGGCCTATGCTCCCAAGAAAGTGAAGAATGAATTTCATTCTCTCTATGTTTGGGATATCCAATAAGCTTGTCGTCGTTTTTTCAAAATCTAGTTTTCCCTTATTATTTTTTTAAACTTTTCCAAATTGTCTTGACTTAATTTTAGTACAAAATTAGACACCCAGGTTAGATTTCAGCTTCCTTGCTACAAATCATGTGATAGTAATGGTGTACCAATATGGTCGTTGCATTGCAGATATACAATTTTGAAAGCCGAAGAATTTAGTGTGAGACCATTGGAAGATTTACAATTTTGGAATCAACCTCCGAACATCACCTTGACAATACCAGACGAGTTCACGAAGTTGTGGGAGTAAGTGTCTGTTCTTACTCAGACAGTCATACGTCGAACCCATGGACAATAATAGTTATGCTAGTCAGATGTCGTGCGGGAGCCTTTGTTTTGCTCGTGCTTGATGTAGTAAAAACTTATAGCAGATGGCTTATTCTTCTTGGGATCCATATATTGTGAGTCCCTATGATCTCTCTGAGAAGAAATAACAATACCAGTAATACCACAATGAAACAAGGTAAACAGTTCTCATAACTCTTCTCAGTAGTGAAAGGTTATTATTAAGTGGGCTTAAAGTACATGCAGTGCCTGCCCTTCAGCACATATGTGGTGCTGAATGATTTTGGAACATCGTGTGACAACCACTATATTCTAAGGAGCACCGAATGATATTTCTAGTAGCGCGTGGAGTTTACCGTCACCTTAACTTCAAGTAATTATTCAATGCCCCTTCATTGCCCAACATTGATAATAGTGTTCATACACACGTAGTGGAATAGAAGATCCAACATCTTAATAGAGAATCCTGGGACCAGGGGCACCAAGTAATTCCTTCCTTATATTCTACTACTTCTCCTAAACTAGATTAGGCCACAATGCGTAACAGAATTCCATATTTATTGACGCGTCCAAATCTTCCCATTGACAACCCGCTCAAACCCGCCACATTCTACAAAAAGGAGTTAGGCCCCTTTCGGACCCCGCCATATTCTACAAAAAGGAGTTAGGCCCTATTTCCGAAAGGGAAATAAGTACTGTACTTATTTTTTAAGAAAGCAATTCAAGCTCAAAAATCATGTGCTTACGTAAATAATTTTTCTATCAATATGAATCTTGTTTGATAGATCTCATTGAGATCTTTTATACGGTGCAAAAAAATTGAAGAATAATTTTTCATTTACATTATTTTTGGGTTTGAAAATGTGAAATAAGTACTTATTTTTTAAGAAGGTGTTCTGGAACGGGACCCAAGGCCATAATATTACGGGTTTAAATGGGTTAAAAGACCCCTCTTGGGGAATCCGTTTTATCCTGTCTTTGATTATTATCAGTTACTATACAACTTACAAGTCCAATACTGGAAATTCTTTTGGGTGCAAATAGGGTAAGGTTCACGTGGTACTCGATTTGCAACTAAAAATTTCTCCCAATACTGAGTCTGGGTTAATCTCACCGTTTGATGAGTTATCTTTGGGTCATATCACGTGGATGACACATGGGTGTTTTCCGTCCCCAATTCCAACGGAAGGCAACGGCGGGTTTACATTGCAACACATGAAGTAAGTACAGGGCTAGAGTTGTTCAAAATAAAAGTATAAGAATCAAAATGGAATTCGAGTGAAAGTCGAAGGGAACAAAAAGAAATTACTCTACCAGTATTTTTTTTTATTTTTTTTGATCCGCACTCTACCAGTTGTACTTTACTACACATATATGCACAGCTTGCACTTGGGATTCCAATGGCGTCGCCGGCCGGCGACTCCTCCTCCGCCGTCGCACGACCACCCACAACCCTCGACGACCTCCCGCCGAGCCTACTCCTCTGCATCATTTCCTCCCTCCCAACCCTCGACGCCATCCAAACAACCCTAATCTCCCCCACCTTCCTCGACCTCTGGACCTCCCTCCCCTCTCTCTCCTTCGACTTCTTTATCTTCCTCCCCCCCTGAGACAACCCCTCCCAAACCCTCCGCGCCTTCTCCGACTTCGTCACCCGCGCCCTCCTCCTCCGCCACCCCCCCTCCTCCTCCCCCCTCCGCTCCCTCCACCTCCGCCTCAACTTCGCCACTCACCACCTCCCCTACCGCCGCCACATCGACTCCTGGATCCACTACGCCGTCGCTCACGACGTCGAATCCCTCTCCCTCACCTTCTCCTCCAAATACCTCCGCCAATTTCAAAACAAAACTACTGACTCGTACTACTACCCCTTCCCTCTCCCCCTTCTCCGAAACGGCAGCGTTCGGTCATTACATCTCAAACACTGCAACCTCAATGTGCCGAGGAACACGTCGCGCAAGCGATTATGCGAGTCGCTAGCGAGTATTGATTTTGTTCAAGTCTACTTGACGGATGAGATGATATCGGATTTGGTTGCGGGGTGTTTGAACATTGAGGCTCTGGCTATAAGGCAGTGTCACGGGATGAAGGAGGTTAAGATGTCTTCACCGAGTCTTAAAAGGTTGGATCTTTGGCAGTTCAGGTGCGACGAAGGATCGGTTGAGTTTCGTGCTTCGAATTTGTCGAATTTGAGGATGTTTTTCTTTGAGGTTGGGAAGTATGTAATGGAGGACTCCTCTGCTGTTGAAGAAACAGATGTCACTTGCATTTCCATGGTGGAGAATTACCGGTATTGGATTAAGATTGTGAGGTTGCTTAGCCATGTGAAGCGTTTACATGTTCAGAATTGGTGGTATAAGGTAATTTTTCCCCCTTTATGTACCTATGCAATACTCACTTTATTTGCGATTGGATTGTTATTTGGTTCTGGATGAGGTATTTCTTTCCTTTTAGCCCTTTTCTTGCATCGTGGGGGGACAAAAGAACAACAGAAATTGCAGGGGTTTGACTACCCGAGCTTAGATTTTTGGTAGGAAGGATTGAATAAACTGAAACTATGGCTATAATTGCGGATAAGCGTGATGGGTTGGAGATTGAAAGATATTTAACCAGATAACTAGGATCGAGTAAGAACTGCTAGCTGACAGGTGATATTGCTCTTTTGCTTGATAGCTAACATGGCAATGATTCTAGGATTCCGGGGCATTTGAACGCAAAAAGTGAAGAGCTAGGGTTTAGCTTTGTCAACGTGTAATTGAGGGTAGTATGCATGAGCTATATCATTTGCCTTTAAAATTGTGGAGGTAAAAATCAATTGAGGTCTAAGCACAGTAGAGAATTTGCTTTGGTATGGATCAGGGGTGATTGTTTTGCAATGCGCAATGTGTTGCAAGGACAAATAACTTGCATGGTGAAATGGTGTGGGTATTTGGAGGTCCTCCGCCTTTAGACGTCATCGGGGGATCTTCCATCCCTTAGTAATTGTCTAATCGAGGCGGCCACGTACCATGACCGCCAGCCGCTGAACTCCCTCCTCAGGCTCGCTCATCACCTAGAGGAGCTAGTTCACCAAGGATACTTAACGAGATATTGCTTGTCTCCCCATGATCTACGAGCTCACAATAACTTATGGCGACTCCTCACATTACCCTAGTTGGGAGCAGGGCCTAGGTGCTTTGCTCAGGACCTAAGGAGGCTCACCTCCATGAGGGGCTCACCTACGTCACCTGCCATCTGGAACAAGCATGCCTGTGGAACATTCACTCGACAAGCTCACATCTGGAGCTTGCATCATACCTACCACCTGCCCCATGATACATGCCTACATGTAGCACCCGAACATATCTGAGAGTTTTATGATACAGAACACAAGTTCTAAATCACATCACTTATCCCTTTGGCTGTACTCTAGTGCACATTAATGAGGGAGAGGCTAGCCCTCCTCCAATTATATAAATAGGAGTTCACACTTCATTCAAGACAAGCCTTCAATACGCATTGAAGACACACCTAACCCATTTATTCTCTACTGCCATCACCGTCTCTCTAAGGCTGCCCTATGCTCTCTTCTCCTCCACCTCCAGTGGTCTTGAGCCATTGTAGTGCCCACCATATGCTCGGAGGACAACCTCAGGTACTCTTCCCACTCCTCATACTCACAAATGGTTTTAGACAATGTTGGTTGAGCATAGCTTGTCTTGTTGGCTATTAGGGTCTAGTTGGTCGGTGTACGTCAAACAACCTGCAATGTAATTTACTGTACATGCTTTTGACAATTTCGACCTTGTGGAATTGTGGAAGAGATAATATTACAAGTTCTATCTCATGCTTGCTTCAAATCAAGGTATATCTCAACTAGTGTGCAAAGTGTAGCATTAGTACCCGCTGATGCTTTTGTGATGACGGACAAGAAAGAGGAAAAAGGGAAGAGAGACACACACAAAGGTCAAAACCCTAAGTCTCAAATTCTCATTAATCGAAGTCTAATGATTGCATTGTTGAACATCTTATTATAGACTCATAACCCTAATGGAAATAAAAAGGAAACATAAAAAACAACCTAATTAAATATTAAAATGCCTCCTATTACTAATAATTAAAATAACAAATTTACCAAAGACACTTATTGGACTAAAAAGACTTAATTCTATGCATTGGGCCCATGGGCTTCACTTGAGGCTTCCAAAGCGGACAACTATGGTCCGACCAATCGATGGCTACACCATCAATTCTCCTCCCCTAAAAAACTCGACTCCGGCGTCTAGGACATTAATATTCTGCATCATTTTGGTATCAATTATGTTGACAAATACCCATATTTTTTTCTTCGCAACTTGGATTCCTGCTATCTTTATAATGCAATTGCACCATCTCCCAACGCCTCATGAGCTTAGTGGTTGGAAAGTATGGTAGTGAGAGGGAGGGTAAGACATTGTGCGTTTGGAATTTCTTTTGAGTTGAGGTGGGGAAAGGAATGAGGTTGTGTCGGGAAAGGTTCAGAGATCAGGTTTAAGTAGCTTTTATTCATGATAAGAGTTATTCACTAGTCTGCACTTAGATATTCTTTTTAGTTTCCTTGTGGTTAAGAATTTCAGCTCGGCTTGCCATTGGAGCACCCTCTTTGAGGCCATGGTAGACCATGATTTCTTCTTGAGGGAGGCTAAACTAGGGGAACAAATTGCCAAGAGATCTTAGAAACACTTTTTGTAGCTTCGCCAAATGGAAACAGAAAGAGTAGTGTGTGAAGAACAGGGAGTGCGAATGGTCCGATTCTTTTTCGGTTTGATTGTTTTTCTCTTGAGTGTGAAGTTCAAGGTATTCACGTGTGCCTATTTTGTGGGTAAGCCCATTTGTTGGATTGGTGACTAGAGGCTTAGGAAAAGCTGGCTAGGCTCTGAATATAGAAGCCATTGTACAGAATGTATGCATAACATACACCCTGTGCAGTTGGTTTACACATAAGTTGGGGGGTGTTGGGGGCCCCTTGGCCAAACAGTGTTCTGCCCCTGTTTTGAGGACTTCAGAAATGGCAAGGGTTTGACTGCATGAGCTAAGATTTTGGTAGAAAGGCATGAATAAACTAAAACCATGGGTTTAATTGGTGATAAGTATAAAAGTATAATACAGATGGAGATTAAAAGATATTTAACCTGAGAATAGGATTGAGTAAGAATTGCTGACTAATAATTGAAGACTCTTTTGCTTGATGGCTAACCTGGCAACGATTCTAGGATTCAGTGGCCTCTAGAACACAAAATGAGGATTTAAGGGTCAGCTATTCAATGTCGATGTTCTAAATGGCGGCCGCCGGCGCTTGGAGGTGCCCTACCGCCACGCCAATACCCCTTGGCGTATGATTTGGAGCCCAAGGAGGTTTTGCGGCCACCTAGGCGGCCTTTGCGGTCTTCGCGGGCTTGGCGGCGTCGTCGGTGTCTTTGGAGGCCGTTGGAGGGGTATGGAGGAGAAGAGTTAGAGAAAGGAGATGAACTTTGAACTTGGCATTAGGGATCTGCAATCTCGTTTATTTCTACTTATTGTCTTATTCTACTTATTTGCTAGTTGCTACTATTTAATTTCATTTGGGTTTGTACTTTGAAGTTTGAACATTAAACTTTGCATTGTGATTATTTCTGCTTATTGTCTTATTCAACTTATTTGCTAGTTGCTACTATTTAATTTCATTTGGGTTTTTGTACTTTGAAGTTTGAACTTGTATTATGGATACATGGAATATAGTTTGATTGGATAATGGTTTGTTAAAAAAAAAATAAAAAAATCAGCTGAATTGCTTGGCGCCGCCTAGGCGGTTTGGCACTTAGAGGTGGGTCTCCGCCCGACTACCGCCAAGCGCCATTTAGAACATTGTTCAATGTGTAACAGAGGGTCGCATGTATGATATATGTCAAATGAGACTAAAAGAGATGAGGGATTGAGGTCTGAACAGAGTAGAAAATTTACTTAGATGGGGTGATTGTTTCAGAATTTGTATTGTGTATCGAGGACAAATAACTTCCAGGGCAAATGGTTTATATAATGAAGGTTGAGCATAACTTGCTGTTGGACCACCCTTCTTTAAAGCGGCTAGGCCAATATTGGAACCATGATTTCTTCTTTAGGGGAGGCCAAACTAGGGGAATAATTTCTCACCTAAGATTTACTTAGATGGGGTGATTATTTCATCGCCACGGGTCAAATTTTGGTGCCACGTGCTTGACCGATTCCTAGACCTAAAATAATGGGTTGCCCCAAGCGTACGGCTGAAACCGGTGTAGCATAATATCCGGTGAGTCGAGAGTCGAATCCACAGAGACGGTGATGTGTGTGCTATGAAAACTCGGGTTGTAGTATTAAAAATAACTCTTAGGTAGCCACCCCTTTGTCTTTTAATTGATTAATTAACTAACACTAATAGATAACTTGCTCAAATGATAAAAAGAGAGGCACGGTCGTAGGGAATCCGGCGCTCACTATCCAATCAGAATCCGCTCGCTTTTCAAAGTTCTAAAAGATGGTTAAATTTAGGGAGAATTGGAAACTCCGAAGCATGCGAATCCTAAGGTTGCCGGTCCCGTACACAGCAGCAAACAGGTTTTGGTCCCCTGTTCTTGCTCACATGAGTTCAGGCAATGCCTCAGATTCGTCCAACGGACGTAGTTTTCACCAACTAAATTTATTTAATTAAATTAATATACGGAATAGCTGCGAGAGAAATCCCAATTGAGTTGCGGCGCGCCTTTACCCAACGACTAAACCTCAAAAAAAAAAACTACTCATTCATTATTAAGCAATAAGGAAAAGAAACCCTAATTTAAATCATGCTTCTAATACTGAAGAAAGAAAATAAACGAGAAATAACAATTAATTGAATACCAACAAAGAATTTCAATTAAGAACAGAAGTTGAAATGAGTTACCAAATGCTTGAATACTAGAACAAAACATTAAAAACTTGAAGGAAAAATAAACTCTGAATGAGAGAACATCAGCCCGAAGCAATCCACGGCAGCAGTTCTCCTTTTTCCTCTTTTTTTTCTACGGCCCCAGAGCCCCCAGAACATTCTAACAGTAGGTTAAACTTTTTATATATAGGTATTGAAAACCTTAATCACATAAAGGCCCTCTAAACTTCATGAAATAATAAATGAATGATTCAATTTTGAATCATTTCGCATTTGAACCCCAAACTTCTTTAAAATCTTCTTTTTATCCAAAGTCTTGGACAACGGGCTCGAACAACCTATAAACAACAAAAGAACAAAATAAAAATTAATTAACCAAAATAAATGACTAACAAATGTAGTTTGGAGGGCTAAAATATGTATATTTTGGCACTTATCACACCTCCCAACTTACACTTTGCTAGTCCCTAACAAACCAAAACAAATGCAACTAATTAAAATAGATATTTCTTTTAAACCCCCGGGCAGCCCCGGTAGGACGAGTGAAGTTTTGTGAGGGTTTTCAGCAGTGATTACCCACAAAACACATTGAACCTTTTTACATGTAATCCAAAACTTGTCATACAACTCATTGATCCATCAAGCAAAGAATGTGCAGCTATCACAAAGATAAAGAATGCACAAATAGTTCCAAACACTATCAAGTCAAGAAATAAACCATGGCACCTAGGATTAGCATGTGTGTGTGACATAGGCCTCAACCAAAAGTGTCCAATAACTAACCGCTCTCTCCGGACCGAGTCTCGACTTCAATCCTTACAGTGTCTTGCACTCACAAATAAAATCACTCCAAACAAGGTGCACAGTATGAACTCTCAAGTGTGCGGTTAGAAGTTATATATATGAAATCAAAACACTCGCACACTATGACACGAAAAGAATGCTTTGTATGGTGAACACACAGTCTCATGAATAGAATACCAAGTATTGGAACTCTCTCTCACATCCATCAATCCACTTTTCATCACCCCTGGGATCAAATAGGACTTTAATTTTGGTTGTAACATTGGGTAATTGAAAGTGTGTAAATGCTAGGGTAAAACATCACATGTCCGAGAATAGGCAAACAACTTGGGGCTAATTTAACAATGTGCACCCATTTTTTCCACTCTTTTCAACTCCACCTTATCTCTTTTTCTAACCTTTTAACATTTTTCAACAACAAAGCACGATTCCTCCTTTTCATCTATATCGGTGCCCCTTTTATTTTTGTCTTTCTTTTATTTTTTTTTCTATTTTATTTTTTTTTCTTTTTTTAAGGGGCACCACCAATTCAAGCACAAAAGTTCACAGTTCATCTACAAATTACACCTCTATACTTTTGCCTTTCCCCAAAACAATATGGAAGGTGGAGCTAACCAAAAAAAGACTAAATAAATAAGGCTCAAATTGGCTCGCAAGGGATAAATGTGAAAACAAAGGAACGAACTGGTCCAAATATCAAGAAAATGCCTATAATCCTCTCCAAGGGGTGTAACATCCATGTGACGAACCAAAACCCAAGGGATATTGTTATGCATTCAAGTTCCAATACTCAACAATCAAGAATAATGAGATCACAACAAATAGATTTTTTCCATGACAAACTAAGAGTTGAAGTGACACCACTCCAAAAAAAAAAGATAAGGCACAAAAGCTCACTAGGGCATAAGTCTCCGCTAATCCAGCCATCAAGATTGGTCAAGTCACGGCTCACAAGTGGTCAAGGCTCAAATAAAAGTGATGTGCAATAGTGCTATACGAGAGTGCCATGATCAACTTCTTAAGACAAGCTAGCAAGTAGAACTACCAAGCCAAAAATAGATATCACTATGGTAGGCAACACACCTCAACTTAATTATCCAACAAATAATCACAAGAAGTGCTAAATTGCATGCGAAATGAAAATTTTTCATTTTTTTTTTGGATTTTAAGACTCTAAGAGTGAAAAAATTACCAAAGTAATCCCTCCCCCAACTTAAACCATTTGATGTCCTCATTGAATACAAAAGAATAAAAATATAGGACATAAAAGAAAAAGAAGGGAAAGGTATCACCTCGGAACGAAGAACTACGCAAGAAATAACATAGTGGGAAGAAGACCCCCCAACTTGAACGAAGCATCCTGCAATGTTAGTCCTCACAAAATAAAAAATAAAAAAAAATAAAAGTAACTAATCTAAGAAAGAGAAAAGAAAAAAAAAAAACTATACAAAAAAGTTAATGACATTCAGTACTCCCATCACGTGAAATCCAACCATTCATCATACTACGAAGAGCAATCAAAATCAACATCTCAACCCACTTCAAGCACTCCGTTAAACATTGTATGCGACCATGCCACAAAACCAAATACTTAGAATATCTTAATGGCCTTAGCCGCGTTTGAAATTTAAATTCCACCAATTGCATATTCCGAACCAAATTAACTTTCAAGTTGTTAATGAGTGTCAGAAAAAATGAATGGTAAACCATATTAAAATTTTCAACACCAAGAAAGTCAATTTGTTCTAACGTGATAATCTCTTGCAATGGTGGATGCTCAATAGGAGTGATGACATCAATATCTATGGTTGGGGGTATTTGATCATCAAGAACAAGTGGACTTTGCATAATTATTGGCAATGACTCCTCAGGAGTCGCGTCATGAACATCCATCTCAAGTGTACTAGAATGCTGTTGCACTTCAGGTGAACTAACTATTTCGTTAGTTCCAAGTGACTCTGTTGTTTCATCTTCCAATACACAAGAATTAATCACTTAAATTTTTTTAACTTGATTGCAAGAAAGAGAATCAGCTAATTGATCAAAATAAGGTGGCTCTATTTCCTCTTTTTTCCTCCCATCAAAACTGGTATCCTCAGAACTTTCAGTCAACTCACAAAATTGGAGCTTTTGGGTTAATTCATCTAAGAAATTCCAAGCATCTTCAGGGGTTTTATCCAGGAATTCGTCAGTGGACCTAAAATCCACCTCGCATGGTTTAAGGTTTAAACCACGGCAAAAGATAACCAGAAGATTGCCAAGCTCACAATTAAAACTCGACCAAGAGAATACAACAAATTTAAATCGCTCCGAACACTGTGACAAAAACTCATCATCATGTTGAGAGAAATCTGATAGTTCTTGTAAAAGCATATGAGTCTCATATGAGGGATTGAAAGTTTTGAAAAATTGTATTACAATCTCACCCCATGTCAATCTTGAACTCAAACAATTAAACCAATCTAGAGCACTATCACGCAAAGATGCTGGGAATACATCTAAAAGAGCCATTTCATCGCTAGCAAAAACCTCCTCAAGTTTATGAACATGCGGAAAATAATTTTCTGATGCAAAATCATAAAATATAGGAAGCGACACTGAACAATCAAATTGTTTTGCATAACCTCCATACCTCCTTGCAAAATGGGTCATTTTTTTTTCATTTTCAACGATAAAAAAAAAGAACTAAAAAGAAAACAAATAAAAAATAACTACCGGAATTCTTAACACACGTTACCGTCCCCGGCAACGGCGCCAAAAATGCTTGACCGATTCCTAGACCTAAAATAATGGGTTGCCCCAAGCGTAGGGCTGAAACCGGTGTAGCATAATATCCGGTAAGTCCGGAGTCAAATCCACAGAGACGGTGATGTGTGTGCTGTGAAAACTCGGGTTGTAGTATTAAAAATAACTCTTAGGTAGCCACCCCTTTGTCTTTTAATTGATTAATTAACTAACACTAATAGATAACTTGCTCAAATGATAAAAAAGAGGGGCACGGTCGTAGGGAATCCGGCGCTCGCTACCCAATCAGAATCCGCTCGCTTTTTAAAGTTCTAAAAAATGGTTAAATTTAGGGAGAATTGAAAACTCCGAATGATGCGAATCCTAAGGTTGCCGGTCCCATACACAGCAGCAAACAGGTTTTGGTCCCCTGTTCCTGCTCACATGAGTTCAGGCAATGCCTCGGATTCGTCCAACGGACGTAGTTTTCACCAACTAAATTTATTTAATTAAATTAATGTACGGAATAGCTGCGAGACAAATCCCAATTGAGTTGCGGCGCGCTTTTACCCAGCGACCAAACCTTAGAAAAAAACTACTCACTCATTATTAAGCAATAAGGAAAAGAAACCCTAATTTAAATCATGCTTCTAATATTGAAGAAAGAAAATAAACGAGAAATAACAATTAATTGAATACCAACAAAGAATTTTAATTAAGAATAGAAGTTGAAACGAGTTACCGAATGCTTGAATACTTGAACAAAACATTAAAAACTTGAAGGAAAAATAAACTCTGAATGAGAGAACATCAGCCCGAAGCAATCCACGGCAGCAGTTCTCCTTTTTCCTCTGTTTTTTTCTACGGCCACATAGCCCCCAGAACCTTCTAATAGTAGGTTAAACTTTTTATATATAGGTATTGAAAACCTTAATCACATAAAGGCCCTCTAAACTTCATGAAATAATAAATGAATGATTCAATTTTGAATCATTTCGCATTTGAACCCTAAACTTTTTTAAAATCTTCTTTTTATCCAAAGTCTTGGACAACGGGCTCGAACAATCTATAAACAACAAAAGAACAAAATAAAAATCAATTAACCAAAATAAATGATAAACAAATGTAGTTTGGAGGGCCAAAATATGTATATTTTGGCACTTATCACCACGTTAGCAGTCAACTATCCACGTCATCTGGTCAATGCTGACATGGCAGTCTAGTCAGCAGGTATAGTGGCTGGTCAATGGTCAAACTGCCAGATTGGTTTTTCGCATTTTTCAAAGCCGTTTGGACTCCGTTTTTCGCGTATGAGTAGTTGATTTTGACTCTCTCGACGTTCCGAACGCAATTGCGCACTCCGTTTTCGGATTGGGGGCTCCTAGGCTTGTGCGAGTGCTTAGTGGAGCATGAAAACGCATGTTTGGAGGCGGTTTGGGTTGCAAGGAGGCTTGGCTTGTAAGCAAGGATACATTACATTCGAGTGGGTTTGTTCGTCTGGTAATGACACAAGCGCTTACGGCTTGTTACAGTAAAGACAATCGGTGATGATCTGTTACGGAGCTGGTAGGCAAGGATACATTACATTCGGGCTAGGTAGCTCGTCTGGTAATGACACAGGCGGTTATTGGAGTGATAGATCGATTCCGATGGAGATCCTAGATGCTGGGGAAAGCCAGGAATGGAACGGGAATGGACGAGTGGCAGGGAGAAGACCCGGGGAGAGCTGACGGGAGTACAAGGAGCTAACGGAAAGTGGCGGAATGGACGACTGACGGAGCAGACTTGCAGGGATCGGAGGTTGATCAGTGCGAATATGCATGAAACTAGTGAGCAAGGATACACTCAGGTTGGTAGTGACACAGACGCTCACTAGTGCATTGGTTTGCGGAGATGATTGACAGTGATCGGAGGCAGTCTGGTTCAATCGGGATCGAAGACCTACCATCGGGAGTTGCAATTGGGATTCGGACTGTATAAGGATGATGATGGGCAACCGATACGGGCTTGTGGAGCGTACAGGCAGATGGAGTTGATGCTTGCTACGGAACAAGCAGTATTGGTTTTCTGTGATAGTGAACAAGAGAAGCAATAGTTGTAGAGACACACAGGAAGAGCACTAGAGTACGAGGAGTCATAACCTGAGATGTACAGGAGTGTCAGTTACCGAATCAGATTGTGTGTGGAATAGTCTACAGATGGCAGGCAACTGGTTGTTTGGGAGATGTTCACGGGAGCTTCGGACCGAGGAATGGAGATGGAGACCAGATGATGCATCGCTGGGATCTTTTCCTTTGTGGATTTTGTGATTGAATTCTCTCCATGGTATGCGGCTGCATGAGAAGGAGAGATGACGTCACGGATTGCATCTTGGTAAGGATGCGGGCACTTCGGTCAAGGGGGTGCGAGCACTCTATTGAGGGGGTGCTTAATATCGGCGGAGATGTCGGTATTACAGCCGGACAACGCTGCAGGTTTAGCCTCGGAATATGTAGTCTTCCAAGGAGACATTCAGTCAGGCAGGAGTACTTCGGTGAGGGGGTGCTGGCAGCTGGACTTGGAGTGACACAGGCGCTTTGCTAGAGAGGCTGGACAAATGCAACGATTGCCCACTCTGGGTGGAGGGGGTGATTGTTGGGGTCCACCCATAGTGGTGGAGTTATTTTGTGTAACACCCTTAGTGTTGGGTGTTGAACGTATTTACCCTTGGAGTTCCTTATATATAGTTGTAAAGCCTATTAGGGTTAGTGTGTGATATAATGTGAGGGAGAGGATGAGGCGAGCGTGGGGGGCTGAGTTATGGCCTCCCGGAGAGGAACCGGCGTGTGGTTCCCGGAGAGTTTTTCCATCTTTATTGTATATTGTGTGAATATATAATTAAAGGGAATTTTTTCTCTGAAATCACTGCGTGGATTTGTGTGTGTTGTGTCTCTTGCGGTCCTAACAATCAAAATCTTTGAACTTTTATGATTGACATTCGAAGCATCTGCTGGAGATGATCTGCCAGTGGGTTGAGCTGATTTTGGATGAGTCGACAAATGTTAATTTCCACCCGATTCAGACTGAAGTAAAGGAATAGTAAGTCCAATGCACCGACATGGAAAAAAGAAGCCCAATTTTGTACAAGTCTTCAGGCAAATTGTCCGATGCTACACAAATTGTAATAGGATCGGACCCTTGACCTAAAACTCAATGGGCGTGAAGAACAAAGATTTTACACAATCATCAACACTGCAGAACTTGTTATCGTCTCCGTGTTGATAAACAACTTGGGCAGTCCTTGACATGTTGAGGGATGCTTTTATGAGGGGTAGGGGCAACGCCTTCGGAGCTGTAAACTCGCCATTAAGCTCTTTCCATAGGCAGCGGATGAGTTGCTTCACTTGCTTTCTAGCTTCGCCTTCGGATGAAAGATTCTTCTCCCTCCTGAAGCAGTCTATGCTCGATGCTACGTCTCCCCTTTCTTGCTCATCCTAACCCAATCAGAAAAACAAATTTGTGACAAAGAGGAAACAAAAGGTTCATGTGCGGTTCAGGTTATGTGAGCGTTGGGACTCACCGTACCTAATTCTCATTGCGTTAGGACTCACCGTTCCCTCAACTCACTGTATCTTCAGTCGTACGATTGTGTTTCAAAAGTTTTGTGATCCGTTATTTCTAGTACATTATGCCACATGGCGACAGTATAAATGTTAAAACAGAGGATCTCAGATCCGTGTGTACGTACCGTAGCAGTCCCCAAATCATCCCAAAGCCGAAGAATTCTGCCCGAGGAGCAGAAGAGCTTGGGGTATGGATCCATCATCCCTATGGTTTCCTTGTTAACCCCTTGTCCAATGAGAAAGAAAATATGCACCAAGGCCATGTATGACCCTGCTGTTGTTACCCCATTTTCCAGATACTCCTCTAGGTTGGGTACGTATCCGTTGTTGAACCACTCAGCTTCAACTAGGAAGGCTTCAATCATATTTATCCACTGCAAGATCAACAAACTTGTGATTCCCCTAAAACAACAGAAGTCTTTGGCAAAAAGGGAATAAGAAAGGTAACAGGTCAACAAACATATCAAATCCATATTTTGGAGGTGAATTTGTTGGATTACATTCAGTCAAGAAGAATACGGATCTTGTCAGTTCTACAACATTGCTTTAATTATGTGAGTCATTCTGTGTCGCGCTAACTTTTATTGGGCAAAACCTTTACCGTTCTTTTAAGGTGCGGAACAACACTCCATTCATGTTGTTTGAGTATGTTGTACCCAATCTCATTGGTAGTGTTGTACAAGGCCATGTAACAAATTTTCATGTATTGGGGCAGCTGCTCCATTGCACTAAGATCCCATCTGAAAGTCAATAAACAGTGCAAAGAAGTAAGTTCGATAAAAAGTTCTATGTCCCCCGTCAGAAAACAGACGAAAAATTCATAGTTCAAACTGATATCTATGCTGAAAGTAGAGTACGGATGCAAACCTTTGAATTGCATCTGTGAAGAGGACAAGTTCATCTAAAGAGCCGTAACTGTCAAAGATATCGTCAAGAACTAGTAAAATGGCAATGGTCTTGGCTAGTTCGATCCGGCAGTTTGAGTACTTGGGCTCCGGAAGGAGACCCACAGTCCACAAGTAGCATTCCAGGGGCCGGTCACGGCCGAAACCGAGCTTTTCCACAAGACCCAACTGCTTCCACCACCTGAAACAGCATTCACCCGTTACATAATTAGGTGGTCAAACGATTCATAAGGAATATGTGACGAGCAAGAACAACTATTTTAGACAATTGGTAGCCCAAATAAAACCACCAAGTCACACCATGTGAACCATAACCATTTGATAAGTGGCACTGACGGTATAGGCAATGTAGCAGTGCACACATTAGTACATTACTGACACAACATTGGACCCAGAATCCGGAGTTGTATTAGTATGGACTATCTGTTCTCAAAATTGGGCCTTTATACCAACGAAAAAGTGAAAATAACCTGGAAATCTCAGTCAACTCTGCTTGGTGCAGTGATTGAACCCTGTTGTAATCCAGCTTTGCTAGTTCCACCAAATATGGGCTCTGGTCACTTTCCCTACTAAATTCTCCAATGAACCTTCTGGCTTCCAACCTTTCCATTCTCAAGTGCCTTGGAAGCTCCAAGGCATGAGAGTAATTTCTTCCCAATTGGGGAGCCATCAATGGAATTGATTGCCTCAGCTTAGCCTCAGTGAATTCCATGGCATGGTTCAATACATCTTCCCCATATGTGCCCAAGTATGAAGCTTCATACAAACTCAGCATTCCATTTATGTCTGTGCTCAACAAATCCTTGAATTTCCCACTTTTGTCCATGAATTTTTGAAAGATATCTGTGCTACGTGTATAAATAGACATGTAACAACCAATTAGTTACGCGAAAACATGTGAATTAAGGGAAACTTATTCACAAAATCATACAAGAATGGCGTGACCGAATATTTTTGTGAGCAAGCAAGAAGTTATTTATGTTTTTTTGAAATGTCTACATGGCTGCAGTGAGACAGGATCATTTTGTACAGGATTTTTGTGTTCTCTCTTTGCATTTCATGAGTTAGTGGCGGATCAAGGATTCCCGAAGGGGCAAATGGATAAAAATATGACAAAACACATAATTATTATTTATATTTTGCAGGGCCCAAAAAAACTAAGTCCATGGACACTATGAAAGCGTGGGGTAGAGAGTGGCAGAGCTCGAATTCCCAAAGGGCAAAAATGTATAGCGGAGAAAAACAAGCTAGCTGCTAACCACATAGACATTTGCATATAGATTGTGTACAGATTTTGTTGTAGGCCCATCACGGGTCCCGCACAAACGATCTGAGCCGTTCATTAAATGTGAAACAAATTTTCAAGGGTCCTTGATCGCTAAAAATCAGCTCAATCCGATACTTATAGGTGTTCAATCTAATCATTTAACTTTTCATTTAGATTTTCGGAGAATGAAAAGTGAGATAATTGGATCAAGCATTTATAGGTATCAAATTGAACTGATTTTTAGCGTTGACCCTTGAAAAAATGTTGTACATTTAATGACCGACTCGGATCATTTGTGTGGGACCTGTGGTGAGCCTCACAACAAAATCTGTGCACAATCTATGAGCAATTTGTCTGTGTGGACAGACTTATTATAAACAAGCGAACCAAGTCGAAGTTGAAATTAACTAACGAGTTTTAAAAATGTGTTTGAAATAGTTTATCTACTAGTTGTAGATTTGACCAAAAAAAAAACCCAAAACAGATTCCATTTGCCTGTACTGTTTTCTAATTTTCCTCGGAGCTATCAACGATATTTCCAGCTTTTGAAAAAAAAAAAAAAACGTAAAATAATGCAGTACGAAATATTAATGCTGTGTAGTGCTCCGTACTAGGACTCATCTGGTAACCATTGTGTCGGAGTAGCCGGAAACATAGTGCCGCGGTGAAGAGATCTTCATCGTTGAGTGGGTTCGGGCTGTTGGAAAATCGTTCGAGTAAGGCATTGATGTCTTCTTGGAAATGGTACCCGATCCCGAGCCGCTGAAGCGTGTCTACCAACTTCAGCACGTTGGTGGTTGATGTTTTGGATGACGCCGTTCGGAGTGCTAGTTGAGTTCTCTCTTGGAGTCCTAGCATCTTGGTGTTATCAACTTTTGAAGGTAAGACCTAGCACAACAATATTACCTCAGCAACTCATGAAAGGTTTTTTTTTTTTGCAAGCAAGAAACCTATACTACCTAATCTAATAAAAGAGGTAAAGAATAGAACCTGCGGTGAGAATCAAAACCTGTGACCTTAATTTTCCCGATAAGAAAAACACCTAAACACTTGGGCTACCCCGACACCCGTTGATCGATCTCATAACTTAGTATGTTGAAAGTTGATATTACATGGATATATACAACTTAATTACTTGTGCAAACACATTAACAAATAGAAATTTCCAAAAATAAAAAGCCAAAAAGGTTACACCAAACAAACCATAAGTCTGTGTAAGCATGATTTGTTTTTTTTTTTTTGTTCTTTTTGTTTTTTTTTCTTTTCTTTTATAAGTTATACAAGATTTGTTTGTTACGTGGATGGCAACTGGCAAGTTCAGTCACTGCACTAAGTTTGAAAATTTGCCTTGGAGATGTAATCATTACTACTATTATTGTTATGGATTTGGCCACACGTTAGTAAAAGGGTAAATTTCACTTTCCTTCCCTGAGGTTTCTGATAATTACAGACACCTTCCCTCAAGTTTCTAAAATTGCACTTAGCTCCCCTAGTAGAGTTAGGAGCTAACAGACTTTAACCGGGAAAGCAAATTTACTTTTTTCCCCTTCGTTGACCTCCCCTAGGGTTTCTAGTATAATAGATACCTCCCCTCATATTTAGTGAAATATTTATGTTGTCTTTATTTTTGCTAAGTATAGTTATAGCGTCTAAAATTTTATTCTAACACCCAAATAAGTAAATCTATACTAAAAATATATCATACATGTGTTTGAGCTTTAAAATGGCAAAAGAAATTGAATAAGGGCAAAGGATTACTTTTATCTTTAGCAATTTTTTTTTTTGATTTTGAGCATAATTTTATATTTTTTAGATTTCTCTTGTCGAGACAACCCTATAATTCAATCAAACTATATAAAAAATAAATGCAAAACTAACAAAAGGACTTACATGACAATAAAAAACAAGAATGATAATATTCAAATTCTCACATTTTTATTTATTACAATTACATTGTAAATTACTCACGTATCAAGGACACAAGTCATAAAAGAATTTAGAAATTTAAAAAAATATTGGATGGTAATAAATCCATAATTGAGGACCCAAGGTGAAAATGCAAAAAAAAAAAAAAAAAAAAAACTTAAGACTTTTTTTTTTTTGCATTTATTTTTCCCACTAATGATTACTATAAGGCTTAGTTTTATAGTGCAATGATTATAGGTTGAAAGACAAAGGACTGTAGCATGGAAGATAACATTAAAACTAATTTTTTCAATATTTATTAGCTAGACAATTGATTTAGTTTAGAGGAGTAATTAATTATTTATAACATGTATTCACTAGCTAAACATTAAATTAGCATATAAGAAAAAAAATATTTAGGACAACAATTTCAATTAACATATATATATATATATAATATGTCATGATATTATATATATATATATATATATATATATATATATATATATAATATGTCATGATATTTATAGGTAAATACAAATAAAGATATGGGTATTTACAAAAATCTTGAAGTTTCATTAAAGAGAAAGGGAAACTAATTCTTTTTTACATTATACAAATGTAATGGCTTAAAAAAAAAGTTTTAATTCTTCCTAAAGCTTCATCAAAACTTAGTATTGGTTAGTTTGAAGATAAAAAAGTAATTTTATATTAAATTATATTTTGAAATGGCTTAAGCAAAATTGTTGACTCAAGGGTAAAATGGGTAGTATCGTAGATGTAATGGATGATGTCAACAATTTCCGTCATACTTAGTGACGGTCAACTAATAGATGGGGGAATCTGCAGCCGACAACTAAAGTAGAGGAGAGGTAAGTGCAATTTTAGAAACCTGAGGGGAGGTCTCTGTAATTGTCAAAAACCTCAGGGGAGGTAAGTGAAATTTGCCCTTAGTAAAATTGTTCCAAAAGATACGTTAAGAGCATCAGTAGTAGAATAAGCAAAATGTGAATAATCAAAATATGTCATATCAAATTTTGATTATCCATTTAGAGGTTGCTAAAGTTAATAATGTCAAATCCCACATTGATTATTTTTTGCTCATAATCAAAACTAATAGGCCTTCCAAACTTTTTCCCTTCATTTCACGCATATTTTTTGAAAAAGCAGTTTTTGAAGAAAAAAAAACAGTTTATGTTAGAAACAATTCAAAAAAAAAAATAGTTTTTTGAAACAAAAAACAATTTTTCAAAAAACACACTTTGTTCACTTAAAAACTATAAATACAATTTTGAGAAATTTTGTAAGAATTGTATTTACACAAATAATTTTGAAAATTTAAAAACTATAAATACAGTTTTTTAAAAACAGATTTTGTGTAAAAACAGATTTCTATAAAAGAGTTTTGAAATTTCAAAAACAGTTTTTTGAAAAACACACTTTTATTTACTTATAGTTTTTAAAAATTTTAAAAAAATTATTTTTTGTAAAAAAAAAATCTGAAAGTTACAGTTTTTTAAAATTATTTTTTGAAAACATTGTTGAGAGAGATAGAATGTTTTTGTGTAATGTTGATATACTTGATTGAGAGATAAAATTTGGTTATTGACAAAATATTGTTAGTTTTGATTATTGAAGAGCCAAAATTTGATGAGTTGTTAAGAGATTGATAGGTTTGGTTATTCTAATGTGAGCACTTTTTTAATCAAACATTACGTTAACAATTTTTTGTTTTGCTTATTCCACTGTTGATGCTCTAAGTAGGGGAGGCTCCTCTCCATTGTAGATTGCCTCCAATCCGGTCCAGTTTCGGCCAATTGTGGGCCCTCTTTGAGCCCAAAACAATCATCGGAACCGTTCGCTTTTTAGAACTCGCCACAAACATTGGCTGCGACAAAAATCACGTTAATCTTATAAACAAAAAGATGTGCAACATTGGATTGCAACCCCTTGACACATTTGTCTAAAAACTTTAATGCATTTTGAAATGAGATCAAACGATATCCGATCTGCGTGATTTTTGGTGTGCCTAATGTTTTCGATGAGATCAAAAAATTGAACAAAAAAGCCCACAATTGGCCAAAACTGAATAGGATTGGTGCAACCTACATTGGGCGGGAGCCTCCCCATTAATTAAGACTATAGTACTCCATCTGTCCGTATTTGTTAGTTCATAAACATACTTTTTGCCGTCTCTCAATATTTGTCCGTGTTTGAAAGTCAATAAGTAAATAGTGTCAATTGTACTATTTTATCCTTGTATTCAAATATTGAATTAATTGATTGGAGGGTAGGAAAAATAAAAATTGTACAAAACAATCACGACATTCCCTAAAAACGTTGGAGACCCCAAAATAAACTAACAAACACGGAGGGAGGGAGGGAGGGAGTAATAATTTGCTATTTATCATTGACAAATGGGAGCTAATCATAACGTAAGCATAAGCTCTCTTATATTTCATCCCATCGTCCATAAATCCTAGCCCTTGCCTCTCGATTATCCACTATGCTTTCACATGTCATATGTTATTTGTTCGAATTATACATGGAATATTGACCGGCTGGAAACATGAGAAAGAAGCATATGACATATATTTTGGTGCGAGAAAAGAGAAAAAAGAGAGAGTCAAGACTAGCTAGAATCTATCAGCTCTCATTCGATGACCAGAAAACACACAGAATCTTAAGCTCATTAATTACCTGAGGATGGAGAACAGTCGCGAGGACAGAGTTATTCCCTCCATTGATCACCATCTCCGTTGAAAGAGGCGCCGATGACATTGTCATGCACGTGTAGTGCTGTGAACGATGGTGTGCGGGGATTTTCGATCCCCGAGTCAATGCACAAAACCCCATTTTAGTTGTAAGTCCAAGGGAAGTAGTAGTACCACTCCACATAGCCCTAGATTGAGAAGGTGAACAAATGTTGGCCCCCATGCAAGCCATATTTCCCAATTATTATTATTCTTAAGTTTGAAATAGAGAATAGAACTGGGGATAGCTAGCTATCACCATTCGTATGTTGCAACCATTTATACAAAACATATAGTACGAGACAATAGGAGAAGTAAATAGGGACAAAATAGTAATCATCTTCGGCAACTAAGAAAGGGCTTGAGATTCTCCGTCAGACTTGTGCCTGTCCGACTCCCTGTCCCAGCAAATCTCTTTGCGCGCCCCCCCTGACACACACCCCCCGCCCGACCCCACCCCCCAAGACCAAACTACCCCGGCAACCCACGGCATTTTCTTCTTTTTTTTTATTACTTAATAACTTTTACATCTTTTTTCATTTTTATTTATTTAATATTATTTAAGTGTTCCAATTTTCAATCCGGTTGAATCGATGCAAAAAATCTTGGTTTTTTATCATTTTGTCTTCAATGATCATAATGAATTTTTGGCTCGAAGGCCTTTCAACAAGTACCCTAAGACTTATTATTTAGTTTCAGATTTCTCTTAGGGTGTTCATTGAAAGGCTTAGAGCCAAAATTAATTACGACCATTAAGGATGAAATAATAAGCAAAATAAGATCTTCGCACCGGTTCAAAAGAATTAAAAATCGGAACAATTATTTTTTTACTCTTTATATGTATTTTAAATTATAATATTA